>OY728126.1:443390350-444590350 GCA_963277665.1 Viscum album | reverse complement strand
TTTAATGTTCTTCCTAAAATTAATATTGGTATAAAAAGGCATCTTGGACCATGGGTTAGAGTACATCAAAAAAATATTGATCTTTATAGTAGATGATGGGTATTTCACCACTAGGGACACTTCCCAAATGGTTCACTATAGGGGATATTAGATTAATGGGATGATGTTGTTTGATTCATTCCATTTGGCATTATTTTACCCTGAAAGGTGGAATATTTTTTTCATTTTGAGATAGTTCAACTGGTGAACATGTGGTTCCTACCAAAAATCATTATAGAGGGGAATTATATCCTAAAAAACTCTGTATTGATTTTTTAAATATTATTATTCTATTTATTTAAATGGTAAATCTATTATTTATAAAAAATGGTAGAAATAACATTATATTTCCTATGGTTAGATTAAAAAGAAACTCCCTTTACAATCCCAAAGGTATAATGAGTGGATGATATTAAATTTTCATGTGCGAACCATGTTTATTATATCTGAATTTAACATCAGATGTATTCTTTGTCTTCATGTATTATGGCATGAATGATGTTTTTATAGATTTTTCAAGCCCGATTGATTTTTTTGTAAAATGTATATTCTGATGAATTTACAGTAGTGTAAGTTCCATCTTCATATGTAGGTGGTGTATCTTTTTTTATTCTCTCTCTCTCTCACCAATAACATTGTTAAAGGCTAGATAAACACCTTGCGAATCAGATTACTATATATGAATTTTATATTGTAATTTGGAATGTGCATTCCAGAACCCAAAAAAATCCTTTTACCTAGTCATTACCATGTATATAGAAACCATGGATCCTGTTTTATAAAAATATTCTAGAATTTTATTGGATGGTATCTATATTACTAGTGATGTGGATATGAAGTCATTCATATTTTGGACATATTTAGAACTCATCAAGGATTCTCCCTCATGATCATCCTTTCAACGAATTCTATTATGATAGTTCAAAGGAGGAAAAATCAAAGGCTTTTGAAGTTCATCTTGTAGAGGATATTAGGGACATGACTTGTTAATTTAGTCATACCTTGATAATGACATACACCTAATTCCCTAATGTTTAAGTGAAATAGATGTCAAACTCTTATGAATACCTATCTGATACCTCTTTCCATTCTTCAATTAATTTATGTAGAGTTTCAGCAACACATATTACTTGTAAATTAGGGTCATCGAGCATAACCTAGTCTTCATAAACCACATTATACTAAATGATCTTAAAGATAAAAAATTCATGGATCATGTGGAACTGAATAGATTGGACGAGTATATTATTTGGGTGGTTTTTTATCCATATATAATTAGTTTTATTGTTCTTTATAAGTGTAATAAAATAATTTTATATGGTTGAAATAATTACCCAAGAACCACATCATTTTTCAAGGAATAATTTTTACTCATTCTGTTACTAAAGTTAAAAACCATTGTTTTGATACCATATTCTAGAAAAATTATTATTTAAAAATGTTACCTATTGCTTCCAATTTTTTATGCATATCTATTTATTATGGTGGTTTCATACAAGTTTTGGATTGGGTCAATTGAATATGATCAACTAGACATTATGCATGCTTTGTGAATCAACTGCGGTACCCTTTTGCGATGATGGTTTTTTATAACCCATATCATAGGATCACTATAATATAACCATAAATTATTCCTTGGGGAGATATATTTCTTGGTAATATATTAGACCCTAACATCTAACAATAACATTTGAAAATATATCATTTTCACACTTATTACAGTTCGAGTGGTCATGAAATTAATTTTCCTTCATTTAGAGCAGATGTAATAAACAAATTAGTGATACAGATACTACCAACTAGAAATAGACGCTAATAGCATATTATTATATCTATTAAATAATTATGCATTAAAATTATATTTCAAAAAAATTATTGTACTCACCAATTTTTGTGATAGTGTCTCTAGAATTAGGTTCCACCACTAGTAAAATTGAGTGTCGTAAAGTTTTAGATATCTTATTTAATTAAATATTTTGAAGTTGGGGTTGAGAAAGTGATGTAGATAAACATTCAAGTCTACGAATTAAGGTTATATTTTTCTATCAATCATTATTAGTGAAGTCTATCCTTATATACACATTAATTATGTAATAATAATATCCATTATTTCTATATGTGATGTCACTATATATATTGAATTCTACCCAGGATGATTTAACTAAGCCTTTTACTAATAATTACCCAATGAAGGAAACTCTTGGAAGACAATATGCACTGTAATAAATCATAAATATTATATTGGTCTCAATACATATGGAAATCTATAAAGATCTTTATTAGATTGATCAACCTATTTTTATCAATAAAAGTATTCTAAATGAGGTATAGTAGCCTCATCCTAAAAATAACACTCTACATGTATAATTCCTTTTAAAATATCAATATTAATTCACACATGTTTATCAATCATTCCATTATAAAATCCATACCATGTTTCTATGGATATGGCCTCAAAACCATCCAGTGTTGGGTGATCTGTGGTTATAAACACACCTTTTCAGTTATCTATACCATTAGCTTGTCGGCAAGACTATAATGAAATTCTTAAGGGAGTCTTTAAATCAAAATCTTCACATTGATCCATGTAAGAATCACTTATTATAATGACTCTATATAAAAATTTTCTCATGTATACTTATTTTTTCTCCCATTCAACATCATTATCATACTTCATGAAATCATAGGTTCAGCAGTGAAAACATTTAATGTTGTGAATCTTATTGTATGAATAATGTATTAATATATTATGAAGATATATAAGACTTTGATATCCTTAGAAAAAACTTTAAACGGATGTCTATAATCCTCCATTTTTCATTTATTTTTGACGATTATCTTGGTTTTCATCCCCTATAATATTTGACTTCACTTTTTGGTTCTTCCATATAGGGGAAGTTAGAGGATGTCCATTGAAATTGATTCTAATAAAATCACACCAAACCTTCACATAACATGATCCTGATGGAGGTGTTGATTCATGAATCATTAATAGAGATAAACAAGTGGTTTCTTATAAATATTCCCCTATTTTGGTAAACAATGATTTCATCATAAGAGGTTCAATATAAACATGAGTATATCTCTATCATAATTAGGAAACTAGGGTTGGAAATAACCCCAAATTCAATATATTGGGGTTTCCCATAGGATGTTACTATTTCAGCAACATCTATTCTTTCCTCTCATGATTTTATTATGAGGAATTTGAGATGAAATTTATCTTTAGGTGGTACTTAGTGAGAATAATTCACCATAATGTATGATATCACCTTTTTGGGATTTTACTACTTCATCTTTGATATTTGTATTACTATAATAGAATCATAGTATAAGATCCTTAATTATTGATCTCCAAAGAAAGAACCACTATCATAATAGGAATAATTTTTATTTCAAGGGAATTACCCTCATTGCCTCTCCCCCTCAAATAATAATAATTTATTGATTGGGTTAACAGTGCTTATCATGAAATTTTTTGATGCATTAAACTAAGGGGGAAGGAATTATCCTCAATCTACCATTAGGATATGATTATAAGGTTTAGGTACATTATTATAAATAAATGCATAAAATTGTTCCTCAACATCTATGATAAATTTACCCCAATGGTATCTCTTTCAAAACTTTTTATCCTAGAAGACTGATTTATATCATCCTTGGTGAATATATAGATAATTAGGGTTTTATACTGGCAGTGATGACCATGATTAGAGGGAGCTATCCTTGGAGGGTCTTGAGTAGTCACGTGGTTATAAAAAGTACCCTGCCGAAGTTAATCTATGTTTGAAAGATATGAAATGTTCTGGTCTGAATTTTGTATATGAGGTTTTATTTTCTAGGTGAGGTTGAGTGGAATTTTCAAAATTACTCATTCCATAATGAGTTATAAATTTATTTTACACATAAATTAAATCCAAATTTGGAAACATATTGAGATAAAATAATGGTGGTCTATACTTATATTATACACTAATTTAGAGATAAATGTTTATGATATTTTAGGTCATTATCCCTTAGTGAAACACCCTTTATCATGTTTTACGTTTACTATGGTTGCTAAATTTTTACCTGGGTAAATTATTTTAATTCAAAAAAATGAAATTGATGATTTCACTAAATTTATAATTTATGATTTCACCAAATTTATAGTTAATGATTCTAGAAATGCAATTCATTTTTATTGGATTCAATTTCTAAAAGTGATAAAAAATAATTTTAATATAAGAACATGTAACACATAAAAAAATAAGAACAATTTTTTTGAAGCCTAATATTATTATTATTATTATTTATAAAGTAGAAATATTTAAATGATTATTAATTATTTTAAATATATCTTTAAGAAATTAATTTCATTAAAATAACTCATTAATAGATATGATATTAATTTAAGAAAATAAACAACTTATGGAATAAAACATGTCTTTGAAAAATAGTAAATTTTAATATTAAATTATTTTAATGAAATCCCAGTAATTAGTTTTATTATAACCAATAAATGTAATCAAATCATTGGTATTATATTTTTTTCAAATTTTCTAAACATACCAAATCATTATTTAATAACTATACTAGTAGTAGTAGTATTAATAATAATAATAATAATAATACTAACAATAAATGGATCTCTTTAGAGAAAATACATAAGGCCAAAAAATTTATAAAAAGTAGAAATATGATGTTTTTAAATTTTTTAAAAAATAGCCTCTATTATTTATCTTGGAATTATTGAATTGAAAAGACTTCCAACCTTACCCATACATATATTATCTATAATTTACACAATTTTTTAACCTCCTTATATGTGTAAGACGCCACAAAATCAATATTGTCAATTTGTTATAAGAAATCATCCAAATACAAAAAGAAACTCCAAGAGAAGTAATTGATATTTATTTTTATTGAATACAGAATAATAGTATAGTTAAAATCAGTCTATAAATTTCTCTATTTATTGTGACTCTCAATCTAGATAAAAAATAAACCCTTCCTTCTCATTTTTTAAGACATGATTAGAACATGATATTTGTAAAATCATCCAAGAGCACCACCTGAAAAATATTTGAATATCCTATTATATTTTGCAGGTGATGTGCTTCCTTTTGTAGAACCATCCTTATTGATTTTAATCCAACCTACCTAGGCAGGTTTCTCAACGATAGGAATATATCCAATATATTTTCTAGTGTTACCTTGAATTCTATGTTTTTTAAAAATATAAAATTATTTTAATGAGATTCCTCATAATATAGGATTAAATTTATTTACTCAATTGACTAATGATATTATTCTATTATTGGATAATTTTATATCTATCTATTGGCTAATAAATGTTCAAAGTTTCATATTCCACTAAATAATGTTACAAACATCAATAACAGCCACCCGAAAAAGGTTCATAAGTTATGATGATCCTAACAATTTATATTAACCAAATAATATATAAAGAATAAAATCCACCATAATTTTCTAAATTTATATTACATTGAAATTAATATATCATAAGGAAATGAATAAATACTATTACAATAAAATAGGATTAATGATTTTAGTTCCCTTCTTACAAAAACTATACATATATAAATGAACAATTCTTTATTTTATCAATAAATTGTAAGTTATAAATTTATTAAAGGTTTCTCTATAAGTGAGGAAAAATATATTTAAAAAAAATACATGTATTTTTCAGTAATCCATATGAATATATATTATAGTAGTCTCATCATCATGAGACTATAAATATGAATTTTTTTTAGACTACCATGCTTGACCAGTTTCTAAATTAATTGGCCCTTATTAGGGATAAAATTATAGCCATAGATAGAATCCTTTGGTGAAATTTGGTGTTGACATAAGGAATATATAATTTTATTACTTATCTTGAAATGTGGTATATGATTTTATGCTTTATATCAGTAATCCAATGGATTTCAAATAAAATTTTCATTTTGAAATTATATGTTAGAGTCTAGAAAAAACAATTTCTAGACGGGTTTATAACGATTTTATGAACTTTATTAAGGAAATTAAAAGAAGTGGAAAACATGTAATGGATCTTACCATATTCAAGTATTCCATGGAATCTATATTTACAAACTTTTTCCATGTATGCTTTCAATTGATATCCTCTAGATAAACTGATCTTTGAACCATTTATTAGTGTATATGTGAATTTTGATACATATTATGCCATATTATTTATTATTATATGTAAATCTCTAGGGTATTGTGACCACATTCCTCTCAAATATCCTTTCACTCAATAAAATGTTTCTTAAATTTCTGTATCTTTATAATGAAATTATACCCGTTATGTATCATAAAGGAATAGTAAAACCTGAGGAAAATTCTTTTAAGCAATGAGATTCATCATGTTAGGGAAATTTCTTTCTTTTATAGGCACTCATTTGTTCCCTTATATATCTAGAAATATTCCAAAATTGAGTCAATTGTTTACTTCCATAGAATGGAGGAATTAAAATGTAGGTAAAAGAAACTTACCTTCCTTGATATTTAGATACCACTTTATGAGAATCAATCATTTATAGCTAATGTTATTATTAAATAAAATCAGTTATTTCTCCCAGCTAATAATCTATCCAGAAATCTTATTATAGTAAATTAGGATGTGTTGATGACTTTAGTGTTAGAATTTATCCCATTATAGAATATAATCAAATCATTAACCAAAATAAAGGTCTTAATGATTTTAATCTTCTCCTATGTTGGATGGTACTAAGATAGAACTTCTCAAATATCTTGATAATGGATCTTCTTTGAAAGTACTCAGCTATACTAAAGAGGGTGGAAGATAAGGGAGCCTCCCACCTAACAACACAATTTTAGGTATAATAACTATTTGTAATACTAATACTTATAATAAAAATGTTAATATATTTAATTAATATCCTTAAATAGCTAGTAAAAATATCATTAAATTCAAACCTATGTAGAAATACAAATAAAAACTCCCATTCTTTTTTAACATATATCTTGAGAAAAATGGTAGCATTTTTTATTTCATTATTCAATATATTCACAAATTAAAAATATATGATTATACAATCCTATAATTTACTACCATGAATAAAAGAAAATTGATTGTTTGAGACCACCCTTTTAATGAATAGAGAGAGTACGATATCACAGATCTTACTCTTTATTTTTTAAATCATATTTTCTAGTGCATGAGGCCCTAATAAATGATGTGATTATTTAACCACTACCATGTGTATTTGGATAATATATTATGAGTTGATTTCCTCAGTGAGGATGGAATTAGTAAAGTAAATGTAGATCAGATCAAGAAGAATTTTATAAAAAATATACCAAAATTACAAAAAGAACATGTTAATGTATCCATCTAGGGAAGTGAAAATAGAAAATTTCATATAGAATGCTGGATATTTTAACTCCTAAAAGGCGAAAATTTTAGTGACAATTTTGCATTTAACTTCTTCAAAAAAGCTAATAATAAAATTCATAATTTCCCTACTGTTCACCAAAAAATTCTTATTAAACAATACATTTTTTATTTTATCATTACCCAAAATGATAATATCATTATTCTTTATAAATTTAAGTGGCTTGATATCTTTATATACATTTTCAAAGGTTTTTGAAAATAGAGGTGATCTTTTCTCTTTCCGTAATATAGTTAACCCTAACATTATCCTCCTAAACTCCTCCCTCAAACTAATCTTTGAATTTAGATAAGATGAAATGAAAACATCTTATATATTGATTGTGATATCTATCCTCTTAATATAATTTGATAAATTTATTCTAAATCATTTTCTAGGAAATAAATATCCACATTAATATTTTATAAATTATCCTTTCTCTAAGATAATATATTCATCTTAAAATTCATCATCTTCAAAATAAAAGTATAACGACCAATAATGTAGGAAGTTCAAGACTATACTTTCTAACCCACTCTCCAAATGTATAGTTTATATCTCCATGAATTTTTGAATCTAAAAAATATTGGACACCTTTTTTCCCCATGTAGAATATAGTAATTATAGGGTTCGGATATGAGTTTATCTTTTATATGGTCTTGTATTAATCTTCTACCCACTCCTCTAGAGAAAATATGTTAACAAAGCTTCAATACATTATACTAGCCACTACTCTTTTGATTAATTTTATGAACTAGGTGTAGTTGTATATAGGTAATGAAACATCAACCAGATCATGAGTGTTTATATATTCAATAATTTCCCTTTTGGAAATATTTTAGACTATTCTCCTATTCCTTTCATGTGAATCCATTCAACCATTTAATTCACCACTGAGTAGACAAAGATCCTTGAATAGAGGGTTTCATATTTCTAATTTCTATATAATTTGACCTACTACCATGATAATTACTCAGATAATAAATGAAATAGTAATAAATAAATATACCTTAAAAATTTTACTTTTCTATTATTAATCTATTCATAGATTTAAATGATACTAAATTTAATCAATTTAATAAATACAACCACCAAGATAATTTCTATAGCTATTGATATATTTTTTATCTCTATATTGTCATATCCCAAATTCCATATAATTCAATTATTTTGAAGTGTCAGTGATGCATGTGTTAAACATTACCAATTATAAGAGGATGATGGTTTGGACTGAGGTTTTTAATATTACTAATAATTAATGAATTTCACATTACCAGAAAAATCTTAAAATGATATTTATTTTTTACCATGTCTTGATTTTGTCTTCCTTCTACCATAATGTGACATTTTAGTACTTAAAAAAACCTTAGACCTACCATATTTTCCCATTTCTGAGAATAATGTGAATTCACCACTTTTATTTCAGTTTTAGGGCCCTTGTACTTGATATACAGTTTTTTATTATCCACATTTGGTTCATTAACAGAAGTGTATTTATATATATATATATATATATTTATATATATATATATATTTATGGGATAATAATTGTTTCAATTTCTACATGATATTAATTTTTTTATTGAAATCCATCTAATTTTAATGGGTATTTTCATTCATCTCTACGGTCTTATAGGGAATTCTTCCCCCGATAATAGGGACATAGTTTCTTTATCCACTATGTTACTCTATTTGTGACCCTTAAGGCCCATACTAATGGATATGTTCCCAACTCCTTCCTTCACATTAATAGAATCATTACCATGGTCAGATGAAAGGTTCAATTGTTAACCATCCTCACCTATACCCAACTTTCTCTTATAACACATGTGATCTTATTGAAGGCAATTGGGGTTTATAATGTTAACATACCTCAATGTTCATAATTTTTATGGTTTTTTTTATGGCTTTGTAGTTTAATTCAATATGGAGGGTTTTGGATTCATTAGTTGGAGTTTTAAACACTAATTAAGATTAAAAATTTATTCCACACAAATGTAAAGTATTTTTATATGTTGTGAATGAATTAATATTTTAACACCACCTCAATCTCCCCCCCATAACTACTAGAGTCACATAGTAAAGTAGTGAATGTTAGATATAAACTTCCAAAGTCAAACTGTAGTTGTCACAAATACCCCCTTAGATAGTATTTTCATCCATATAAAGGGGATCTTCAATAAATGAATAAAAATCATCATGGAATTTTTGGTTCTAGAAAACCTATATAAACACATTAATTCTCTCCAAAATCTGATTATTCACATTCTTATGGGTATTCAAAGTGATATTGATATTTGAGGAAAAGAATCAAAAAAACTTTTTTTTTATTATAGAATAAAAATCAATAGTTAATGGATTGATAATTCATAAAATGAAAAAAAAAATATTTAAATAACCATTAAAATTAAGAATAATTATATTGTTTTCAAATAACCCTATCTGGGACAACATCAGCTTCACATTATTCATTTTTAATGGTTATTCACACATTGATATGATAATTTACCCCATTGAGAACATTATACCATTGATTCTATTGTTGAGTGCTTTGGGGTTATCTATGAAAAAGTATCACATATCCACAAACCTCAAAAACAATTCTTCATATAATTCTAAACCTGTGGAATATTTATTTTAGAATTGGGTTCCATATAACAACCTAAATAGTGATTTTTTATTATAATATCATGTATATAGTGAGTTACACATTATGTATACATACCATAATAGTTTGATATTTATGTAATTTGTGTTTAAGTGGAAATTTATAGAGTTTATTTGTCATATCAAATTGTTATAAAATCTCCCATGCTATATTGAGACCCCTGAAATACTATTAAATTAATAATAAAATTATATCATGTGGTCTAGATAATTCATGCTAACTATACATATATGATTTGTGACAATCAGCTGTTGGGGGATTGTAGGCACTAAGTCTTCTTCTCATGAAGTTTACTTTTGGTGATCTAATGTATATGATATCATGAAGACTGACCCACCAATAGGAACACTATATGTTTCTGGTTTCATTAGTTGTTACTGTATGTAAACACATGTAATGGTCTCTAAATGTAATATTATTATTAGTGTATACTATCTAAATACATACATTGATGCAATATAAAATCTATGACATTGATTTCATAGTGAGGTATCTTGTGTTGTATGATTCATTGGTTGTATGACATTGATTCAATAATAAAAATTGAACTTTTCACTTCTGATAGGAAGATATATCTTGATTTTTAATAGTCTAGACCTTCCAACTTGTTACTTTATAGGAATTTTATTAGCGGAGGTGTCAGGTGTAATTTCAGAGGAGTTGGACGTGGGTGGTGGAGTGTAGCTAAAAAAATAATAGAAGGGATTTATGTGGAATGAGTCATGGTTCTATTCCATAAAGATATCTACTATGGTATGAATAATATGGATATGACATAGGGGTCTCAGATGAATAGTATGATGCTACTACTAATTTGTTGCATGACTAGTATTGGTCGGAGAAGAGTACTCAAGAGGGGGGGGGGAGAATTGAGTATCTATTAAAATTTATTTTTGAAAAGTTTTCTTAAAATATTTCCCAATAAAATAAATATAGCCTAGTTAGTCAAAGTAATACAATTATGAAAGTTTGACATTTTAAATAACATCTTGTAAGATTGATTAATTCTCGATAATATTAATATCATTTATTAATATTACTTTTGAAGCTATTCTAATAAGGAAAAAATTATAAATTCTTTCCAATATTAACTATCAAAGAAAATTTAGTGATTTCTGAATTATATAGTAAAATAAGGGAAACTAAATCGAACAACACATTGGATAAAAAAACAAATGGTTCAGTCTCAAGATGATACCTAGTCCACTCTACTTGGTGATCACCTACCACCGAGAAGTTTATATTAATAAACTTGATCCACACCTTGGATCGGGGTAAAAAACAGTGCACATGACTGTCTAGGTCACACGACCTCTTCCACAGTTCTTTGTTTGTATAAACTACCAGGTCACACAAGAACCTCTTCAACACTTATCTGTGGGAGTGAACAAGTGTAAAAAGATGTGTGATGAATGATATCTTTTATCTTTTAGTTTAGTGCAGGAGAAAATGTGTATTTTAATATAAAAACACACACACACTACATGAAAGCTAAAAACAATAAACAACAGATAAAAAATGATGAGATAAGATTAGAAGTGATCTGAGTGTTTGTCTTCGTAGCTATTCAATTCTAGGATGAAGAAAATGTAATAATTGTGTCCTCTTGTGAGAAACAGAGTATCGCAAGTATGATGCTCTGGTTTCTAGTTAGATCTGGCTTGTGTTCTTCATGGAGTTGGTATTGTAAATATGTTATTGGCTCTGATCTATAGAATCCTAAGTTTTTGTACTTGAGAATTCTTCGTGTGTTCTTCATGTGTAGTGAGTTTCATGTGTCGGTTATTTTCTCAAGAATGCTCATGCTTCTTCGTTATCATGTGCATATTTGTTTTTAGGCCACACTTCTCTTTTTATTCTGGGAGTGCATGTGTTGGATCTGACAAGATGAATTTATTTTGCACCTCGTACCTCATAAGCTTAGGTGACTTGTCAAGAAAGAAATATTAATTATGTCAGTGCATTTAAAATACTCAAATATGACCATTAGAAATTAAATTGAAAACGACAAAATAGTTTATAAAACGGTGTGACAGTCTGTCTAGAAACTGTGTCACTTGGAAGCAGTGTCTCCATGTAACAGTGTCTCCTTCTTTTCCTTTGATCGGTGAGACAATTATGATGGCATAGTTGTATAGAGATGAAGAACCAGTAGCATAGATATGGTGTTAGGATCACAGTGTCTGATCCTTTTCTAAAATTCAAATGGTGTCTCAGCAAGGAACCGGAGTCATAGACTTCAAAAGATCTGAAACTAGTTTTGGTGTATGGTCATAGTGTCTAGTCACGGTGTTTGGGTCATGTTTTCTGGTCATGGTGTCTGGGTCACTGTTTCCGGTTCACAGTGTCTAGTCATGGTGTTTGGGTCATAGTGTCTAGGTCCTTTTCCAGAAAAACATAACCGGTGGAAGACTCACGGTTTCTTAGACTTATCCAAATATATTTATACAGACATAAATATTGATATTAATAGAATTATTTAGACTTAATCATTCATAAAATAACTTCATTATAAAAAATATTAAATACACTTTTCACAAATCAGACATGATTTTTGCAATTAAGATCTTGTGTAGGATTATTTAAAGAATAAAGAAGCCTACCACTAGTACACAATATTTGAGACATATTAAAAAGGATTTATAGGATATATATGATTTTTGATCATTAAAACATGATTAACACATGAGGAGTTCAACAATATCCCCCTTTTTGATTATCACAAGTCATGTGAGTGAGATATCTGGTCTTAGTAGATCTGTCTCTCCTTTAGTGTTCATGTCTCTCACCCTTTTGTGATTATTAAAAAGAGTACAAAAGTAAATAAGAGAGGCGAAAATCAAATTTCATATTGTATTAGATTGATAAAGAGGTTTTAGTACAATCAGTAAGAAAAAAATACTAAAATATCCCTATCAAAAGATAGTGTTCACTTTTCTGCATCATCTGATGTCTTCTCTTTTCCCACGGCAACAAAATCAATATAAGCCACAAGAGTAGAGGTACAAGTTGAAGAAGGAAGGGAACCAACTGACAAATAATATAGAGGTATACCTTTAAAAACAAAAGAGGACAAGGTAGGTGTACTAGAAGACTGAGTCAATTGTTGGTCAAGGATAATATGTCTAATCTAACTCAGAGCCTGAGAGACAAACATAGAAGTAGAGTCAAGAGTAATGGATGAGAAGGTAGGAAAACCAGGTCTTAAGGTTTCATCTGAAGGAGCCACAATATCAATTCTCTGCACATGAAGATAACGACATAAAATCTTGATGAAATCAGAAATAATCTCACCACCATACTGCATCACTTTCTCAAAGTCATCCTTATTCTCCATGAACTTGTCCAACAAGGGAGTAGAATATTTGAGCTTTTGGACTTGACTTTTGAGAGCTTGAGTGACAGGAAGGATTTTTAGATTCTCTACATGGTACATGAAATGGTTTGTCATATCATGCTTAGAGAAAATTCTATTGAGGTAATAATATAACTTCTTAGTAATTTCTTCATGAGCATCATTGGAAATCTTGGAATAAATTATTACCTGACCAAGAACGTTGTCACTATTATTGACAACCACAGATAGAGAATCTTTTTCGAAGCCACAAAGCACAGATTGAAGTTATTCCTTAACAACCATTTTGAGTAGATCACTATCCAATGAAGGTTGAGACAACTGTCTATAGGTATTAGAATCTATAACAGCTGAATTAAGAGACTTTATTTGATTCATAACTTTCTGGAGACAACCCTTATACTCATCAGTCAACATTTTATGACCAATAACAAGCTCACACATCTCTTGAACTATTTAATTGTTTCTTTCAGCCTCCATGTCAGCTAAGGAATTTAGGACAGGTTGAATTAGGGTGGCTAATTCCTGGGGAATCTGACAACTAACATTCCCAAAAGGATGAGCAATAGGTTCTAGTCTTGAGTTCAACACTCTCTTCACATCTTCAAGCATACCTCTGAGAGACTTCACTTCATCACTTAATTGTTTGTTCTCAAGTCTGAATTCTTGAATTTCAGGAAGAATTTATGGATGAATATGCCAAATAATATGCTATAATATTAGGGAATCATCTCTTTCACTCATGTTTTCCACAAGAGTAGGTTGAGTGTTCATGATATTTTTAACGCCAACCAAAAAATTAGCTTCAAAGGCTTTCAAATCATCCTTACTCACTAGGGTAGAAGGTTCTTGTGAATGTTTAGGGATAAGAGCTATGAAACCCTAGGTTCCTTTGTAAAGACAATATTAGAGACTGATTTCAATTAAAATATAGTAGAGTGATCTATACCATTAATTGAGACTTCATGGGATTCATTCACATCAAAATAGATAGAGAATTTATACCATGTATCCACAGTTCCTGGATCAACTGGATTTTTCACCTCAACAATTTCCAGATTCAGGTGCTGATCCCCCTCAACAGGTGCATCTTTCTCATGAATAAGAGTTCTAGATCCTTGATCTATTTCCATGATTTCAATCCCAATAGCTTTACCCATTTCCTTTCTATAAAATTTAATGTCATTCTCCATTCTTTCCTCAACAGATATGATAATATAAGAAATAGCTTGTTCCCCTAGGTGTTCCTCATAAGAAGCTTCTTTCTCAAGAGAAATATCTTCTTCTAAATGTTCTTCCAGAACAACCTTTTCCCTTTCAATAGCAAGAAATTCTTCTTTAGAGTTAAGTTGGTCTTCCTTATCAATAATTTCCTTAGGAATATGTATTTCCTTCTCAATTATGTATTAGAGGATATGATCACTATATTTCTTATCCAGGATAGTTTTCCCTCTAGTTGAAACAACCTCTTATTCTTATTTCTCATATGAATATTCAAAAATCTCATCTGGCTCCAAACCAAGATTATAAATGTCCATAGGTCTTGAAGAATGCTAAATTTGGATGAAACTTTCATTAAACCTGTCATTATCTTCCACCAATTCTTTTCTCCATGGATTATAACTGATTTTCCTTCTCTTGAATGTAACTTTTGAAATAAAAAATTCATATTCCTTAATGGCTTATTAATTTGGTCCAAACAATACATTTGCATGAAGCATAGTTGAGATTAACCATGAGTAGAACAAGGATGTTGACTTGGAGGAGGTCTTTATCAAATCACACATATGGAGTATAACATAATTTCATATGTTAATCTTGTGTCCATTATTCGTAAGATGTATCAAAAATACATCCTGATACTTGATTGTTGAAAAATCAACTTTTATGGGGCTAATAAGATTCTAAAAAATTTTAAAAAAAAAATTATAGTTTCCCCATCTAGCTTAGCAGCAATATCTCTTCTCCTTTTTTTCATTTCCAGTCAAGTTTCCTATGGCTTCCTCTAAAAAAATGATCTCACGTGGAGGTGGAGGTACTCTCTGGTAGTCATAAAAAATAACCTCTTGATGTATCCTTAGGAAAGCAACCCATAACCTCAAAGAAAAGGTACATCTTTTCCCATTGATCTGGATTCTCAAAACAAATATAGCTTCTGTATCAAAATAGATTCGAAAGAACTAATAAAATTGTGCAACTACTTTGGATTAATCGGTCATTCCTCTTTTGTGAACCAATCCATCAATACTTTCTTTTTTAGTACATTCAACACAAAAGACATACTTGACAAAATCCATATAGGGAAAATTTCATTTTCCGGTACCACTATTCAATTCACCAGGTTTGGATTCAATGGACCTGCGGGCGCTATCTTCGGTGTTATTTTCATCTTATTCTTTGATCTTCACTTCTTAGGAGTTGATGAAGATGGGAGTTTCATTTCAGGCATTCAAATGAGGTTTTATAGAGAGAGATAATGGTTGAAAAAGGGATTATAGTTTGAGATAAGAGATCTTCGGTGATGAAATAATAGAAAATTCATTCGTTTTTATCATTTAGGTTTTTCAAGCATTGAAAAATCAAAAGCGTGGGAAAGTAGAAGAGTAAAATAATTACATACAGCAATATAGGATATAATATGGAAATAAAATGAAATAATATCTTTACATTGAGACCAGAGCAGACATTCACAGTGACATCGTAATATGTTTTCATGGTGAAACCATAATGGACTTTCACAGTGTGACCGTAATGGACTTTCACAGTGCGATGTTTACTGTGCGATTTTAAAACAGCGCGACCATATTGTTTGAGATAGTAAGTTCCCTAAAGTAACTGAGAGATAGTAACTGGGAGACCATAAACATGAAACATCAACTTTAAAGATAGTAAACTTATAAAACTATTAGAGTTAGATAGAAATAATAAGGCAGTGACATGTGAAACCGTAAACAGTGAAACAATACACTTACTTCTTAAGATTTATCCTTCCCAACTCATGTATGATGCAATCAATTCTTTCAGAACATAATGGTTTGGTGAATATATCAGCAAGATGATATTCAGTTCCAATGAATTCCAAATTGATATCACCTTTTTGACAATGGCCTCTCAAAAAGTCATGTCTTACATCAATATGTTTTGTCCTAGTGTGTGAAATAAGATTTTTTGAGATGTTAATAGGACTTTTATTTTCATAATGAATTGGTACATACCTGAATTGATAACCACAATGTAGTAATGTCTGTTTTAGCCAGAAAATTTGTGCACAACAACTACCATTAGCTATCTACTAAGATTCGACAGTAGATAATGCAACATAGTTTTGTTTCATTCTATACCATGATACTAGTGACTTGCCTAAAAAATTACATGTTCCAGAGGTTTTTTTTCTATATATCATACAACCATCGATTACAACATCAGAATAACTAACTAACTCAAATGATTGTCCTCTGGGATAGAATAGTCCTATATTGGGTGTATGCTTGAGGTATTTTAAAATTCTCTTAACAACATTTAAATGATATTCCTTAGGGTTTTCATGAAAACGAGCACACAAACATACACTAAACATAATGTCAGGTCGGCTAGCAGTTAGGTAGATTAGGCTTCCAATCATTCCTCTGTAAGTGGTTTGATCAACTTATTTTCCATCTTCATCAAGATCCAACATACAAGAAGTACTCCTTGGAGTGTCACTACTTTTAGTTCTATCCAAGACAAAACATTTTAGAAGATCTTTAGTATATCATCTTTGGATTAATATAATTCCTTCATTATTTTAAAAGATTTTAAATCCAGGAAATAATTTCAGTTTACCCATTAAACTCATTTCAAATTCATTTTGCATTATTTTAGAAAATTCAATACATAAATAATTCTTTGAATATCCAATGATTATGTCATCTTCAAAAAATTTATCTTCTAAAACATCATTAAAAATTAGTTTTATAAAAAGTGTAGGATCAACTATTCCTTTTGTGAAACCTTTGGAAATAAGAAAAGTAGTTAATATATCATACCAAGCTCTTGGAACTTGGTTTAAACCATATAAAGGTTATGATAATTTAAAAATATGATTTGGAAAATGAGGATTTTGTAAAACAGGGGGTGGATCAACAAATAAATCCTCAGCTATATACCTATTTAGGAATGCACTCTTTACATCCATTTGATATACTTCGAAATTTAGATGTGATGTATAAGCAAGAAGAATACTGAGGGCTTCAAGTCTAGCTACTAGTGTAAAGGTTTCCTCATATTCAATTCCTTCTTCATGACTATAGCCTTTTGCATCCAATATAGCCATGTTCATAAATTTGTTACCAGCTTTATCTACTTTATTTCTAAACACCCACTTAGTACATATGGTGAATGTGTCATTAGGTCTATCAAAAAGTTTCCAAACTTTGTTCCTTTCAAACTGATTAAGTTATTCTTGCATAACCATCACCAAAAATTCATCATTGATAGCTTCATTATTTTTTTCAAGTTCATGTTGTGACAAGAAGACTTAATGTTCAACCTGATTTCTAATAGAATCTCTAGTTTGAGTTCTTTTATCAACATCTCATACAACAGCATCTAAAGGATTGTTCTTAAGAGTTCTAATAGCTCTATAAAATTAAGGACTAGTGATTTTAGGTTCTTCAATAGGTTTGGGTTCATTATGACTTAAAACTAATGAATTTCTAGAACTAGAAGTTTTCAAATATTCCTTTATAGTATGGTTAGAGGATTTTGTATTAATTTCCAGATTTGACACATCATCCTCCAGGTACTCTAGAGATGTCTTAGGCTCACGTGGATCTATTTCATCAAATTTTACATGGACATATTATTCTACACATTTAGTTCTTTTTTTAAACACTCTATAGAGTTTACTAGATATTTAATATCCTTGAAAAATTCCTTCCTCACTCTTGCATGAAAATTTATCAAGATTGTCCTTAGTATTAAGGACAAAGACTTTGGAAACAAAAACTTTGAAGTAGCTTACTTTCGGTTTTCTATTGTTCCATAACTCATATAGAGTTATTTTAATAATGGGTCTAATTAACACTCTATTGATAATATTGCAGGTTGTATTTCCAAATTCAACCCAAAAATAAATAGGTATGTTATATACACTAAGCATGATTCTAGAAATGTATTGCAAGGTTTTATTTCTTGTTTCTAAAACTCCATTTTGTTGAGGTGTTCTAGGGGAAGTGCAATTATGACTATAACCATTTTGCGAGAAAAATGATTCAAACTCGTGATTTTCAAACTCAAAACTATGATCAATTCTTATGGATTTAATTCTAAGTCCACTAATATTTTCTATAGTTTTGGCATATTTGGTAAAATGAGAGCATCCTTCTCTTTTGTGAGCCAAGAAGAATGTCTAAGTATATCTATAGAAGACATCTACAAGAATATAAACATAGTGATTCCCATTTAAACAAAAAACTCTAGATGGTCCAAAAAAATCCATGTGAACCAGTTTGAGAGGTTGAGAAGTTGACACTTCTTTCTTTGGTGTGAAGGAAATTTTGTGTTTCTTTCCCTTTTTACAAGGATTGCACACTTTATCTTTTGGAAACTCATGTTTGGGTAGATATTTGACTAAATTTTTTCTATTTAACTTTCCAAGGGAATGAATATTTTAGTGTCCTAGTCTCGTATTCCAAATCCAATATTCTTTGTGAAACACACTTAAACATGAAGAATTTTGAGAAACTAAAGAATCTAAGTTAATAGTGTATAAATTTTCATTTCTTAATGCAGAAAAAAATTCAATTTTAGAATTGAAAACATTGCAAGCATCATATTCACATTTAACATGAAATCTATCATAACATAGTTGTGAAATAACAAGCAGATTACATTTCAATCCATTAAAAAATGTACTTTGGAAATTAAAATTGAGTTATATTTACCGATTTGGTCATGTATAATGGATTTTCCTTTGAAATTGTCACCAAAGGTGACATGTCCACCACCAATTTTTATTAAATTCTTGAACCATGAATAATATCATGTCATGTGTCTTGAATACCCACTATCCATGTACCATAAGATTTTACAGGAGCTCTTTAATATGATTTCCTCATATGTGTTTATCATAAAACACATATTGGATTTACTAGAATATTCATCATGTGAAGATTATGATTCATTTGAACTATCCTCAAAAGCACTCCACGTTGTTTTCATTGCCTCTTTATACTTTCTATATTTGTACTCATAATTTTCTTGTACACGAGCTTGGGAGAATCAGACTTTACATGTCCTTTTTTCTTACATTCATAGCATACTATCTCATCATATTTTTCACTTATCTTATAATCTTTTATCTAGCATCCATTTTGATCATATCGTCCCTTGAAGTTAGGATTTCTGAAAAATTTATTCTTCTTGTAAAATCTCTTAAACCTTACAGATAATTGAGCCATCTCCTCATCACTGTCAAGTGATGATTTTTCACTACTAGAAATTTCCACAAAGACTTCCAATTTCCCAATCTTTTTGTGTTTATAGGTGGTGGTCTTAAATGCAACAGATTTTCTTTTGGGTTCATCCTCCTCTTCCTTGTTGACTTTCATCTCTTATTCATACATCATTAGTCTCCGAATTATTTATTTTATAGGTAACATATAAATATCGAATGAATTTCTAATAGAGAGATAGGTTCCTCTCCATCTATTAGGTAGGCAGATGAGAATCCTCAAAAAAATTTCTTCTGCAGTAACTTCTCTAACAAGATAAATCATTGTGCTGGAAATTTCATTGAAGTTGAGATATATGTCCGAAATAAGATCATCGGGTTTCATTTTAAACTTATATTATTTATAGTATAAGTATTAAGCCTCATTTATTTCACACTAGAATTCCCTTCATGTGAAAAAAACAAAGTATCCCAAATTTCATTGGCAGTTTTACATGTAGAAATTCTGTTAACATTATCATCTCCTAAAGAGAAATACAATGAATTCATTACTATGAAACTGTTATTGTAGGTAGTCTTGGTTGCGTCATCCCAAGTGATTCTATCAGTAGCAGGAATCTTATACTCATTTATAATTGAAGACCAAATTTCAAAACCCATACTTTCTAAATGCATTGTTATTTTGATTTTACATTGTGAATAATTGGTTCCATTAAAGAATGATGGTATATTTGTTGCAACACCCTCCAGTATATTATCCATAATAAAGAAATACTTTGTAAGAGCTTGAAATTTAGAATTAACAGAAATTTCGAATTAACAAAAATTTATAGATATTTAAATTACATCTAAAATCACAGTAGAATAGTTTCAAAAATAGAGTCTTAATAGGAATAACAAACACCCTATTATACCCTATATTGGTTAGAGTAGAGTACTAAAGAAGGGGGTTAATTGAGTATCTATTAAAAAAAATTGAAAAGTTTTCTTAAAAGATTCCCCAATAAAATAAATGCAGCCTGATTAATCAAAGTAATACAATTATGAATGTTTGAATGTTTAAATAACTTCTCAGAAGATTGATTAATTCTTAGTAATCTTAATATCAGTTATTAATATTACTATTGAAGCTATTATACTTACACAAAAAATTTTAACTTTTTTACAATATTAACTATCAAAGTAAATATAGTGATTTTTGAATTATATAGTAAAAAAAAGAAAACTAAATCACACAACACAGCGAATATAAAACAAGTGGTTCAGTCTCAAGCCGAGTCTTAATCCAATCCACTTGGTAACCACCTCCCACCATGCAGTTTATATTAATAAACTTTATCCACACCCTGGATCAGGGTAAAGCACAATGCACATGACTGTCTAGGTCACACGAAGTAACATCCCCAAATGATAAAGGGTTAAATGACTAAATGATCTTACTCATGTCAACAAGGTGAACCTTCCTTTTTGGGAGTCTACCTAATTATTATTCCATAGTTAAGCGTGTTTGGCCTAGAGTAGTGATCAGTATGAGTGACATTCTGGGAAGTTTCCTAGAGTGTGTGTGAGTGAGGACAAAACACACTAGAAAGGACATGTGTTGGCCTGTGGGGACAATCATTAGTCAGACGACCCGTTCAGGAATATGGGTAGACCCTGGGGTGGGCCCCACTTGTCTGCGGGGAAACTGGGGGTACCTGGTAGGCCAGAACCTGACGACCATGTTAAGGCGGGGAGCATGTGCTATCACTGGGACCCGGTTGTCACATTTGGTATCAGAGGTGGTACCCAGCCTTAAGTGCGGTGCACTGCCTAGGTTGAGATATAGGGCCCACAACGAGGGCATTGTGCTCTAATGGGGGGTGGGGGTGATTGTAACATCCCCAAATGATAAAGGGTTAAATGACTAAATGATATGACTCATGTCAACAAGCTGTATCTTCTTTTTCGAGAGCCTACCTGATTAGAACTCCATAGTTAAGCGTGGTTGGCCTAGAGTAGTGATCAGGATGAGTGACCTTCTGGGAAGTTTCCTAGGGTGTGTGTGAGTGAGGACAAAGCACACTAGAAAGGACATGTGTTAGCATGTGGGGACAATCACTAGTCAGATGGCCCGCTCAAGTATGTGGGTGGACCCTGGGGTGGGCCGCACGTGTCTGCGAGGCAACTAGGGGTACCTGGTAGTTCAGAACCCGACATCCATGTTAAGGCGTGGTGCATGTGTTGTAACCGGGACCCAGTTTTCACACACGACCTCTTCCATAGTTCTCTATGGGTATAAACTACCGGGTCACATAGGGACCTCTTCCACACTTATCCATGGGAGTAAAAAAGTGTAAAAATATATGAGAGGAAAGATATCTTGTATCCTTCAGTTTAGTGCAAGAGTCTGTGTGTGTTTTAATAGAAACACACACACACTTATAGAAAGCTAAAAACAATACACAACAGAGAAAAAACGTTGAGATAAGATTAGAAGTGCTATGAGTGTTAGTATATGCAGCTCTAGACTCCTAGGATGAAGCATACGTAAGAATCGGGTCATCTTGTGAGAAATAGAGTATCAGAAGTCTGATTCTCTAGTTTCCAGTTAGATCTAGCTCATGTTCTTCATGGAGTTGGTATTGTGAATATGAAGAACATGTAAGAATCAGATCCCCTTGCGAGAAATCGAGTATCGCAAGTCTGATGCACTGGTTTCTAGTCAGATCTGGCTTGTGTTCTTCATGAAGTTAGTATTGTGATGATGTTCTTGACTCTAATTTATGGTATCACAGCTTTTTGGATTCGAGGATGCTTCATGTGTTCTTTAGATGTATTGAGTTTCATGTGTCTGTTCTTTTCTCAAGAATTCTCATGCTTCTTTATTATGACATGCATCTTTTTTCTGGGACACACTTATCTTTTTATTCTTAGAGTGTATGTGTTAGAGCTACTAAGATGCATGTATTATACACCTCGTACCTCGTATTGTTAGGTGACATGTCTACAATGAAATATTAATTAAGTTAGTGCATTTAAAATACTCAAATATAACCGTTATAAATTAAATTGAAAAATGAAAAAACAGATTAAAGAACAGAGTCACAGTCTGTCTGGAAACGGTGTCACTTGGAAGTGGTGTCTCCATGAAACAGTGTATCTTTATTTTCCTTTCAGTGGTGATACAGTTATAATGGAATAGTTTTATAGTTATTAAGAATAAATAGCACATATGCGGTGATAGGATCATGATGTCTAGTCCTTTTCCAAATGTCAAATGGTGTCTCAGCAAGGAACCTGTGTCACAGACATTAATAGATATAAAACTAGTTTCGGTGTTTGATCATAGTGTCTGGTCACAATGTCTAGGTCACAGTTTTGGTCACAATTTCTGGGTCACGGTGTCTTGTTCATGGGGTCTGGTCATGGTGTCTAGGTCATGGTGTCTAGTCACAGTTTTTGGGTCCTTTTCTAGAAAAACATAACTTGTGGCAGACTCACGGTTTCTTAGACTAAGCCAAATATCTGTATAGAGACTTAAACAATGATATACATAGAATGAATAAGACTTAATTATTCATAAAATAAATTCATTATAAAACAAATTTAATATAGTTTCAACAAATTAGAAATGATTTTAGAAATTAAGATCTTGGATAGGCTTATATAAAGTATAAAGAAACCAACCATATATACACATTATTTGAGATAGATAAAACATGATTTGTTGGATATATGGGATTTGTGATCATTAAATCATGATTAACACATGGGGAGTCCAACAACTAGAATGAAGAGGTTCTGGTTTCATCATGGAGGTATGAGTAGAGTTTTGGAACTACTTAAATTTTATAATAACTATTTTTTGGGAATATTTTATGCAATTAGGAGTCTTGATAGTGAGAATTTGGTGGTTCTGTCAATTTTTGGGTAGCTATGTAATGGTGTTGGGCAACAACATATCCACCTTCCAGGTTATTGAGTTATATGGAATGTTGTTCTTGGTTGCACCTTGTTCTTCATCCTATTTCATAGAATCTATATCATATAGATAAACCTATATTATAGAGTCATATTTATAAAGTATCATTATATTGGGGTCCCATGCATTACATAGTGGTCTGGTGTTTTTTAGTAATTTTGTTCCATGGAGGGGTAGGCTGCACTGTGGTGTAGTGTTTTGTAAACTGCATATAAAACAAAAATCCCCTAAAACGCTATCATATTTCCATATATTCTCCCATTTCATGGGAAACCCAAGTGTTTTATTCAGAGGTATTTCATCCCCAAATCATTGTCTTTAAACCCCATCCTTGAGTGATTAATAATAAGATTTTTTAATTATATTTCCTTCTTTTTATCCCATTTTTTCTCCCTATTCTTAATATAAATAAGTTTAATTACATGAAAACAATTTTTCTGGATCATTTTTCTATAATAATATGTTGTGGGGTGATAAAGTTTTTCTCCTTTTTTCCTTGTTGGTGATGTTTACCCTCTTGTTCTAATCTTGTGTAGTGGTTTAAAAATAATTTGTCCACACAGGGGATCCATCATTTCTCATCTAGATGTATCATGTGGGAGGGTTTATTCTATTTTTTATCTTCTGTGATGATATTACACATTAACCTAATAATGATAATGTTTGATTAAATTAAAATTTAATGGGAAAAGAGAACAGAATCACATGTTTTACCACCTTATATATTATTGATGTTATAATCATACTAGCTATATTACTTGATAAAAAACATTTCCATTGAGATATTTGTTTTCATTGTGGATGTTGTGATTATGGAACCCTTGTTGGGAGGTTGTTTATTGTCAACTTGAATAATGGTTGTTAATCACTTATATCTATCTAATAAATTGGTTTCACATATAACCTCAGGTTTTTTTATAATTCCCTTGAAAAGTAATGTGGTAGGTCATAAATCCCCCTTTAAAAATATGAACGGTGTGAATAAGTGTTGTGTGTTGATATTTTGTGGAAGTGAGGTGTGCTAATAATGTGGGGGTAAACATGTTGACATACAGAGGATTTAATTGGGATGTTTTTTGCGAGGTGTTAGTTGTGAGTAGAATTGGTGGTGATGTTAAATGGATGACCTGTAGGGAAGCTTTGTATGACGAGGATTGTTTATTGGGTTGTGGTGTGTTGTTCTAGATTCTATGTATTAATGAAATAAAATGGAAACCAATTAATTGAAAATGGAATTCATTGAAATTGTAAATTAATTTCTGAAATAATTTAGGAAGTGTGGTTAAATGTGGTGGATGGTTAAATGTGAAATAAATGGGTTAGTTAATTGAAATGGGATGGTATTGGGATATCTAAAAATTCACATAACATGAAATGAAAGAAATAATGTGATTGTGTATTTTGTCTTTCTAATGTGGTTTTATTAATTTAGTAATTTTAGTAAAAGTGATATATGTTTTGAGGCATGGAGGTGATGTTTTCAGATGGTATAGTACTCTTTTTGTAAACCTATATATTGGGGTTGGGTGTGTATATATACATATATTATTTTTCCATCACATTTTCTATATGATCCCCGCCAACATCGATAACTTTTTTCCAATAATCGAATCTTTGGGGGTGTTTTTTCCAACATCCTAATAGCAATGATACCTATATGGATACCCACTATATCTTTTATGTGGTGTTTTTTGTAACGACCCAATCTTTTTGAGTAGTATATTAACTTACTCTTATTGATTTAATAAGATGCTAATGGTTAATGCAGAAAGAGGAGTCGATGGCTTCATCCAGTAGACTCAACCCTTATGAAGCCCACTTATCAGAGCTTGGGAAGGAGGTAGCATCTGTGGGCTTCGCTTTGGACCAAGCCCAAGCCAAACTCCAGCGTGTCAAGCTTGAACGGAAACTCCTTCGGGAGAAGTTCAAGTTAGTAGAGATTACTACTAGGGCAATGTTATCTGAGCCTCCCTCAGATTCTCTCACCATAGCACACCTCACACTTCGGTCGTATGCCGGTGTTGTAAGGGGCTATGTGACGAGACCCTAGCTTCCTTGTGTAATCCTTTCGGGTGAATAAATTGAGATTTATTACTTTAGTAATGTTTGTGAAATTTCAAATGTCTAGATAATTTTAGAATGTATTTTATTGATGAATTTTTGAAAAAGGGATATTTCAAAACATTTATGTAAACCCTAAATAACTAATGATGTGTAATGATTTTCAAAAAATGGTCTTCTACAAAAGTGTTCAGTAAGGAATTTGGAGTCTAATAAGATCAACTTAATTTTTTATGAATAGTAAATTATGAATAGTGATTTTACGCTTAGGATTAGTAATGTGACCAAATGGATTAATAATTTCGCTCAAATAAAGTTTTAATATAATTTAGACACCTAGATTAAGTAATGTGATTCAATAAAATGGGTAAATAACGGTTTCATAAATTATTAGTCAAGTATTAGTTTTTTCGGATGAATATTGTTTTTTAATTAAAAATTTAATTAAAAATAATTAGAAAGTTATTTTTATAAAAAGGACATTATTTTTGAACTCAGATCATAGATATTATGTTAAGGTAATTTTTGGGGATTTTTCTGAAAAAAATGAATTTTCGATGAATAGTGTTTTTATTTAAAAATTAAATTAAAAATATTTAGAAAAATATTTTTATAAAATGGATTTCATTTTTTAAATCAGAGCATTGATATTTGGTTAAGGTGAAATTTTGGGATTATTCTGAGAAAGTTGAATTTTCAGTGAATAGTAAAAATACAGTTTTAGGGTTTTTGTATGTTTAATGACATCATAACTATGTCATGATGATGTCATGAGATCTTTTAAGGGTTGGCCGGCCAAGGGTGATGAATTATTGTTTGGGGGCCCCATGTGGCCTAACTCCATGATAAATGCCAAGGGAGAGCACATGGGTTTGAGAAAAGCACATGTGAGGTGTCCCTTGGCCATTAATGCCTTGTCCCCTCACTTTCCCTATAAATACCCACCCTTTACTCCTTTAGTTTTCACTCCCAACTCTCCCCCAACGAAGTTCTGGTCTTCTTACCTTCCAAGGAGTCCTCCCAAGGTGCCCCCAAGCCCTCAAGGTCCAATCCTTTGAGTTTCAAGAGTCACGTTTTAAGGTAGGGGATCCGACCCCTCTCTTTCTTTTCATGAAATCTCTTTTATGTCATTCCTTTTATGCTCCATGTTATTATGTGAGAGGATGTTCTTTTATATTCCTCTTACTGCCCATTTCATGTTTATATGATGAGAGATCCCCTCTTACTCTCATCATTTCGTTTTATGAAAGTTTAAGTGACGCCGTTAGGCTGCCGAATGTTTAAGTAATTCTTTCACCCTTCTCATTTTTCAAGTTCGATTTTCATGTCAAAATCATTCAAGTTCCTTTTTATTATGTTGGGGTATGATCTCTATATCTATCATACTGATCTCTTATGATCATATGATGAGATACCCTATTTGATTTGTTCAATTCATTTTTGTTGAAGTTTAAGTGACGCCGTTAGGCTGCCGAATTTTCATAAGAGAAATCAAATTTTTGTCTTCCTTCCATGTTTTTCATTTCAAATGGTATGCCCTTAAAATTGCATCACCATGTCCATATATCCTTCTTATTCTGTCCCTCTACTGTTTTATGGGTCAATTATGATTGTTCGACCCATGTCCCCTCTCTTTTCAAAGTTTTCTAAAACCTTGTAACATAGTCGTTATGCTGCAGAATTTTCGTCTCAAAATGCCTCTCTTTTCTCAAAATTATTTTATGTTATAAAGTGAATACTCAAAGCTCCTATTTCTACAGGGGTATTGACATATATATGAAAATGTTCTATTTTAAATTCTGGGATTTACATACATGATACCCGCTTTCCCTTTCCGTGGGATTAAAGTAATGTAAAGATCATGTCTTTAAAGCAGTTTTTAAAACGTTATGATTATGAAATGAAACCCATTTATTTTATGTTATATGGGTTATTTATGAAATGTTTGATGATTATATATGTGGATCACATGATTATAAAGGCAAATTTAAGGGTGCGCCCTGATAGCGCTCCAATGCATTGGGTAAAGACTTAATCTCTAGAGATGACCATTTTAACGACGCCTTGGTGAATAACCTTGGTAATTTTGAACGACACCTTGGGGATGGACCTTGGTGAAACGAAACGATTTTTAATATTAAATGTTGTAGCCACATTTTCAAGTTATGAAAAATGTTATTTTTATTATGATGTATCTCATGAATTCTTTATCATGCCTTAAAGTTCTTTTTATGTCCTTATTGAGGTGTCTCAAGTTCCCTTGTAAAATGTTTCTCTTGTTTCCCTTACTGGGCCTTCTGCTCACCCTTTCTTTTGATGTATGTCCCTAGGTTATAAGATGCATAATGAACATAGGGTGAAATAAAGGAGAAGCCTTTCAAGTGTTTAAGAAGAATGCTTTATGTTGTTTTCATGTATTATGTTCCTTGTTTCCAAGACACTAGACCTTAAAGATCCTCAGTTATGTGTAATGTAATGAAAGATTATGTTATAAAAAGGCGGGATGCTATAGTTGGTATCAAAGGATGGTTTAGTTATTTGTGGAAATTAGGATATAAAAACTTTAGGAAGAACCCTATAGAAAAGTTTAAATATAGGAAAACTTCCTGGTATTTTGGTAAGTATTGAGTAAGTAGTTTATCAAACAAATACATCCCTGTCTGGATACGAGCAGGTAGAGGTGGCTCTGGAACAGATGTACAGAGGGGTAAAACCCGAAAATACCGCTTTGAGCTAGACTCGAACGGGAACTGGTGCACGATAACGGGCCTTGCTGCACCCTTGGTTACGACACTCCCGGGGATATGTTTGGTTAATCACAAGCTTTTTATGAATCATTATGAAGGAATTATAGAAAAGTGTAATTGTCTAAGCATTAAGTCTTAGTTAAAATATTCATAAATGAAATAAGTTTCTCACTAAGTTTTATTCTTTTAGAAGATGGCGGGCAATAGGAGGAACCGTGCCAATGGTGACCGCAATGCACCATGTGCTGACGACCCTCCGATGGGTGCCGGAATGGAAACATTCATGCGAATGATGAACCAACTGACTCAAGTTATGAGTAATAACTTGAATCAAGCTGAGAGGCCGACCTCACCACGAAGGGAACAACACTCTATTGAGTCCTTCATGCGTCAACGACCGCCAACATTATGTGGATCTACTAACCCATTGGTTGCGGAACAATGGATAAGCTCCATTGAAAAGATCTTTTTTGTACTTCATTGTTCGGAACAAGAAAAAGTCACCCTTGCTGTTTACCACCTAGTGGGAGAAGCTGATCAGTGGTGGTCACTGATCAAAAACACGAAGCCACGAGGAGAGATAGAAGCTTTGGAGTGGGAAGAATTTCGGGGAATTTTCCTTAACAAGTATTTCCCTCGTTCCATGAGAACGAGAATGGAGAAAGAGTTTCTCGAGCTGAAGCAGAAGGAGAACGTATCTGTCAGAAGCTATGAGATGAACTTCACAAGGCTTTCCCGTTATACCTCAAGCTTTGTCATGGACCCTAATGGGAAGGTTGAAAGATTCTTTGGCGGACTACGACCTCATCTACGGAAGAATCTAGCCAACAGAGACTACGATAGCTATGAAGAAATAGTTCGTAGTGCTATGAAAGTCGAGCTGGAGTTTGGTGAGACACAATGGTCTCAAAAACCAAATGAGAAGAATAGATCGTTGGAGCCCAGTTTAGGGAAGTCTTTTGATCAGGGAAGGGGTGGAAAGCAAATGCAACTTACCACATGCAATAAATGTGGGAAGAATCATCTGGGGAACTGCTTGAATGGAAGTGGAAAGTGCTACAAGTGTGGAAGAGGAGGCCATATTGCTCGGAATGGTCATAGTGAGGTGAAGCCTCAGGTTCCCAACACTAACGACAGAGGAATGATGGTTCTGGCCCTACCCGAAGTCACATGCTTCAAGTGTGGACAGCTTGGGCACTTTGCTAACCAATGTCCAAATCCGAGGGCGGTGGAGGGGAATCACCCCAAACCTTAGCAGAGTCCAAGAGAGCAAGGTCGTGCTTTCGCTATCACAACAGCTGAAGTTGAAGTCCCGAACGATGTGGTAGCAGGTACTCTTGTTGTCCTCTCAAAACTAGCAAGTACTTTATTTCATTCTGGTTCTACGCATTCCTTTATTTCCTCCAAGTTTGCAAGGAATATAGAATCAATCCCCGAACTGCTAGAGGTAGAGTTGTCAGTCAAGACTCCAAGTGGGATTATCCTTGCATCAAAAGTATTTAGAGACTCTAGTGTTTACTTTGGTGAGCACAATCTTATCGCAAATCTAGTAGTCATAGCCATGATGGAATTCGACATTATACTAGGGATGGACTGGCTCTCAAAGTATAATGCTAAGATCAAATGCAGAAGGAAATCTCAGTAGTCTTGAATGAACGACCTACAGTTATCTTCCGAGGAGAGGTATCCCGAACTGATCCCTATCTAGAAGCACCTCCTATAGCTTTCTTTATGGAGTTAATCGGTGATGATGAAGAAGGAAAAGGGAGCATACAAATAGAATATGTTCCGATTTTGTAGGACTACATGGTTGTATTTCCTGAGGAGTTACCTGGACCTCCCCCAGAAAGAGAGGTAGAGTTCTCCATTGAACTCGTGCATGGGTCTCAACCGATATCAAAGGCTCCGTATAGAATGGCAAATGTGGAGCTAGAGGAGTTAAAGAAACAACTACAAGACTTGTTGGAGAAGGGGTTTATCTGACCGAGTGTGTCTCCTTGGGGAGCACCAGTTCTCTTTGTGAAGAAGAAGGATGGATCAATGCGGCTATGCATCGATTATAGAGAACTGAATGGGATCACGGTGAAGAACAGATATCCTCTTCCAAGAATTGATGATTTATTTGACCAACTTCGCGGGGCTCAATTCTTCTCTAAGATTGACCTTCGATCTGGTTACCATCAACTGAGGGTGAAGAAGGAAGATATTCCAAAGACTGCCTTCCGATCAAGATATGGGCATTATGAGTTTACTGTTATGCCCTTCAGCTTGACTAATGCTCCTACTATTTTCATGGATTTGATGAATAGAGTCTTTAAGGACTACCTTGATAACTTTGTGGTAGTTTTTATTGATGATATTTTGATATATTCAAAAAGTCGTGAGGAGCATGAAGATCATCTAAGGGTTATATTGAAAACTCTACGGAAGGAGAGGCTCTTTGGGAAGTTCAGCAAGTGTGAGTTTTGGTTACAACAGGTGGCTTTCTTGGGGCACATCGTAACCAATGAAGGAATCTCGGTTGACCCTGCAAAGACAATGGTTGTGGAGGAGTGGCCTCAACCCACAACAGTAACTGAGATTCGTAGTTTCCTTGGTTTAGCAGGATATTATAGGAGGTTTGTGAAAAACTTTTCACGGCTTTCTAATCCACTAACCAAGTTGACTCGAAAAGGGGTTAAGTTCATTTGGACAAAGGAATGCGAGGAAAGTTTCCAAGAGCTGAAGAAGTGATTGGTTACTGCACCTATGTTAACACTACCCTCTGTCGGAGAAGGATTCGTTATTTTTAGCGATGCATATCTGAAAGGGCTTGGGTGCGTCCTTATGAAAAATGACAAAGTAATTGCTTATGCATCTCGACAGTTGAAGATTCATGAGCAGAATTATCCTACGCATGATCTAGAACTGGCGGAAGTTGTTTTTGCTCTAAAGATATGGAGGCACTATCTTTATGGGGTGAAATGTGATATATACACTGACCACCAAAGTCTAAAGTATATTTTCACACAGAAAGAATTGAACATGAGACAAAGGAGATGGTTGGAGCTTATTAAAGACTATGATTGTTCAATTCATTATCACCCTGGAAGAGAAAACAAAGTCGCGGATGCGTTAAGTAGGAAAGATCCTATTGTTCTGGCAACAATGAGGATCGTAGGAGATCCCTTGATTAAAGATCTAGTAAAACTGGACATGGGAATTATAAGGAAATGGACATCATCAACCCTATTCCAAATGATTTCTCAACCTTCATTACTAGAGAAGATCAAGATGGCTCAAAAAGAAGATCCTTTGCTACAGGAGAAGTTGGAGGCTGTAAAAGATGGGATGTTCCCTGATTTCAATATTGATCAAGAAGGTGTATTGAAATTTCGTACAAGACTATGTGTCCCATATATTCCGGAGATAAAGAAAGAACTGATGGATGAAGCTCATAGCTCTACATTCTCTATACATCCGGGAAGCACTAAGATGTATAGAGACCTTCGTGATCATTATTGGTGGGATAACATGAAGAGGGAGATTGCTGATTACACTACGAGGTGCCTGGTGTGTCAGAAAGTAAAGGCAGAACGACAACTTCCTAAGGGGGTATTACAACCGCTACCCATACTAGTATGGAAGTGGGATAATATCACTATGGACTTTGTAACTGGTCTCCCGAAGACATCCAAAGGAAACAATGCGATATGGGTTATTGTGGACCGTCTCACCAAGACAGCCCATTTTATCTCTATTCGGGAAGATTTCTCTCTAGATCAGCTTTCCAAGATATACGTGAAGGAAGTGGTAAGGCTGCATGGGGTACCACTATCCATCGTATCTGATCGTGACCCAAGATTCACATCAAAATTTTGGAGAAGTCTTCAACATGCTCTGAATACTGAATTGAATTTTAGTATGGCCTATCATCCTCAAACTGATGGCCAATCTGAAAGGACTATTCAGACACTCGAAGACATGTTGAGATTATGCTCAATGGAATTTAAAGGTGGATGGGATCAACACCTCTCATTAGTGGAGTTCTCCTATAACAATAGCTTCCATTCGAGTATTCAGACGGCACCCTATGAAGCTCTATATGGAAAGCGGTGTAGAACTCCTACTTGTTGGGATGAAACTGGTGAGAGGAAGCTTCTTGGGCCTGATCTCGTGCAAGAGATGACGGAACAGGTTCATGCCATCCAACAACACATAAAGGCTACTCAGAGTCGGCAGAAGAGCTATGCTGACAATCGTCGAAGGGACTTGGAGTTTGGTGTTGGTGACAAAGTCTTCCTTCGAATTTCTCCATGGAAGAGATTCATGTGGTTTGGGAAGAAAGGGAAGCTCAGCCCTAGGTACATTGGCCCCTATGAAATCCTTGATCGCATAGGAGCAGTGGCCTATCGTCTAGCACTTCCACCAAACCTAGCTCAAGTTCATGATGTCTTCCATGTATCTCTCTTGAGGAAGTACATACCCGACCCTTCGCATGTACTGAACCCAGAGGTGGTACAACTGGAACATGACCTCTCTTACGAGGAGCATCCAGTGGAGATCTTGGACCGTAGAGACAAGGTCCTACGAAACAAGACTACCCACCTTGTGAAAGTGTTGTGGAGGAATCATAAATATGAAGAGGCGACTTGGGAGCCGGAGGAAACAATGAAGCAAAAGTACCCTCACCTTTTCGACTAGGCCTCAAGTATAAATTTCGGGGACGAAATTTCTTAAGGGGGGAAGAATGTAACGACCCAATATTTTTGAGTAGTATATTAACTTACTCTTATTTATTTAATAAGATGTTAATGGTTAATGCAGAAAGAGGAGTCGATGGCTTCATCCAGTAGACTCAACCCTTATGAAGCCCACTTATCAGAGCTTGGGAAGGAGGTAGCATCTGTGGGCTTCGCTTTGGACCATGCCCAAGCCGAACTCCAGCATGTCAAGCTTGAACGGAAACGCCTTCGAGAGAAGTTCAAGTTAGTAGAGATTACTACTAGGGCAATGTTATCTGAGCCTCCCTCAGATTCTCTCACCATAGCACACCTCACACTTCGGTCGTATGCCGGTGTTATAAGGGGCTATGTGACGAGACCCTAGCTTCCTTGTGTAATCCTTTCGGGTGAATAAATTGAGATTTCTTCCTTTAGTGATGTTTGTGAAATTTCAAATGTCTAGATAATTTTAGAATGTATTTTATTGATGAATTTTTGAAAAAGGGATATTTTAAAACATTGATGTAAACCCTAAATAACTAATGATGTGTAATGATTTTCAAAAAATTGTCTTCTACAAAAGTGTTCAGTAAGGAATTTGGAGTCTAATAAGATCAACTTAATTTTTTATGAATAGTAAATTATGAATAGTGATTTTACTCTTAGGATTAGTAATGTGACCAAATGGATTAATAATTTCACTCAAAGAAAGTTTTAATATAATTCAGACACCTAGATTAAGTAATGTGATTCAATAAAATGGGTAAATAACGGTTTCATAAATTATTATTCAACTATTCGTTTTTTCGGATGAATAGTGTTTTTTAATTAAAAATTTAATTAAAAATAATTAGAAAATTATTTTTATAAAAAGGACTTTATTTTTGAACTCAGAGCATCGATATTATGTTAAGGTAATTTTTGGGGATTTTTCTGAAAAAAAATGAATTTTCGATGAATAGTGTTTTTATTTAAAAATTAAATTAAAAATATTTAGAAAAATATTTTTATAAAATGGATTTCATTTTTTAAATCAGAGCATTGATATTTGGTTAAGGTGAAATTTTGGGATTATTCTGAGAAAGTTGAATTTTCAGTGAATAGTAAAAATACAGTTTTAGGGTTTCAGTATGTTTAATGACATCATAACTATGTCATGATGATTTCATGAGATCTTTTAAGGGTTGGCCGGCCAAGGGTGATGAATTATTGTTTTGGGGGCCCCATGTGGCCTAACTCCATGATAAATGCCAAGGGAGAGCACATGGGTTTGAGAAAAGCACATGTGAGGTGTCCCTTGGCCATTAATGCCTTGTCCCCTCACTTTCCCTATAAATACCCACCCTTTCCTCCTTTATTTTTCACTCCCAACTCTCCCCCAACGAAGTTCTGGTCTTCTTACCTTCCAAGGAGTCCTCCCAAGGTGCCCCCAAGCCCTCAAGGTCCAATCCTTTGAGTTTCAAGAGTCACGTTTTAAGGTAAGGGATCCGACCCCTCTCTTTCTTTTCATGAAATCTCTTTTATGTCATTCCTTTTATGCTCCATGTTATTATGTGAGAGGATGTTCTTTTATATTCCTCTTACTGCCCATTTCATGTTTATATGATGAGAGATCCCCTCTTACTCTCATCATTTCGTTTTATGAAAGTTTAAGTGACCCCGTTAGGCTGCCGAATGTTTAAGTGATTCTTTCACCCTTCTCATTTTTCATGTTCGATTTTCATGTCAAATCTTTCAAGTTCCTTTTTATTATGTTGGGTTATGATCTCTATATCTATCATACTGATCTCTTATGATCATATGATGAGAGACCCTATTTGATTTGTTCAATTAATTTTTGTTGAAGTTTAAGTGACGCCGTTAGGGTGCAGAATTTTCATAAGAGAAATCAAATTTTTGTCTTCCTTCCATGTTTTTCATTTCAAATGGTATTTCCTTAAAATTGCATCACCATGTCCATATATCCTTCTTATTCTATCCCTCTACTGTTTTATGGGTCAATTATGATTGTTCGACCCATGTCCCCTCTCTTTTCAAAGTTTTCTAAAACCTTGTAACATAGCCGTTATGCTGCAGAATTTTCGTCTCAAAATGCCTCTCTTTTCTCAAAATTATTTTATGTTATAAAGTGAATACTCAAAGCTCCTATTTCTACAGGGGTATTCACATATATATGAAAATGTTCTATTTTAAATTCTGGGATTTACATACATGATACCCGCTTTCCCTTTCCGTGGGTTTAAAGTAATGTAAAGATCATGTCTTTAAAGCAGTTTTTAAAACGTTATGATTATGAAATGAAACCCATTTATTTTCTGTTATATGGGTTATTTATGAAATTTTTTATGATTATATATGTGGATCACATGATAATAAAGGCAAATTTAAGGGTGCGCCCTGATAGCGCTCCAATGCATTGGGTAAAGACTTAATCTCTAGAGATGACCATTTTAACGACGCCTTGGTGAATAACCTTGGTAATTTTGAACGACACCTTGGGGATGGACCTTGGTGAAACGAAACGATTTTCAATATTAAATGTTGTAGCCACATCTTCAAGTTATGAAAAATGTTATTTTTATTATGATGTATCTCATGAATTCTTTATCATGCCTTAAAGTTCTTTTTATGTCCTTATTGAGGTGTCTCAAGTTCACTTGTAAAATGTTTCTCTTGTTTCCCTTACTGGGCCTTCTGCTCACCCTTTCTTTTGATGTATGTCCCCAGGTTATGAGATGCATAATGAACATAGGGTGAAATAAAGGATAAGCCTTTCAAGTGTTTAAGAAGAATGCTTTATGTTGTTTTCATGTATTATGTTCCTTGTTTCCAAGACACTAGTCCTTAAAGATCCTCAGTTACGTGTAATGTAATGAAAGTTTATGTTATAAAAAGGGGGGAAGATATATTTTTATCCACATTATATGATGGATATAACTCAAAATTTTACTATGGTGATTCTTGTTGTGATGTAATATGGTTTGTTTTGTGAATGGTCTTATGAGGGAACAAGTTTGATGTAATTAATTTTCCAGATACCCTATTTTTATCATTATGTTTGGGGATCAGATGTGTTATAATTTATTAGGTTTTCATGGGTGAGAAGTGATGTGATGGCTCAGATGTCATCGGTTGAGATGTGATGTGATGGAAAAGTTGTATTTGGGAAGGATTTTTTGTGATGGACCTATTGTCTACAAGAAGGATTTATATAGAAGATATGGGAGTACCTGGAAATATGTCGTTGTGGTGTGAGAGTGGAAAAAAATGGTAATGTGTTGATGGGTACATTTTTATCAATATTTTTCTTATTATATTACCATAAATTGTTGAATTATTTGGTGGAAAGGCCATGTTGAGGATGAGATTTGGTTAAATGACCTACTTAGGTTCTCTTGGTTCTTGTATTTGATCACTGGTGCATTAGTATGCATGTTTCACATATTCATGAAAGATATTGGGAATGATCCTATATAGTATAATTGTATGCTAACCCTACATAAATAAAAAATTAGGTTTCTAGGAGGAATTCATGAACCATGATAGACATTTTTTGCTTGGAATTTGGACCTTTTATTGAGTTGCTGTGGTCGGACATTTCTTTTGGGTAGTTTTTTGGAGACTCTTGTACCTATTTATTCTACAAATGAAATACAGGAAGACATTATTTTAATATTTATAATATTTCATGTAGTTTCTTGAAGTTTTTTTATCCTATACCCAAATACTATATTTTAAAGTGTAACACCTTCCATTTCTGTTAGATTTTTGTACCCATAGTGCTTTACTCAAACCTAAGTCTTGCTGAAGGTAGGTATAATGGGTAATTATCTCACTTTCGTTATTTACAGAACATGAGGGGTAACTCCAGAGGGAGTGGGTAGTGACATGAGTTGATTTTATCAAGATGACAATACCTTCACTATCTCCATATCTAAGGAGATGAAGGTATGCATGTCCAGTTAGGTCAACAAACAATAATGTAATAAAGGATGATGACATAAAGTATGTGTCATTATTTTTGAGATATTATGAGACAAGATATTATATTAAATGTCATGTTTTTGAAATAAATTTAATTTATTATATGACATTTCTTAATATCCTTATAGTCCTTGATGAGTTACTAGACTTCACTCCAAATCTATGAATAGTATTCAATTCTATCGAGATAGGGTCCTTGAGGGTCACATAATTATCAGATTCAAATTTCATTCCAATTAGTATGAATAAGAGTTTTGGGCATGGTGGTACCTAACATGGGGTTTGAGATATTTACAATTATAATTGATTACTATGTAATAAATAAATTAATTATTAATCACATAGGGAATAATTGGAGTTCAGTTTATTTTTTTAATGAATTTACAAGTATTAAAGTAAATACGAGGAAAAGTATTATATGAATGGATACTATTTTAATATTTATATTATGTTCAATATTCTTTTAACATCCCAAGATTCCATGGGATGTTTCCCTTTAAATAATAAAATAGCTTGCGTTGTACGCAACTTTGAGTTCAAGCACACCACGACAAATCAAACTAGCCGTTTAAAAAGAAATTTTTAATAGAAATACCCACTTTTTAAAATTTTATATATTTTATTTTTCAAAATGGACATCAATTTTGGATTCATAATATCAAAATTAGCTTAGGGTGATTTTCTGGTATTTTTCTAAAAACCTTCAATATTGGATGAATAGTGAAAACACTACGTTATTGTTTAAAACCTACTTTTTATTTAAATAATTACTTATTTTATTTAAATTTATTTTTGGTCAAAATAGATACATAATACCTATATAATTTCAATGTAATTCATTAGTGTCATTTTCTAATAAAATTAGATGTATACAATTTTATTGAACATTTTAAGGCCTTTTACCCACATTCTAGGTACATTTGCAAATTTCCATAAAACATAATTTTACCACTTATAAGCATTGAATTTTAAAAATTTGAAAGACATGGTTGAAATCAATAAGTAAAATGTGGTAAAAAAATATGAAAATAATTTTTGGTGAATAGTATCTTTGGAATTTTATTTACCACGGTTAAAAGTAAATAGGGTAATTTAAGGATAAAATGATATTAAAATTACCCTAACACATGTCCTAATTCTATTGGATAAGTTTATTTTGACAAAAATCAATCTTAGGAATAAAATATTATTCTTTTTGATCCAATTGGATTAGATTAAGACATTTATTATTATTTTATTTAAAGAAGAGTTAAAAGTGTTAAATTCAATGTTTAATAACTAAAGTATTTTTAATATAAGGTTATACATAATATAAATTCGACTATAATGATTCATTAGAAATATAAAAATATTTCCTACATCATGGTATTTTATATATAATTTTTATACATTAAATAATTAAATTTATTAATGACATAATGATGATGCAGTAATTACCTTATTAGTGAATGGTTAAAATAATTGATATTATAAATATTAAAATAAATATAAATTGAGATTTTTGATTAATTACACGAATTTTATTGGTTAATATGAAATTTTAGGGTTGATTAAATATTTTCTTTCGATGTGATAATGTTTTTCTGACTTTCACAAAAACTAAACACTAAATAGTGTCAAAATTGACAAAAACAAGTTTTTAAAAAAAAATACTATATTATTAAATGATATAATATTCCTAAAAAACTAATGTTTGGAAAAAGTATCTATATAAGGTTAGATATGTCTATAATGAACCACTTGGGGTTCCCTTTTCTATTTATATTAAGTTTATTATCCATTTATTGTAGTAATACAAGAAGACATGGTGAAAGTTAAAATATTTAACTAAGAGTCAAATCTAAAACATAAGGTTAATATGGTGACCTAAACTTGTCTAAAACTTATTGGTTGAGGGGGTTTTGACCCAGACCTACCTTATCCTCGAAATAAATCCTTTTGGAGTCATTATAAACTGAATATAATTTTATAATAATATGATATTTCAAGCTTTTCCTAAAGTGACCCTCACCTCTCTTATAAAAAGGTACTTCCCCTTCTCTTAATTTCACTCCTCCAAAACCATTTGTATCAGCCAAAACCAGCTCCAATATCCTCCAAACTAACCTCCATTCAACCTAGAGGCCTTACAGTGATCATAATCCAACCTAAGGATCCTATTTGATAAAATAAATTGGATGAACCTGAAGAGAGGTAATTACTTAATCACCTCTTTAAAAGTTCTTTTATTCTTCCACAAATTCATTATTTGGTGATTCTATACTAAAATAATAACCCAAGTACCTTCTACATACTGATATATTTTTATAAATGTGGTAAAACCATATACATTATTCTATTTATCCTATGAATGACAAAGTCACTATACGTGCATACGTACGACTTACTGTCTCCACGTCGTGGTGTAGTTTGTTATTCAACGCTTTATTTTTTGGATGGGTAAAACAATGAGTATAACTGATATAAATAATAAATATTTTTTTTAAATAATTCGGTATATAGCATACAATTATATAAGATTTCACGATGAATAGAATGATATTGTTTCCTGTGCGTACGTACGGATTATTGTCTCCACGAACGTGATGAGATTCATTACCCATCATAACTATACAAGAATAATTTTAATTTGTTGATTAAAAATAACGTTTAATAACTTAATATAATTTTGGATATTAATAAAATAAATCATTTCCATAATAAACAATACTTACATAACTAATCATATAAAGTAAAACAAATCAGTTATCACCCGAAACAATGATACTACAAATATATTTTAAACAAAGCAATATTAGAAGATCATATATGATATCATATTTTTTATGTGGTTATTTTATAATTTAATAATGATTTAACTATTATACATGAGGTTAACGTACCCTCAAACAAGGAAAATAACAAGGTAAGGGTTAATTTTACAATCTCTTTATTATCTGAGGTTGTGTATAAGTAAGTATCTATTGGGAACTCTTTATCATCCACATCCATGTTTCTTAGAAATGTATTTCAAAATATTTTTACAATTTACTATACTATAGTATAAAGTCATTTATACCCTCTTTTTAATTTTTATAAAATAGTTTGAAAGGAATCATTCCATCGTTTTCCAAACAAGGTACTTTATGAAATTTTCAAAAAATTATGGTAAGAATGTTTTTTTAACTTATATGAAGGGTGCGGATTTTTCTTCCGTTATAACACATTCAAAGATTCCCTAAAATGATTATAATAATATTTCAAAATATAGGTTTTATTTTATAATTACATGACTTTTAAATGATTTCAAAATAGAAAGAGATATTCCTCTCAAATAGTTATGATTTCATCTATGTCAACATCCTTTGATGGAATTTACACTTGTTTGAAGTTGATTTATTATGATTCAATATACCATTTTGAATTGAAGGTTTTGTGACATGTTTTAATGTTGATGTGTTATTTTTATTCCATTCATGTTTTATGGTTAAGGTATTAACATTTTGTATGATTGTTTTAACAAGAATGTTTATGTTATGTTTCATCCTTTTCATATGTGGAATGCATTGGACATAAAAAGTGACAGGTGGAGTGCGTTATTGCTCCTCAATGCTTCAGTAGGCTTCATGAGACAAACTAGTGTCCTAGAACACGGATTTGACAAAATATTATTTGTAGTCTTGCCAAAAGCCCTTGACCATGTGGTTATGATGCCCATCATTATTCATTACATCATTATGAAATTAGGTATTGATATTACATGTGATTATTCGACTAGTAGAATATCCTTGTGAATAAGTAAATGACATATTTTTATTTATCGTTTCCATATTATGATGATGTTTATGTTTAAAAGGACTGTGTTTTAGTCTTATACATTTTCTTAAATTTTTATGCTTATTTATGATAGTTTCCGCTATATTATTATCCTTACTGAGCATCTGATATCTCCTCTTTCTGTGTTTTATTTTTCACATGATGTGAAGAGGTATCTTACAATTAACCTGCAGGAATACTCTATGGGATATGAGTGTGTTCAAAGGGGACACAATGTTTTTTTTCTATTTCATAATGTAATGTAAAACTTATTTATGTTTCTAGTACGTCCAAGAATACTAAACTAATCGGTGTTTTGAGACGTGATCTCTTGTGATCATGACAATGTTTTGTAATAATGCACTGAATCTGGGTAACTAGGATTGGGCATTACATTTGGTATTAGAGGAAGTATAATACAATCCTTAGGAGCTAGATTTAGAAAAACTGTGATTAGAGAACATTACCCTAAGATATACTTTGAGTATTAGTATAGAAGAACTTCCTAAAATTTTAGTAATGTAGATATTAGTTGAATTTTCCTAGAAATACATCTCTGTTTGGATACAAGCTGGTAGAGTCGGCTCTAGCATAGATGTACCTTGGAGTGAAAACACTAACAAAGAGTTTTGGGCTTCAATCAATGTATCCTAGTACACAACAACAAACCTTGTTTCACTCTTAGTTATGACAATACTGGGGAATATGCTTAAGATAATATAAATTTTCTTTACAAACCATTATGAATGATTTATGAGTAAATACCTCCTCAAAGAAAACATTTTTTATGAGTATGGATTATATGTATAAACTATTCAATTTATTTTAGGTACTAGTTTGGAATTATGTATTGTGATTCATAAGCTAATATAGTGTATTACATTGTTTAGAAATGGAACCTAGTAGAAGGAATGGAAACTGTATCAACACACGTAATCCATGTAGGGACTTACCTCCTACTCAAGATAATTATAATTGGGCTGGTGATGCAACCAGTGCTGAACAAATTCTAACCATACTAGGACAACTCGCTAAGGTTATGACTAATAACCTTACCCGTCTGAAGCACCCTGATCCACAACGTGAAGGATCAATGTTAGACCGCTTCATGAGGGAAAACCCACCAACATTAAATGGGAATACAAATCCATTTATAGATGAGCAATGGATATGTATCTTAGAGAAAATATTTCATGCTTTGGGGCGTAGCGAAAGTGAAAATGTTTTCATGGAATTTTATCGCCTCATAAAAGATACAGATCAATGGTAGTCATTAATTCAAAATATAAAGGAGGATGGAGAAGTATCAAATATGGAATAGATGGAGTTAAAAGATATTTTCATAGAAAAATAATTTCCTCACGACCATCGAGCGAATATGGAAAGGAAATTTCTAAGTCTGATGAAATAGGAGGAAGAGAATGTCGCAAAGTATTTGGATAACATTACAAGGTCACCAAGTCATGTAGTGGATTATATACGTTACCCAAGGAGAAAGATTAATTTATTCATTGATAGGTTAAAACAATTTCTCTATTGAACATTAGTCTCACAATCCTTCTCATCATACAAAATATAGTCTCATGTACTATCAAGACATAAAAGGAATTCTCTATGTCTTATGACTTTAATGAAAAGAAAGCGAAGAAGAGTTCTATTGAACACTTTGGAAATAGAAATAAGAGTAAGAAGGTAAAAGTTGAATTTTCATCCTGTAGTAAATGTGGGAACAAACACCCCGGTACATACCTGAAGGGAATGGGAGTCTATTACAAGTGTGGAGGAAAATTCCACCAAGCACTTGATTGTAAGGGAAAGAAAGAGGCTCTTAATTTTGAATGCTACAATTGTAGTGAAATAGGTAATTATGCAAAGGAATGTCTTAAGCATAAAGGTAACTAACCTCAGAAAAGAATAATGGAGAAAGGATAAGATTATGTGATCTTTATTGCTTAGGTTGAAGCTCTGAATGACATGGTTGCAATTGTTTCGTCAAATTTATCCAATGTTTTATTTGATTTTGGATCATCTAATTGTTTCATATCTTTGATGTTTTCTAAGAAAATAAGATATTTCCAATTCGATTTAACAAGGTATTTGAAAGTCAAAACTCCTAAGGGAAGTATCATTGAAACAAAGTTTTGTGAATTAGTTCCCATTAGGGCAGAAAAACGTGCTTTATCAGCTGATCTCATCGTTATACCCATGATTGAATTTTATATAATCCTCATTATGGATTGGCTTTTGGACTATTATATGAAAATTTATTTTAATAATATGGAGGATACAATTTTCAATGATGATAAGGAATACCTTATCTTTAGATCAGAAACGTCACTATCTGATCCTTATTTGGATCCAAACCCAATAGATCTACTAAATTAAATTATTGGGTTGAAGAGAGTGAAATGACTATGGGTAAGGAAAGGAATGTTCAAATTGAGGACTTACTTATTGGGAAAGAATATGTTGATGTGTTTCCATAGGAATAACATAGACATCCTCGAGAACGATAAATTGAGTTTTCCATTGATTAAATTTTTGGTTCAAGGCCCATATCGAAGACCCCTTATGGAATGGACTCATTGTAATTCGTGGAAGTAAAGAAACAACTAGAGTAATTTAGTAATAAATGATTTATTCACCCTAGTGATTCTCAATGGGGAGCCCTTGTCCTTTTTGTAATGAAGAAAAATGGATCTATGAGGTTGTGCATTGACTATAGAAAGATCAATGCTATAATAATAAATAAGAATTATCCCCTACCTCACATTGATGTTTTATTTGATAAACTTCATGGATCACAATATTTTTCAATTATTATCCTTCAATCTAGGTAGAATCAGTTGTGTGTGAAGAAGGAATACATCCCGAAGACAACATTTCGTACCAGGTATGGGCATTACGAGTTTACTATAATGCCTTGTGGACTGACTAATGCACCCTATATCTTCATGGATCTAATGAATAAAGTTTTCAAGGAATATTTTGGTGACATTGTAGTGTTATTTATTGAAGATATCATGGTATACTCCAAAAACTATGAATATCATGAAAATAAATTGCACAATATTCTAAAGAATCTTAGAAGAAATGAATTATATGGTATGTTTAGCAAGTGTGAATTCTGGATTTAGGAGATTTCATTTCTTAGCAATATTTTCTCTAAGCATGGAATCTCTATTGATCCTTAAAATAAAAAGTTAATCCAAGAATGTCTAGTACGGACGAGTATAAATGAGGTATGCAGTTTTATTAGTTTAGTAGGTTATTCTTGGTATTTCGTCTAGAATATTGCCCAATTTGATAACCCTTTAACCTAGATCAAATGTAAAAGGTTTATATTTGTTTGAAAAAAAGTGTGCGAATAATGATTTGAAGAAGTGAATAGAAGATTAGTCAATTCTTCTATCTTGAATCTACCATCGGGGAATGATGGGTTTGTTATTTATAGTGATTCTTCAAAGAACGGACTTGGTTGTGTCCTTATGCAAAATTATAGAGTTATTTCATTTGCTTCAAAACAACAAAAAATTCATGAACAAAACTATCCCACTCATGATTTTGAGTTACCAGATATAATATTTTGTTTTAATATATGGAGAAACTACCTATATGGTGAAAAATGTGAGATATATACTAATCACAAGAGTTTAATGTATATTTTCTCAGAAAAATAACTCAACAAGAGGCAAAGACAATGGCCTGAACTACTCAAAGATTATGAATTCACAATACACTACCACCCAGGGAAGGCAAATAATGTGGAAGATGCTTTGAGTAGAATGGATCATGGAGTGTTGAAAAAGATGAGAGTTGAAAGGGATCATATGTTCATGGATCTAGTAAAGATGAATATTGGAATAATCTTGGAAGGTGAAACAACCATACATTTAGAAATGGTTTCCAAACCATCTTTACTAGAAAGGATAAAAAGTTCCTAGATTGATGGTAAAGAGTTTCAAAAGAAAATTAAAGCTGTGAATGATGGGACACTGATCGAATTCCTATATGAAGATGGAATTTTCAAACTTGGGAAGAGACTTTGTGTTCCCGATATACTTGATCAAAAAAGGGAATTCTTGGATGATTCTCATAGCTCCAAATTCTTTTTACACCTTGGTATCACTATGATGTATAGAGATTTGAAGGAACATTTTTAGTGGGAAAACATAAAGATGGAGATTGTTGATTATGTGTCAAGATGTATGGTTTTTCAATATGTTAAATCTGGAAGACATCATCCTGGATGAGTCATGCAGCCTCTTCCCATACCTGAGTGGAATTGGGATGATAATACGATTGACTGATTAAGTTATGAGTGGAGCCCTCTATAGATCCTAGATTCATCAGTAGGTCTAATGAGACAAACTAGTGTCTTGGTAGAAGGCCTTGACAAAATCGTATTTATAGTCTGGGCACAAGGCCTTGATTATGTGGTTATGATGTCCGACATTATACATTCCACCATTATGAAACTAGCTATTGATATTACATGTGATTATTCGACAAGTAGAATATCCATGAGAATCCGTAAATGGCATTTTTTTATTATCTTTTCCATATTATGCTGAATTTTATGTTTAAAATGCTTGTGTTTTAGTCATATACATTTCCTTAAATGATTATGCTTATTTATGATAGTGTACACTATATTATTATCCTTAATAGGAATCTACGCTCACCCCTTTCTATGTTTTATTTTTCCCAGTATGAAAATAAGTATATTATTATTAACTTATAGGAATAGGCTAAGAGATATGAGTGTGATCAAATGGGACACAATTTTGTTGATTTTTTGTTTCATAATGTAATGTAAAACTTATGTATGTATCTAGTACTTTCAAGGTTATTAAAATAATAGGTCTTTTGAGACCTGATCACTTGTTATAATGCTAATATTATGTATTAATTCACCAATGTAACACCTCAAGTTTCCACGGTACATTTCCCTTTGAAAAATATAATACCTTGCGTTGTAGAAACTTCAAATTCTAGCACACCACGACAAATAAAACTAGTCATTTTAAAAACAGTTATGAATAGTAATACCAAATTTTTTAAATTTTATAAATTTTATATCTCAATATTGACTTAATTTTTGGATTTGGAATATCAAAATTATCTTAGGGTGAATTTTTTTTATTTTTTTGATAACTTTCAATTTTTGATGAATAGTGAAAAACACTGTGTTAGTGCTTAAAACTGAATTTTATTTAAATAATTATTATTTTTATTTAAATTTATTTTAAGGTAAAAATAGATGCATAATGACTATATTAGTCCAATTTAATTCTTTGGAGTCATTTTATAATAATATTAGATATATAAAATTTTATTGAACTTTTTACCGCCTTTTACCCACCTTATAGACACATTATCAAATTTGCATAAAACATAATTTTAACACTTCTATGAATTGAATTTAAAAAATAATTGAGATATGGTTTACATTTTTAATTAAAATTTAGTTCAATATGATGAACCAATTTTTTTCTAACAGTAACTTTTGAATTTTATTTACCACAGTTAAAAGTAAACATGGTAATTAAAGGTAAAAATGATATTATATTTGCCCCAAAACATGTCCTAATTATATTGGATAAGTGTATTTAGACCATAATAAAACTTTTTAATAAAATATGATCTTTTTGTTCCACTTGTATTATATTATGATATTTATTATTATTTTATTTAAATAAGAGTTAAAAGTTTAAAATTCAACGTTTAATTACTAAACAATTTTTAATATAGGGTTTTAAATAAGATAAATTCAACTAGAAATATTAATTAAAAATATAAAATGATTTCCTAAATCATGGTATTTTATTTATAATCATTAGTCATTATATAATTAAATTTATTTATGACACAATGATGACGAAATAATTACCTTATAAATGAAAGGTTAAAATAATTGAAATATAAATATTAAAATAAATATAAATATAGACTTTTGATGCATTCCACGAATATTATAGGTTAATATGGCATTTTATTGTTGATTAAAAAAATAGTTTTCGAATTGATAAAGTTTTTATGACTTTTACAAAAATGAAATACCCTATAGTTTCAAAATTGACATAAATGAGTTTTTAAACAAATACTATATTATTAAATGATATATTATTCCTAAAAATTTAAGGTTCAGCCAAAGAACTCAAATAAGGTTATATATGTCAAAAATATACCACATGGGGTTCTCTTGGATTTTTTATATTATGTTTATTAACAATTTATTTTAATAATACAATAAGACATGGTAAAAGTTAAACTTTGTAATTAAGAGTTAAATGTAAAAGATAAAGTTAATATGGTGACCTAAACATGTCTAAAACTTTTTGGTTGAGATTTGTTAGAACCAAATTCACCTTATACTAGAAATAAATCCTTTTGGGTCCATTAGAAACCAAAAATAATTTTTTTTAAAAAATTAAAATTCCATGTTTTTCCCAAAGTGACCCTCACCTCTCTTATAAAAGAGTACATCCCTTCTCTCAAAATCACACATCCAAAGACATTTTTCTCCAAGAAACCATGCTCTAATATCATCCCAACTACTATAAATTAAAAATAGGCCATAAATTTTTTATAAATCCAACCTAAAGATCCCTTTTTATCAAATCAAAATGAAGAACACGAAGAAGAGGTAATAATTTCATCACCTCTTTCAAAATTCTTTTCTTCTTCTACATACTCTTTCATTGTTGTTTCTGTAACAAAAGAATAAATCGAGTACCTTATACATTCAATGATGTTATAATAAATATTCTACAATAATATTCACTATTCTATCCATCCTATGAATGACAAAGTCACCATATGTGTGTATATATGGCTTATCGTCTTCACGTCGTAGTGTAGTTTGTTATTCAACCATTCATTTTTTGTATTGTAATAATAATGAGTATAATTTATGTAAATATTAAATATAACATGTTAATTATTCTTTATATATGATATAAAATCCAATTAAATACTATTTCAACATCAATTGAATGATATTATCGCTCGTGTGTACGTACGAATTACCGTCTCCATGAACGCGATGAGATTCATTCCCCATCGTAACCATTAAAGAATAATTTTAATATTTATATTAGAAATAATGTTTAAAAACATAATATAATTATTTATATGAATCAAATATAACCTATCCATAGAAAACATGACTTATGTAACAAAACATATAAAGGAAAGCGAATCAATTAACACTTGAAATAATGATACTACTGAAATATCATCAACAAATCAATATTATAAGAACATATATGATATCATATTTATGTATGTATCCTTTTATAATTTAATAACAATGATTTAACTATTATATAGAAGGTTAATGTACCCTCTACTATGGAAAAGTTCAAGCTAAGGGTTAATTCTATAATCTCTTCATTATCCGAGGTAGTTTATATGTAAGTATCTACTGGGACCTCTTTATCATCCACATCTGTGTTTCTTAAAATGTATTTTAAAACATTTTAATATTTACTAGACTATGAGTTAAAGGCATTTATAACATCATTTTAATTTTTATATAATGGTTTTAAAATAATATTTCCATCACTTTCCAAACAAGGTACTTTATGGCCTTTTCGACGAATTAAGGTAAGAATGTTTTTTAACTTATACGGCGGGTGCAACTATTTTCAACCGTTATAACACCTTAAAAGATTCTCTTAAAAGATTATAATAATATTTTTAAAATAAATGTTTTATTTTGAAATAATGTGGCTTTTAAATGATTTCAAAATAGAAAGAGAAATTTCTCTCAAATGGATTTTATTTCATCTATGTCAACATCCTTTGATGGATTTTAAACATGTTTGAAGTTGATTTATTTTGATACAATCTTCCATATTATATTGATGGTTTTGTGATATGTTTAATGTGGATTTGTTATTTTTATACCATTAATGGTTTATGTTTAATGTATTGACATTTCATATAATAGTTTTAATACGAATGTTTATGTCATGTTTCAACCTTTTCTTATGAGGAATTCATTAGACTTAGTAAGTGACAGTAGAGCCCGCTAGAGCTCCTTGATAAATTATTAGGTCTCATGAGACAAGCTAGTGTCTTGGCACTTGGCCTTGACAAAATCTTAATTTTATTCCTAGCATGAGGCCTTGACTATGTGGTTATGATGTATGATATTATGCATTCTATCATTAAGAAATGGGATATTGATATTAAATGTGATTATTCGACTAGTAGAATATCCATGTGAATAAGTAAATGTTATTATCTGATTTATCATTGACATATTTTGCTAAAGTTTATATTTAAATGACTTGGGTTTTAGTCTTATACATTTCCATAAATGTTTATGCTTATTTATGATAGTTTCTGCTATATTGTTATCCTTAATAAGCATCTGATCTCACCCCTTTCTATGATTTAGTTTTCTCAGGATGCGCAAAAATATATTACGATTAACCTGCAGAATAGGGATAAGGGATATGAGTGTGTTCAAAGGGGACACATTTTTTTTTGATTTTCCATTTCATAATGTAATGTAAAACATATGTATGTATCTAGCACTTCCAAGGCTACTAAACTAACTGGTATTTCGAGACTTGATCTCTTGTGATCATGCCAATGTTATGTATTAATTCACTGACTCTAGGTAACTATGGTTGGGGAGTTACAGTTGGTATTAGAGTAATTTTAGTACAAAATTTGAAACTATATTTAGAAAAACTCTGATTAGAGAACATTACCCTAAGATAGACTTTGAGGATTAGTATAGAATAACTTCCTAGAATTTTGGTAATTTTGATATTTTTTTAATTTTCAAAGCAACACATCCCTGTCTAGATATTAGCAAGTAGAGGCGACTCTAGCACAGATGTACCTTGGAGTGAAAACTCTGAAAAGGTGTTTTGGTTTAACACCCCAATCTTCCACGATACATTTTACTTCGAATAATATAATAGCTTGCGTTGTACGCAACTTCGAGTTCTATCACACCATAACAAATAAAACTACCTATTTTATAAGTAGTTATGAATAATAATACACACTTTTTAAAATTCTATAAATTTTATTTCTCAAAATGGACTTCATTTTTGGATTTGGAATATCAAAATTAGCTTAGGGTGAATTTTTGGTATTTTATGAAAATATTCAGTTTTTTATAAATATTGAGAAACACAGTGTTAGTGTTTAAAACTGACTATTAAATAAATAATTATTATTTGTATTTAAATTTATTTTAAAGTCAAAATATATACATAATTTATATATTAGTCCAATGTAATTCGTTGGATTCATTTTATAATAAGACAAGAAATATAAACTTTTATTGAACTTTTTACCGTCTTTTACCCACCTTTTAGGCACATTAGCAAATTAGTATAAAACATAATTTTACAGCTTCTATTAATTGAATTTCAAAAATCCAAGAAACACAGTTGACATCAGTAATTGAAATGTTGTTCAATGGAATGAAAATAATTTTTGGTGAATAGTAACATTTGAATTTTATTTAACACGGTTAAAAGTAAATAGGGTAGTTAAAGGTAAAAATGATATTATAATTATCCTAACACATGTCCTAATTCTATTGGATTAGTGTATTTCGACAAAAATCAACCTTAGGAATTAAATATCATCCTTTTGGACCACTTGGATTAGATTAGGGAATTTATTATTAGTTCATTTAAAGAAGAGTTAAAAGTGTTAAATTCAATGATTAATAACTAAACTATTTTTAATATATGGTTATTTATAAGATAAATTCGACTATAAATATTCATTATAAATATAAAAATATTTCCTATATCATGGTATTTTATCTATAATTTTTAAACATTAAAAAATTAAATTTATTTATGACACAATGATGATGTAGTAATTTCCTTATTATTGAAAGATTTAAATAATTAATATCAAAAATATTAATATATTTATAAATTGATACTATTGATGTATTACAAGAATTTTATAGGTTAATATTAAATGTTAGGGTTGATTAAATAAATCTTTTCTAAGTGATAAAGTTATGACTTTCACAAAAACCAAATACTAAATAGTATCAAAATTGACATAAGTGAGTTGTTAGAACAAATACTATATTATTAATTGATATACTATTCCTAGAAATCCAAGGATAATCCAAAGGATTTATATAAGGTTATATATGTCAATAATGAACCACTTGGGGTTCTCTTAGCTTTTTATAGTAATTTCATTAACCATTTATTATAGTAATACAAAAATACATGGTAAAACTATTTAACTAAGAGTTAAATCTAAAAGATAAGGCTAATATGGAGACATAAACCTGTCTAAAACCTATTGGTTGAGATGTTTTAGACCCATTACCACCTTATCTTCTAAATAAATCCTTTTAGAGTCATTATAAACTGAATATGATTGTATAATAAAATAATATATCAAGATTTTCCAAAAGTGAATCTCACCTCTCTTAAAAGGGGTACTTCTCCTTATCTTATTTTCACACCCCAAAAAACATATGGATTTGCCGAAACTGGCTCAAATATCCTTCCAACTACCCTAAATTTAATCTATAGGCCTTAATTTGATCAAAATCTAACCTAAAGATCCCTTTTCATTAAATAAAAAAGAAGAACCCGAAGAAGAGGTAATTACTTCATCACCTCTTTCAAAATTCTTTTCTTCTTCCACTTCAACTTTCTTTGTTGTTTCCATACTAAAATAATAAATCCAGTAACTTCTACATAATGAGATGTTACTATAAATATATCACAACCATATTCAATATTATAACTATCCTATGAATGACAAAGTCACCTTATGTGCGTACGTACTACTTACCCTCTCCACGTCGCGGTGTTGTTTGTTATTCAAAAAATCATTATTTGGATGGGTATAATAAAGCATATAGTTGATTTAAATAATAAATTTAACATTTTAATTAATCTATATATACCATCCAATGACATACAATTTCACTACTAATAGAATGATATTTTTTCTCATGTGTACGTACAGATTACCGTCTCCAAGAACATGATGAGATTCATTCCCCATCGTAACCATTACAGAATAATTTTCATTTGATGATTAGAAATAATGTTTAATAACTTAATATAACGTTGTATATGAATAAAATAAATCCTATCCACAACAAACATGACTTAAGTAACAAAACATATAAAGGAAAACGAATCAGTTAACACCCGAAACAATGATACTACTTGAATATTATTAACAAAGCAATATTATAAGATCATATATGATATCATATTTATATATGTGATTCTTATATAATTTAACAACAATGATTTAACTACTATATAGGAGGTTAACTTATCCTTTATCAGGAAAAAGTACAAGTTATGGTTTAATTCTACAATCTCTTCATAATATGAGGTTGTTTATAGGTAAGTATCTACTGGGACCTCTTTATCATCCACATATGTGTTTCTTAAAAATGTATTTTAAAACATTTTTTATATTTACTAGACTATAGGTTTATATAATTTATACCTTCATTTTATTTTTTATAAAATTGGTTGAAAGGAATCTTTCCATAACTTTATGAACAAGGTAATTTATGACCTTTTGGATGAATTAAGTTAAGAATGTTTTTTAACTTATACGATGGGTGTGGCTATTTTCCACCATTATAACACCATAAAAGTTTCCCTTACATTAATATAATAATATTTTCAAAATAAATGTTTTCTTTTATAATTATGAGACTTTTAATTGATTTTTATATAAAAAGAGAAATTTCACTCAAATGGTTTTGATTTCATCTATGTCAACATCCATTGATGGATTTTACACTTGTTTGATGTTGATTTTTTTATGATAAATTCTTCTATATTATATTTAAGGTTTTCTGATTTGTTTGACTGTGGATGTGTTATTTTTATACCATTCATGGTTTATGGTTAAAGTATTAACATTTTGTATGCTTGTTTTAATACAAATGTTTATGTTATGTTTCAACCTTTTCATATGAGGAATTCATTGAAATTAGTAAGTGATGGGTGGATCCCACTATAGCTACTCGATGCATCGAAAGGTCTTACAAAACAAACTAGTGTCCTGGCATAAGGCCTTGTCAAAATTTATTTCTAATCTTGACACGAGGCCTTGACTATGTGGTTACTATGTTCATCATTATGAATTCTATCATTATGAAATTGGATATTGATATAACATGTTATTATTCGACTAGTAGAATATCCATGTGAATAATTAAATGGAATTATTTTATTTATCATTTACATATAATGATGAATTTTATGTTTAAAAGGATTATTTTAGTCTAATACATTTCTATAAATGTTCAGGCTTGTTTACTATAGTTTCTGATATATTTTTATCCTTACATAGAATCTAAGCACACCCCTTTCTATGTTTGATTTTCCAGGGATGCAAAATAGTATATTAAGATTAACCTGTAGGAATATGCTAAAGGATATGAGTGTGTTCAAAGGGGACACAATGTTGTTATTTTTACATTTCATAATGTAATGTAAAACATATGTATGTATATTTCACTTCCAAGACTACTAAACAATTCAGTATTTTGAGACTTGATCTCTTGTGATCAAGCCAATGTTATGTAAAAATCTTGTTAACTAGGGTCAGGGCATTACAATTGGTATCATAGGAAGTTTCGAACAAACCTTATAAGCTAGATCTATAGAAACTCTCATTAGATAATATTACCCTAAGATAGAATTTTTAGGATAAGTATATAAGAACTTCCAAGAATTTTGTTAATGTAGAGATTTTTTGAATTTTCTAAGAAATACATCCCTGTCTAAATACATGAAGTTAGAGGTGGCTCGGGCACATATGTACCTAGGAGTGAAAACTCCAACAAGGAATTTTAGGCTTGACCTGGGGTATCCTTATATATGACGATGAGCATGCTACACTCTTAGTTATGACACTCCTGTGGGATATGCTTAAGATAATCCACATTTCCTTTACAAACCATTATGAAGGATTTGTGAGTAAATACATCCTCAAAGAAAACATTTTTTATGATTATGGATTTTATGCATAAACTGTTCAATTTATGTTAGGTGTTTTACTAGTTTGGAATTATATTTTTTGATTCAAAAACTAATCTAGTGTATGCCATTGTTTAAAAATGGTGCCTAGTGTAAGGAATGGAAACCATATCAATGCACATAATCCATATAGGGATTTACCTCATACTCAAGATAGTTATAGTGGAGCTGGTGATGCAACTGGTATTGAAAAATGTATAACCATACTGGGACAACTCACTCAGGTTATATATAATAACATTACCCTTATAGAGCACCCTGATCCACAATGAAGATGATCAATGATAGACCACTTCATGAGGTAACAACCACCAACATTAAATGTCACTACAAATTAATTTGTAGGTGAGAAATGGATAAGTTCATTAGAGAAAATATTTAATTCTTTGGGGATTAGAAAAAGGGGAAAATATGTCATGGAAGTTTATCACCTCATGGAAGATGCAGATCAATAGTGGTTATTAATTCAAAACACAAAGGAGGATGAAGAAGTATCAAATATAGAATAGAGGGATTTTAAATATATTTTCTTAGAAAAATAAATTTCCTCATGACCATCGAGCAGATATGGAATGAAAATTTATGAGTCTGGGGAAAACTGAGGGTGTGAATGTTGCAAAGTATGAGGTTAACTTTATAGGGTTATGAAGGCATGAAGTATATTATATATATAAACCAAGGAGTTATATTAGTCATTATTTTATGGGATAAAACCATTTCTCCATCAAGAATTAGTCTCACAATCCTTCTCATCTTATGGAGATATTGTCGCATGTGCTATCAAGATAGAAAAATAATTCTCTAAGACTTACAATTTTAGAAAAAAAATAGGAGAAGAAGAGATATGCTGAATCCTTTGGAAATGAAAATAAGGGGAAGAAGGGAAAAGTTGAATTTCAATCCTTTAGTAAATGTAAGAAGAAACACCTCAGAAATTGCCTGATGGTAATGAGAGTCTGTTACAAGGGTGGTGATAAAGTCCACCAAGCTCATGATTGCAAGGGAAAGAAAGAGGCTGTCAATGTTGAATGATAAAATTGTAGAGAAATGGGGAATTATGCAAAAGAATGTCCTATGTGACAAAGAAACTTACCTTAGAAAAGTCCAATGGAGCGAGGCCAAGCTTATGTGATCACTACTACTGAGGTTGAAGCTCTGAATAATGTAGTGGCAGGTAATTTAATGGTTTCATCAAATATAGACAATGCTTTATTTGATTCTAGGTCATCGCATTGTTTCATATTTTACTAGTTTTCTATAAAAATTTGATATTTCTAATTTGATTTAACAAGGGAGTTGTCAGTCAAAACTCCTAAGGTAAGTATCATTGTAAAAATGTATTGTGCATCAGTTCCCATTAGGGTATATAAACATGTTTTATTTGCTGATCTAATTTCATACCCATTATTGAATATGATATAATCCTTGGTATGTATTTTCTTCCGTACCATGATGCAAAAATTTATTTTAAGAAAGAGGTTATAATTTTTGATGATGAGAAGGAGTTCCTTACCTTTAGAGAAGAATGGTCACCATCTAATTATTATATAAATCCACCTCCATTAGTTGTACTAAATTCTATTATTAGTAAGGAATAGATTGAAATAACTATGCATGAGGAAAGAAATGTTCAAATATAGGATGTACCTATTGTGCAAGAATATGCTAATGTGTTTTCAGAGGATTTATCTGGACATCCTATAGAATGATAAATTGTGTTTTCCATTGATTTAATTCCTGGTTCAAGGCCCATATCGAACACCCCTTATAGAATGACCACTGTGGAATTAGTAGAATTATAGAAATAACTAGAGGAATTTAGTGATAAAGGATTTATTCTCCTTAGTGTTTTTCTATGGGGAGACCATGTTCTTTTTGTTAAGAAGATAAATGGATCAATGAGGTTGTGCATTGACTACAGGGAGATCAATTCTATAACAATAAAGAACAAGTATCCCCTACCTCGCATTGATGATTTATTTGATCAACTTCATGGAGTTCAATATTTTTCAAAGATTGAACTTCGATATGGATACCATCAGTTTTGCATGAATAAGGAAGGCATTCCAAAGATAGTATTTCATACTAGTTACGGGCATTATGAGTTTACAGTAATTCCATTTGGACTGACTAATGCACCTTCTTTCTTCATGGATCTAATGAATAGAGTTTTTGAGGAATATCTTGAGGACTTTGTAGTGGTATTTATTAATGATATCTTGGTTTACTCCAAAATCTATGAAGATCATGAAAATCAATTTCTCACTATTCTAATGACTCTTAGAAGAAATTAATTATATGGTATGTTTAGCAAGTGTGAAGTCTTGCTTCAGGAGATTTATTTTCATGGATATATTGTCTCTAAGGATGGAATCTTTGTTGATCCTTCTAAGCCAAGAACAATACATAGAATGGCCCGCATCAATTAGTATAACTGGGGTACATAGTTTTATTGGGTTAGTAGGTTATTATCGGCGTTTCATCTAGAATTTTGCTCGATTGTCTAACCCATTAACCAACCTCACACGTAATGCAGTTATATTTTTTTGGACAAAAGAGTGTGAAGAATGTTTTGAATAATTGAAAAAAAGATTAGTCAATGCTCTTATATTAACTCTACCATCAGGGAATGATGGGTTTGTTATTTATATTGATGCTTTGAAAGAAGGTCTGGGTTGTGTCTTTATACAGAATGATAGGGTTATTGCCTATGCATCATGAGAGCAAAAAAATCATGAACAAAACTATCCCACTCAGGATCTTGAGTTAGCAGCTGTAATCTTTACTTTGAATATATGGAGACACTATCACTATGATGAAAATATGTGATATATACCAATCATAAGAGTTTAAAGTATATTTTCTCATAGAAATAACTCAACATGGGGAAAAGTCGATGGGTTGAATTGCTCAAATATTATGATTTCACTATACACTACCACCCGAGGAAGGTAAATAAGGTAGAAGATGCTTTGAGTAGAAAGGATCATAATGTTTTGGAAAAGATAAGAGTTTAAAGGGGTCTTATGTTCATGGATGTAGTAAAGATGGATATGGGAATAATAATGGAAGGTGAAACATCAATACTTATTCAGATAGTTTCCAATCTATCTCTACTATAAAGGATAAAAAGTTCTCAGACTTATGATGAGGAGTTTTAAAAGAAAATTAAAACTATTAGTGAGGGGATATTGATTGAATTTATATATGAAGATGGAATTTTGATATTTGGGATGAGGCTATGTGTTCCCGATATGCCTAATCTAAAAATGGAATTTTAGGATGGTGTTCATAGCTCCAATTTCTCAATACACCCTGGTATAACTAATATGTATCTATATTTGAAGGAACATTTTTTTGGGTACAACATAAAGAGGTAGATTGTTGATTATGTGTCAAGATGTATGGTTTGTCAATAGGTTAATAATGGAGGGAAACATTCTGGAGGAGTCATGAAACCTCTTCCAATACCAGATTGAAAATGGGAAGATATTATGATGGAATTTTTCATGGGGCTACCAAAGACTCCTAGAAGGAATGATGTAATATAGGACATTTTTTATCATGTTACCAAGTAAACACATGTTCTTTCCATAATAGAAGATTTACTAATTGATCGTTTAACAAGACTATATATTAATTAATTTTTATGACTTAATGGTGTACCCCTATCGATTGTTTCTGATCGTGATCCCCGTTTCACATCAATATTCTGGAAGAGTCTATAGAAATCCCTATATACTGAACTTCATTTGAGTACTGCCTACCACCCTCAAACTGATGGACAATCATAATGGACAACTCAATCCTTAGAAGAAATGTTGAGATCATTCTAACTTGACTCTCAAGGTATGTGGGATCAGTATTTAACTTTTGTTGAATTTTTCTACAATAATAGCTTCCATTCAAGTATTAATATGGCACCATATGAAGCATTATATGGAAAGAGATGTCACACACCAACTTGTTTCATATGTTTTTGGTGATTGAAAATTCATATGCCCCAAATTTGTTGAGTAAATAGTGGAAAAGGTGAAGATTATCCAAACCCACATCAAAGCAGCTCAAAGTAGGAAAAAGTGATATGTCTATAACTGAAGGAAAGATTTGTAATTTCAAGTAGGAGATCATGTTTTCTTAAATTTATCTCCATGGAAGGGTGTTTTACAATTCAGTAAGAAGGGTAAATTAAGTCCCATGTATATTGGACCTTTTGAAATTCTAGAACAAATTGGAGTTGTAGCTTACTGTTTGGCAATGCTGTCAAGTATCTCCCAAGTTTATGATGTGTTCCACGTATCACTGATGAGAAAATACATGCCTGACCTAACACATGTACTCACCAACGAAGAAATAAATCTAGAACTTGATCTGTCTTATGAGAAGAGACTATCATAATTCTTGATACTAGAGAAAAATTGTTGAGAAACTCGACGACTCATCTGGTAAAAGTTCTTTGGAGAAACCATAAAATGGAAGAGGCTACATAGGAAACTGAGGAACTTATGATGAAGAATCACCCTAATTTCTTATGTAGTAATATTCTATAACTTTTGAGGATCAAATTATTTGATGTAAGGGAGAATGTAACACTCCAAGTTTCTACAATTTGTTTCCCTTTGGATAATACAATACCTTGCGTTGTACGCAACTTCGAATTCTAGCACACCACGACAAATCAAACTAGCTATTTTAAAAAGAATTTATGAATAGTAATGCCCACTTTTTTGAAATTTTATAAATTTTATTTTTGAACATGGACTTAATTTTTTGATTCGTAATATCAAAATTAACTTAGGGTGAATTTTTTGTATTTTTCTAAAAACATTCAATTTTTGATGAATAGTGAAAAACACTGCGTTATTTTTTAAAACTTGCATTTTATTTAAATAGTTATTTATTTTATTGAAATTTATTTTAGGTCCAAATAGATACATAATACCTATATAAGTTCAATGTAATTCATTGGAGTCATTTTATAATAAAATTTTATTTATTAAATTTTATTGGACATTTTAACGTCTTTTACCCACCTTCTAAGCACATTTGCAAATACGTATAAAACGTAATTTTACTGCTTCTGTGAATTTAATTTCAAAAATCTGAGAGACACAGTTGACATCAGTAAGTAAAATGTGGTATAATAGGATGAAAATAAAATTTTGTGAATAGTAACATTTAAATTTTATTTACCACAGTTAAAAGTAAATATGGTAATTAAAGGTAAAAATTTAATTATTATTACCCTAACACATGTACTAATTTTATTGTATAAGTTTATTTCTACCAAAATCAACCTTATGAATAAAATATTATACTTTTGGTCCTCTTGGTTTAGATTAGGACCTTTATTATTATTTTATTTAAAGAAATGTTAAAAGTGATGAATTCAAAGTTTAATAACTAAACCATTTTTAATATAGGGTTATACATAAGATAAATTCGACTATAAATATTCATTAGAAATATGAAAATATTTCCTACATAATGGTAATTTATTTATAATTTTTAGACATTAAATTGTTAAATTTATTTATGACACAGTGATGATGTAGTAATTACCTTTTATTGAAAGATTAAAATAATTGATATTATAAATATTAATATAATTATAAATTGAGACTTTTGAGGTATTAAAAAAATTTTATAGGTTAATATGACTTTATAGTGTTTATTTTTTTTTGAAGTGATAATGTTTTTATGACTTTCACAAAAACCAAATACTAAATAGTGTCAAAATTGACATATATGAGTTTTTAAAACAAATACTATATTATTAAATGATATAATATTTCTAAAAAACTAACGTTCAGAAAAAGGTCCTATATAAGGTTATATATGTCAATAATGAACCACTTTATATTTGTTTGGATTGTTATAGTATGTCTATTAACCATTTATTATAATAATACAAAAATACATGGTTAAAGTTAAACTATTTAACTAAGAGTTAAATCTGAAAGATAAGGTCAATATGGTGACCTAAACTTGTGTAAACCCTATTGGTTGTGAGGTTTTAGACCCATACCATCCTTATCAAAAAAATAAATCTTTTTGGAGACATTAAAAAATGAAAATAATTTTATAATAAAATAACATTTCAATCTTTTCCTAAAGTGACCCTCGCATCTCTTATAAAAGGCTACTTCCCCTTCTCTCAAAATCACACCAAAAAATCCCTTTTTCGTGGCCATATCCTACTAAAATATCTTCCCAAATAACCTCAATTAAACCTAGAGGCCTTACTTTGATCAGAATTCAACCTAAGGATCCATTTTGATCAAATTAAAAGGAAGCACCCGAAGAAGTAATAATTTCATCACCACTTTCAAAGTTCGTTTCTTCTTCCATTTTCTCTTTATTTGTTGTTTCAATAACAAAATAATAACTTCAGTACATTATATATACTTTGATGTTTTTATATATATTTTATAGCTCTATTAATTATTCTATCCATCATATGAATGAAAAGGTCACTATACATACGTACGTACGACATAAAATCTACATGTTGAGGTGTAGTTTGTTATTCAACACTTCATTATTTGGATGGGTATAATAATGAGTATAATTGATGTAAATAATAAATATAACATGTTAACTATTCATTATATATGATATACCATCAAATTACATATGATTTCACCATCAATAGAATGATATTGTTGCTCGTGTGTACGTATGGTTTACCGTCTCCACGAACACGATGAGATTCATTCCCTATCGTAATAATTCAAGAATATTTTTCGTTTTATAATTAAAAATAATGTTTAAGAACTTATTATCATTCTAGATATGAATAAAATACATAATATCCATAACAAACATGACTTATTTAGAAAAACATATGAAGTAAAATGAATCATTTAACACTGAAACAATGATACTATTGAAATATTATTAGCAAAGAAATATTAGAAGATCATATATGATATCATATTTATGTATGTGGTGATTTTATAATTTAATAACAATGATTTAACTATTATGAAAGAGGTTAACGTACCTTCAGCCACGGAAAAGTACAAAGTAAGGGTTAATTTTATAATCTCTTTATTATCTGAGGTTGTTTATACATGAGTACCTACTGGGACTTCTTTATCCTCCACATCCGTGTTTCATAAAAAAAATTTCAAATTTTTTTTATATTTACTAGAATATGTTTTAAAGCCATTTATACCCTTGTTTTACTTTTTATAAAATGTTTTGAATGGAATCATTCTGTTGCTTTCCAAACAAGGTACTTTATGACCTTTTGGACATGTTAAGGAAAGAATGTTTTTTTACTTATACGGTGGGTGAATCTATTTTCCTCCATTGTTACACCTTCTATGTTTCCATTACAAGATTATAATAATATTATTAATATAAATTCTTTCTTTTATAATTATGTGACTTTTAAATGATTTCAAAATATAAAGAGATATCTCTTTCAAATAGTTTTGATTTCATCCATGTTAACATACTTTGGTGGATTTATGCTTGTTTGAAGTTGATTTATTATGATACAATATTCCATATTGTATTGAAGGTTTTTTGATATTTTTTACTATGGATGTGTTATTTTTATACAATTCATGGTATATGGTTAAATTGTTAACATTTCGTATGCTAATTTTAATACTAATGTTTATGTTATGTTTCATCCTTTTCATATGAGGAATGCATTAGACTTAGTATATGATGAGTGGAGCCCGTTATAGCTCTTCAATCCATAGGTAGGTCTCATGAGACAAACTAGTGTCTTTGCACAATGCCTTGACAAATCTTATTTGTAATCTTGGCATGAGGCCTTGACTATGTGGTTATGATATCTAACATTATGCATTCCATCATTATTAAATTATCTATTGAAATTACATATGATTATTCTATTAGTAGAATATCCATGTCAATAAGTAAATTGAATTATTTGATTTATCTTTGACATATTATACTGAAGTATATATTTAAAAAGATTTTGTTTTAGTCTTATATATTTTCTTAAATTTTTATGATTTTTAGGATAGTTTCCATTATATTTTTTTTACTAAGCATCTGATCATAAGAGATCAAGTCTCGAAAGACCGATTAGTTTAGTATCCTTGTAAGTACTAGATACATACATAAGTATTACATTTAATTATGAAATGGAAAAACAAAAACATTGTTTTCCCCTTGAACAAACTCATATCCCTTAGATTATTCTTTCAGGTTATTCATAATATACTTCTTCACATCCTAGAAAAAATAAAACATAGAAGGTGGTGGGATCAGATGCTCAGTAAGGATAACAATATATTGAAAACTATCATAAATAAGCATAAACATTTAAGTAAATGTATAAGACTAAAACAAAATCTTTTTAAACATAAACTGTAGAAAAATATGTAAAAGACAAATAAAAATATGTCATTTACTTATTCACATAGATATTCTACTAGTCGAATAACCACATGTAATATAAATAGCTAATTTCATAATGATGGAATGCATAATGCCAGACATCATAACCACATAGTCAAGGCCTCGTGCCAATACTACAAATAATATTTTTTAATGTCTTTGTTCCAAGACACTAGTTGGTCTCATGAGATCTACCGATGCATCGAGGAGCTATAGTCAGCTCCACCAATTAGTTACTAATTCCAACGCATTCCATATATGAAAAGGTTGAAACATAACTTAAATATTCATATTAAAACTACTATACGAAATGTTAATACTTTAACCATAAATCATGAATGGTATAAAAATAACACATCCATAATCAAACATCTCACAAAACCTTCAATATAATATGGAAGATTGAATCATAATTAATAAACCTCAAAAAAGTGTAAAATCCATCAAAGGATGTTGATATAGATGAAATAAAAACCATTTGATAGAAATCAGTCTTTATATTTTGAAAGCATTTAAATGTTACATAATTATAAAAGAAAATTTTTATTTCAAAAATATTCTTATAATTTTGAAAGGTAAACTTCGAAGGTCTTATAATGGTGGAAAATAGCCACACCCTCCGTATATTTTAAAAATTCATTCTTACCTTAATTCGTCGAAAAGGTCATGACGTACCTTGATTGGAAAGCGATGGAAATATTCCATTCAAAACATTTTATAATAAATCAAATGAGGGTATAAATGACATTACCCATAGTCTAGTAAATAGTAAAAACGTTTTAAAATACATTTTTAAGAAACAAAGATGTGAATGATAAAGAGGCTTAATAGATACATACGTATAAACAACCTCAGATAATAAAGAGATTGTATAATTAACCCTTAATTTGAACTTCTCCTTAATCGATGGAAATTTAACCTACTATATAATATTTAGATAATTTTTATTAAATTATACACGAACCACATAGATAAATATGATATCATATATGATCTTTTAATATTTCATTGTTAATGATATTTCATTAGTATCATTATTTCGAGTGTTAACCGATTCATTTTCCTTTATATTTTTTGTTACATAAGTCATGTTTGTTATGGATAGGATGTATTTCATTAATTTCCCGAATGATATTATGTTTTTAAAGATTAATTTTAATCATAAAATGAAAATTATTCTTGAATGGTTATGATGGGGAATGAATCTCATCATGTTCGTGGAGACGGTAATCCGTACGTACGCACATGTAACAATATCATTCTATTGATGGTGAAATCATATGAAATTGGATAGTATATCATATATAAAGAATCAATAACATTTTATATTTATTATTTAAATCAATTATAATCATTATTATACCCATCTAAATAATTAAGTGTTGAATAGAAAACTACACCACGATGTAGAGACGATAATCCGTACATACACACATATGGTGAATTTGTCATTCATACGATGGATAGAATAATGAATATGGTTTTAGCATATTTATAATAACATCACAATATGTATAAGTTAATAGAGTTACTATTTCAGTATAGAAACAACAAATAAAGAGGTTGTGGAAGAAGAAAAAAACTTTGAATGAGGTGATGAAATTATTACCTCTTCTTCAGGTGATTCCTTTTGATTTGATTAAAAGGGCTTCTTAGGCAAGATTCTGATAAAATTAAGCCCTCTAGGTTGAATTTATGGTATGTTAGAGGATATTTGAGTTGGGTTTGGCAGATCCAAATGGATTTGGAGGTTTGATATTATGAGAATGGGGAGTACCCTTTTATAAGAGAGGTGAGGGTCACTTTAGGAAAAGCTTGAAATATTAATTTATTATAAAATCATATTCAGTTTATAATGCCTCCAAAAGGATTTAATTATAGGATAAGGTAGTTATGGTTGAAAAACCTCTCAACCAATAAGTTTAATATAGGTTTAGGTCACCATATTAACCTTATCTTTTAGATTTACCTCTTAGTTTAATAGTTTAACTTTTACAATAGATTTTTGCATTATTATAATAAATTGTTAATAAACATACAAAAAAAAATCCAATAGAACCTAAAGTGCTTCATTATTTACATATATAACCTTATCTAGGTCCTTTGGCCGAACCTTTATTTTTAAGAAATATTATATCATTTAATAATATTGTATTTGTTTTAAAAACTCATTTATTTCAATTTTGACAATATATAGTATTTCGTTTTTTTGAAAGTCATAACAACATTATCCCTTAGAATTTTTTTAATCAACAATAACATTTCATATTAACTTATAAAATTCGTAGAATTCATCAAATGTCCCAATTTATTTTTATTTTAATATTTATAATATCAATTATTTTATCCTTTCATTAATAAGGTAATTACTGCATCATCATTGTGCCAGAAATAAATTTAATAATTTAATGTCTAAAAATAATAAATAAAATACCATGATATATGAAATATTTTTATATTTATAATGAATATTCATAGTCAAATTTTTCTTATTTATAAATATTTATTAAAAATTTTTATTTATTAAACTCTGAATTTAACACTTTTAACTCTTCTTTAAATAAAATAATAATAAATGTCCTAATCTAATCCAAGTGGAACAAAGGAATCATATTTTTTTCCTAAGGTTTATTTTGGTCGAAATAGACTTATCCAATATAATTATGACTTGTTTTAGGGTAATTATAATATCATTTTTACCCTTAATTTCCCTATTTACTTTTAACTGTGGTAAATAAAATTCAAAAGTTACTTTTCACCAAAAAAATACTTTCATCCTATTAAACCAAATTTTACTTACTGATGTCATCTTTGACTCTTGGATATTTGAAATTCAATTCACAGAATTGGTAAAATTATGTTTTATGCATATTTGCAAATGTGCTAGAAGGTGGGTAAAATACGGGAAAAAGTTCAATAACATTTTATATATCTAATCTCACAAAAAAATGACTCCGACGAATTACATTGGACTAATACATGCAATATGTATCTATTGTTACATTACAATAAATTTAAATAAAAAAATTAATTATTTAATTAAAATTCAGTTTTAAACACTGATGTAGTGTTTTTCACTATTCATTAAAAAGTGAATGTTTTTATAAAAATACCAAATATTTATCCTGAACTAATTTTGATATTCCAAATCCAAAAATGAAGTCCATTTTCAAAAATATAATTTATTAAATTTCAAAAATTTGGTTATTAATATTTATAATTGCTTTTAAAATGGCTTGTTTGATTTGTCATGGTGTGCTATAACTCAAAGTTGCATATAGCACAAGCTATTTTATTATTCAAAGAGAAATGTACCATGGAATCTTGGAGTGTTACATTCTCTCCTACTTCAAATAATTTCATCCTCGAAATTTCTATAATATTACTGCATAAAAATATTCAGGTGGTTCTTTATCATAAGTTCCTCAGTTTCCCATGTTGCCTCTTCCATTTTCTGGTTTCCCCAAAGAACTTTTATAAGACAAGTCATTCAGTTTATAAACACTTGTTCTATATTATCAATAATTATGATAGGTTATTCACAATAAGGCAGATCAAGTACCAGTTCTATTTCTTCATAAGTGAGTTCATGGGTTGGGTCACGCATGTATTTTCTCTATAGGGATACATAGAACACATCATGATATTTGGAGATACTTGGAGGCATTACCAAATGGTAAGCTACAACTCGAATTCATTCTAGAATTTAGAAAGGTATGATGTACCTGGGATTTAATTTTCCCTTCTTCCTGAATCTTATAACACCCTTCCATGGAGATAACTTCAAGAAAACATGATCTCCTACTTGAAATTCCAAATCCATCAGTTATCAGCATATCTCTTTTGCCTACTTTGAGATGATTTGATGTGTGTTTGGATAATCTTACCCTTTTCTATTGTTTCCTCAATAAGTTCTGGGCCTACATGTTTTATTTCACCAATATCATCCCAACAAGTTGTCATGCGACATCTCTTTCTATATAATTCTTCATATGGTTCCATTTGAATACTTTAATGGAATCTATTATTATAGTAAACTTATAACTGATATTTACACCGATCCCACATACCTTGAAATTCAATTGAGCAAGATATCAACATGTCTTTCAAGGTTTGAGTAGTTTGTTCTGATTTTCCTTCAGTTTGAGGGTGGTAGGCAGTGCTCAAATGATTTTTGGTATCTACATATTTCTAAAGACTTTTCTAGAATCTTGATGTGAAATGGGGATCAAGATAAAAATAATAGATAGGGGTACACCATAAAGTCTTACAACATCATTAATATATAGTCTTTCTAAACATTCATGTGGTAAATCTTCTCTTATATGAAGAAAATTTGCTGAATTGGTAATATGATCAACAATGACCCATATTGCATCATTCCTTCTAGGAGTATTTCGTAGCCCCATGACAAAGTCCATAATAATATCATCCCATTTTTTAATTATGTATGGAAAGTGGTTGCATCACTCCTCCAGGATGTTGTCTTACAGCCTTCAATAACTGATAAACCATGCATCGTGAAACATAATCAACAATCTCACCCTCCATTTTGTCCCGCCAAAAATTTTTATTTCAAATATATGTACATATTAGTGCTACTAGGGTGTATAGAGAAATTGGATCTATGATCATCATCCAACAATTCCATTTTTAGATCAGGTATATCAGGAACACATATCATTTTCCCAATTTTCAAAATTCCATATTCATATATGAATTCGATCAATATCTCATCATTCAGACCATTAATTTTCTATTGAAACTCCTCATCATCCGTCTGAGAACCTTTTATCATTTCTAGTAAAGATGGTTTGGAAACCATTTGAAAAAGTATTGATGTTGCACCTTCTATTTTTATTCCCTTGTCAATCTTAACTAGATCCATGTACATATGATCCCATTCAACTCTCATATTTTTCATAACTCCGTGATCCTTTCCAATGCATTTTCCACCTTATTTTCCTTCCATGGGTGGTAGTTTATAGTGCAATAATAATCTTTGAGTAGTTTAATCCATCGTTTTTGCCTCATGTATATTTCTTTCTTTGATAAAACATACTTCAAACTCTTGTGATTGGTATATGTCTCACATTTTTCACCATAGAGATAGTGTCTCCATATCTTCAAAAAAATGATTACAGATTCTAATTTAAGATCACGAGTAGGTTTTTTTTGTTCATGAATTATTATCTGTAGTGATGAATAGACAATAACCCTATCATTCAGCATAAGGACACAACCCAATCCTTTCTTTGAAGCATCACTATAAAAATAAAACCCATTATTCCACAATGGTAGATTCAATATAAAATAATTGACTAATATTTTCTTCAATTCATTAAAACAATCTTCAAAATCTTTTTGCAAATAAAATTTAACCCCTTTATGTGTGAGCTTTGTTAATGGGTTATCCAATCAGGCAAAATTCTGGACGAAACACCGATAATAACCATCTAAACAAATAAAACTGCATACCTCGGATATATTCATTGGTTATGGCCATTCTTGGATTAAATTTTTCTTTGAAGGATCAATATATATTTCATCCTTAGAAACAATATGGCCAAGAAAAGAAATCTCCTAAATCAAGAATTGACACTTGTTAAACTTACCAAATAATTCATTTCTTCAAAGATTCTTTAGAATAATGTGAAAGTTATCTTCATGATCATCATAGCTTTTGAAGTAAACCAAGATATCTTCAATAAATACCACTAAAAAGTCCTCAAGATATTCCTTGAAATGTCTATTCATTAGATCCATGAAGGCAGTGGGTGCATTAGTCAGTCCAAATGGAATTATTGTAAACTCGTAATGCCCATACCTAGTATGAAATACTGTCTTTGGAATGTCTTCCTTTTACATGCACAGCTGATGGTATCCATATCGGAGGTCAATCTTTGAAAAATATTGAACTCCATGAAGTTGGTCAAATAAATCATAAATGCGAGGTAGTGGATACTTGTTCATTATTTTTATAGCATTTATCTCCCTGTAGTCAATGCACAACCTCATGGATTCATCTACCTTCTTAAAAAAAATAACAAGGGCTCCCCTTGGAGAAATGCTAGGGAGAATAAATCCTTTATCAATCAATTACTCTAGTTGTTTCCTTAGTTTCATTAATTCCATATTGGCCATTCTATAAGGGGTCTTCGATATGGGCCTTGAACCAGGAATTAAATCAACGGAAAACTCAATCTCTCATTCTAGAGTATGTCCAATTAAATACTCTAGAAACACATCAACATATTCTTGCAAAATTGGAACATAATCTATTTGACCATTAATTTCCTCACCCATAGTTATTTCACTCTCTTCCTCCCCAATAATTTATTTTAGTAGAGATACTAGGGGTGGATCTATATAAAAATCAGATGGTGACGTTTCTTCTCTAAAGATAAGGTATTCCTTATCATCATTGAAAATTGTAACCTATTTATTCAAACAATAAATTTTTACATCATGGTCTGAAATACAATATATACCAAGGATAATATCAGATTAAATCATGGGTATAATGATGATATCAGCTGATAAATCAAGTTTATATTCTTTAATGGGAACTGATTCACAAAACATTGTCACAATGACACTTCCCTTAAAAGTTTTGACGGAAAAATCCCTTGTTAAATCAAATTTTGAAATATCTAATTTTCATAGAAAACTACAAAGATATGAAACAATGCGATGATCTAGAATCAAATGAAGTAATGATAAATTTGATAAAACCATTAAATTACCTGGAACCACCTCATTTAGAGTTTCAACCTCAACAGTAATGATATCATAATCTCGACCTTTCTCCCTTGGCCTTTTCTAAGGTATGTTTCCTTGGCGCTTAGGAAATTCATTTTCATCATTCCCCTATTCTCTATGATTATAGAATTCAACATTAACAGCCTCTTTCATTCCCTTTAAATCACGAGCTTGGTGGCCTTTTTCAATACACCTATAATAGACTCTCATTCCCTTTAGGAATGTATTGGGGTGTTTCTTCCCACATTTACTATAGGATAAAATTCAACTTTTCCCCTCTTTCCCTTATTTAAATTTCTAGAGTGTTCATAAGATAGCTTTTTCTCTTTCTTTTCTTTAAATTCATAAGACATGGATAATTCCTTGTCTGTCTTGATAGCACATGAGACGATATCTACGTACGATGAGGATTATGAGACTAATTCTCAATGGAGGAATGGAATTAAAGGATCAAAGAAATAATAAATCTTACTCTTTAGGTTATGTATATAATCTGATGGATACCTTGATAACTTTGTAAAATTAGTCTCATACTTTGCAACATTCTCAGCCTCCTTGTGCCTTAGACTCAGAAATTGTCTTTCCATTTCCACTCAATGGTCACGAGGAAAGCATTTTTTCTAATAAAATATGTTTAAACTCCCTATATTCTATATTATATAATTCTTCATCCCCCTTTTTGTTTTGAATTAATGACCACCATTGATCTGCATCTCCTATGAGGTGATAAACTACTAGGTACATATGTTCTAGAGCCTCCTCTACCTTCTCGTATCTAGACAGGGACGTATTTCTTAGAACATTTAAAAAAATCTCAACATTACCAAAATTCTAGGAAGTAATTCTATACTAATATTGAAAGTCTATCTTAGGGTAATGTTCTCTAATTAGAGTTGTTCTAAAACTAGTTTCTATGTTTGTAATAAACATTCTCCGATACCAACTGTAACTCCCCAACCCTAGTTACCCAGAGTCGGTGCATTAATACATAACATTGGCATGATCACAAGAGATCAAGTCTCAAAAGACTGATGAGTTTAGTAGCCTTGGAAGTACTAGATACATACAAAGGATTTACATTATATTATGAATTAAAAAAAACAACATTTTCTCCCCTTTGAACACACTCATATCTCTTAGACTATTCTTACAGGTTAATCGTAATATACTTATTCGCATCCGGGAAAAAATAAAACATAGAAAGGGGTGAGATCAGATGCTTAGTAATGATAAAAAATAGAAAAAACTATCATAAATTATCATAAACATTTAAGGTAATGTATTAGACTAAAACACAAGACTTCTAAACATAAAATTATGTATAATATGGAAATAATAAATCAAAAAATTCTATTTACTTATTCACATGGATATTCTACTAGTCGAATAATAACATGTAAAATCAATAGTTAATTTCAAAATGAAGGAATTCATAATGCTAAACATCATAACCACATAGTCAATGCCTCATTCCAAGACTATTTTTTTTTTCAAATACTTGTACCAAGACACTAGTTTGTCTCATGAGACCTACCGATGCATCGAGAGGCTGTAGCGGGATCCACCCGTCACTTACTAAGTCCAATGCATTCCTCATATAAAAATGTTGAAACATAACATAAGCATTTATATTGAAACTGGAATATGAAATGCTAATACATTAACCATAAACCATGAATGTTATAAAAATAACACATCCCCAGTCAAACATATCACAAAACCTTTAATATAATATCAAAAGGTTGAAACATAACATACAAATTTATATTAAAACTAGCATATGAAATGTTAATAATTTAACGATAAACCATGAATGGTATAAAAATAACACATCCACATTCAAACATATCAAAAAACATTTAATATAATATGGAATATTTTATCAAAATAAATCAACTACAAACAATTATAAAGTCCATCAAAGGATGTTGACATAGATGAAATCTAAACCATTTGAGAGAAATTTCTCTTACTCTTTTGAATTTTTTTAAAATTCACATAATTATAAAAAAATTATTTTGAATATATTTTTATAATATTGTAAGGGAAACTTTTAAGGTATTATAACTGCTGAAAATATCTACACCCGCTGTATAATTTAAAAAAACATTCTTACCTTAATTTGTCGAAAATGTCAAAAAGTACCTTGTTTGGAAAGCGATGGAAATATTCCTTTCAAAACATTTTATAAAAATTCAAACGAGGGTATAAATGAATTTAACCCATAGTATAGTAAATAGTAAAAATGTTTTAAAATACATTTTTATGAAACATGGATGTTGATGATAAGGGGATCCTAGTAGATACATACGTATAAACAACCATAGATAATAAAGAGATTGTAGAATTAAAACTTACCTTGAACGTTTCCTTAGTAGAGGGTAATTTAACCTCATTTATAATAGTTAAATAATTGTTATTAAATTATACAAGAATAACATACATAAATATGATATCATATACGGTCTTCTAATATTTCTTTGTTATTGATATTTCCGTAGTATCATTGTTTTCGGTGTTAACTGATTCATTTTTCATTTTATGTTTTGTTACGTAAGTCAAGTTTGTTATGGATATGTTGTATTTGATTCATATAATTGATGATATTAAGTTCTTAAATATAAATTTTAATCATAAAATGAAAATTATTCTTGAATGGTTACGACGGGGAATGAATCCAATCGTGTTCGTGGAGATGGTAATTCGTACGTACGCATAAGCGACGATATCATTCTATGGATTGCGAAATCATATGTATTCGGATAGTATATCATTTATACAGAATCATTATAATTTTATATTTATTATTTAAAACAATTATACTCATTATTATACCCATCCAAATAATGAAGTGTTGAATAACAAACTACACCACGACATGGGGACGGTAATCCGTACGTATCCACGTATGGTGACTTTATAATTTATTGGATGGATAGAATAATGAATATTGTTGAAGAATATTTATAATAACATTAAAATATATATAAGGTACTGGAGTAATTATTTTTATATGGAAACAACAAAGAAAGAGGATGTGGTAGAAGAAAAGAACTTTGAAAGAGGTGATGAAATTATTACCTCTTCTTCGGGTGCTTCCATTTTATTTGTTCAAAATGGATCCTTAGGTTGTATTATTATCAAATTAAGTCCTCTACATTAAATTTACGGTTTTTTGTAGGATATTTGAGCAGGTTTGTCTGATCCAAATGGATTTGGATGTGTGATATTAAGATAAGGGGAGTACCATTTTATAAGAGAGGTGAGGGTCACTTTAGGAAAAGCTTGAAATATTAACTTATTATACAATAATATTCAGTTTATAATGCCTAAAAAGGATTTATTTAGAGGATAATGTGGGTCTGAGTTAGAAAAATCTAAAACAATAGGTTTTAGATAGGCTTAGGTCACCATATTAACCTTATATTTTAGAGTTAATTCTTAGTTAAATAGTTTAACTTTTACCATGTATTTTTGTGTTATTATAATAATTGGTTAATAAACTTACTATCAAAAGCCAAGAGAACCCCAAGTTGTTCTTTATTGAAATATATAACCATATATAAGTTCTTTGGCTGAACATTAGTTTTTTAGGAATATTATATCATGTAATAATATAGTATTTGTTTTTAAAACTCATTTATGTCAATTTTGACACTATTTAGTATTTGAATTTTGTGAAAGTTATAACCACTTTATCTCTTCGAAAAAATTTATTTAATCAGCCCTAAAATGTCATATTAACTTATAAAATTCGTGTAATGCATCAAATGTCTCAATTTATAATTATTTTAATATTTATAATATCAATTATTTTATCATCTCATTAATAAGGTAATTACTGCATCATCATTGTGTCATAAATAAATTTAATTATTTATCATTTACAAATTATAAATAAAATACCATTAAATAGGAAATATTTTTATATTTCTAATGAATATTTATAGTCGAATTTATCTGATATATAACCCTATATTACAAATTTCTTAGTTATTAAACTTTGAATTTATCACTTTTAACTCTTATTTAAATAAAATAATAATAAATGTCCTAATCTAATCCATGTGGAACAAAAGAATCATATTCTATTCGTAAGGTTGATTTCAGTATAAAAATACTTATCCAATATAATTATGACTTGTTTTATGGTAAATATAATATCAATTTTACCTTTAATTACCCTATTTACGTTTAACTGTAGTAAATAAACATCAAAAGTTACTATTGACCAAAAATTATCTTCATCCTATTGAACCACATTTTACTTACTGCTGTCTACCGCGTCTCTCAAATTTTTGAAACTCAATTCATAGAAGTGGTAAAATTTCATTTTAGGAAAATTTGAAAATATACCTAGAAGGTGGGTAAAAGATGATAAAAAGTTCAATAATTTTTGTAATATCTAATCTTATTATAAAATGACTCCAACGAATTACATTGGACTAATATAGGAATTATGTATCTATTTTTAATTTAAAATAAATTTAAATAATAATAATAATTTTTAAAAAAAAGTCAGTTTTGAACACTAACGCAGTGTTTTTCACTTTTCATTAGAAATTGAATGTTTTCAGAAAAATACCAAAAAATCACCCTAAAATAATTTGGATATTCCGAAGTCAAAATAAATTCCATTTTGAAAAATAAAATTTATAAAATTTCACAAAGTGGGTAATACTATTCATAACTACATTTAAAACTACTAGTTTAATTTGTCATGGTGTGCTAGAACTCGAAATCAGTGCATTAATACATAACATTGGCATGGTCACAAGAGATCAAGCCTCAAAATACTGATTTGTTTAATAGAATTGAAAGTACTAGATACATTCATAATTTTTACATTATATTATGAAATGAAAAAACAACAACATTTTTTCACCTTTGAACACACTTATATCTCTTATCCTTTTCCAACAGGTTAAAAGTAATATACATCTTTGCATCTTGGGAAAAATAAAAAATAGAAAATGGTGATCCCAATTTCTCAGTAAGGATAAAAATATAGCGGAAACTGTGATAAATAAGCATAAACATTTAAGGAAATTTATAAGACTAAAACACAATACTTTTAAACATAAAATTCAGTATAATATGGAAATGATTAATCAAAAAATTCCATTTACTTATTCACATGGATATTCTACAAGTCTAATAAACACATGTAATATCAGTAGCTAATTTCATAATGATAGAATGCATAATACCAGATATCATAACCACATAGTAAAGGCCTCATGACAAGACTACAAATAAAACTTTTTTAAAGACTTGTACAAAGACACTAATTTGTCTCATGAGACCTACTGATCCATCTAGGAGCTGTAGCGGGCTCCACCCGTCACTCCTCATATGAAAAGGTCGAAACATAACATAAAAATTCATATTAAAACTAGCATACGAGATGTTAATACTTTAACCATAAACCATAAATGGTATAAAAATAAAACATCCACAGTAAATCATATCACAAAACCTTCAATACAGTATGGAAGATTGTATCATAATAAATCAACTACAAACAAATGTAAAATCCATCAAAGGATACTGACATAGATGAAATAAAAACTATTTGAGAGGAATATATCTTTCTATTTTGAAATAATTTTAAAGTCACGTAATTATAAAAGAAAAAAATTATTTTGAAAATATTCTTATAATCTTGTAAGGATCTATTCAAAGGTGTTACAATAGCTGAAAATAGCTGCACCCTCCATATAAGTTAAAAAAATATTCTTACCTTAATTTGTCGAAAAGGTCATAAAGTACCGTGTTTGGAAAATGATGAAAATATTCATTTCAAACCATTTTATAAAAAAGTAAAATGAGAGTATAAATGACATTAAACCATAGTCCAGTAAATTTTAAAAAAAATTTCAAATACATTTTAAGAAACACAGATGTGGATGATAAAGAGGTCCCAGTAGATACTTACTTATAAACAACCTCAGATAATAAAGAGATTGTAAAATTAACCCCTACCTTGTACTTTTCCTTGATCGAGGGTATGTTAAAATCCTGTATAATAGTTTAATAATTGTTATTAAATTATAATATAATAACATACATAAATATTTTATCATATATGCTCTTCTAATATTGATTTTTTTATAATATTTCAGCAGTATCCTTGTTTCGGGTGTTAAATGATTTTTTTTCCTTTATATGTTTTGTTACATAATTCATTTTTTTATGGATATGATGTAGTTTATTAATATACATAATTATATTATGTTCTTAAACATTATTTTTAATCATAAAATAAAAATTATTCTTTAATGATTATGATGTGGAATGAATCTCATCGCGTTCGTGGAGACGGTAATCCGTACGTACGCATGAGCGACAATATCATTCTATTGATGGTGAAATAATATGTAATTGAATGATATATCATATATAAATAATAATTAACATGTTATATCTGTTATTTACATCAATTATACTCATTATTATAACCATCCAAATAATAATGTATTGAATAACAAACTACACCACAACGTGGAGACGGTAAGCCATACGTAAGTCTGTATAGTGAATTTGTCATTCATAGGATGGATATAATAATGAATATGGTTGTAACATATTTAAAATAAAATAAAAGTAAGTATAAGTTACTATATTTATTATTTTGTTGTGGAAACAACAAATAAAGAGGAAGTGTAATAAGAAAAGAACATTGAAAGAGGTGATGAAATTATTACATCTTTTTCGGGTGCTTCCTTTTGATTTGATCAAAAGGGACCCTTAGGTTGGATTTTTATAAAATTAAGGCCTCTATGTTGAAGTTAGGGTAGTTTTGAGGATATTTTATTAGGGTTTTTCTAATTCAAATGGCTTTGGAGGTGTGATTTTGTGAGAAGGGGATGCACCCTTTTATAAGAGAGCTGAGGGTCACTTTAGGAAAAGCTTGAAATATTATATTATTATAAAATAATTTTCAATTTCTAATGGATCCAAAAGGATTTATTTAGAGGGTAAGGTGGTTATGGGTCTAAAAAATCTCAACTAATATGTTTTAGACAGTTTTAGGTCACCATATAAACCTTATCATTTTCATTTAACTCTTAGTTAAATATTTTATCTTTTACCATGTATTATAGTATTATTTTAACAAATGGTTAATAAAATTACTATAAAAATACAAGAGAACCCCAAGTGGTTCATTATTGACATATATAATTTTATATAAGTCCTTTTTCTAAACCATATATTTTTTGGAATATTATATCATTTAATAATGTAGTATTTGTTTTAAAAACTCATTTATTTCAATTTTAACACTATTTGGTATTTTGTTTTTGTGAAAGTCATAACAACTTTATCACTTCAAAAAAAATTATTTCATAAACCGTAACATGTCATATTAACATATAAAATTAGTGAAATTCAACAAAAGTCTGAATTTACATTTATTTAGATATTTATAATATCAATTATTTTAATATTTCATTAATATGATAATTACTGAATCATCATTATGTCATAAATATATTTAATTATTTAAAGTCTATATTTTATAAATAAAATAAAATTATGTAGGAAATATTTTTATATTTATAATTAATATTTATCTTCTAATTTATCTTATGTATAACCCAATATTAAAAATGTTTTAGATATTAAAATTTGAATTTCACACTTTTAACTCTTCTTTAAATAAAATAATAATAAATGTCCAAATCTAATCCATGTGGATCAAAGAGGATCATATTTTTTTCCTAAGGTTTATTTTGGTTTAAATAAACTTATCCAATTGAATTAGGATATGATTTAGGGTAATTATAATATCATTTTTACCTTTAATTACCCTATTTACTTTTAATCGTGGTAAATAAAATTCAAAAGTTACTATTAACCAAAAAATATTTTCATCTTATTGAACCACGTTTTACATACTTATTGCCACCGTGTCTATATGATTTGGGAAATTCAATTTATAGAAGTGGTAAAATTAAATTTTATGCAAATTTTCAAATGTGCCTTGAAGATGGGTAAAAGGCGTTAAAATGTTCAATAAAATTTTATACATCAAATTTTATTATAAAATGACTCCAATAAATTACATTGAACATATATAGGTATTATATTTATATTTTTACCTAAAATAAATTTAAATAATATAAATAATTATTTAAATAAAAAGTAGGTTTTAAACAATAACGCATTGTTTTTCACTATTCATCAAAAATTGAATGTTTTCAGAAAAATACCAAAAATTCAACCTATGATAATTTTGATATTCCAAATCCAAGAATGAAGTCCATTTTGAAAAATAAAATTTATAAAATTTCATGAAGTGGATGTTAATATTCATAATGGCAAGTTAGACTGGACGTTGTGTGCTAGAACATGCAGTTGCGTACATCGCAAGCTATTGTAATATTCAAAGAAAAACATACCATGGAAGCATGGAGTTTTACATTCCCCCCTCATTAAAATAATTTTAGCATTTAAATTTCTATAATACTACTGCATAAAATGATTTGGGTGGTTCTTCATCATAAGTTCCTCAGGTTCCAATGTTGCCTCTTCCGTCTTTTGGTTTCTCCATAAAACTATTACTAGATGAGTCATCTGGTTTCTGAACACTTGTTATCTGGTATCACGAATATTGATAGGATCTTCAAAATAAGGCATATCAGGTTCCAATTTTATTTCATCATCGGTGAGTATATTCTTTGGGTTAGGCTTTTATTTTCTCAACAGTGATATGTGAAACACATCATTATCTTTAGAGAGACATGGAGGCATTGCCAAACGGTAAGTTATAACTCCATTTTGTTCTAGAATTTTGAATGTTTAGATGTACGTGGGACTTAATTTATGATTATTACCAAAACATACAACACCCTTCTATAGAGATACCTTCAAGAAAACCTGATCTCCTACTTGAAATTCCAAATCTTTCCTTCAATTATTGGCATAAATCTTTAGGCTACATTGAGATTCTTTGATGTGGGTTTGGATAATCTTCTCATTTTCTATTGTTTCCTCAATAAGTTCTTGGGCTACATGTTTTTTCACCAATATCATCCCAAAAAGTTGGTGTGCGACATCTCTTTCCATACAACGCTTCATATAGTGCCATCTAAATACTTGACTGAATGATATTATTATAGGAAAATTCTACCATAGGTAAATATTGATCCCAAATACCTTTAACGTCAAGTGAGCAAGATCTCAACATTTCTTATAAGGTTTGAATAGTCGGTTCTAATTTTCCATCAGTTTAAGAGTGGTAGGCAGTGCCTAAATGATGTTCCGTATCTAGGGTCTTCTAAAGACTTTTCCAGAATCTTGATGTAAAATGGGGATCATGATCAGAAATAATCGATAGGGGTACTCAATGAAGTCTTAAATCTTCATTAATATATAGACCTGCTAAACGTTCAAGTGTTAAATATTCTCTTGTAGAAAGAAAATTTGATGACTTGGTAAGATGATCAACAACAACCCATATTGCATCATTCCTTCTAGGAGTCTTTTGTAGCCTCATGAAAAAGTCTATCATAATATCATCCCATTTCCACTCAGGTATAGGAAGTTGTTGCATGAATCATCCATGATGTTTTCTTCCAACCTTATCCTATTGAACAACCATACATCTTGACAAATAATCATCCATCTCCCACTTCATGTTGCCCCACCAAAAATATTCCTTCAAATCTCTATACGTCTTAGTGCTACCAGGGTGTATAGAGAAATTGGATCTATGATCATCATCCAACAATTCCCTTTTCATATCAGTTATATCTGGAACACAAAGCCTCCTCCCAAATTTCAAAATTCCATCTTCATATATGAATTTAATCAATCTCCCATTATTCAAAGCTTTAAATTTCATTTGAAACACTTCATCATCAGTCTGAGAACTTTTTATCCTTTATAGTAAAGATGGTTTGGAAACCATTTGAAAAAGTATTTAGGTTTCACCTTCCATGATTATTCCCATATCCATCTTTACTAGATCCATGAACATAGGATCTCTTTAAACTCTCATCTTGTTCAAAAATCCATGATCTTTTCTGCTCAAAGCATCTTCCACCTTATTTCCCTTCCTCGAGTGGAAGTATATAGAGCAAGCATAACCATTGAGTAGTTCAAGCCATCGTCTTTGGCTCATGTTGAGTTCATTCTATGAGAAAATATACTTCAAACTTTTGTGATTAGTATATATCTCACATTTATCACCACAAAGATAGTGTCTCTATATCATCAAAGCAAATATTACAACTTCTAACTCAAGATCATGAGTGGGATTGTTTTGTTCATGAATTTTTAGCTGTCGTGATGCATATAAAATAATTTTATCATTATGAATAAAGATACAACCAAGTCCTTTCTTTGAAGAATCACTATAAATAAAAAACCCATCATTCCCCGATGGTAGAGTCAAGATAGGAGGATTGACTAATCTTATCGTCAGTTCTTCAAAACATTCTTGGCACACTTTTTTCAAAAAAATTTAACCCCTTTATGCGTGATCTTGGTTAATGGGTTTGCTAATCGGGAAAAATATTGGATGAAATACTGATAATAACCTGCAAAACAAATAAAACTGTGTACCTCTTTTATACTCTTCGGTTCTGGCCAATCTTTTATTTCTATTTTCTTAGAAAGATCAATAGAGATTACATCTTTAGATAAAATATGGCCAATAAAATAAATCTCCTAAAGCCAGAATTCACACTTTCTAAACTTCCCAAATAATTCATTTCATTAAGATTATTTAGAATAGTGCGCAAGTTATTTTTATGTTCTTCATTGATTTTAGAGTAAACCAATATATCATCAATAAATACAACTTAAATTTTTATCAAGATATTAATTGAAAACTCGGTTAATTAGATCCATGAAGATAGAGGGGGAATTAGTTAGTCCAAAAGGCATTACTGTAAACTCTTGATTTCTATACCTAGTACGAAATGCTATCTTAAAAATGTCTTCATTATTCACAAACAACTGATGATATCCAGATCAAAAGTCAATCATTGAAAAATATTGAGCTCCATGATGTTGATCAAATAAATCATCAATGAGAGGTATGAGATACTTGTTCTTTATTTTTATATCATTGATCTACCTATATTCAATGCACAACCACATTATTGAATTTAGTAGATTTACTAGGGGTGAATCTAGTTAATAATCATATGGTGATGTTTTTTCTCTAAAGATAAGGTACTCTTTATCATTATTGAAAATTGTGACCTCCTTCTTTTTAAAATAGATTTTCATATCATGGTCTGAAATCCAATCCATACCAGGGATTATAACAAATTAAATCATGGGTATGACGATGAGATTAGCAGTTAAAGCATGTTTATATGACGAAATTGGAACTGATTCACAAATTTTTTTTGTAATGATACTTCACTAAGGAGTTTTGACTCACAACTCCCTTGTTAAATCAAATAGGAAATATCTAATTTTCTTAGAAAACTGGGAAGATATGAAATAATTTGATGATCTAGAATCAAATAAATCATGGGAATGATGTTGGTGAAAGAAAACTCATAGGACCATAACTTGTTGAGGAAATAATGTAAAAGGTGAGGATTATCTAAATCTAAATCGTAGAATCTCACCGTAGGAAGAAGAGCTATGCCAATAACCGAATGAATGATTAGGAATTTCAAGTAGGTGATCATGATTTTGTAAAGGTATCTCTATGGAAAGGTGTTTTAAGATTCGGTAAGAAGTGTAAATTAAGTCCCAGGTACATCGAACCATTAAAAAATCTAGAATGAACTGGAGTTGTAGCTTACCGTTTGGAAATGACTCCATCTCTCTCCAAAGTTCATGATGTGTTCCACGTATTAGTGTTGAGAAAATAAATGTCTAACCCAACACATACACTCACCTATAAAGAAATATATTTGGAATCAAATATATCTTATTGAGAATATCCTCTAAGAATTCTTGATACCAAAGAACAAGTGTTGAGAATCTAGATGACTCATCTGATAAATGTTATTTGTATAATCTATAAAATGGAAGCCAAAACGTGGGGACCTGAAGATCTTATGATGAAGAACCACCCAAATCTTTTTATGAAATAATATTATAGAAATTTTGAAGAAGAAATTAATTTAAGGAGGGTAGAATGTAACACCTATAGCTTCCATGGTACGTTTCCCTTTGAATAATACAATAGCTTCCGTTGTACAAAACTTCGAGTTCTAGCACACCACGACAAATCAAACTAGCTGTTTTAAAATCAGTTATGAATATTAATACCCAATTTTTGAAATTTTTTTTATTATTCAAAATGGGATTTATTTTTGGATTCAGAATATCAATATTATCTTAGGGTGAATTTTTGGTATTTTTCTGAAAACGTTCAATTTTTATGAATAGTGAAAAACACTACATTATTATTTAAAGCATAATTTTTATTTAAATAATTATTTATTTTATTTAAATTTATTTTAGGTAAAAATATATACATAATACCTATATAATTTCAATTTAATTAATCAGAGTCATTTTATAATTAAATTAGATGTATTAAATTTTATTGAACATTTTAACATCTCTTACCTACCTTCAAGGCACATTTGCAAATTTACATAAAACACAATTTTACCACTTTAGTGAATTTAAATTCAAAAATCCAAGAAACATGATTGAAATCAGTAATTAAAATTTGGTTCAATAAGATGAAAATAATTTTGGGTCAATAGTAACTTTTGATTTTTATTTACCACAGTTTAAAGTAAATAGGGTAATTAAAGGTAAAAATGATATTTTAATAACCCTAACACATGTACTAATTTTTTTAGATAAGTGTATTTCCACCATAATAAACCTTAAGAATAAAATATGACCCTATTTAATCTACTTGGATTAGATTAGGAAATTTATTATTATTTTAATTAATGAAGAGTTAAAAGTGTTAAAATTAAAAGTTTAATAACTAAAATGTTTTTTATATAGGGTTATAGATAAGATAAATTAGACTATAAATATTAATAATAAATATAAAAATATTTCCTACATCATTCTATTTTATTTATAATTTTTATAAATTAAATAATTAAATTTATTTTTGACATAATGATGATGTATTAATTTCCATATTAATGAAATGATAAAATAATTGATATTATAAATATCAAAATAAATATAAATTGAGACAATTGATGAATTAAAATAATTTTCTAGGTTAATATGACATTATAGGGTTGATTAAATAAATATATTTATAAGTTATAAAGTTTTTATGAATTAAAAAAACCAAATACTAAATAGTGTAAAAATTGATAAAAATGATTTTTTAAAACAAATACTATATTATTAAATGATATAATATTCATAAAAAAATAATGTTTGGCCAAAAGACCAATATAATGTTATCTATGTCAATAATTAACCACTTGAGATTCACTTTTATTTTTATAGTAAATTTATTAACCATTTATTTTAATAATAAAAGAACACATGGTAAAAGTTAAACTATTTAAGTAAGAGTTAAATCTAAAGGATAAGGTTAATATGGTGAACAAAACATGTCTAAAACTTATTTTTTGGGAGTTTTTCTACACATAACAACCTTAGACTCAAAATAAATCCTTTTAGAGTCATTATAAACCGAATGTGGTTGTATAATAAAATAATATTTCAAGCTTTTCCTGAAGCGACCCTCACCTCTCTTATAAAAGGGTACTTCCCCTTCACTTAATTTCACACCTCCAAAACCCTTTTTCTCGGAAAAAACCTGCTAAAATATCCTCTCAAATACCCTCAATTCAACCCATAGGCATTAATTTGATCATAAGGTAACCTAAGGAGCCCTTTTGATCAATTAAAAAGGAAGAAGCCGAAGAAGTGGTAATTACTTCATCGCCTATTTCAAAGTTCTTTTCTTCTTCCACTTACACTTCCTCTTTAATTATTGTTTACATAATAAAATAATAACTCTAGTAAATTATACATAATGGGATGTCATTATAAATATGGTACAACCATATTCATTATTCTATCCATCCTATGATTGATAAGGTCACTATATGTGTGTACGTACAACTTACAGTCTCCAGATAATGGTGTAGTTTGTTATTCAACACTTCAATATTTGGATGGTTATAATAATGAGTATAATTGATATTAATAATAAATATAACATTTTAATGATTCTCTATATACCATCCAATTACATATAATTTCTCTACTAATAGAATGATATTATCACTCGTGCGTTCGTACGGATTACTGTCTCCACGAACGCGATGAGATTTATTCCCCATCGTAACCATTGAAGAATAATTATTGTTTGATGATTAAAAATAGTGTTTAATAACATAATTTAATTATGTATATGAATCAAATACATCCTATCCATAACAAACATGACTTATATAACAAAACACATAAAGTAAAATGAATTAGTTAACACCTGAAACAAAGATACTACAGAAATATTATTAACAAAGAAATATTATAATATCATATATGATATCATATTTATGTATGTGTTTATTGTACAATTTAATAATTATTTAACTATTTTAAAAAATGTTAACTTAACCTCGACCAAAGAAAAGTACAAGGTAAGGGTTAATTTTACAATCTCATTATTATTCGAGGTTGTTTATATTTATGTATCTATTGTGACCACTTTGTCATCCACATCCGTGTTTCTTAAAAATATATTTCAAAACATTTTTACTAATTACTAGACTATGGTTTTAAGTCATTTATATCCTCTTTTTACTTTTTATAAAATGGTTTTAAATGAATCATTTCACTGTTTTCCAAACAAGGTACTTTAGGACCTTTTCTACAAATTAAGGTAAGAAGGTTTTTAACTTATACGGAGGGTGTGGATATTTTCCACATTTATAACACCTTTGAAGCTTCCATTAAAAGATTATAAGAGTATTTTGAAAATAAATGTTATCTTTTATAATTACGTGACTTTTAAATTATTTTAAAATAGAAATAGATATTCCTCTCAAATAGTTTTGATTTCATCTATGTCAACATCCTTTGATAGATTTTACATTTGTTTGAAGTTAATTTATTATGATACAATATTCTATATTTTATTGAAGGTTTTGTGATATGTTTGACTGTGGATGTGTTATTTTAATACCATTTATGGTTTATGGTTAAAGTATTATCATTTTTTATGCTAGTTTTAATACGAATTTTTATGTTATGTTTTAAACTTTTAATATGAGGAATGCATTGGACTTAGTAAGTGATAGGTGGAGCCTACTATAGATCATCGATGCGTCGGTAGGTCTCATGAGAAAAACTAGCATTTTGGGAAAAGTCCTTGACAAAAACTTTTTTGTAGTCCTGGCATGAGGCATTGACTATGTGTTTATGATGTTCGGAATTAAGCATTCCCTCATTTTGAAATTAGCTATCGATATTACATGTGATTATTTGACTAGTAGAATATCCATGTGAATAAGTAAATAGAATTTTTTGATTTTTATTTTCCATATTATGCTGAAGTTTGAGTTTAAAAGGATTGTTTTTTAGTCTTATGCATTGCCTTAAATTTTTATACTAATTTATAATAGTTTACACTATGTTGTTATCCTTACTAAGAATCTGAGCTCACCCATTTCTTATGTTTTATTTTTCCCAGGATGCGAAGAAGTATATTACAATTAATTTGCTGGAATAGGGTAAGGTATATAAGAGTGTTCAAAGGGTACACAATGTTTTTTATATTTCATGATGTTATGGAAAACTTTTGTATGTATATATTACTTCAAATGCTACTAAATTGATTCTTCTTTCAGGACTTGATTACTTGAATCAGGCCAATGTTATGTAATAAAGCACTAACTCCAGGTAATTGGTGTCAGGGCATTACAATTTTCAAGAATGATGAGTCATGTATTTGTCTCAATTTTACCATTTAATACATTTTTATATTACAAGTAAGTGATAATAATATAAATAATATTTTTTACATATTATATAATCCTTGAGCTGTTGTTTATAGTTTATATAGTGGAAAATAAATATATGCTTTTCATGGATGCATTTATGTGTATTTTGATCCTCGATATATATTTGGGAGGATGATACATTACATAGTACTATTCAATATATGATTTTGATATCCTCTCTCTCCTCTATCCCACTTCTAAGAGAGAGAATTTGTCAATCCAAGTATCGAATCCAATTTATTTTTCTATAATCAATGGTTCGACATAGTGATGATCATCTGAATATTGAAACCTTCCTCAAAGTTTCATTTGAGATCCTAAATTTTTTCAGTCGATGTTCTTACAAAATTTTGAATCTGATAGGGATGATCTAGAGAAACCTGAATTCAGTTCCATGAACGAACAATCATTAATGATGTGAATTTGTGGAACTCCTATTAAAATTATTTAAGGTATTTTTTTAAAACATTCATGATTATGATTCTTCCAGTGAGATACATGGATATTTTTTTTGGGCTACATGTCCCTCGATATGTCATATTTTTATCATTCATCAATGAAAATTTTTAAATCCATAGATCATATACTTCTATTGCGCACCTAGGATCCTTTAATATGTATTAGAGAGATTTCAGTAATATTTTAATCCAATGAAAATTATGTTTACATTATATTTATATAGGGGGATTCATTATAGTTACAATAACATAGATGAATATCTAATGGGATATCAGATAGTAGATATATATATATATATATATATCAAAATATGGATCAAAAACCAAGTCTTCAAGTATAAATTTAATAAAAAATATATTGATATATATATATATATATATCTGTGTGTATATGTATATATATGTGTGTTCATTTATGTGTTTTATTAATCCTTCTAGTATATTTTTTTAGTGAATCTTTCTATTCTTTCTAGATTTTTGAGACCAAGATAATGTTTTTTGTCTAACCTATTTTTCCACCTTTCGATGAATTTTTAACTATTTTTTCTTTAAAAAATCATAATCATACGAAATAGGCTTTAGATAAAAGAAATAAAAGGGTTATAATTTTGTGGTAGTAGTATCTATAGAAAAAACTCTATGGGCTCATTACAAGAAGATATCCTATAAAAATTAATCAAAAAAAGTAATAAGGATTTAGTACTTTGTCTTCTATGTTACATGAATCAAAGGAAAGAGGCAATATGAGAAGTGGTTAAAGCACAAGTCAATGAACAAAAAATAATGGCGGGGTAGTCGTTCCACCCCCATGTATTTTTTGGCTTCCCTAGACAAAGTGGAAGTAAAAAAATTTGTCTTATGCCACCCAAGAGTGGTAGGTTTTAATTTAAAAAATTATTTTTTAGTTCTGTTGTGTATGGAAGTGGTGGTTTCAGTTCCCCTTTACCCTTTTTCCTTCACTAGGAAACCCACAACCACATAACAATTGGAGTTACTGAACTGGCTCATCCTGACCTAAAATGGTACAGATTTGGCCTTTCCCAAACCTCATGATGCAATGCTAGGGATGAATCCACCTAAAACCCCTATTAATGGGTTTCTGAGCCACTATGAGTGACGAAAAATTATTAAAAAACATCAAAGATTTAGTTAAATTATTTGGGATACGATAAATATTTTTTAGGACTGGGTGATAATTATTTTATGAATTAAAATTAGATAAAAATATTTTAATTCATTTAAATTTCCCTTGAGTACAATTTTTTGGAAAATAAATTATATATCATGTGTCTTTTACCTACAAACTTCTCTTGAGAAAATGGTACATCAATGTATATCTGAATTTTTATGTTAATTAATTATTGGATCCACTCAATTTTTATAGAAATAATTTAAATATATAGAAGACATGTGAATATTATATCTTTATCATTAAATGTATATGGTTGTGCATATCCACGAGAGCTATATTTCTTGTGTATTATGTATTCTTGAGACCGACTCACTGGTGTGCATGTATTTATGTATTATAAAGATAAAGAAGAAGAAGAAGAAGGAAGAATACATGGACCATGTTGAAATGAGGTAGTATTCTGGATGAGTCATGTTTGTGTTGGAAAAGGGTGTAACTTATAAATTGAGTAAGACACAACTCATGTATTTTACCCCAAGAGTCATGGTAGATACATATAAAGTAAATGGATGAACCAATAAAAAATCATCTGGATCATTGAGGTAATATATTTAATTTATGAATATTTTATTATTTTTTTCAATATTAATGATTATTCAATCACAAAAAATTATAAATAAATAATAAATTTTTTAAATGAAATTGATATTTGATGTATGGTTTTCTATTTACTACATAGTCATGTTGTTAGGAAGATCACATAGTTTGGGAATTTAAAATAGAAAATGAAATTATTCATTGAGAAATAATAAAAACCTTTAATGAAATATTAAATTGTAATTCCTTACTTTATTTGAATTTAAATATAAATGGGTTTATGGTGTCCTCATCATCCTTATTTGAGGGTTCCTCTTACTACTGGGGAGTTCATGTAAATTTGATGGGTTGACATATCTAAAAATATAATAAAATAATTCTCTATAGCTATATTTTTATCACCTTAGAATCAAACAGGTGTGTATATAATTTTTATAATTTTTATAAGATTTTAGTTTAAATAACAGTTCAAGGATCCATGGTTTAAGGCATTTTTCAAATTTAACATCTATCATGAATCCTATGAGTAGTGGAATAGATATAGATTATACTATGATGAGTGGTTTTAGGAACACATTCCACTAGAATTATCAATATAATGGATATTCAGAATCTTGTAGTGGGTTATTTTAGGGCTTTTTGAAATAGTGGGATACACTTAATGATTTAATTGATAATGTATAATCACTAATCAAGATAATATTAACAATCAAAGAGGGATTATTTTTTTATAAAATTGGAATTAATACCATATATATTAATATATTACTATTAGAAATAGAAAACGTTCTCACTAGTGAGGATTTATAAGAGTATTACAATCTCTTACTCAAATTACTATGATATATGAAATTCTATGTGGAAGTGCCCCCACTAGCTGTTGTGTTTCCTTAGGAGGAGAGGGTGAGAAAGATGATTATAGGAGACTCATGTATGATTCATTTGATGTTTACATAATCAATTTCCAATGATTTTTTGAAATAAAAACAATACATGGATGAATTCAAATGTTGTCTCATCTTCAAGAAGCTTCTGAGGAGAAATTAAAGTGAGATATGAATTAGGTGATGATTACACTAATACATGTAAATTAAAAGGTGGATCATGATCTTTCAAAATGATAATTTCTTATATTATTTTCAATAATTTACTTAATTTTCATTTAGGAACATATCGAGAATACTTTTTTTGGTAGTGTATATGAAGAAAGTAAGAAGTTAATGAACAAAAAATCATTAGTTCTTGGGGTAAACAAGTTGGTATAAATTGGTAAATGGCCAATAGAAATTATGATACCGGAGGCTCCTTTAAAATTTCTGACCAAGAACTCAGGTACATCATAATACAAGATGTTATTTTCTTTAATTGTCATGAGATAAGACAATGAAAGATTATATTCAATGGTTCGAAGTAGATGTATAGGATTCAACTTATTGTATATTACTATGAGAATTTTTCAAATGCATCTTAAAATTGAATGCGTTATTTTTTTCAATTTATATTTTATGATTATAATTATTCTCATGACATACTAGGATGTTTTATCTGGATGTTCATCACAAAATGTGATGTAGTTATATTGTTTTTATGGAAATATTTCAATCCAAAACCCATTTTCTTCTAGTATAATCCCTAAAACAATTTGTATTCTTCTTATATTATTTCATACTTAACATCTTTTTAAATGATACCCCCCGTTTTAGAAACTAATTTAAATAATTCTCTTGACCCACTACCATGGTTAATATAGATTTTACTTTGGAGATCAATCTTTATGAAATAAATCCTCTTCCACCACTGAGTATCAATGAAAAATTTATCGTAATAAATTTTATAATAATTATAATAATAATATATAACAAAAAATACATATCTTTATTGTAAATAATTTTATTAAACTATTATATTTTTAATTAATTCTATATTTTTTCTAGTTTTTTAAATATATTATTTTTAAATTTTAGGTAAAAATTATAAAAAATTAATTTATATATTTGATACACATGTATCCAAAAAGCATATAACCAACAACTATATATCTAATGACCATATATTTGACTACCCTATATATAAAGGTAAAACTATATTTCTTTTTATTTCCTTACATAAATCTATAAAATCATTCCCAATATTATCTAATTTGTTTTTCAATATGATTATCATATTTCTATCATGATATATTCTTTTTAAACTTATCATTGTTGATATGATATTGAAGGATGATCATGGTGATGGAAATTTAAACCCTTTAGTATTTTTATTAACATGTGGTTTAATCCCTTTAGTAATTTTACTAATTATATTTCAATTAATTGTATCATTATGTATACTATTTTTTATGAAATAATTTACCATTATTAAAAAATAATTATCTATTGGGTTTGGTACTACCTATATCATAAGTTATCAAATACATACTAAAATCATGTGGTTGTTATATTCTTCCTCACTTAAAATAATTTTACACTTTATATTTAATTACTCTCGTGAAAAAAATTAATGATCTTTTTAAACATTACATCTTTGGATTCACATGCCACTTTCTCAACTTTATGACATCACTAGATAAATTTAACTGGGTTACTGGTATTGTTTCATAGAAAAGTTTATTTATAACCCATTCTTTATAATGTTTTTTTTCTTATAAGAGATACCATGTCCTATTTTTACTTCTATTGAGTTATAAAAATGTAGGGGTTTGGATATGTATTTCCTCAAAATTCATATATGGAATGCATCATGCACATGGGATAGGTCTAGTAGAAGTGTTAGGATATAATCTAAAATCCCTTAATAATCAAGGATTTCAGAGGGAATATTCTTTCAAGGGCACATTGTTCCCATCTCCTTGCATGTCATAACTCTATTACATGGTAATATTTGATGTAATACCTTGTATATAATATTAAACTATAAATATAAATTATTAATATTAACATAGATCTTATTTTTAACTTTATTTAGCTTTCATGTGTTGTTGAATGGTCTAAATGTTCTCTAACATCTATTATACAGGATTTGGTCCCTATATATTACTATATCTACCTTCATACCAATATGGTGTAATTATGAACCTCATCCCAAATAGATCCTCACATGATGGTATATAAATATAAGAATGAAAACTATTTTTATATGAAAACTCTAACAGGGGAAGGTTTAAATCCCAAAATTCTTTTGATATAACCCAAAAGATCTAGATATATATTCTAGAGTTTAAATAAAAAAATTAAGATGGAACAACTTTTGGAGTATAATAATCTATACTAAATTACAGCTTTGTATTGCATTCTTATTGATGAATTCCCTAAACCTTCTTTGTAATCTGAAAATATTGATCAAATAAAATAGAAAGTATAACTCCATGTATCCTTAACACTTTCTTTATGAATATCATATAATTTTTTCGAGTGAGAAATATTCATTAATAGAACTAAAATGTGATTACTTTAAATGGTGATCAAATATAGCCTAAATGGAATTATAGCCTTTAGAATTGTTTTTAATTCCAATAATGAAATTCCTTTTGATGTTCTCATATTTCCATACAGGTATGGGTAATTGTTTTATAACCCCCTTATACTTTTATTGTTTTTCATTATCATGTTGGAAAACCAAGAATCACGATATACTCTCTAAAATCACCATCTTTATGTGTCCAACTAAAAATTATTCTTTATATCTCAATAAATCTTTTTTCATACTTAATTGACAGAGAATGACGAGCTTTGTGCATCATCCACAATATTAATCTTTAATTCTATTATTTATGGGATATATATTCATTTACCAAATATTATTATTCAATCATTACCAATCTTTAACTCTAGAATATTTTTTACCATCTTCTATAGATCCATTATTTCATTATATGCCTCAATTATCTTCACATTGATTCATAGTTGAGCATTCATTTTGGAAGGATTGTAATTATTCCCTTAGGTTAATAATTCAATGTCTATCCTATGAAATTCCATGTGTATTAGATCTATTTTAATCCTCAGTATTTATAAGGTATCATGATCCAAACTAATGTAGAATCAACCTCCTTTTTTCTTCCCAATTTGGTAATGCATTAAGAAATTATAGTTCTTTCCCTACTCCAAAAATCTTAATTAGTACATATTTAACTCATGTGTGAATATATATATTTAGATATTAAGAGAAGATTGTATATCACACTTTTCTCCCTTGGATATAATTATTCCATATATATATTGAAAATAATAACATTTCTACATCTATATCACATGTTTTGTAATTTTAATAATTTACCTTTTACTAGAATATGTCATACACTACCACAATGTAATTTTTCATAAGGCGACATCTGAATACCATCATTGATTCATCACTGTATATAAATAAATTCTCAACTACTAGGTAGTATAAGTATAAGTAAATTAACTAACATTCACTTATATTCTTTGAAATTTTATCCACGTTTATTTCCTTAAAGAAACATGACCCCAATCTATGTTAACATGGTCAGTTGTTTTGGAAATAATTAGAAATTTTTCAAAACACATTGAAAATATCCAACCAATCCAAGAAAATAAGGATCTATATTACTATGGTTAGTTTGGGCCGTTATTCAATTACCTCTATCTCTGAAGGAGTTATAGACATTCCCTCACATATGATAATAAGACCCAATAATTATACTTTGTGTAGCAAGAATTCAATCTTGCTAAATTTGTTATATAATTTCTCCATTCTCAAGGTCATCAACTCAATCTTAAAATGATCTTCGTGTTATTCATTTATCTTAGAATACATGATAATGTCACCTTTAAATACTAAAAATATTATTTAGGTAGTGTATAATGAAATTATTTGTCATATCCAAGTAGATAGTAAGTGAATTTGTAAGACAGGATTGCATCACTCTATGTAATTAGTGACTATAGATTGTAAAAAGGCTATCCTAGGTATATCCTTTATTTTTATAATTAATTAATTATATCTGGTTCAATGGTCATTCAACGAGTATTATTGGTCCCCATAAAGTAGATCAAAAAAATCCTAAATATGGGGTAGAGGATACTTATTCTTGATTTTGATCTTGTTAACTTCATTATAATCATTTCAATGACACATTGAAATGTCTTAATTTTTAATATAGTGAAATGGTTCACCCCATGGTGAAGATCATTAGTGTATACAACCCACATATATATTATCTTTTTGTTTCTTATTCCATTCGATCAATTCAATATAGTTTATTATATAATTAGTTATTGAAATAGCCATATCTGAATGCATGAGTTCTATTGAAAACTCCACCACATGATCTGTGGGAAGGATATGAAATAGATAAGAAAATACATAATTAATTCATTTAAAATTGAAATATACTCAATATTAATTTTATTCAAAACCATTTGAGAAAAATTCCCCTAATTATTAGTTATATTGAAAAATATATAACAATTAATTCCCATATGGAGTTCAAGGTCTAACTTGCATAGGTAGATGATCATAGGTTTTTTTGGTATTTGAAATTTGACTTCCCAATCAATGAAATTAATACAAGATCTAAATATAAATATAAAATACATACCAATATTCACATATAAATCAACTAAATAAATAATAATAATATTTTCATGAAGCTTATTTCATTACACTACTATCACATAAAAATTATATACATTAGATGAAATCATCGCACCAAAAGGATTTTTCACCGACAATTAAATATCTAAATATTAGGGATATGGGTTAATAATATTGGATTCATTTCAAGATATGATGAAATTCATTGAACTAGGATCCAACAAAAACTCAATATTAACAATAATTATCTCCTCCCCAATATCATGATTTTTTCTTCAATCCTATAGTAAAATTAAAATGGTTTGTTTGACTTTTAGAAAATATTAACTAGAGCAAGAAATAATATGATAATGGAAATTAGTCCTATGATTTCCTAATTTTTGAAATATAATTTAAAGAAATTTTATATTAGTTTTTAATATGAGTCTCTTGGTTTTTCCTATAACACATTTGGATTATTATAAGTTGATGTAAACATTATCCCCTTATTCACGATAACATAATAATCCCAAAAATTAATTGAACCCCTCTAAGAAGTAAAATGAGAAGAATCAATAGTAACACACACACACATATATATATATATATTAAATCATTTTATATTAATATATGTCAAATTTAATAATAAACCACTCCACATGAACTATAGGTTCAATGTCTTTAGATATTAGATATATAGAAAAAATAATCATTAACATCTCTCAGAAAAACTTTTACACATGTAACCCTTTATGATTTATTATAAATAATAATCCTCATCTTTACCTGAGCAATGTGAACATAGTATCTAGTGATATCATATACAAAATAAGGGTTAAAATAATATATACTGATTAAATATCTTAATTTATCATAATATGAACATTTGGGTATGATACTGTATTTATTGTACTTGAAAATAACATATAGAAATCATATGAAATAAAATGTGCGATATAAATTATTAACCATAACATAAGGATTTAGTAAAACATGTAAAATGAGGCATTAGAGTGTATAATAATTAAATAATTATCATAACACATCACAAAAAATAAAACAATTTACATTTTTAAATGAAATAATGGAAACACATGTCAAGCCGGTCTAAGGAAATGAAGTCCGAGTAAGTCTCTGATAACATGGGGCACACCACTTGGGGGAGGTATCCTAAGGTGAAAAACTCTAATAGGGGGATGTCTTGGGTAGTGAAGGAAGTAAATATATCATATAAATAATTATTATCATTCCATGTATGAAGAATCTCCACGTCATTGGAGAGAAGAGTATTAAATTCATAGATATGGTAAGTTGTTTTTTACGGAGAATCTGAGGTGTCGATGAGAGAGCTCCACAAAATTCTAAAATTATTTTCTACAGTGATTAGGGTGATGTTATTTTATTTGATAAGATAAAAATAACCCATCATCAACAACACCTCAGCCTTAATAGAGTTACCTGACCCATAAATGGTACTAAAAGAAAATATCATTGAGCCAAAAGAATAAAAAATCACACCACCTCCACACATGAAACTAGGACTACATGCACCATCAACATTGAGTTTGAGACTAGAGGCTGAAGGGGACTAGAAAACCGAAAGGACTCACTATCTGGGGTTGGATAGGTCTGAGGGTGGCTACGGGAGAAATAATAGCTGAGGGAGAGCGTTGTATCCCAGTGATTCAAAAGTCCATCCAGTTCTACAATATGGCATATAGACCTTACAACTAGAGCAATAACAGAGTATCAAGGACTATATTTGGCCTAGTTGTGTGCCTTACATATTCATAAACACCAGGATTCTAGAATAATCACCCGAGACATATCCTCCTTCTTGTTTTATGAAAGCTTCAAACCCATTTAAAAAAAACTATTTGAAGATTCCACCTCTGTAGAAGGAGAATATAACTCATTGAGATAACCTCAAATAAATACATCCCGTGAAATTTGGAAAAAAAATATGTAGTATAGACTCCTCTGAGGGAGACGGGTAACAGATGTACTTAGAGACAAGTTGCACACCCTTTCCATTAACTTCTAGAAATGGGGGGATATCATGTTAACAAATTCTCCAAAGAATGAAGATGATTTTGATAGTAATATCTATTCACTAGAGGTGACTACCCCATGATTCACATGTAGGATGTACAAGAAATATCATCCTGTATGACTTAGCTGAAAAATTTTTGTTTAAAGATGAAAATACTCTGGTTAGGGGACCCATCCAATCTAATGCTATCAAAAAATGCCTTCTGAGTGGGGTTAAAAAATTCTTGGATAAGGTGGGGAGAGAGATGTCTTCCTAGAATGAAAAGTTTGGTGGTGGGAAGCTTGGGAAATCCAGCAGACCACCACCCCCAATCACACTTACAAAAGTTGATTTCCCCCAACCTAGAATCAACTGATAATGATCCATAATCATAAGAATATGAATGTGAAGGGGGTTCCATAGGCATGAGGATGTTCTTCCATTCTCACATGAGACAAATCTATACATTCATATAACAAACAAGATTCAAAAGGAGTGTACCTAAATAACCTCCCAAGGAAGATTCCCCTAGAAGTAGTACATTTCCTACTCCACAACTCAAAAACCAATTCCTCCATACTCCACTGACATAACAAGTCCTGTCTAGGAATCCAAATGGTATCTTCCCTCTCCTTGAGAATCCTATATAAAACCATTCATGATGTTCTCAATATGAATGATAATCATATTTGGGACCTTGAGGTAAGATATGATATGCATGGGGATATAGGATAGAACACAATTAACAAGATTTATTCATACACAAAATGATAATAATATTTCATTACAGTTTTTGATATGGTTGGTTATTTGATAACCATACCTTCAAAAGGCCTGACATGTTTCCTCTAATGGGATATGAGGGCTCAAAGGTAGACCATAGGAATGTTATTACTCTTAATTAACAATATTGATTCAGGAGATTCTCTGTGACTGTTAGGGAATGGGGAGGGAATGTACACCCCACTCTCTTCCATGTATATAATTTGTCCACTTCAGTAGGTATACTCATACATTATGAAATTGAAGCCTCTTATTGAGTAACTATATCCAATTATGTAAAGTAAAGTTCATCATTGAAGAGAAGGTGGGATACCCCAGACCATTATCCCCACAATGGTAAGGCATGACACAAACATAATGAATAAATAAGGTTACATACTTAATTAGGACATCCTAGACCATGATAAAGATGTTGGGAGAAATAGGGTCACCTTGTCTGATCCCTCAATCTAGTTTCATGATTCCACATTGCCTCCACATAAAGACCACATTAAACCAAGGAGTGTTGTAGAACTATAATAGCATATCAATGACCCATTCATAAAATTCCATGCACCTCATGGCTTGAATAATGAAACACCTCTTGAGCCTATCATAGTCCTTGTCCATGTCAACCTTAATAATAATATTGGACCTCTAGACCTTCTAGTTGATCTCACCAATCATATCATTCAATATTTCTATTACCCATATATGAAATGTCCCACAATAAAAGTCATCTTCTCTTCTAAAAACCATTTAGGGATAAAGTGAGAAAGGCCCATGTTTATGTTGTTTTCTAGTAGCTTGTATAAACATTTACACATTTGAATGGCCGATAATGAGAAATGGAGGAGGGATCAATCAACTTGGGAATTAGAATCAATGTAATTTAGTAAAAACCTAAAGAATCCCTCAACCATAGAAAAAAATACTGAATGGAACTAAGTATGTAATCCTTAATTATACTCTAGAAACTGATGAAAAAATACCTTGAGAATCTATCGGGATCAATTTCCCTCTCCCTGTTTATGATAATAATAGAATCACTCGCCTCTTTTTCCATTGGTGCATGCTCAAGTAATTCATTGGTGTGGGATGAGACAACCATTATGACTATGAAAAACGGGTCAGTCTAATATTAAGGATAACCATTATACCCGTGAGAGTTACAATTACATAACAAGGATTTAAAATAAGATCCAACCATGCCACCTATGAAATCCTTGTCACTGGAAAATGAACCATATTCAAGCTGCATATTCATAACTCAATTACACTACTTCTCATTCAAACAAGCATGAATATAAGCTAAGTTATGATTGACCTCCTTAAACAAGGGGGTCTGAGAGTGCACTTAGAGGAACCTATGTTGTTTTAATATCATCTCATTGAACTGTTGTTTCTTAGGGCTTAGGTAATAAATAGTCTCCTCATACTAAGAATCTTCCATGATCTCATATGATCTCTCAATATCCCTCTTGAATTCTTCTAGAGTTGGATGAATAGATGGGAGGTATCTTTAACATACTATGAGATCATTTTTTAGACATTTTAATTTATTGTGGAGGATTATCCAAATCCTTCCTTGGCATGAATTTTTCATAGAGTGATGCACCATGTCAATGAACTCAGGATGGGATTTCCATCTTTTGGATTAAAATATACATCACCCCCTATGAAGAACCAAACCAGATATGGACAAAAAGCAGAGAGTGGTGCGATTGAGAACATGTTAAATGAATGACCTCTGAATTTACAAAATCAGAGATATCCTTGAGATTCCCAATGTTGTGATCCATAATGCACCAAGTCCTATTAGTTACTCTTCGATTATTTAGCCAATTAAATCTATCCCTAAAAAAGCCCAAGTCTTATACCCCCCTGAGATTCCAAGGAAAAGTATTGGTTCTGATCATTGTAAGGGAGAACCCTCCAATCTTTTTACAATGGTCTATGATGTAGTTGAAATATCCCCCAAGCAACCAGGGATCAACTCTGGGATTAAAAGGTTTATGTTAGATACATAACATCTCAAAAAGGTACTCCTCACACTTAGAATATATAAAAGAGAAAAGGAAAGAACTGTAACTATTTTCCACCATAACTGAAAGACATTGATTAGATGCCAATGACTTGAAAACTGAGATAAGGGGCTTCTAGAATACCCAAATACAATGATTTTCTATATCACCATCTGAAAAGAACCATAATAAATATATCCTAGTAAACTCCCCAATTATAGAATATTTTTGAATCATCTTAATAATTACCATAAGAGAAACATTATGTTTAGCCCCAAAATTGGATATGAAATCTGACTTGACTCAGGCCCCGAGACCTATAGAATTATAAATGATTAGAGATAACATTAAAAGTATTATCTCTTAGTCCTAACCATAAGTGAATATGTTCCACTAATTATAACCCTTGAAAAGGCATATAGAGACCTGGTCTGAGACATTGTTCGTATCCTACTAGAGAGAGGATTGGGTAATGGTGGGGAGCATGGAAGAAACATTGAGGACTGGTGGTAGGTATGAGAGGTAGGAATATATGGGGAAGTAGAGAGGGGAGGGGTAGGAACATGCAATAATTTATGGTAGAAATTTGAAAAAAAATATCAGAAAAAAGAGAGGTTAGAGGCTCGGGAGGAAGAGGAGGACTTGGGTGGGTCATCGTGGATGATCCCTTTACCCTTAGGAAGTTAACTAGAATGGAAACAGAGTAAAAAGGGAGGGATACTGGCAGGGGGAGAGCCCAAGGGACATAAGAATAGGGTCTCATCATGAGGAGTGGAGAGGTGGGAGATTCAGGGGGTAGGGAAGGGGAAAGAGGATAAGGATAAGAAATTTCAAGCTGGAGTGGGTCCTTAGGAAAGCAGGAGGGAGGGAAATGAATAACTGAAGGGGGAGGAGCATGTTTCCTAGCCCCCAAATTAGAGACTAAAACTACTAAATCCATTGACGATGATCTAACCGAGGCATATGCCAAATTCCGGGAAGATGGGAAGGTAGTGAATTTTCTACATTATGACTTAAAATAGCCAAAAAGGTGACAAAAGGTGAAAATCTTGGAAACCATGGAAAATAAAATAGCTTGCCATAATTCCAATGATTCCACAATGAAATTGAAAATCTAAGATGGTGGGATGATAAAAGATCTATCTTTATGAAAATATGAGCTTCCAAAGAGTCAAGGAGGGAGAAATTTTGCTCATCTACACAAAAAAATTAACCATGAGAGTTTCAAATCCACACCGATAATAATGAATTTATAAAAAAAAAAGTGGAGGCAAGGGAGATAAACTCAAGCAATAGACACCAGTGACTCTTGGTCTCGATGAAACTCTATAGACCATTGAGAAAGTTGGAAGCTAAAATGATTGAAAGAGTGAGGAAATCTGGACCAAGAATGAACAAAGTCCTCCTAGGATTCAAGTACGATGAGGAAGGATTTCCCATTGAGATCTGTAACCCAATTTGACTAATTTGGATCCCATCCACAAATGAAATTCTGGAATGTCCCATGTGGGGGATTATTGATCCCAAATCAAGTCACCGAAGACCATATCATCTAAAGTGAGGATTATTCAAAAGTGTACATGGGGAAAGAGAGTACTGGTGCACCATCCCTCAAACCAAGGGATGAAGATCCCATTTGAATCGGTCAGAAGGTGACCACAAGATTCACCAGTCCTGTGGCAAATAAGGAGATCCTTTTTTCAAGAAAGATGTGAGGACGAGGCATCTCCAGAGGTCATTGAGGGGGATAGACTGGCAGAACCAATGGAGGAGTTTCTATCATAATTGATAGAATGGTGTGGGTGATAAGAAGTGTGTTAAGAAAGTTCGTTTGAGAATATGGAAGATTCATAAGAATTTTTTTTATTGATGATCACTACCCAGACCACCATTAGAGTGGATAGACTCCCATAGTTGGTTGTAATCACTTCCCAATCCCTTAAATTTCATCTCATAAAATAAAAAAATTTACCCAATTCATTGAAGGGATATATAATTCTAGACCCACACATCCTATGTTTTATTGGTTCCACTCCTCATTCCCATAAACATAATGAACAATGTCCCAGAGTGGATTTGGTTAACTCTTCAATCTCTAACATGTCTTCTAAAAGGAAAAAAAGATTTACCCAATGTATAATAAGGATATAAAATTCCATACCTATAGAAAATATTACAAAACCTATATTATTGAAGACATGATCATAATATATACCAATAAATAAGTTGGATGGTGTCATTAAATCATATCATAAAGGATTCATAATTATCACCAAAGGATATTTACGTATATGAATAATAGTTGATAAAAATATTAGAGTATTACCTTGAATAATAAAAAGAAATGTAATTAAATTTTGAAATTTAAAAAAAATTAAGTAATTTATAAAACAAAATTTTTAGAAAATTAATGAGAATGTAAATAAAAATTACATCCTAAAACCATGAAAAAATTTCAAGGAATATTACTAAATATAATAAAAGGAAACTGTGAGAGAAAGAACCCATGTAGAAGATGATAAAATTTCATTCATTAAGAATTTTGTAATGAAATTTAATGTCAATATTAAACTAACATAATAAATCATAAAATTAAGGATAATTAATTCTATAAAATCATATAGAAAAAATGTACATTGAGGAGAAAATAAAAAATTTAAAATAATGGTTAATGTGAACTCCACTTATAGAAATAATTTCAGATTGATTTTGAATCAAATAGAGGTGAAATGGTAAGGGGAAATGTATTACGAAATAATTACTTGGGGATAATAACATATAATGTTTTTAGTGAAAGAAGGTATAATTAATTTTTTTATTTTAGTTATAAAAAATATCTATTTCAAAGTTAGAATGGAAATGAACCCTTACAAATTTTTTAACATTTGAATAAGAAATCAATTAAAGAGTGAATGTAAAATTGATTTCAAATCACACGAGTTAAGTGAAAATAATGATTAAATACATCCATTAGTAAGTATATATACAAAAAAATAACATAATTGGTGAATATAAGGAATATCACAATAAAATGAAATTGAGATGAGGAACCATTTTAATGTCAAATTTTTATAATTGAAAAACTAATCAAAATGGTATTAAGAGAAATAAATATAAATACACAAAAAATTAATAGGATGTAAAATATATTAAAATCATAAATTATAATATCCACAAAAAATAAGAATGATTTTCCGAAAGATTATTATAACTCAGTGAAAATAAATTGAGTTTACAAAAACCCTTACCTCAAACATCCTCTTGTTCAGATAAATTCTAATTACCTATATACTAAATTTAGTAATATTATTAATTTCTGTAAGAAACATATTCATATTTTTTATACTTAATAACACTTATATATAATTACTTATTACCAAAATATTAATTTTTTCGTTTTTAAAATTAATATTAATGTTTTAACTCTTTTATTTTTTTCACACATGCTTCGATTTGGCGGTTCCATTGAATTCTCATTGAAAATGGTTTTATCACATTTATAATAGTTATAAAGATCTAATATGTATGTATATATATATATATTTGATTCCCATTTTAATTTTATCAAAATTATGGTGAATGTTCTCCTAATGTTCTTAAAAATCACATTTTTGTGATTATTTAATTAAGAGAAGAATTAAATTTATTATTGAATATACATTGACATATTGCACATTAATAATTATTAAAACACCATAAAATATTTATTATTACAAAATATTACAATTATTTATGTTTTATTCAACTTTTATAATTTATATATTATAAAAACATTTATTTATGCGGTAAAACCGACCCAAAGATGAAAATGTTATAATGAATGAATGAGTAAGAAAAATTTAATGTATAGTAATAATGCCACTTTTACAAAAGTGTCATGATTTAATTTTATTACTTTTAAAGTAGAAAATCATATTTAATAATAGTTTGATGAAGATGATAATAATCATGACTAAGATAATGATAATAGTTAAGTTAAATACATTAATCTTATCTAAGAGATAATCATGAAAATCTGGGTTTTGGGACTCTTTCTTGGGACTAAATGTTCCAAAACACGGGAGGAATTTTTTATGGAGATAATTTTATATTTTATTAATGATAAAACCAAAGTAAATGTGTGGATTGAATTGGGGATATGAGGGTTCCTTTTATAGGTCAAATCAAGTGACATTTTAAAAAATCCATTCCTTAATTTGAATTTCTTTTTAACATTGAATGTTGATCAAAAGTGAAAAAATAATAGAGATAGGATAATGGTAGGTTGATAAATAACTCAAAATGTCAATTATTGATAATTTTATGATAATTTTGGTCTTTAACTCTGAGTTCAATCCATTTTACCATACTTTACCTTTAATGTGGTAACTAATATTTTACCATGATAACTTATTATTATGCCTAAAAATGAAATTAAACATACTAACTTATTTGAACATCCAAATTACAAATATTATATACACTATATTTGATTTAATTTCTATAATATATAAAAATAAATTTTAATATAATATCTTTTAAAGGATAATTATTTTTTCAAAAAACTATTTTCATTCATAAAAATTCATTTATTCTTAATCCATGCCAAGTAGGGTTCATTAGATGATTAGTAAATTGTTTGAATATATATATAATTTATTATTTAATTTCTTAAATATAAACCTTTAATAGTTATTCAATTAAATTAAACAAAAAATATAGAAGAAATAATTCTTTGAAAAATATGTCGTTTTAATATTAAATAATTTTAATCACATCCCATTAATTATTTATGTTCTAAAAATTATATCTTATAAAACCATTGGTATTAGAATATTATTTAAATTTTATAAAAACTTTAAATCAATAAATAATAATTAATAGGATGAATAACAATTAATAAATAAAAATACATATTTTTAGAATAATAAATTATTAAATTATTATGGTTTTATATTATTCTATTATTATTCCATATATGTGAATTGCATTATTTTTAACTTTTTACTAAAATTTAAAAAACATTAATGTATTTATTGGATTCATGTATATCAAGTGAACCAATATAAAATTATTATATGTCTAATATATATATATATATTCATATATATATATATATATATATAGGTATAATAGTAACATTGCAATCCTATATATTACCATACAAGCACTTATAAAATAATTTATCATATTCTATATTTTATTTTTCAAGATGATTATCGTATTTTAAAAAAATTTAATTCTTTATATAGATATAATTAATTTTGTGATCTTTTTGGTTTTTCATGATGATTATAATTTAACCTTGTATTATTTTTATTTCATTTTAGTTTAATTATATCACTAATTTTGCTAATTATTCATGATTTAGTTGCCTCAAAATGTTATAAATTTTGTAATGTTATATTCTTCCATAATCAAATGAAAATTACCTATTTGGGTTGGTTTTATATACATCATAATCAATTTCATACATACTAAATTCATATGTTTTTAAAACTTATCTTTGTAATTGGTTGAAAATGTCCCACAACGGAGGGACATGGAAAAATGGGAATAAATACATGAGATTACTATGCACCACTAGCTCTTGTTTTTTACATTTCGATATATGATACTTGAAATAGAAGTATGGGGACCCTTTTTATATTCATTCCAATCATAGGTGCTTGATTTTCCAAGGTAATCACTCAAAACTTCTTTATCGCCTAGGTGGGTCTCAAGGAAAGCATGTGACATCGAGAAGGTGAACATAAGGAATCATCATAAAACATGAGTAGGATGTCATAAGGGTTTTCATGCTACATCAGTAGGGTAGACACACAACATAATCATATTTTAGACCTGAGACATTGGTAGGGCATGTTTTCTATATTACTAAGGCATAAGTTTTGTATCGACACAGCATGTGTGTGATTATTTAATTGGTTGCGTGTACAGAATCAATTGGGAACACACATAGTCCTTGAATACGGAGGAAATAGAATTTTCTAAGGGCATGAACTTGTATTTCATCTGATTATACACTTACTAAATTTTGGAAAAAATACTTCACAGGACTCCCAAATAAAAATGATTATAGATTTTGATATGGGTGTCTATTTTTCCTAATAATATATAAAATAAAATATAATGAAATAATTTACCCCACTTCCTCTTGGGTATACATGTGACCATTTTTTCACTCAAAAATTATATATAAATCCTTCATAAATAAATTTAAATGTATGAATAGAATACATGGTAAATCTACAATAATAATACCTCACCACCCTACTGATAGATTGGTTAATGTTTTAAATAATATCCATCCCTATATATATGAAGAATTAAGAAACACATAGAGATATAGTTTATATATTCTTAATACATATTATTTCAGACAAAATTAAATTATGTTATCTAGAAGTAGATCACATCTTGTATTTAATGAAATGTGTGTGGATCAATTTTTTAGTGCATAAAATGATATAACAGGCAATAATTTTAGTGGGAGTATATTTCAGAAACATTATTGTGGAATTGAATTCTAAAACATGTTACCAAATTAATAATTGTATTATGTTATAGATTATAATTATATTAAATAAAATAATAATGATATATATTCTTTGTTGTATTTTATCTATTTTTAATTGATCTTATAACTTGTGGTGGTTTTTTAATTATAAAAATAGAAAATTTTAATATAAAGAAGTGAATGTGATTAAATTTACATTTTTTAAATCTAAATAATTGGTATTAAATAATGGTTATTAATTACACTAATGTATGTATGGATAAGGACTTAAAAATAAAATATATATAGTTAACGGATATGTAGATCATTGTGATGGAAAATTGAGTTGGGTTTAGTATAATGGAGGTAAAAACGTGATTTAATTGTATATAGTGGATTAATATTCAATGTATGAAATTGTTACTATGTTTCACCCATAGTTGTACTATTTATGTTTTATTTTTTGACAAGAAATGATTATATTTCATTTTATAGAACAAAATTTTTTATTATACATTAATGATATGTATCATAGAATCATGAATATAGCTAATGTTTTATATAATCTATAGATGTATAATCAATTATATCATAGTCAATATAAGTATGAAAAATGATTTTGATAATACATGTATATTTTGTTTTCACCTAAGACAAATAAATGGGATACATAACTAAAGAATCACTAAGGATATATTATTATATTCATTTTACTATTAATAATATGATATTTGAAATCTTATTTACAAGAAAAAATAATAAAGAACCTTTTAGAGAAACATTTGGAAAAGATAGTTATTTTATGCATTTAATATTTCGTGATTTCTTTAGAATAATGACTAATAAAGAATATAGTGGTTGTAAGTGCCTTTTATTGAATCAGTATGATAATTCATTTCTTCAGAGGCATAAGTTTAAATAATTTTATATATTTATGGTATTATAAAATTATGAAAAAAATAGGATAGTTTTATTATATTTTTTATAGGGGATTAATTATTCAATGAATTTAATGAACATATGAGAGATTATAATTATTTTATAACTCCCCACACTAGGTGCTCTATAATTTAATTGTTTATATGGATAGAGGAATTATAATTTTTATATATAGTCCAATTAATGATGAGTTCATTTTAATATATCTAGGTTTAGGCTATTCATGTCATATCATTCATATTATTCTATATTCCATATATTGAACATGAAAGGACACCATATGCAATATGGACCTTGAAATGCTCCAATTTATCTTTCCTATGATTTTTTTATTTTAATGATTAGTAAAGTAATAATTTTTCTAATAAACATTGGACTAATTTTGATAAGTTTATATGTTTTTTATATCCCAATGAAACTAAGGGATATTAATTTTATCATAATACTATTCATAAAGAGTTAATTGAAAAGGGATGTGTATTTCATGAGAGGTAATATATTTATATAAGAATTATTAGTAGTAAAAATGGACTTAGTGAAGATATATTACAATAAAAATTATAGTTTAGGTGGTGGATTATGTTGTGATACCAAAAAAATGTATGGAAAATGATCAATCTAATGGAATATAAGTACCTAAAATATTTGACTGAATTCTCCCAAAACATCGGTTTTATAGATATCTTATAGAAAATTATAATGACACTATGTTTCAATAAATAAAACAATTTTCAATGTAATTGATCCTCCCAAAGGTGTAATACTATTTTATTTTATATGGGTTTCATAAAATAAAAAGTTCATTAACGGTATAGTGTCTATCATTAAAGAAAACTTGGTTGTGAATGTTCATAAGAAAATTCAAGTTATTGACCATGAAAAAACCTTCTCACACATACCTATGATAAAAAAACACACAAAATTCTCTTTCAATAGAATCTTATTATAATAATGATATATTCCATAAGGAATGTAAAATTACTCTTTAATGGAAATATGTTGGGTGTGTATATTATACATCCATTAGAGTTTTGTAGTATACAAGATACAAGAATCTATTTATGGATAAAATAATTGATCTCATATTTTAAATATCTATTTTTGTGATATAATAAAAGTGTTTACATACAACAAGAATAATGATGCGTAGTGTATATATAAGAGAGATAGTAGGGACACTATCATATTTTTATTAATGTATATGGGTAAAATACATCTCATCAAAAATGTTATTCCTTCTTTTAACCATACAATGTTTTGTTGGAGAAAATGAATTCTGATGACATATACGGGTGAAGAATCCTATATAATAGGTATGATAATATATAGAGAATGTATAAGTGGTTTCTTAGTCTAATCAAGAATATATATGTATTTATTTATTTATTTATTTAAGCTGCTAAATTTTTTTACCATAGATAAACTAAATATGTTTTTATATTAGGTCACAAATTATGATTATTGAAATGCCTCAATCCCATTTTACTGATATACATTGGATAAAAATAAATATTTTCCCTCATGTATTAACAACAAGATCAACCGTAAATTGAATGTTGTCTAATAGACTTTATATATATTATACTTCAAGAATAACTATCCAATATCAATAAAATAAATGATAATGTCACTTGATTTTTTTCAAGATTATCATAATGTTCTTATGTCTGACTAAGGATCTATTCTCGTCCTTTGAGGTAAGGAAAATATCATTATATTGGTTTATACTAAATCTAGATTTTAAACTGACAATGATGAATCAAGATTTCAATATACATTTTTATTCTCCCTCAATGTTGTTGTTATTAGATTGAATATTTGAACGTATCTTATATAAGTTGAATTTATTATGGAATTTGAGTATATCACTACATTAGATGATATGGAGAAATCTATTTGGATCAAGGACCTCAATACAAAACTAGGATAAGTTCCTTATATTTTAAAACTAATAGAGTTGTATTATGAGAAAAAAATATTTTTTGATAAAGAACCAATGTCTCACTAAAGGAAAAATTAATTACTTAGAAGTAGTGTATCATTAGAGATGTTGTTGATAGGGGTGATATAGAAATTATTGAAACCATATATAGAGAATAATAGAGATAACCCATTTAAGAAACCCTTATCATAGAAAATTCATGATATAAATTTTAAATCACTAGGTATTAGATATGTTATTATAAAAATCTATTGTATTCGTATACATATGAGTTCCAAATATATTTATTATGATTTAATATCTTAGATTATACAAATGTGTCATATTTTTACCAATAAATATTTTTTACGCTATCATTCATTCATGTGTGAAATAATGTTTTCTAAATATTGAATGTTAAATAAACCTATAAGTAAATACCCTTTGTTAAGCCTAGCTTACCATTTTCATATAAAGGTGTGGTTTGTAAAAATATATTTTTATCAAAGTGATATGGGGGTCATATAAAGATATATATTTCACTCATGGGATACAAGTGTGTCATGTTATTTGGATTGATATGATAAATTATATCACATGTAATGTTTTACACAATGTCACTGATATACTTCATGATTTTTACTATATAGTAATCCCCATTAATAGATTTTAACATGGAACCCTACATATAAACATGTATACATTAATAAAATTATTATTCTATCCATGAGGATGAGCTAATTAGGGATAGGTTGAGTATGTTTTTGATCATGTAGCGATTTTTCCTTATATAAGATATGATTTTACATCCTATATGATAGGTATAACATATAGTAACTCAATTTAATTATGATGATGAAATTCATGACCATGTATAGTTGAGGTAAATGTGATGTACTCATCTAATTAGATGAATAGCATGTTATGTATCCTAAAAAATTATATAGTCAACTACTAAGAATAAATAATTTATGAGTTTTCCTATAAAATATAGATATGTTCCATGTCTCATTGATTTAATCAATATCATGGATAATAGAACTATATATCTATATATTAAATTTATGGGGAAACATTATGTGGACATGTTTTTATAGGTATACACGTTTTTTTGTGAATATGAATTCAAAAAAAATAGCATATATAGAAATATTCTTTTACTAGAGGATAACTTTTATTGTGATTATGGATTAGGAATTAATGATCATTTTCAACTCTATAAAAATTCATAGGATCGTATATAATTCTACAAAATACATATTTATTCTTATAAAAATGATTGTTTAAAATATGTGATTTTAAAATTTTTTGTCTGAAATAGTACGTATTTTCTATGAAATTTATTATTTGAAATATTTATAAGTTTTTAAGGACATTAGTTCAATTGGGAGATTTAAAGTTAATATACACTAAATCTGAAATCATGTCTTACAATATTTAGTGCATCATTATATATGATATTTATCACAACATGTGTGTGTTGTTTCACCTTTTTCAATATATTAAATCATTTTATTAAGCTTATATGTCATTCGATAATTTATTATAGTGAAAGATTTAGTTGGACCATTTAAATATTCCAAATTTATATTTATTAATGAATAATATATATAATAACATATAAAATTTATTAGGTGAGAATGAATGAACTTTCAAGACACATTAAACCCATGAGGATCCTTTATTAATTATAAGTATATAAAAAATAGAATTCATTGATTCATTTCTAGACATTTTAGAGATAATTAATTGAGTGGAAATCTAACAAAACTCTCTCATATTCCTTATTCCGTTACTATAAATATATTATTACCTAAAAAGGTCCCAAGTCATTATAAAAGTGTGATGCGTGAGTTTGGGTGATCAAATTATTTTCATTGAATGGATCATGTTCCCATGTTAGATTAAAAAATCAAACATGATTATCTATGAAAACCATTTACAGTTTCTGAGTTATAAATAAATAAATAATGATTTTTTATACTTGGTTCACATTAAAAGGTCTACATATAAAGAGAAAATAACAACAATGTATTAATATACATAGAAACCAAAAAACACAGTTGTAATTAAAATATTAGGGATTTAATCACCGTTAAGTCTAATGATCACTATTTATTTCTTTATATCCACTCACTAATTTAATATTGAGACATGATTAATACAAATCACGTGATATTTATGGTAAAATATTCAGTAAATAATCAATTAAGTAAAATACTAATGTTTTTTCTCTTCAGATTCGTTATCATGAATAGATATATATCATTAATTGTATTCATTTTCGATGTAAATGATAGACAATAACTGTAAAAATGTAAGATTAACAAATTTCCCCTCTTTCTTCAGGCGCTCTCTTAATATTCTATTTTATCTTCCTTTATTTTTGAAAGAAATCTATTTGTTTTCAAAAAAACTACTAAAATTTTATACCACATTTCAACGCTTGATTGTCACTCAAAATCATTCAAACTGGAAAATGAAATCTCCTATTATTTAAGAAAATCATCATGATTTTGGAAATCATTTAATCATTCAAAATATAACACTATCTAAAAAATAATGACTTAATATTCCATATTATGGAACATTGAATCAAAAGTAACATATATATATATATATATAACATGTAATGATAGATAATTAATACCCTTAAAATTACACTTTTTGAAATATGACACATTCTCTTGAAATATTCTTTATGGGGTAATATAATGTATTATGGTGTAATATGATATTATTTATCAAATAAAAATATCTAATTATAAGGTCATTAATATTTTATAAAAAATAGCCCTATATACATCATCTTGATAATCCACTTCTTCATCCATAAAAACCATACATTATAGTGTGAACCATAAATCTTCAAATCATAGTGTTTGATTGTTGTGAAACTCACTTATCGTAATGAAAACCCCAAACTAATTTCTTATTGAATTCAAATTGTGACAAGAATATTAAACTGTAATGCACAAAAATTTACATGGAATTCAATATTCATTATTATTATACCCAAATAATTATGTAATATATATCATTCATGACTAAATATTTCTTCTGTTATCCTGTAAAACTCTTCACAAATAACTATGACATGAACATAATAATTATAGCATAGTTTTTTTACTTTATTAGAAAATAAAATATTAATATATTTAAAAAGTTAAAAAAATTATTATCAATGACATAATACATCAAATAAGGCCTATTTATAACAAACCCAACAAATTTTTAAACTTCATACAACAATCTACTCCTTTTAACAATTTAGGTTACAACATTATATACCATTGGGCTTGTCGTAAAATTTTTATATAATTCATAAATCCACTAATGTTTTTGATATTAAAACATTATACATATAATATATGTAAAAATATAAATTATCATATATCATTATAATTATATGTGAGTAATTCATGATGTTGGAAACATGAGTTGTAGAAAAATTTCCATTATCACAAAAAATATTCAACTGTATAATTATCTAATTGAACATGAATCACCATATATTTATCATTTATTATCTCCCCTACTTATTCAATCCAAATATTACCCCTTTAGAGTATATTACTCTACCTTGATATTATATTTTACTACACACTATATCCACATGATGAAAACAAACCTTTTATTAATATAATAATTTATGCCACTTTAAAAATTAATCCAGAGGGAATAAGACTTGTAATAAATAAGAGTTCATGATATAAAATTATTAAATATAAATAGTGTATTTATAAAAAGTATCCTTAAAATTGGGAGTTGGTTGAACACCATGATTAAATTGATGTTTCTAAAACATAGGTATGGGTAATTGTTTTATAAAAAATATCCACCACTTCATGGTTTTTTCTTATCTAATTCAACATGATAACTCTTTGTTATAAAGCATTACTGATAAAATGATACATGATTTTAATATGTTTTCATAATCAATAAAATATTTTACTCTTTATTTTCTCAATTAAAAGATTTTTATCTCTTAATATCACTATTTAAAAAATCACTTCATTTTAAAGATCCTCTAACTATTGTTTCATAAAAAATATTTGATTATATTCCTTTATTTCAAAAATATACTTTATATTAATTATTCTAAGTAATGTTATATATTTTATTCATTCCATGAACATAACACACTTTATTCCAAAGAAAAATTCTACTCTGTATATGGATTTCCTATCTAAAAAATCCCAATCCTTATGGATATTTGAAAAGGCTATTAAATCAGGCTTCTTTTTGCACCATATAAAAAACCTTCATCATGGGAACCTTGTATATAACTCAAAATTATCTTTAACATTGTTAGGTGATCCTATTTAATATTTATTTGGAATAAATATACTAATAATGTTTCATTAATAATGTGAATCATTTTTTAACCAAATAAAATAAAACTACACATCATTCTCCAAAATAATGGTGAATATATATTATCTCAATATTAATGGTTTTTAGCATAGTTAAAAAAGTGGTTAATTTACTAAACAAGGTGTAAATATTTTTATCAAATAAATAAACCATCATATCATTCTCATATATAATACTGAATCTGAAAACATTATATATTCATGGTTTCTAAGCATAGTTTATATAATTGTTTGTTCACAATTTTTTTTCATTCATATATATCAAAAAATTCCCATGTCTCTTTAGGATATTTTACCATGTTAAATAAAAGTTTACATACATTTTAATTAAAACATTTCCCAATAAAATAATATATTTATCTAATTATCTAAATTTTGTTCTCCAATTTCAATAATTTCTCAAAAATCCCTTCTATTTTCATTTTATTTACACTAAATATAAAATCAAAAACATAGATGAATACCATGAATATTCCATTCTACAATTTATTCACATAAAATTTTTGATTAAAAAAATTTCTATTGAACACCAAAATTTTCCAATATGAATATAAATTAATATACTTATATTATTGTTCATAAATTAAACAATGAAATTATTTTTTAAAATTATATTTCATTTCTCCAACATCACTAAGTTAAAAAATCCCCAGTTGTTCAGTGTAAGAATTCACATTAATTATACCAAATTAAAATATAGTATTTAAATACATTTTATATACCTTAGTTCCTATAAAACATTCAATCATAAGGAATAATTAGAATGACAGATTTATCAATACCAGTGTTAAATTTTATCTAATATATAATTATTTATTTTCACTATTGTCTTGTATAATCAACCTCTATTTTTTGGACAATATTTATATGATAATTATATTTATTTTTGAAAAACATTTTTATTATAATGATATTTAAATTAATAATCATTTTCACAAGTTCCAATGCTTCATTATAAATTTTTTGATCAAAATCTCCATTCATAGTCTCAATTCCTGATTCATCTTTATCCAATTATTTAAATGTTTTAATCCTTATTTGTGGTAGAAAAATAGTTTTCTCAAAACTATTAATTTATTTATTTCATATTATAAAAATATAATCCCCAATGATAATTGAATCAAAAATTCTATATCTATTATACCTCCTTTATGTCATTTATTAAATAATATAAATTATTATTTTCTTATCTTCATCATCTTCAGAAACATCATATTGTGTTGCGATTTTGTAAGGACCTGACCCCAGTTTACCAGAGTGGGTACCTTATTTTATTAAATTGGAATATAAATAAGAAATATGCATCCCAAAGGACAAATTAATTTATTATATTTGGAAACAAGATACATACATAAGTTTAACATTACAACATGAAATGAAATACCATATATATGTTTTGTTGGGAACATCCACAACAATAAGTTTATCCTTATAGGTTAATCATAATAAATTTATTCATGTCCTGAGAAAATGAAACACAAGAAATGGGTGATCTAAAATGCCCAGTAAGGGTAAGAAATATAGTATAACATATCATAAACATAAACATTAGGCATGGTGAATAACTTTCAAAAACATGCCTTTAAAAAAATGAACTTGAACACATTATAGGAGGAATAATAGCTAAATAAATAATGCCATAATAAAACATAATCATTGATTCTTGTCAAATAACCACATGAAATATCAATTAATTGTTTCATAATGTTGTAATTCATAATTTTGGACAACATAACTATATAATAAACACCTCGTGCTAAGACCATAAGTATCCATTTTATCAAGGCCTTGTGGCAAGACCATGGTTTATCTCACAAGACATACCGAGGCACCAAGGGGATATAGTGGGCCCCAAACAACACATTATAATTTCAATGCATTAAACATATGAACTGGGATTAAAATAAAAAACATATAAATTCAAATCCAAACTAATATATGAATGGTAAATAACTTTCCCCGAACATTAAGTGTAAACACTAACCCTTGGGAGTAAATTGGTGAATTATTTTAAGATAGCACATCAACAGTAAAAAAATCATAAAACATTCAATTATTCATGGTAGATGATATCATAAAATATTAATCCCAATAATATATAACAATAAACAATATTGTTGAAAGAGATGAAGTTACACTTATAAAATCATCTAGTAATTCTTGAGATAAATACTCTTTTTCTATGAAAAGAAGTGTTCTTTTGGAAAAATATTTGTATAAAACCAGAAGTAAATTAAGATAGAATTTTAATGATATAATTAGTGATTTTATAACGATAATGGTTTCCAAAAACAAATAATAGTGTTCCCATGAAAATAGGTAAGAATTTGAGAAACTCCCTTGAAATGGGCTTGTTTATCGGGAAAGATTTTTGAAATATCCTTTTAAAACATATAAATCCCCATAAATTAAGGTTGCATTCTTGTTGGTAAACATATATATAACATTAAAAGATAATTTATTAGGAGTAAAAATGGATTATTAATAATGTAATTGAGGTAAGTAGACAGTAAGAGTAACCTGAATGAAAATGGAGGCTGAGGTAGAAAACCATTACCTTAAGTCTGAAGGTGTTCCAATATTGAACTTAAGATCATATAATATTATACATATTAATAACTTAATTAATAACATATGATATATTTATTTATTTTATCATAATTTTTTTAAGTTCATTTATTTCCTTATTGATAATTTATAAGATTCAATTTCATCATTTCAGAGTGTTCAGTTCTTTGGTTTTCAGGATCAGTATATTTTTATATGAGTATGGATGTTCCTGTAGAAAGCATGTAACTCTCCATAATTGAAATTATATATTTTTTATTAACATATAGAATTTTTAATTTATATATATATATATATATATTACATGGTATTAGGATGAATCATTGTATGGAATTACAAACACTAAGATTATTTGGTGGTATTTTGATTATTATGAACTAATTTTGTCATATGAATTAGTACTAGATACATATACTAGTTCTAGAATAATAAGTAGGATATAATACATATATTATAGTCTGTTTAAACAATAAAAATGGATTCATTATTAGTAATTAAAAATAAATTTAATAATGAAACTTCTTCATCCATGAAGGTTTTAAATTGGAACCCCACAAATGATGATTTCATTTATAAAAGAGAGAGAGAGTAAGAAGATACATTATAGTTATAACATTAACATGGAATAATTCCAATACATAGATTACACTTGGGTTATAATGATCAATTGTATAGATAAGGTTATAAGTGAATAAGAAAATAATATAAATTGTAATGAAACTAAATGAAAAAGAATGATGTTTTACGTCTTGGAGCAACCTCATTGAGAACCTCCTTATGGGAAGGGGTTTTGGTCTTTTGGAAATACCATGACCTCCTAGACATGGGGAGTGACTAAGGATTGGTATTTGGTCATAAATTGGAGGATCATTTAGGCATAAAAGAGTGAATAGAATAGGTAAATCATAATGGTATTTATAGTGATGACAGGAGGGATTTTACAATATTTTAATCATTATTTTAATATTTTTTCTCAAGACTATGAATATTCATGGTTCTTATGATCAAAATAGAAAATAGAGAATGTGATTTCTAACCATGTATTCTTAAATCAGTCATGATTTCATAAATAGTGTATTTCACTGACAATTTGGATATATGGTATTTTATAGTATTTCACTATTCATCAAAAATTCATAAATTTCAGAAAAATCCCAAAAAATCACCTTAACCATATTACAATATGTAGAATTAAAAAATTAACTCCATTGTTTGAAAATAATTTTCTAAATATGATTAATTTTATTTTTAAATAAAATAATACTTTATTCAAAAATTTACAATTTTAAAATAATAACTCCTTTTATATGACCTTGAATAATTAATTATAATGTAATTAAATTATAGCCTTAAGAAAAAATATTAACAATATGTTTCACTATTCATATGTACGTATTACTATTTATAATGGTATGTTACTATTCACTAAAAAATCAAGTTTGATCTATCAGACTCCAAATAACATACTCATCATAACTCTAGATGACCATTTTCAAAATTCAAAACATAAAAGAGGTGAAGTTATGTTTAATGGATAGTTTATAACAAAGTGTTGTTTTGTAGGGGAAAAGTGTTTCATTCATTCAATATTTATTTTTAAAACCTTATGGCTTTACATTCTCCCCTCCTTGAAAAAATTTTGTCCTCGAAATTACTAGAATGATACATCACACAAATATCTGGGTAGTACTTCATCATAAGATCCTCTAGATCCCATGTTGCCTCTTAAATTTTAGTATTTTTCCAAAGTATCTTTACCAATCCAGTCATCTGATTCCACATCACTTGTTCTGTAGTGTCCAGAATCAAGATAGGCTCTTTACAATAAGATAGTTCACGTTCCAATTCAATACCTCCAGAAGTGAGGACATGTGTTGGGTCTAGCATGTACTTTCTCAACAATGTGACATAGAACACATTTTAAGATTTTCATAGGCTATGTGTAATATCTAAAATATATGAAACAGCTCCAATTCTATCAATAATTTCAAAAGGACCTATATACCAAGGGCCCCATTTCCCTTTCTCCACAAATCTTATAACACCATTACATGAAGATAATTTTAAGAAAACAAGATTCTCCACTTGAAATTATAAACCATTCCTTCGATTATCAGTATATATTTTTTTTACTTTGATTGGCATTGTTATGGCCTTGAATAGTCTTTACCTTTATTTTTGTTTCCACCATAAGCTCTGTTCCCACAAGATTCCTTTCTCCAACTTCATTCCAATAAGTTGGTGCATGACATCTTTTTCCATAAAATGCTTCATATGGTGCCATTTGAATACTTGAATGGAAACTATTACTATAGGAAAACTACACTAAAGGTAAATATTGATCCCACATACCTTGAATTTAAAGTGAAAATGATCTCAATATGTCTTCTAAGGTTTAGATCATCATTTATTATTACCTATCTATTTGAGGATGTTAAGTGGTACTCAAAAAAAAACTCAATATCAAAATATTTCTGAAGAATTTTCCATCATTTCAATGTAAACTGAGGATCATGATCAAAAACTATTGAAAGAGGTGTTCCATGAAGTCTTATAACTTCATTGATATAGAGTCATATAATATGTTCTTGTAGAAAATCTTCCCTTATAGCGAGGATATGTGCATATTTTGTATGTCGATCAACAATTACCCATATTGAATTATTCATTCATGATTTTTTGGGTAATCCAGTGACAAAATCCACGGTGATACCATCTCATTTACAAGTATGAATATGTATAGGTAACATGGATCCTCTAGGATGTTATAGTTCATCCTTCACTTGTTAAAAAACTAAACATCTTGATCCATGATTAGTAATTTCTTTCTCCATGTTGTCCTGCCAGAAATGTTCCTTCAAATCTCTATAAATTGTAGCGCTACTTGGGTGTATAAAGAAATTCAAGCTATCATAATTAGTCAATAACTCCCTATTGATCTTAGATATAGAGGGAAAACAAAAACTCTTCCCAAATTTCATAATTCCATCTTCACATAATAAGTTAACCAACATCCCATCTTTCCCAATATTAATTTTATTTTGAAGGTTCTCATCGTCCGACTAAATGATTTTAATCCTTTTTAATAAAGATGTTTGGGAACCCAAATGGAAAAGTAGTGATGTTTCATGTTAATTAGTAATTCAATTATCTATCCTAACTAAATCCATGCACAAATTATCCTTATCAATCCAAATTTTTTGAGAACTCCGTGATATATCCTGCTCAATGATTCAGATACCTTATTTTCCATTTCTGGGAGGTAGTGTATGGTGAAATCATAATCCTTGAGTTGTTTGAGCCATTTATTTTGCCTCGTGTTGAGTTATTTATGTGAGAGTATATACTTCAAATTCTTATGACCTATATATATCTCACATATTTCACCAGAGAGAAAATTTTTCTATATCTTTATAGCAATGATTACAACTACTAACTCTTGATCATTAGTAAGATAGTTTTTTGGAATTCTTAGCTGCCCTAATTCATAGGTAATAACTCTATCATTCTGCATAAAGACACAACCATGTCCTTTCATTAATGTGTCACTATATATCACAAACCCATCATTCCCTGATGGTAGGTTTAGGACCAGAGAATTCACTAATATCGTCTTCAATTCCTCAAAACATTCCTCACATTCTTCTATCCATATGAACATAAGCCCTTTATGTGTAATCTTGGTCATTGGGTTGGCTAAACGGGTGACGTTCTGAATGAAATACCAATAATAACATTCTAAACCAATAAAACTATGTAAATCAGTTATGTTTGTTAGAGTAGGACATTCTTGTATAACCTTTTTCTTCGCAGGATCAACAGATATTCCATCCTTAGGGAAAATTCATCCAAGAATGGAAACTGATTAATTCCAAAATTCACACCTACTAACTTCCCATATATTTCATTTCATCTAAGAGTATTCAGAATAGTGCTCAAGTGATTTTCATGATCTTCAAATATTTTGGATTATACTAATATATAATTAATAAATACCACCACAAAGTCATCAATTTATTCCTTGAAAACATTATTCATTAGATCCATGAAAATAAAGGGGGAATTTGTCAGTCCAAAAGTCATTACTATAAACTCATAATGGACATACCTAGTTTGAAATGTTGTCTTTGGAATGTCATCACTCCTCACAAGCAACTAATGATATCAATATTGAAGGTCAATATTTGAAAAATATTGATCTCCTTGATGTTGATCAAATAAATCATCAATGCGAGGTAGGGATTACTCTTCTTTATTATTATAGCATTGATCTCCCTATAGTCAATGCACAACCTCATAGATCCATTTTTCTTCTTAATGAAAAGAATAGGGGATTCCCATGGAGAAACACTAAGGTGAATAAATACTTTATCACTCAATTACTATAGTTTTTTTATAAGTTACACTAATTCCACAATTTTCATTCTATAAGGGTTCTTTGATATGGACCTTGAAATAGGAATTGAATCAATAGAAAAATCAATTTTCTGATCTAAAGGATGTCCATGTAAATCCTCTAGAAAGAAATCAAAATTTTCTTAAAAATAGGTTCATCCTCTATTTGAACATTCCATTCCTCAACCATATATATTGTGTTCCCTTCCTGCATAATAATTGAATTTATTAGAGCTATTGGTGGTGGATCTATATAAGAATGAGATAGTGATGTTTCTTCCCTAATGATAATGGATTCCACATCATCCTCAAAAATTGTAACATCCTTATTCTTGAAATTAATTATCACATCATGGTTAGAAAGTATATCCATACTGAGGATTATATCTAATTCAATCATGGGTATGATAATAAAATTAGCAGAAAAATCACATTTATATGCCATAATGGGAACTGACTGACACAACTTTATTGCAATGATACTTATCTTAGGATTATTGACTAAAAACTCACTTTTAAATATAATTTTAAATATCTAATTTTCTTAGAAAACTAGGAGGATATGAATGATTGAAGTGAAACAAAATCAAATAAACCATTGGCTATGTTTAAGGAAGTGATTAAAGTACCTATCGCCACATCTTTACGAACTTAAAACTCCACAATTGTGACCACATAAGCTTGGGCATTCTCCCTTGGCCTTATTTGGGGAATGTTTCCCTGATGCTAAGTACATTCATGCGAATAATGTCCTATATCCCTAAAATTGTAACATTGAACATTGGTAAAATCTTTCATCCCCATATAATTCCGAGATAAGTGGCCTTTTTCTCCTCACTTTTAACAGACTACTATTCCTTTTAGGTAAGTTCCATGGTGTTTCTTCTAACAATTAATGTAGGCTGGAATGTCAACTCTTCCCTTATTCCCATTTCCTTGTTTCCTTTTCCAGAGTTTTTAGTAGCCCTTTTCATCTCGTTCTTTCTTTTAAAGTAATAAGACATATAAAATTCATTTTCAGTCTTGATAACACTTGAAATTATATCTTCATATAATGAGAAACTTTGAGAGACTACAACCCTTCAGAGGAATGGTTTTAAACCATCAAAGAATCAATTAATATTACTCATTGGAATATGAATGTAGTCCACAGAATGTATTTCCATCCTTGTAAAGTTGGATTTATACTTGGAAATATTTTCATCCTCCTTTTGTCTCAGATTCAATAATTTCCTTACCATATCCTCTCATTGTTCTCAGGGAAAAAAAATTTCTAGGAAAATTTCCATAAAATACCTCCATTAAATCTCTTCAATTTCTTCCTCCTCTATTTTTTTGGATTAGTTACCACAATTTATACGCATCTCCTTCTAGAAGATAAATATCTATGACAATATTTTTCCTTTTTTTACTTCCCAAATTAAGAGATATCATCTCTAAGGAACTTATACACTAATCCACTACGAATGGGTTTTTAGTCCCATTAAATGATAAAGGTTGTTATCTCATATAGAGATCTAACATAGCTCTTCCATGTTGTGGATAAAAATTATCCATATGCGTAAGGTTATTGTTTATAACCTGGGTAAGTTGTCCCAGTATAGTTAAAAGTTGCTCTGTACCAATCCCAGCTCTAGAGCTAACATCATTATCTTAAATGGGAGGGAAATTCCTACATGGGATATGAGCATTTATGTGGTTTCCATTCCTTCCACTAGGCGCCACTTCTAAATAATGGAATACACTATATTTGGTTATGAATCATATTTTATAATCTCAACTTAGAAAAATACTTACCATAATTTGAAATCCTATCCATAGGTAATTTCTTAATCATAAACATGGTTTCTATGTGGAAAATTTTACATTTAAATCCTTAATAATGGATTGTATATAAAATTTGAATTATCCTATGTATATCCCATGAGATTATCAAACCAGGTGCAATGTAAGGCCCTTTTTTGAGTACCTGGATACCATTGTTCGAGCTCGAAACTCCTTTTCAGAGTTTTCACTACTAGGTACATTTGTTCCAGAACCACGTCCACTTGTAATATCTAGACATGGATTAATTTTTTATAAAGATCCACATAATAAATTCCTTAACAAAAATTATAGGATGTTCTTTTATGTTTATCCTCAAATACTATCTTAGGGTTTTTTCCCTAATCTACGTTTTCTAAATCGAGTTTCCAGGTTTTCTACTAAACATTCTTTAATACCAACTGTATGGACATGACACCAGTTTCCCGGAGCCGATGACTTATTTAATTAAATTGACATATAAACAAGGAATATGCATCCAAAAGTACCAAGTAGTTTAATATATTTTGAAAAAAGATACATACAAAAGATCAATATAACAACTTGACATTAAATACAACATAAATGTTTTCTTAGGTGATCAACAACTATAAGTTTATCCTTATAATCCAATCATAATAAACTTCTTCATTTTCAAAGAAAATGATACATAAGAAAGGGGTGAGCTCAAATTTTTATTAAGGGTAAGCAATGAAATGTTATATATAATAGACATAGACATTAGTCACAGTGAGTAACTTAAAACACATTCCTTTTAAAAATGAACTTGAGCACATTATGGAAGGAATTAGAGGTGAATAAATAATGCAATAATAGAACATAATCATGGTTATTTTACTGTCTAATAACCACATGAAATATCAATTAATAGTTTTATAATGAGTGAATGAATAATGAGGGACATCAAAACTATACCATCAGGGCCTTGTGCCAAAACCATAAATATCAATTTTCTCAAGGCCTCGTGCCAAGACCGTATTTTTTCTCATGAGACCTACCGATGCATCAAGGGCATGTAGTATTCCACACCATAAATTTTAAAAGTGCAATTAATTTTTCCTATTAATGGGGATAAACATAAACAATATATAAATTCATATTGAAACTAATATATGAAATTTAAATAACTTTCCTCAAATATTAAGCACAAACACTAACCATTCAGAGTAAACCGGTGAATGGTTTTAAGATAGCGCATGAACAGTAAAAATAATCATAAACAATTAAATTAAATATTTTAGATGATATCATCAAATATTAATCCTAATAATACATAAGAATGTACTAGAGTTTTGAAATAGATGAAGATTCTCCTATAAAGTCATCGAGTAATTCTTGAGATAAATACTCTTTCACTTTGAAAAGAAGAGTTCTTTTGAAAAAATATTTTTATAAAACTAGATTTAAATTATGATTTTATTTTCATAAGAAAATTAGATTTTTTATAAAGATAATGGTTTCAGAAAACATATTATATAGTTCCCTTGAAAATATGTAAGAATTTGATAAATTCCCTTAAAACGAGCTTGTTTATCGGGAAGTATTTTTTAAAGATCCTTTTAAAAAATACAACTTCCCATAAATTAAGGTAGGATTATAATTGGTACACATATATATAAAATTAAAACATAATTTATGAGGAGTAAAAATGAATGAATAATAATTTAATTGAGGTAAGTAAACAATAAGAGTAATGCGAATGAAAACAGAGGCTCGGGTAGAAGACCCTAACTTTAAGTCTGAAGTTATTCTTCTCTTGAACTTAACGTCCTGAAATATGAAATTATGAATATTAATAACTTAATTAAGAACCTATTAGAAATGTATTTAGTTTATCATAATATTTTTAAGTTCATTTCTATCATTACTGATAATTTATAAGATTGAATTACGTCATTTAAAAGTGTTCATTTCCTTGGTATTCATGATCGATGTATTAGTATAAGAGGATGCATGTTCATGCAGAAAGGATTTAATTATCCATAATTGATGTTATATATTATTTATGAACATCTATAAGTGTTAATGGTTATATATATCATTTTTACATGGTATGAGGATGAATGATTGGATGAAATGACAAATCACTTAGAATATTTGGCGGTATAAGGATTTTTATAAACTAGTTTTGTCATATGAATTAATAATATCTACATATGATGGTTATTAAATATTAAATAGGTTATAATACATATATAATTGTCTTTTTAAAGAATTAATATAGTTTCATTAATAGTAATTAAAATGAAATTAAATAATGAAACTTCATCATCATTGAAGGGTGAAAATTAGAACCTCACGGACGATGATTTAATTTATAAAGGAGAGATAGAGAGAGAAAGAATATTGATAATGGTTATTACATTAATAAAGTATAATTATAGTATATATATGATAATCCAGTTATAAGGATAAATTATATAGATGATTTTTGTAGAGAATAAAAAAAAGATAAATTGAAATGAAACTAAATGAAAAATAAATATGATTTACATCTTGGAATAACCTCCTGAAGAACCCCTTAAGGGAAGGGGTTTTGGTATTTTGGAAAGTCCAAGAGATCCTGGATGTGGGGAGTTACTAGGGAAGGGTATTTGGGAAGAAAATTGAAGACTCTCAACTCTTAGATGAGTGAGAAGGATGGTAATGATGGTGGTATTTATAGTGGAGGAGAGGAGGGGTTTTACATTATTTTAATCATTATTTTATTATTTTTTAACAAGACTTTTAATAGTATTGGTTATTGTGATAAAAATAGTAAAGTGATCATGTGATTTTGAACCAAGTGTTCTTATATCAGTCATGATGTAACAAATAGTATATTTAACATATAATTTGTATATACGATATTTTACTGTATTTTACTATTCATCAAAAATTCAAGAATTTTAGAAAAATCCAAAAAATTTACCTTAACCAATTTTCAATGTGCACAATTAAAAATTAAACACAATTTTTTAAAAATAATTTTTTAAATAAGATTAGTTTAATTTTAAATAAAATCATTCTTTATTCATAAATTTACAATTTTAAAACTATAACTCATTTTATATCACCTTTAAAAATTAATCATGATGTTATTAACTTATATCATTAATAAAATAAAATAATAATATGATTTACTATTCATAAGGGTCATATTACTATTCATAATGGTATGTTACAATTTATCAAAAATCAAGTTTTTTCTTTCGAGCTCAAAATAACTTTCTGATTGCAACTCTAGATGACTGCTTTTTGAAATTCATAATAAAAAAGAGGCGAAGTTATGTTTAATGGCTAGTTTATAACAAAGTGCTGTTTTTTAGGGACTCAATTTCTCAAGCATTTAATATTTATTTTCAAAACCTTGGGATGTTACAAATTTGATGTATTCTCTAATTTATATCATGATCATTTTATTCTTCGAAAATATATATCATATAAAAATTTCAATATTTATTTATAGATTTCTCAATAATTAATTTCATATAATTTTTTTCAATATTTTTTGTTTAGACCCCTATGTCACCATTTATAACCCATACTAAAATGAACAAATATATTTTAATGGAAATTCCGTTCTTATAAATATGTCTTAATCACAAGAAATCACAACATAAAGAACTACTAAGTGCTATGTGACCCTCAAACATAAGTTTGTCACTTTTCTAATGTGAATTTCAAAAATCTGACATACATGGTTGCGATCAGTATGTTATTTGGAGTCTGATACGAAAATTTTAATTTTTAGTGAATAGTAACCTACCCTTATGAATAGTAACATACCCTTTTGAATAGTTGTATAGCCTAATGAATAGTAACCTCACCTATGATAGTATATAAATAATATTCAAGTGGAAGTAAAACATACCTATGCTTTGGAATAAGTAAATAAACGATTAAAAAGTATTGTTTTTAGAATAAATTATGATTTTAATTAAATATTAAATTAATCATATTCAGAAAATTATTTTTGAAAAATGGAATTAATTTTTTGTTTCTACACATCAAAAAATGTTTAGGGTAAATTTTTGGTATTTTTCTGAAATACTCGAATTTATGATGAATAGTGAAATATAGTAAAATAACGTATAAATAAATTATCAGTTAAATACACTATTTATGACATCATAGGTGATGTAATCCCACTTTTTTCTAACTCACATGCATTTATAAATATTCTTGGTCATGGAATAATCTATATTTCTTGTCTTGGGGGAAATTAATAAACTCATGATTAGAAAATTATGAAAACCCTCCTCTCCTCCACTATAAAACCCCACATCACTCCCTCTTCTCTTCACTCATCTATGCCATGAAGCTCCTCAAAGTTCTACCCAAATATCCTCTCCTAGTCACTCCACACGTCCAATAATCTCTTGGTCTTTCCAAAAGACAAAAATCCCTTCCATTAAAGAGGATCTCTAGGAGGTCATTTCAAGAGGTAAAACACCCTTCTTTTTCATTTAGTTTCATTTCAATTTATCTTATTTTGTTATCCTCTCCACACATTCTCTGTCTAAATGACCATGATAAATCTAGTATAATATATATACTAGATTTTTATCATGTAAATAGAAGAACCATCATCAATATTCTTACTCTCTCTTCTTTATTTTAAAAACAAAATCAACGTCCATGAGGATCCAATTTATAACTTCATGGACAATGAAGTTTTGTTCTTAAATTTATCCTTCAGTAATGTTCATGAAAACATTTTTATGGTTTAACCAGACTATAATATATTTATTATAACCTAATTAATATTTAAGAACTAGTATACATACATATTATTAAATTATATTACCAAACTAGTTCCTGATAATCAAAATACCGCTAAAATATTCTAAGTAAATGTCATAAATATTTCATCTAATGATTCATCCTCTTTCCATGTAACCAAATGAGAAAAAGTAGCACTAACATTTATTAATGTTCATAAATAATATGTTATTTTAATTATAGAGATTTACATCCATTCCAACTGAACTCCATTACTGAAGAACAAGTGAACTGATTATGAAAATAATGAAAACGAACACTCCGGAATGATGAAATTCAATATAATAACTTATCACTAAGGCTATAAGTGAACTAAACAGAATTATGATAAAATAAATAAATGTATAATAGGTTATGAAATAAGTTATTAATAAGTCTAATTTAATATTCCAGGATCTTAAGTTCACGATCGGAACGCGTTCATACTTAAGCTAAGGGTTTTTAATCCGAACCTCCATTTTCATTCGGGTTACTTCTATTTTCTAATTACCTCAATTAAATTCTTATCTACTCCACATAAATTCTATTTAAGTTTTTTATATATGTTTATCAACAAGAAACCTTCCTTATTTTGTGTATAGTTTCATGTTTTAAAAAGAACTTTCAAATTTTTTTCCAAAATACAAAACTGATTCAAGGGAATTTCTCAAATTCGTACCTATTTTCAAGGGAACTCAATAATATGTTATTTTTAAAACATTATCTTTATAAAATAAAGTATTTTATTATTAAAATAATATATTACTTCACTTTTAGTTTTATAAAAATAGTTTTCCAAAATAACTCTTCTTTTCAAAAAGAAACTAGTATTTATCTCAAGAATTGCTTAATTATTTTATAAGCGTATTTTCGTCTGATTCAACACTCTTGTAGATTCTTATGTATTATTGGGTTTAATCATTTTTTATGTAATCTAAAATAATTAATTTAATGGTTTATGTCTAATGAAATTGTGGATGATATATCCTAAAACCCTTCAACATATTACTCAGAATGATTAGTGTTTTATGTTTAATGATTGGGGAAAGTTAGTTACATTTCATAAGATAGTTTCAATATGAATGTATATATTATTTATGTTTATACCTTCTCATATGAGGAATTCATTGGACTTATTATGTGATGGGGGTCCTGTTATATCCAATCGATGCATTGGTAGGTCTAATGAGACAAATAGACGTAGAATTAGTCGAGGCCTTTCCTGATTTGATATATGGTTTGGCCAAGGCCTTAATCATTTTTGGATGTCTTGGCTGAGGCCTTCATGAAATGTTTCAGAATATCTGGCATATGAACTTCCCTTATTATGAAGCCAGTAATTGAAAGTTCATGTGGTTATTAGACTAGTAGAATAACCATGATTATGTTATATTATGACAATTTTTACTCAGCTCATATTCCATCCGTATTATGTTCAGGTTTATTTTTAAAGGCATCTGTTTTCTATTATTCACCATGTCTAATGTTTATGTTATCTTCCACTGTATTTATTACTCTTATTGAGTGTTTGAGCTCACCCATTTATTATGTTTTATTTTCCAAATATATGAAGAAGTAAATTATGAATGAATTTTAAGTATAATCTAGTAGGTATGTATGTTTCTAATGGAATACATTAGTGTTGTTTTCATATCAATATGAAAATTTTTACTTATTTATGTATCATGTTTCCAAAATATACTATACTATTTGGTCCTTCAGGATGCATATACCATGTTTATATTCCAATTTAATAAAATAAGTCACTAGCTCCAGGCCACTAGGGTCGGGTCCTTATACATACTCTTGGTTGATTATACTTTAAATACTACATCATACCCTACATTATCATATTTACATTTAGTACCTTTTATATATTGTATATAACACATACTTTCTTAGATTATAAATTCTTTTCAAGTTGATTTCCTCCCACACCACATCTTATGTGGCATCATCTTTTATTTGGGATTAAACAAGTACCAATTTTTTTGAACACTATCTCATATGTTTCCCCTTTCTATAATTTCCTTGGGATACAACTTTATATTTGTAGTTTTTCATTATTTTATTATCTATGAAATTATATCTTTTAACATCCCCATTTTTATTGTGTTATCATGGATGATAATTCACAATAGATTCGAGGTTTCTCTAAAAAATTATTATCACAATAGAACTAAACACTATTCCATTATCTGGTCATAAAATTTTTATAATAATTTTAGTTTCATATTTAGTACACTTCTAGTGTCTTTTGATACACTTCATAAACTATTTCTTTATCTATATAAAAATTGTTCAACCCATACTTTTATAATCATCCATAAATAATATGAAATACATTTAACTTATTTTATATATATATCGTGGGATCACACACATGATTATACACCTAAAATGAAATTCTAAATATTAAATTTTAATTTTAATTTTCATGATTTCAAAAAATCATCCCTCTCTTGAATTGACAATATTATATTTTTTACATATTTTTATATTAGGAAAATCGATCTCTTAATTATTATTTGAATTATTTTCCAAAAAATGATGGTATATATTCCATGTTTATCTATGAAAAATAGTATTTTCAACTTTAATTATAAGAAAACATAATTTATTAGCTTCATGATAGAGATTTCTATTAGTTATCCATCATTGAATCAATGAATTACCATCCATTACAATGATCAAATATCCATTCATATTAAAAATTAATTAAATTCCTCTATCACAACTTTTACTTACAGTTGGGAAATTATTTTAAGGGTTATTAGATATCTTTAATATCCCTTTTTTAATCCTCATCTTATTACTACCTTTGATCATTAAATCTCTATCATTACCAATGTGGACCATGATATCCATATAATTTATATATTCATTAAAAATATTTTCTTTTACCAACATGAGGTTCAGACCCCCATAATTATGTATCCATGTGATGATTTTCTTAATTTTGTTTAGTGAAATATTTATTAAGATAAACTTATCAACCTAATTATTTTCCTTCCAAGAGATTCTCAATTTTTTTATACCTTAATATATTTCTCATTAATTTCATCATGTATAATATCATATTAATGCACTTCCTCCTATGGATATAATTTATTCTATAATGGGATAATTTTTATATCATTCAACTAAATTAATTATGAGACACCATTAAACAAATATTTGTCCATAATAAAAGGTTTTCTATGAAATTTTATATTATTAAAAAAACATTGAAGATTATAGTTCTTTTTTGAGTATGATATATTTTAATTAATCTTTATTATATTATATATTCTTCTACTTATATATTTCTCTTGATGATGTCACAATAGTTTATGGTTTGAACCAAGGTTCTTTAAAATTTTCATATCAACAATGTGAATATCAGGACAATTTCACTATACATCTACATAATATTTTTTTAACATTCTAGTTTATAATAACTCTTAAATATTTATTCCAATAATTTTCTCTATCCTTTTACTTTACTTTTACTATAATACTTAGTTTTCAAGTCTAGGAGGGTTCACATTCATATCATGTTATAATAGTTCCCATGGTATTGGGTTTTTATGCTTAATGAAATTTTAAAATATATTATACCTCATTCATAACATTCTCTGACTATTTTATAAAAATAATCCCAAATCAGATCATGTTCTAGAAATTGATGTGTTTCAATTCAAATTAATGATTTATCTTCAAGGTATTATCCTCTTAATTATGTTATTTATATTTTTTCAATTCTTCATTATTATAAGTATTAAGGTAATTTATTATATTAGTTTACTCCCTAACATTTTACATGCACTCAATAATATCTCTCAAATTTTCATTCATAACATTATTCCATTCCAAAAAATTCTCTAACATTGATCTTTTATTATTGAGTTAATTAGGTATCCAAGACTCATAATTCGGAATCCAATGTAAAAATAACTTAATTTACAAATAGATTTTGATAGAAATCCATAATTACATGTTGTTTCACACATAATTTAAAATTTAAATTATGATCACCTTTTTGGGTTTAGATTTTATGAGAGTTTTGAAAAATACTTATCTAGTTGAACCAATTTTATTTGTATTAAATGGTCATTTTCGCACAACATAAGAAAAACATTTTTATATATAAAATCCGTAAAATGTATTTAAAATCCTTTAATTTTGATACTATTCTTGAAAAAATATATATTAGTTTTTTTAACCTCTGAAAATTGAATCATAATAAAGGGTGAACTCAAACACTACATAAATGTAAACATAAGTGATAAAAATAAATGATTATAAGGGAATTTAAGATGAGCATATGGGTATATTAACTATACTTAAGAATATCATACCGAATAAAACTTATATCATTAAACATGGTGTATGTAATGAAATAACATAAAACATGAATTAAAAGTGTGTGATAACATGAGTCAATAAACATGACTAATTAGATTATAATATAATAATACTACTAAGAATAAAAATATCGGAAAAATAATGGTATAGTAAATATTGCATTCATGATCCACAACATGATTGAATAAAATAGTAATTCATAACATCTTTCAAATGTGGCATATTCATTAGTATAGGGAACATCAGATCCCTGATCCACACTATTAGTGCCCACACATATGAGAAAAGAAAATGTACTCATAAAATATTCATCTCATAATATATAAACATTTAAACAATTTATTGGATAGATATATAGGGCCGAAATCATTTTTCATACATATATACATGTTCCATAATAAATCAATCATTCTTTACATCATAATAAAGCCATGTAAATTAAATAGGATTTATTCAATACATCATAAATAACCCATTTAAAGAAAATGGGATTCATTCCTCACAATGAAAATAACCCATGGAAGAAAAGAGATTTTATATCCTACTCAAATGGATTTAAATATGGGAATCATCCATATGATAAACCTATGGAAAATAAATGGGTATTAAATGATTTAAGTAACTTTCCTTGTAAATAAACCTAAATCAAGATAAAGCATATTATATTTACATAATATAAACAAATGGTATATTGTTAATTAAATTATTTCTACAAATAATTTTTGTATGGTAACTAGGTGAACACCCACAAATCAAATGATTGAAATATGGAGTGTTCACGAATAAAATCAATTGGAAGAAAAGTTACTCATATTCATAGATGATGGTCACTAAGATAAGGGAAGTGATTGATCATATCTTTGATAGAAAGGAGTATTAAATAATCCATATAGAGAAACTTGTTATGGTAACATTTATGGAAGATCATTGATCAAGAATAATATATGTCAAAGTATAATGAATTATGTGAAAAAACATTTTTTAGAGTTTTTACAAAAATCAATATTAAATAATAAATATCCTTAATCTGCTGAAATAATTTTAAATGTTATATTTTATAAAAGTAGTAGAAACAAATACTTTTAGAAACCATGAATAAATATATATAATGATTAATATTAAATGAAAAAGGTGGTATAAAAACATGTTTTCATATAAAATGTTATAAATAGAATCTTTTCATATTTCTATGAAAATGAATCATAAAAATATTAAATTTATTATTAAATTTTTTTTACAATTATAGATAGTAGAAAATTTCCTTAAAAATTATGGCGGAATAAATAACAACATTCTGAAATGAATCGAATAGCGATGGATATGAAAAAGGGAGGTTCTCTACTGAGAATAAGATAAGGGTTCAATTTCATAGACAAGAAGCACTTCGCGTAAAAATATGAGACATGGTGAAATGAAATTATGAGGGGACGTGTAAAACCATTTAAATATCTAATGAAGATGATAAGGGTTTTTTTGAAAATTACCTCTATGTATTATATTTCATAAATAATATTTATTTTTATATATGACTGGTAATCCAATCCATTAGATTTTGAGTAACATTTTATTCAAAACCCTTGTCAAATTTATTATTTTTAAATTTATTTACAGTAAAAGAAATAATAAGATATGGATATACAAAGCCCAAAAATTTCATGAATATAGTATATTAAATTTATTAGGTTTTAATCACAAGTTATTAAATTAGTCATGATACACAACAAAAAATATGACTCCAAAAATTAAATTCAAGATAAAAATCCCTTACAACCATGGAAACTTGTAAGTAAAAACCCCTCGATGGAAATGAAATGAAATGAAAATTTTAATTCCATGTATAATGATAAGATCATGATAAAAAATATTAATGTTTTATTAGATACATAAATCTAAATAAAATAGGGTTAAAATTAGAAATATGCTCACATGGTATAATTTGAAACAAGAAACACTTTACTTGTCTCCTTGCTTAGTCGGATGTAATCTAACATCATGAAAAAAATAATTACCATATTAAAATTATATTTCACAACCTTATTCATATATATTTTCTTTTTTATAAATCATTTATAATTATTTTCTACATAAATATTAGACATTTATTTTATATTTTTAATATTAGTTGTCAATAATCTTGATCATTTTGAAATAGTTTCATAATAGAGGTGTTTTTTATCATTATTTTCTCAAATATCATCATTATAAGATCATAAAAGGTATTTTAATTATTTATTTATAATATTTTATGATTTTATGATTCATTATATGGTATTTTTCATTATGAAACCTAAATATGATATTGATGAATAGCAAGTTTTGGTGATTTTTAACCAACAGATGTTGGTATCTTAATTCATGGAATAAATTTTAATGTTAATATTTCATAACAAAAAAACAATTATTTACTTATTTAAATCATATATCATCTATATTTAAGTTCTAATAGTCATATCTGATTATATTTTATACCATTTTTCAATTAGGTGGTTAAAATTAATCCAACATGAACATAGAATGATTTAGTGAATGATTATTATATGATTTAGTTAAAATATAATTATTATAGAGGAATGATTATATAATATAGGGTATTTTATAATTATATATTATAATTTAATATAATTATTAGATTATTTAATGGACATGAAATTATTAATTGGTATGAATAAATTGTTTTGAAAGTTAATATGCATATTTTAGATAGTTGGATTTATAATGATAGTTTATTGATCTTATCCTAAATATATTTTCTGAGTTGATTTATTAGAACTATAATTATTTAATAAATATAATATTTATACTTAAAAACCAATATAACAAATATCCATGAAAGTTGGTAAAAATTGGAAATATATACAGTTTCATGGAGGTAGTAGTTTACACATACACATGGATGCTGATTTATTTTTATATAGAATGATTAATTGGATAAAAATTGTTTATCATTTAATAATACATATTATTTCATAAGTATAATATTAATTTAAAAAACTAAACATTAAAACTGTCGTTTTGATGTGTTTAAATAAAATGACACATGATTCTTTATGGAGGCAGTAGTACACACACACGGACGAATCCCATTTCTTTCTTAAGGTAAAATGGGAAATTTGGTTAATAGTTATTAATTTATCATAGTAAAATTAATATGTATAATTAATACTGTTTTAAATAAATATTAATGCGAAAATATATTATGAAAATTACATTAGAAATTTTTTGAAATTATGGAAAATTATTATAAACCTAGAGGGCTTGGGATTTCCTTTGGACGATTTCTCAGAATTGGAGGGATTGGGCTGATCTCTTATGACAATAATCATAATAGGGTAAAAAATAATTATAAGGGATGGTATAAGGTTATATTTTCAATTGTAATATGATCATATTTATTGTAATGGAAGGGGTGGTGAGAGGTCCCTTTTATATGTTCTGAGAATGACATTTTTACGATTATAACCACTTAATATAAATATGGCACATGTTAAACATGTAATTTGTACAAAAAATAGAAAATAATTGAAGTAAGTATGAAATATATTCAAATATAACCCAAAATGACAATTTGAAACATGATTTTAACATGTTTTGAGCCATTTCTTATAGATTTATTACTTTTTCTATTTTAGATTTTTCTATGGTAACTAGTTTATACCCAATTAATTTTTTCTTTTTGACAAAAAATATTGAGGTCCTTATAAAATAATATGACCCTACAAAATTAAAAAAATTTCCAAATTATTATTAAATTCAATTTATAAAATTCATTAAAAAAATTCTAAAATAATATATTTATAGTGCATTAAAACATTTTTGGGGGAAAGGTAACCAAAATTATAAAATATCAAAAATAGGTGTGTAAACTAAAAAAATACTTATAAATTTATAATAAATCTTATAAATTAAATATTTGGTATATAAAAGGGTTTCTAATATCTCCTTTTCGTAATTTTACAAACAATAATTTCTTAAAAGTCATGGTATTTGAAAAAATAGTAATTTTCACTAGTCACCTAAAAATAAAATATTTTAGAAAAATCCAAAAATTTAATTTTAAGATAATATTAAAATTATAAATTCATAGTTAATATTATTTTTATCTAATTAAAATTATAATTTTTATAAATTTATCTCTTAAACAAAAAATATAAATATAAATAAATAATAAATAATTTTTTTAGAAAATGATATTTTTAATCACAAAGTGATGTTAATATGATATCAAACTAATTTATATTTTAAAGGATGTTAATATTTTTTTCATATAAAACTTTTAATATGGAATATTTAAATTATTATGTTAAAATATATAGAACTTAATGTTTCTTCTTTGAGAATTATTACATTTACATTTAATAATATTTTCCAAATACCATTTATAATCTATAAGTTTATTTATTCTAATCAATCTATATTAATATCACATTACTTAATAATAGTTTTATTAGTATTTTAATTTTATTTATCTGATATGTTTTTTATCATTTTAGTTAGATGTTATGTGTAAAAACAAGTATCAAAAACATTTTTTATTTAAAGGGGAGATAAATTATATAGTAATGTATGAGGTCCAGAAATTCAACACTCTAAATAAATTACATCCAAAAATTTGAATTCAGTAAATAAAAATAAAATAGTTAAGGGTGTCCATAAGATATAAATGAATCCAAATTAAATTTTTAGGGATAATTAATCATCATTATCTTTGTTATTAATGGTGAACTCATGTTTTATATCCTAATAGGAATATAACTGTTGTTGAGTTTTTCTCTTACCATTTATCTAAATAACCAATTATATTGGGGGAAATTTTGTATAGGGATTTAATAGAACTTATTGTACTAACATGTGATCACGTGTTCATTTTTAAATTTAATTTTCCAATATTGGAAACTACCATGACCTCTATGTCAAGGGAACCAATACATGCCTATTATTACACTAAATTTGACAAAAGGAAGGATAATAGTATTTTATTGGAAGAAAATTCATGTAAACATCTATTAGTGTGGATTTATATAATTTGGATACAATAATCATACAACTTGAAATTTTTATTAATTATTTGACATCTAGTCTTCAGGGTGTTGATTTTATATTTTTAGAAACCATTCATGGTATGGTGGATTGGGTTGAACCAGATACAACTACAACACTCTTATTTATTGAGTAGATTATCAATGTTCCTAAATAGATATCATTTTTAGGGCACAATTACATTATTTATGTTGTATAGGAATTAAATTATTTTATTGTCTTTAAAAGTTATTAATTCATATCATCCATGTCATCCCAATGATTATGGTATTTATTTGGGTAATGTCTATGCTTCCATAATTTGAGACATTAAACTCTTAGTGGTGCCTAATATCAAAATATTTTTTCCATTCCTTGTGTCTTTAGATATCTTCACATTTCCACACAAATTAGTTTCACTATTCCCTCATTTTCCATTGGTAAAACATCTTTCATTTCTTTTTAGGTATTTTTTTGGTGTTTATTCCCTTATTTTTTACATAGATAAAATTTAAAATTATTTAATTCATCATCTACATCACAATAGATTATATGAGTATTTATATTTCTCTACATTCGTGTGTTTAGAAAATTTATTACATTTATGTTTTCAACTATAAATCATGATAGTTTATTTGACATAATCACATTATTTCATACTCCAGCTATAATACCATTGGGTTTATCAATGGGAAAATATCTATATTTTCCAAAGAATCCAATATTTAATTGGTTCCTTTAGGAATTAAAAATTGATGAAAACAATTATTTTTAACTGTAGTTATTTATAATATAATTGAATTGTTTTATTATATGAGAATATTAACATAAAGATTTATTAGTCTTCAAAATTATTAAATTATCTTTCAATTGAACTCAAATAACTCTTTTATTAATATAGTTTTCTTTATGTTTGGTTTTTTTATATTCTTTATCCAAGATTCTAAACATAATAAATACTTTATAATTTCATTTAAAAAAATGTGATTAACTAGTTCATATCCTCTAAGAGTGGAAAACTAGTTGTGAAGTTATTCTTCTTTCTATGCACCAACAAATGATTTAGTTCATAACCCAAAACAATTTTTGGGTTTATTACCTATACAAACCTAAAAGGGTGATCTATACCATTTAAATTATGATCAAACATAACATATAATTCTCGAATTATCTTTATAAATTCTAATTTATCTTCAACCAAACCCATCTTAAACTCTAAAGGTACATATAATTCCCTTTGATACCAACTGTGGCACCTTAGAACCACACTCTTGTATCTGGTGCCAAAAACAACATACCTTACACATTTTATTTGATACACATCCTTAATTAGAATGTATTTAGAACATAATGTAACATTTTAATTCAGAAGAACTTTTTTGGTTTAGATATTTAGAGTGTTATGATAAAAATCATCAATTAAAAACAATTTTTATTTTACCAAATAAAATATTTACCCACTATATAAGAAAGTGATTAATCAATTAAAAATCTCTAATATCTCTCACAAATTCTCCATTTAAGAAACTTCAATAGAAACAAATTATATATTACTTTTATCTACAACCTATTTTAATGGATAAATAATTAAATGTTATCTCAAACTCATTTTAAGGGTAAACAAAATTAAATTTTAAACAATCCATTAATGGGAGATATAGGATCCCACCAATTATTCATCCATAATTATGTGTGCTATAAGAATTTAATCATTTATAATATCATAAATAACCCATGGATATAAAATGGGTTTCATTTAATAAATCATAAATAACCCATGGAAATAAAATGGGTTTCATTCATCATGTAAAAAAGATATCATTGATGATGATGGGTCACATATTCTCTTCAAATTTTTTGACATAATTAAATAATAAACATTATAAACCTATGAAAAATAAATCCATAACCAAAGATATTCCGAAACATTATTTGAAAATACCATTTATTATATATAAAGCATATAATATTTAAACCATAAAGATAAAGGGTATACGGTTAGGTCCATAATTTTCCAATGAAATTTATTTATTTCGTATAGTATAATTCCGTTTAAACAATGGAAGGAAATATATTGTTTCTATAATTTAAAGGAATTAGAAGAAAATTTAATCCTAATCATGGTGGATGGATTGAAATACATATACATTGATGGATCATATTTATTTATAAAATAAAACCATATAAAACATTTTTAGAGTTAAGTTAAATGACAACATTTGAAAAAACTATTTGATCAATAATATAATATATCAAAGGATAATGAAATATATAAAAATCACATGTTATGTGTTTTAGAAAAATCAATTATGAAATAAGAAATGTCTGTGATATTTTGAAATAATTATAAAAAAATTTTATAACACGTGGTGAAAAATAATTTCCATTAGAATCCATGAATACATTGAAAAAAAAATTATATAAAATGAAAAGTTGTAGGAAATACTTATTCACCCATGAAATATTAAAAACAGATTCTCATCAAATTTTGATGACAAAGACCCATACTGAAAACATTAAAAAATCAAAATAATTCTTTAATAAATGTCATATAGTAGAAAATTACCTTTATTAATATTTTAGTAATATATAATATCATTAAATTAAGGAACAAATGAATATAGACATTAAAAATGGATGTTCGTAACCAAAAATAAGAGATAGGGTCAGATAATAATCACTTTTAGTAAAACATATGGCATGGGTAGAGTAAACATTGAGGGGACATATAAAACCCCCTGAATACAAAAATAAAATGATAAGGGTTTTAAGAAAGGTTTAAAATTTCCATTATGGATTATCTTTTAGAAAAGTATTGCACTTTAAGAGAATATTGGAAATTTCAACCCCTATTCTTTGATTAACATTTAATTAAAATAAAAATTAAACTTCTTCTATATTTTGAAACGATGGATATTTAATGAAAGAATAAAATATCGATCTTAAATATCGATTAATTAAATAAAAATGGTAAAAAAAATTAATTATTTAGTAATAACACTATATTAAAACATTCAGGGTTCATAATATGAAATATGTCTTATGAAATTATAAATGATATGATAACCCATTTCAATAAGATAAACATTCAAGTCAAAACCCAATAGGTTTATTATTTAAAATGATAAATTTAATACCATGAATAAATAGAGTATAATGATAAAAAAATATTAATAGGCTATTAGATAAACTATTCTCGAGAAAATAAGGTTTATAATTAAAAATATTTGTTAAAGGGTTAGAATTTGAGATAAGAAACACTAATATTATGTCCCAGTTTAGTCAAATTCAATTAAAACATCTATAAAATAAAATATTAATATTAATATTCTATTTTATATACCTATTATAAATATATATTATAATTATACTATATGTAAATATTTTAGTTATTTATTATATATTTTCAATATTGAGTGTGAGTAATCTTGACCATTTTGAACTAATTTTGTAATATTATATTTGATTATTATATTCGCAGATATATTCATTCATAAATTATTCAATTTATAAGAATATATTCTTTATAATAATTTATAGTTTTCTAATTACTTTTTATGGGATATTTTTTTATGATCATTAAATAAGAAATTGGCTATGATCATGATTCATATATTTTTAGTGAAAAATTATCTATATCATAATTAATGATCATTATATTAATGTTACCATTTGATAGAAAAACTAAAATTGTTATTTATTTATTTATATAATATATAATCAGTATTTATGTTCAAAATTCATCAATGAATCTACTTTACAGTATTGTTAAATTAGGAGGTTGAAATGAACCAGACACGAACATACTACAGTTTAGCGGATGATTATGAGGTGATTAATTATGATATTATTATTCCAGAGGAATAATGATATTATATAGGTATTATAAGAATGATATATAATATATTATTATTCTTAAAATATTAGGTAATGGATATCAAATTATTATATAGTATGAATAAACTATTTTTCATCTTAGTACACTTATTTTAGATGTTTGATTTTATAATGATCATTTGTTTTTCATATCATTAATAGGATTCCAAATATGATTTTACAAAATATTAATAATTTCATAAAAATTATATTTATCCACTAAACCCAATAATAGAATCCATGATAATAGCTGGTAATGAAATATAGAATACACCGTTCCTTGGAGGTTGTAGTTTTCGTGTACACATGGATGATTATTTCATTTCCCCTAGAATGAGGAAAATGAATAATATGGTATACCATTTCATAATATAAAACATATTATGAGTATAATGTTTATTTATTAAATGAAATATTAAGAAAACATGTATGGTTACTTTAGAAAACAAAGCACGATACTTGTGGAGGTATAGGTCCACACATACACACAAATTTCATTTTTATTATAATTAAGGGGAAAAGGGAAGGGTATGAAAACCATTCGCTTTATTACACATGAAATCAAAATTTATTACATATTAATACACTTAATACAATGAATAATATTTAGAAGTCTAGTGTATTTGGTTAATTAGGTACATTATATAATAACATAATTCATGGTGTATATCGTCAGTATTGAAAACTGTCTGAACATTATCATAATTTTCTATTGGTCTAAAAACTACATGGGGTAACTTTCTGATATATATATATGAAAGGGTGAATTTATAAAGAAAAATAAGAAAATAAAAACATCATAACCTGAACAAGGTATTATATATTAGAAAATAGTCATTTAAATGGGACATAAAAGTAGTGATAACCATAAACATGAACAATAAGGAATGATATAACATGATAAAATAAATGAAACAAGGAAATGTGGAAAAACAATTTAATCATGAAATCATAAAAATAAGTCAATGTTAAAAACCAATGAATCATAACAAAATGTGATTAGGATAACCTCTCTTACACTATACTTGGCATCTCATGAGACTAAAACATTACTCAGTTCATTGGAGTGCTATCTAGGTGCACCCATCAATATCATATCATCTAGAAGAATAAGTGTGCCCCATAGATCATATAATATAAGAATATATTTAATAATAATTAATACATGTATTAGATATTTTGGGTTACATACATGGATGATACCAATAAATTAATTATAGGAATGAATAGGTTAATACCATTGAGTTGAAAGGGGTATGAGTATACACCTCACGAACATTCTGCATTGAAAAATCACAGTTACATTTTGGCTTCGTACCGACAATACGTAAAGATTAATAAAATGATAAAATCCAAAATAATTGGGTATATCATCACATTTAAGTCAAAATTAATCTATTATGGATATTTAATAACACAATAAGATATTAAAAATTGGGAATTGAGATGCATAAGACATAGAGGGTGCTTGAATAAAAACTTGACATTGAAAAATCAGAGTTAACATTGAACAACATAATTGAAGTACATAAAGATTCATAAAATGGTTTGATGTTAGAAAAATGGGTCTCTAAAAATTTGTAAATAAAATTTAAAATAATATGGATGCTTAAAAAATATCCAATCATTATTAATTAATAATAAAAGTCATAATTAGAAGAAGATACTTGAATTAAGAAGAGAAAGAGTGTTTACCTTACTCAATTTTGGCATAATAACAGCTTGGTAAATGCTAAAATAAGAGGGGATAAATGATATATAATTATTAGGAAATCAATTGAAATTTAAATTTATGTCTACAAATTTATGAAAACATAAAAAATTTAGATTCAAAAGGCTAATTTCAAATAAGGAACATTAATTTATAAGAGAGGAAGGCCCCTAATCTTATGAGGGTGATTCCAAAAGATTGGGAGGAGCTTATTGAGAGTTTGTGGGAACCATTGAGGAATATAGATATGTATGGTTAGATTAAGGATGTGATGCAATGTTTTAAATAAATTTTAATGAGATCATGGGTTGGTTTATATAGGATAAGAGAGGAGAATGCTTTATTATTTCCCAAACAAAGGTTTTGGACTATAAAATAAAACAATAAAAACCACAAATCATCTAATGGTTTTTCCTATGGATTCTCTAATATATGTTTTTTAATTATATTATATAGAAATTAGATTAAATTAATAAAACATTACCCTTTTTGATGTGGAAGTGAGTCATATTTATGAAGAAATTATTTTGAAACCATAGAATATAATATAAGTTTTGGAGGATTAATAATGGATTTATAAAATTATTAAAATAATATAAAAAACACATTATTTAAAACAGGATAAATATATTTGGACTTTTATACCGTTTATATAATTTATTACATCACTTTTGGTTCATTATGATGTCATAATACACATTGTATATTTGTATCATTTTTAAATTTTATCTGAAAATTCAAATGTTTCTTAAAATTATGAAGAATTAATCATTAGATAATTTAGATGTTTTGATTCAAGTTTTTTTGTATCAAAATAATTTTCTAACAATTTTAATTTTAACTTTTAAAATAAGAATCTTCATTTATTAAGAAATCCTGGGTTTTTCGATAATAACAGTTTTTGAACACTTATAGCAATTACATTTGACTTCATAAAATTTATATTAACATTTAAATTTAATAAAAATTATTTAATAGTGTTATTTTATTAAATTTTATTATATTTTTAAATTTTATTAATTTATTAAAAAGATATTTTTTTAATTGAAACTTATTATTACACAAAGATAAAATTTTTGTTTTATTGTAAAAAAAAATCTAATAATTTTAATAAAATAATTACCTAATTATTTAAAAAGAAACTATAAATATAATTATTATTATATTTTAACAAAAATATAAATATTTTTCTGTTAGATTTACTTTTTTAGTCGTTGTTAAATTAATTTTACCCTTATTAAACTAATTTTCCTTTTATAGTGGTAATATATATTTAATATAGTTACTATTTATATTTTCAAAAACATAAATTTAACTTATTAAATAATATTAATTATTATTATTACAAATATGGAAACCATTTTAAAAAAATTATTTCATATAGGCATGATACTTTAATTTAAAATAAAACCTGCAACTGTGATTGAAACCAGGTTTTCGGAAAAAATACATTTTTTAAGGAAAAGGTATTTTAACAATAAATAAATAACTATTAATCGTCACTATATGGATTTCAATTAATAATTATAGGTATAAGATAAATAAATTTAATTTAAATCATTCCCCATTAGTGGTATTTTATAATTAATTAAAAAGGATAAACAGTAGGCATTTTAATATAGTTTTCACAACAATGTGTTTTCAAGCCTACAAATAAACATATAATAAAATATGGAATAAAGATGATTTAAATTTAAAAAATTTCATTAAATATAACTAAAATTATAATTATTTCATATTAAAATTATGTTAAATTAATATTTTTATTTATAAATTTCATAATTTATCAAAGAAAAATGACTGTTTTAAAAAAATTGGTATTTTCACTATTCACTGATAATAAATATTCTATGAAAAATCCTAAAAATTTACCCTATGTTCATTTTTATATACTGATATAAAAAATATTATAAAATTATGAAATTAATTTTATAAATTTTCTAGAACTTAATTATTATATTTTATCTAAAAATTAAATTAAAATTATTTTTTAAGAAAACATATTTTTGAAGAACAAAAAGAAATTACAAATAATTGAGTGATTAGTTACAAATAATTTATCAACAAATTAATGTTTATTAGTAAGTATATATTTTATAAATTAGTTAATCCTATTAATAAATTCTAATTTAATGTCTTGGTTGTAATGATCATTTTTAAATAATCATTGTTTGTTTAGGCTTGGTGATGCATATCACTTACGCTATCAAAAATAATTTTCACTTTTAAAAAACATTGCGGCCTAAAAAAAGGAGGTTAAAATTTATTCTCATAAAATATTGAAATTTATTTTATATATAATAATTATTTAAGTATATATTAATTATAAAAATATATTTTTAAATGTAAGATATAAAAATAATGAAATTAGTGAAAAATGCTACTCACATTGACGACTTGGGATTTCTCTTTGAGGACTCATTTGAAAGGCAAGGATTGTTATAATATCAGGTGAATGTATTATTAAGACTTTGAAATGGGATTCTAGTATATGGAATAAGGGTAGTGCTTCAATATTTGGATTGAAGGGGTGGTGAGTGGTCCATATTATAAGTGGATAGAATAGAAGTTTTGTAATAATAAAACCATGATATAAAGGAAGAACATGTTAAAATTTTAATGTGGATCCAAAATGTTCAATAATTGATTGATTTACAAGTTAAAGATTATAATATCTAAACCAATAAATTTTAAATATGTTTTAAATATTTTTCAAGCCCTTTCCTTCAAATTTATTACTTTTACCATTTCAGATTTTACCATGGTAACTAGTTTATTCATATGTAATTTATCATTTGTTAATAAAAATAATTTCATCCTTATTTCATAATATGGAGCATATAAATTAAAATTTAAAATACATTTTATTATATTTACTTTAAAATGTAAAAAAAATAATTTTAAAATATTTAAGTAAAGGATATTATTAAAAATTTTAAAGACAAAGTAAATTACATTCTAAAATGTCATATATAGGTTTGTAAGTTAAAGAAAATAAATATTTATTATATCAATTATTAAGTAATTAATTTTTCTAAAAATATTTTTAAAAATCTATAATTCATAATTCTATACAGATAATTTCATAAAATTGATAGAATTTATAAAAATGGTATTTTTCACTATTCACCTCAAAATATAATGAATTCAAAAAATCCCAAAAATTATCCCAAATAAAATATTGATATTTAAAATTTAAATATAATTTTAATTTCATATATTTAAAATTAAAATAATTATAAATTTATTTTAAATGGAAAATAAAAAATATAACGAGAAAAAAAATTAAATTAAAAAATGAAACTTTTAAATATAATTTGTTGTTATTTTTATTTCACTTAAATTTATAATTTAAAGGGTTTTAATATATCAATATATAATTTAAATGATGTTAATAAGTCATAGCCAATTGTAGTTCAGTGTTGTGTGTAAAACAAGTTATTAATCGTAATATTGGTTTAAAGGGAAAAAATTATATAGTAAGATCTTTGGTCTTCACCATTAATAAAGATAACAGGAATACTCATTGAATGGTAAAATAATTTTTATACACATTTTATTATACGTATTAAACTTTTTTAATATACCTTTATATATAAATTTCATATCAACTACTCATTCAGGTTGATCTCCTTCTTCATTTTAGGAATTTAATTTTTACATAACTTCCATAATAAAATTTTTGAAATATTATCTGAATTTAGTTTCACCTTCTTCAAGGAAAACATCATTGTTATCTTCTTACATTCTCATAAGATGATTTAGATGGAATTTTATTCTAGATTGATTTGTGATTTTTAAATTCCACGATGGAGGAAACTTCTATTAATTATTTTTTGGAGAAATTTAATTCACCATTATCACTATTTTTCCTCTTTTAATAAATTAAATCGATATGGAATATATTTTTGCCTTTAAATAATACATATGGTAGTTTTATATTAAATATATCTTTTTCTATCTTAATCATAATGGCCATATGGTAGTGGAATTCATAGCTCACATCTTTATTAACTTCATCATTATTTATATTATGATTATCTATTTTGTTAAAAGACATATTTTTCAATAAATCAATTATTAATCAATATAGTTTTACACACATATCATAATTCCATAACATTATATTTAAATACTAAAGAAAATTTTCAACACAATTTATTTTCTCATGTATAGAGACCTTTGTACTGTTAAAAGGTTGAAATAATTTTAGAATGTTCTTTATAATTTATACATCCTTTATTTAATCATCATAGACAATAATTGTTCCAATAATCTCAATTATACAATTAAATAAAAATTTAATGTTCTCAACAGGTTACATCTATAAATAATAATATTTATTTTTCAAAACATTGAGTGTATCCAACATGAATTTTATATAACCTTCAAAGAGATTGGATAACATTTCCCATATCTGTTTTTATTGATGTGAAATTCATTAACTTTATATAGGTTTAGTTTTTGAGTCTCCTGAAAATTAATTTTCTGAATTTATATTATATTTAAGTGTATTCATATCCATTTCATTAAATTATAACTCTATTGGATTACGAACATTAATTCCATGTAAAATAGTAGATAAAACCTCAATAGTAAGATATTGTAAATGTGATCTTAAAAGACTCATTGAAATAAAATAATTAAAACATATATTATTATAGATATATTTGTATTTAATATATTCTCTTTATCAAATGATATAAGGAGAAAAATTTTATAAACAATAACCATGTATATATAGGAATATTTAAAAATATAATTTTAAGAATCAGCATCATGGAGATTTGTGTGATCAAATTATTCTAGTTAAAGACATATTGTTCTTATTCTAGGATTAGAACTTTGACCAGTTAATAGAAAAAAAAATTATTCACTATATTCAAATGATGTAGATAATACACATGGAAATTATAGTGACATGAATTTATTATTAATAATTACTTAATTAAATTTTTATTTTTGAAGACATGAATCATTATAAAAAAGGTAAAATTCCAAAAAAATGTAATACATTAATATTTTTTATGATTCTTTTGGTCTTGGAATGTTCTAATTACCCTTACGGTGACTTCTAGTGGAATTATAATCTAATTTTATTTTTAGATATGAGATACATTGTTATTACCTAAAATAAACCTCATATATATTTTATGATTTTGGGTAAGTTTGTAATTGGTTGTTTTACATGGAAATTCATAAGTTGTGTTTTCATTTGATTGGTATCAGACAAATATTTCTTAAGTAATGTAGTTGTTTACCTTATTGAACTAGGTTTACAGTATAAGTACATATTTTCACCTAAAAACATGGAATATCTGTTGTTAATGACATGAAAAATATATGAAGGATAATTGATTAGAATCCAATCATCGTCCCGAATAATTGCTAACTATTGATAGATGTTGATAAATTTTGGAAGTGATTACAATATTTCTAACAAAATAGGGATATTTTTGTTTATATATTTTACCTTATTCTTCAAAAGAATAAATTAACGTATTTTATTTTTTATTTATTAGATACCTCATATTAATTGCATGATCACAATCATTGGTTAATTTATTCTATTCAATTATAGTACTATGTTTCAAATTATAAAATCCTAATTTTTCAATTAACTAGTTAACATGGAATGAAAATTGAAGAGTTCATTTTTATATTTTCATGTCTAATAAGGTAATTTTTTACACAATAGTTTCCAAATAATCATAAAATTTAATTAATGAAAAGGGTGATCTTATAATTTCTATATTATTGAGCTTGATTATATGGTTTTAATATCTGAAACAACTTTTTAAAATTCCTTATTTTAGTGTTTCATTTGAATATTATTGTGAATATTTAAACATCATTGTATGACTATTAATATTTTAAAAAAATGTTTTTCATGACATTTTATGGGTTAATAAACATTCTTTGATCATAAAATTAAATTTTCTTCATATTTGCTATATTTTAAATCAACTATTTATGTGAATATGATTTATTCATATAGTGGAATTACTACAGACAACTATTATTTGACCCCTTTTACCCCATTTTTTTTTATTTTATGTTTTGATTGTGTTTAAATGGTACAATTATGAAGGTAGTCGATGGAAAGTATTCACAGAAGGGGTGGGTGTGAAATTTGGATTCTTATGAGGCTTGGTAATTATATTTAATGAAAATAAGCCATGATGAATGTCAGATATATCATTATGAATAATGATATTGATAAAACTATGATAATGATTAGTGGTGGACCCTAAAGGAATTTTGATTTTTTGAAAGTAGGGGTTTGTCTAGAAGTAGTGGAGGTGGTGATATTTGCATCATGATGTTTGGGTAATTGAGCATTTTGGATATAAAATTCCTAACCACATGACATGTAATCCTGCAAGACACACACTATGTATCTCCCCCTATTTGAATATTGGGTAATTTTTTGTCTATAAATATCACTTAAGTTATGAACATAGGTCACATTCCATGTATTTATGGTCATAAAATTTAAGCTTTTACTGTATTATATGTCTGGGTAACCATCTAGTCCCACAATATGTGTGGGCCAAAGAACACGCCATGGATGAAAATGACAGGAATTGTGAATTTTTTTCAAAAAATCTCCCATGTTTTACATGGGCCCAAATTGTAATATACCATTCATTACGATCTATATAGATCGATCCCACATAAATTATTTGATGTAAGGTCACATTTATTTTAAATAGATTTACATTTCATATACTGCTGTGTTATGGCTCAGCATGTACTAAAAATTATAATATGAAACAATGAGCTACAAAAAACATATATACTACTTGAAAAAACATGTAGGTTGAATCCATAAAAGTTACACTACAATATGATATACTTTTTTACTATTAACACCCAGACAATTTGAAAATAATACTAGTGTTTTATATTTTTCCTTGTTGTTTTGTTTTTTATAACTTCTCACCAAGGTGTTTGAATCGACACATGATTAGTTTTTTCAAATTTATTTTCTAAATAGAACATAAAGGTACATATTTCATGTATAATAGGAGTGTATTCTAAGGGTTTTAGGGGAGATAGTAGACCATATCTTTGAGAATATTTGATTGAAATTAAGGTGATACATTTGGTTCAATCCCAGGGTCTGTAAAACCCTAGTGAAATTATGAGGATAGGGATTTGTTCAACTAAATGTATTTTTGAGTTGAGTACTCCATTACTGATATAGGGTACCTTTAATTCCATCCTTATGGAAAAATCTGTAAAAATGGGCATGGGTAAATACCTTATTGATCTACATAATGGTTGGATCGCCTATACTGTAGGTGGGTTTTTTATACCCCATATGATGGGGATATTTGTCTCCACCTATAATGAATTGTGTTTTCCAAGGAGGTAGGATTAAATTCATTCCACTGATTTGTTTCAATATCCTCTTTGAATGGTGTATATTATTTTTTGAATCATGGGTCATCTATTCTAATTAGGGTGAGGTGACATGGTGCTTATGATTTATGTGAAGTTGTTATGGTGTGTGAAAACTATTTTCTAGAAATATTTATTCATCAACCTTTTTAGTTTCTTTGAAGATATAACTTATAATTGGGTTTTTGAAAGTAGGAATTTTTAGATTTATTATTTTTCGAATACATATACTTAATAATGAGATGTAATTCTTTAAGGAGGTGAATAATGAGGATTGATATTCTTCCCAATCAATATTTATCTTAACCTCATGGAATATATGGTTACATTGAATATATTCTTGTTTCTACCACATTGAGGGGGTTGATATAATTTTTTTCTTCTATACACTATTTTTATGGGTTTATTAATGGTAATGTTATACCTAACCATGTATATTCTTTTTTTCCACAAGTGTCATGCCTATTTTGAGGGTGCATAATTAGGTGGTATGTTTGGAAGATATCGAGCTATTATAGCTAGATGAGTTAATAAAAAGATATATATAAAGTCTTATAGTGGAGATATTTATACAAGATTATACTTCCCATTAGTTATTCCAATGTGGAGTTATTTTATCACTAGAGTTTTTTCGTCATGGGGGTGTATTCACTTGTAACATATAAGTTGTACATAGTTATATTATCTATTTTAATTTTACCATTTAGGTTTTTAAATTATATAATTATACTAGATGATTATTGTCTTATATATTAACTATTATAAAGTTACATTTTTTATGTGTATATTTTTTTGGTGGTTGATGATTTTATATTATGTATCGAGATGCATATTTGTTACATGTTCAAATAGGATAAGGTCTTACTTATTCTTATTCCTTCTTGGTGATAGTCACAAGATGATTTTCTATTGTACATGAGATTTGGACGGTGTACTTGGATTACTATAGAACCTTGTGGGAGACCAATGGGTTAGTTCATGTTAGATTGTTGTCAGAGCTATTAGAGTTATTGGGATAGTGTTTAGGGTTAGTTTTCCTATGGGGTATGATATTGTAATTTATGGTATTGTGGAAAAGGAGCTAATTTGTTTGGTTATTGTATTATGGAGACAAGAGATGGTGAAGATGCCAATATATTCTTTTAATAGGAAACTGAACAGTTTTTAGTTAACCAATATCATTATGGAATCATTATCAGTGTACAAGTTAGTTGGTACCTGAATCATTTAGTGGTTAATATGATCGGTCCATGTTATGCCTTTGTCACATAACACAGATCTACTTTAGTAACTATGAATTCATCCCATAAAATAAAGTATATTAATAATATAATTTATTGATTTCGATCTGAGGTATAGCCTGGAAGATCCTGTTATATTGTTCAAGCCACTCCCTCTAGATTAGTTAAGTGATGAGTCACTGATTCAGATACATATTTTGAGGTATCTTAGCCTTGTAAGTAGCGGGATAATCCTCAACCATTATTCCAAGTGAAATATTCCTTATAGAGTCAATGGTAGTTCCCACTAAGATTAAATAGATTACTTCAAGGAAAAATGCATTATGTGTCCCAATGAGATATTTCACATGGTATTTAGAGGTTTTCTTGATCCTCAGGTGAAAGGGTGTAGGTTAGAGTTTAAGACATTAGTTATCCTACCTAGGTCAAAAAAATGTATACTATATAGTGGTTATTATATTCTATTTTCAATTCACAATTTAATAAGCCATTTTTTATGTTAACTGAAACTCATGATTATATGACCTTATAGTGGAAGGATTTTCATCGCATTTTTATGAATATCTAATCGATTATGTTGAGAACTGATTGAGTTCAAAAGGTGATGGAACTTTTTTGGGGTTTTATGACTGAGATTGAGCTTCTATTTTGTATAATGATTTGGGTACTTCATGTAAATTATTTGTAATGGATTTAATTTTATCATGGAAGTCTTGAAAATCTTTTAGTAGTGAGGTTTAATATAGGTTAATAACTCTTATATTTTCACACCTACATTGTATACCAAGATAATGCATTGTAAATTTTTATTTTTTTAGTTAAAAGTGAACTATTTTTTAAGAACGTGTCATTTTTTCCCTATAATTGCATAGATTGATTTCATGGACTAACCAATTTGTTAAAGGAAAAATTAATGTAAGAGAATTAACTATTTCAAGATCAGTGGCCTTCTTAAATGTAGTTATACCTGAGGAACATTTGGTGTAGCGATAGTTAACGTTGGGATCTTTTTTGGAATATCTCCACAACCACTTCACAGAGATTATCATATGATATTGACAGATGATGGTAAGGTGAAGTATAATTTCAATTGATTGATAACTATTACTAACTGATTCAAAAATAGGTATTGAGGTATAGTTTGTATAATCATTATTAGCACTAATACTCATTGATTCTAGTATAATCAAATTTTTTCATTTATAATGATTATTGGGATTCAAAATTTTCATTTAGGATCCTAGAAAAAAAATATTTATTTGAAATATTAATTTTTTTGATTTCCCCTTTTCTAATAGTAAGTGAATGTAACGCCCCGACCCCAGCTACCCAGAGTCGGTGCATTATTGCATAACATTGGAATGATCACAAAAGATCAAGTCTCGAATGACCGATTAGTTCAGTAGCCTTGGAAATGCTAGATACATTAATAAGACTTACATTACATCATAATGTAAAAAAAAACTACAAAAACATCTTGTCTTCATATCCCCTCATACTATCCCTATAGGTCATTCATAAAATACTTCATCTCATCCTGGAAAAATTAAAACATTGGAAGGGGTGAGCTCTGATACTCAGTAAGGATAACAATATAGCGGATGCTTTCATAAATAAACAAAAACATTTAGGGAAATATATAACTAAAACAAAAGCCTTACAAAACTTGAACTTCAACATAATATGGCAAAATTAAAATGAGATAATTCCATTTACTTATTCACATGGATATTCTACTGGTCGAATAATCACATGCAATATCAATAACCACTTTCATAATTATGGAATGCATAATTCCAAACTATCATAACCACGTAGCCAAGGCCTCATGCCAAGACTACAAATAACATTTTGTCAAGGCCTCATGCCAATACACTAGTTTTTCCCATGAGACCTGCCGATGCATCGAGGAGCTATAGTGGGCTCTACCCATCACTTATTAAGTCCAATGCATTCCTCATATGAACAGGTTTAAACATATCATAAACCATAACATAATCGTATCACATAAAACATGCATAAAGGAAACATAACATTTCCACATTTCAATCAAAAGATATCAATACAATAAATTGATATAATAAAACCATTTTCAATACCAAAATAAAAGAAAATTAAAACTTGGTATTTATTTTTCATTTTAAAAAAAGGATATGGCTTGTAGAGGAAGCCGAAACTCAAATAATGGTCATGGTGGTGGAGAAGTCGTTGTTGCCACATACTTACAACAAGAAAAACATTCCTTTTTGTCATTTAGTAAAACGCTTTGTATAATAACATTCCTTTTTAATAAATGTAAAATTCAAAAGGGTTTATACACCGTATAAAAGAAATTTGTGTATAAAACAGCATATGCCACAATGAATGGATATTGAGACGAATCCCTTAAAAATATCATTTTTTAAATAAAATAGATCTATTATGTGTATTCACTATAAGTACAAATAAATAATGTAAAAATACAAGATAGGAAATAATAATATAAAGACATAATTTGAAAGTAGAAGAATAACCCAAAGAACGAAAATTGGGTTAAGAAGTTCCCCTACCTCGTGTCCGACTTGACTCGATCGTTCTTTAATCTCCTGAATAATAAACAAGAGCTAATTTCTACTTGCTTAAAAACCATTTTCAAGTTCATTATACCTTTTATATCACTTATTACCATGTTATGAACATTATGTAATTATTTATGTTAATAACGGTCATTTTGTCTGTCTTTGGAACTTGGGTCAAAAATAAAATTCTTATAATTACAAGTTGTTCATGTGGAGAAATATCCATTATATCCAGAATTATATTCATTATATAGATATCATATTTATCATATATATCCATTACATACATTCATTTATAATATTTCATAACATTTAGAGGTAAGAAATGAAATGCACCATTCATGGAGACGGTAAGCCGTACGTACGCATGAACACTACTTTCATTTCTATTTCTTATTTAATGGAATGAAATTATAATTATATAAAGGTATAATATATTTCCAGTATAATATAATGTATAATACCATTTACTCAATCTTTTATACATCCCACATATGGCATTAACGATTCAAATCACTTTGAGGGGGCGGTAGTCCGCACTTCCTAAAATGAAATTATCGTGTTTACCCATAATGGAAATCATAAAGGAATGACATAAATGAAAAATACAGAATCATAAGGAAAACAAATTCATAATATATAGAATATTTAAAAATAGTTTCATCATAATGGCCACCATGACAGGAGTTAAAATAAGATTGAACAATCATTGTTTCGTGAGGCAGTAATTCGCCACCCATAGAAACAATATGTTCTTTAACCATTAGACGGAGGTGTGTGTAAGTGTAAATAAAATCCTTCTCATAAAAACATCCAAGTATATTTAGTATACTGTTTTTGTTACAAAATAAAGTAAAAATAATATTTTAGGGGGTTGCAGAAGCAAAATAAAACAAAAGAACACAAGAGAAGGCATTACCTTAAAATCGGGTAACTCTTTTTGATTTTAGCCAAAGGCTTCCTTGGGAAGACTTCTACCCAACGTGAGGCTTCTTGGAGTAAGAGAGGGAAGTTGGGAGATTATTTGGGCAGAGTTTGGCCGAGCCAAATGGCTTGAAGGTGTGTATAAGCTGGTAGAGGTGTGGGCCTTTTATAAGAGGAGAGGAGGGGCACTCTTGGAAGGTCATGAAATGTTACATTATTATGAAGTGATTTTCAGATTTCAAAGGTCCCACAATGATATATTTTGAGGATAGGTGATAAGGGTTCGAAATATACCCATAACATAAGTTTTATACAAGTGTAAGTCTTATATTTTACATTATCTTTTCATTATATTTAAATCGTTAATTAATGAGGTAATCGCTGCATCATCATGGTGTCATAAAATATTTAATTTATTTAATGTCTAAAAATTTTAAAAAAAATTACCATGATGTAGGAAATCTTTTTACCTTTCCAATTAATATTTATAGTCAAAACGTTAACTTATATAACCCCATATAATAATTGTTTTAGTAAAACAACACAAGTTTTTGGCAATTTCATTTTTACTTTAAATAAAAAGTTATTAATGTCATTTTCTTACCCAAGTGGCTCAATGGGGTCCCCAAGTTTACCCATGGATTTTCTTGGTTGGCCATGACTCATACAATAATGTTAGTATAAGGTTAAGGGTATTTTCATTTTTTTATAATATCATTTTTACCTTAAATTTCACTAATTACCTTTAATCGATATTAATTAAACATAAAAGTTACTATTCAACAAACAATTATTTTAATCTCATTGAACTACATTTTACTTCCTAATGAAAACCATGTATGTCGGATTTTTGAAAATTAAATCACAGAAGTGGTAATGTTTCATTTAAACGAAAAATTAGTTTTTTAACTACCACTTAGCAGTTTCACTATTCATAAAAAATTGATGTTTTTCATAACAATGCCAAAATTTCACCCTAAGCTATAATTGATATTCCTAATTCAAAAATGATGTCTATTTTACATAATTCTAAACATATATGTTGCATTAATAATTTTTTTAATTAATTCCCGCTGTCACAACAAATATCGTGTTTTTAGGAAACAATATATATCAAAAGATTGACAATTTTTTTATGTCCAATTTCAAATTTGAATTAATTATAATGACCACCATTGGATAAAACGGTAAAAATATATTATAATTATACATTAAAACCAGTAAATAGTATAATTTATCACTGTAAATTATTTTTATTAAAAAAGTTTTTTTAAGTATTTTTCACTATTCATAAAAAATTGGAAGTGCTCAGAAAAATACCAAAAAATCAACATAGGATAATTTTGATATTCCGAATACAAAAATGAAGTCCATTTTGAAATATAAAAATTATATAATTTCAAAACGTGGGTATTACTATTCATAATGGCTACAATGATTGGTCGCACTGTGTTAGAACTCGAGGTTGTGTACAACACACGCTGCTCTATTATTCAAAGAGAAGCGTACCATGGAAGCTTGGGGTGTAACATTCTCCCCTCCATCAATAAATTGCGTCCTCGAAATTTGAAATTTTTCTTTGAATATAAAAGGTTGAAATTAGAAAATACCTTTGTGGAAAACCCACATTGGAAATAAGGTTAGTAAAAATATAACATTAAAAGAAAGAAAGGGAAGTACAAAGGTCACTCGAGATAGCCAATGCTAGGATTATATGAAAACATAGATATGGAGGAAAAATAAACCATCAAGGTCAGATGGAGAGTTATATAAAAAAGGATTAGGGGAAAGTTTAACTACAAAAAAATCACAAACTTGTGATTGGTTAAATGATCATTGATTCCCCAGTAGGAAAAGTTAACTGACAACGTTTTTGTTTTAAGTTACCTTTCATAAAGTTGAGGAATTTATTTAGGAGATTTACTAAGAATTTAAGGAAATATACTTACTTTCCATGTAGACTTTCATTCTTTAATAAATTTTTACCACAAACCCATCTTTCACTCCAAAAGGTAATAGAACTAAAAAATATTATATTTATCCTAATCGTAAAAGGTTCTAAATATTAGACCATACCATTTAGACTAGGAAAACTATTTTTTAATAACCAGGGACTTCCTGTAGGCTAGTGGTATGTAATAAAGGCCTGTCGCACTATGGTTGTGGGTTCAATTCCTGCAGCTTTGTCCGACGCGATGGGTTATCCCCCACCGTGCAGGTTGTCCTTTTCCTAAAACTATAGTATTATAATATTCCAAAAATAATCTTCAAAAAAAATTTAACCTTAAACAATACTATCCAAAGTTCAACATAATCCATTCCAACCTTTATAGTTATCCAAAATACCTCTATCCAGACTTTCTCTAAAAGGACTCTAAAATCCAAAATCAATTGTAACATCAGATTCCCCAAACAAATTAATGTTTCTATTATTTTCACATACTAAAAATATTATTACCTTCATCATATAAAATCCTTAATGAAAAAACAATTACTGCAGTAAAATCCTTATATATATCACATTATTCTTATAACCATAATATAGTTCTTGGGTCCAAAAACACAAATAAAATAATTATTCAACATCATCAGTAGTGATAGTATAAGCTTGGACTTTCTCCCTTGTCCTTTTCTAAGGTATGTTTCCTTGGATCATAGGGCATTCATCTGCATAATTCCCCATTTCTCTACAATTGTAGCATTCAACATTGATAGCCTCTTTCTTTCCCTTACAATCACGAGCCTGGTGACCTTTTTTCTCCACATTTGTAACAAACTCCCATTCCCTTTAGGCAAGTACCAGGGTGATTCTTCCCACAATTATCCCATAATGGAAAATCCTTCTTTACCTTTTTCCCTTTATCTGTCTCTTGTTCCACCGTTATCTTCTTCTCTAGCATTACATTGTTGTCATAAGACTTAGAGAATTTATATTCTATCTTGATAGCAAATGAGACAATATCTTCGTACGATGAGAAGGATTTTGATACTAAATCTTGACAGAGAAATGGTTTTACCCCATCAAAGAGACAATCAATCATACTTCTTGGGTTACGTATATAATCTGCAGCATGTCTTTCTAACCTTGTAAAGTTGGCCTTATACTTTGCGACATTCTCATCCTCCTTTTTTCTCAGACTTAGAAATTGCCTTTCCATATCTGCTCAATGGTCATGATGAAAGTATTTCTCTAAGAAAATCTCTTTGAACTCCCTCCATTCCATATTCTATACTTTATCATCTTCCTTTGTGTATTGATTCAATGACCACCATTGATCAGCATCTCCAGTGAGGCGGTAAACTACTGTGATAACCTTTTCCCTTTCACTACTCCCCAAGGCATGGAATATTTTCTCTAAGCAATTTATCCATTGCTCATCTACTAAGGGATTTGTACTCCCATTGAATGCTGGTGTTTTTTTGCCTCATGATGCGGTCTAACATTGATCCTCCATGTTGCAGATCAGGGTTCTTCACACGAGTAAGGTTATTCTTCATAACCTGAGTGAGTTGTCCCAGTATGGTGATAAGTTGATCAGCACCAGTGGTATCTCCTGCTCCACAATAATTATCTTGAGCAGGAGGGAAATCCATACATGGAGTGCGTTCATTGATATAGTTTCCATTCCTTCCACTAGGCGCCATTTCTAAACAATGGCATAAACTAGATCAGTTTTTGAAACAAAATACATAATTCCATATTTGTAAAACACTTAACATAAATTGAACAGTTTATGGATATAGTCCATAATCATAAAAAAATTCTTTGAGGAAGTATATACTCATAGGTCCTTCATAAAGGTTTGTAAAGAAAATGATAATTATTCTAAGAATATCCCCAGGAGTGTCACAACCAAGAGTGCAGCAAGACCCATTGTTGTGCACCAGTTCCCGTTCCAGTCTAGCTAAAAGCGGTGTTTTTGGGTGTTACCCCTAGGTACATCTGTGCTAGAGCCGCCTCTACCTGCCCGTATCTAGACAGGGATGTATTGCTTAGAAAACTCAAAAAATCTCTATAATACCAAAATTCTAGGAAATTCTTCTATACTAATCCTCAAAGTCTATCTTAGGGCTATGTGCTCTAATCAGAGTTTATCTAAATCTAGCTTCCAAGGTTAGTACTAAACTGCCTCTGATACCAACTGTAATGTCCCGACCCCAGCTACCCAGAGTCGGTGCATTATTGCATAACATTGGCATGATCACAAAAGATCAAGTATCAAACGACCGATTAGTTTAGTAGCTTTGGAAAATCTAGATACATTCATAAGTCTTACATTACATCAAAAATTAAAACTAAACTACAACAACATCTTGTCTTCATATCCCCTCATACTATCCCTACAGGTCATTCATAATATACTTCTTCACATCCTAGAAAAATTAAAACATTGGAAGGGGTGAGCTCTGATGCTCAGTAAGGATAACAATATAGCAGAATCTTTCATAAATAAACAAAAACATTTAAGTCAGTGTTTAACTAAAACAAATGCCTTATAAACTTGAACTTCAACATAATATGGAAAAATTAAAATGAGATAATGTCATTTACTTGTTCACATGGATATTCTACTGGTCTAATAATCACATGTAATATAAATAACCACTTTCATAATGATGGAATGCATAATGCCAGACTACCATAACCACGTATCCAAGGCCTCATGCCAAGATTACAAATAAGATTTTGTCAAGGCCTCATTCCAATACACTAGTTTGTCTCATGAGACCTGCCGATGCATCGAGGAGCTATAGCGGGCTCCACCCATCACTTATTAAGTCCAATGCATTCCTCATATGAACAGGTTTAAACATATCATAAACCATAACATAATTGTATCACATAAAACATGCATAACGGAAACATAAAATTTCCATATTTCAATCAAAAGATTTCAATATAAAAAATTGATATAATAAAACAATTTTCAATACCAAAATAGAAGAAAATTAAAACTTAGTATTTATTTTTCATTTTAAAAAAAGTTATGGCTTGTAGAGGAAGCCGAAACTCAAATAATGGTCATGGCGGCAGAGAAGTCTTTGTCGCCGCATACGTACGACAATAAAAACATTCCTTTTTGTAGTTTAGTAAAACGCTTCGTATAAAAATATTCCTTTCGAATAAACGGAAAAGTAAAAGGCGTTTATACACCATATAAAAGAAATTTTTGTATAAAACAAAATATGCCTCAATGAATGGAGATTGAGATGAAGTCCCTTACAAAGATCATTTTCTTAAATAAAATAGATCTATTATGTGTATTCACTATAAGTACCCTTAACTAAATTATAAATACAAGATAGGACATAATAATATAGTGACATAATATGAAAGTAGGAGAATAACCCAATGAACGAAAATTTGGTTAAGAAGTTCCCTTACCTCATGTCCGACTTGACTCGATCGTCCTTTAATCTCCTGAATAATAAACTAAAGATAATTTCTACTTGATTAAGAACCTATTTCAAGTTCATTATTCCTTTTATATCACTTATTACCATGTTATGAACATTATGTAATTATTTAAGTTAATAACGGTCATTTTTTCGATCTTTGGTACTTGAGTCAAAAATAAACTTCTTATAATTACAAGTTGTTCATGTGGTGAAATATCCATTATATCCAGAATTATATTCATGATTTAAATATCATACATATCATATATATCTAGTATATACATGCATTTATAATATTACATAACATTTAGATGTAAGAAATGAAATGCACCGTTCGTGGAGACGGTAAGTCGTACGTACGCATGAACACTACTTTCATTTCTATTTCATATTTAATGGAATGAAATAATAATTATATAAATGTATAATATAATTCCAGTTTAATATAATGTATAATACCATTTACTCCATCTTTTATACATCCCACATATGGCATTAATGATTCAAATCACTTTGAGGGGGCGGTAGTCCGCACTTCCTAAAATGAAATTAACGTGTTTACACATAATGGAAATCATAAAGGTATGCCATAAATGAAAAATAAAGAATCATAAGGAACACAAAAAACATAATATATATCATATTTAAAAATAGTTTCATCATAATGGCCACTATGAGAGGTGTTCAAAGAAGATTGAACAATCATCGTTTCGTGAGGTAGTAATTCGCCACCCACAGAAACATTATGTTATTTAACCATTAGACGAAGGTGTGTGTAAGTGTAAATAAAATACTTCTCATACAAAATCCAAGTATATTTATTATACTCTTGTTGTTACAAAATAATGTAATAAAAATATTTGAGGAGGTTGGAGAAGAAAAATAAAACAAAAGAACACAAGAGAAGACATTACCTTAAAATCGGGTAACTCTTTTTGATTTGGGCCAAAGGCTTCCTTGGGAAGACTTCTTCCCAATGTGATGCTTCTAGGAGTAAGAGAGGGAATTTGGGAGAGTATTTGGGAAGCGTTTGGCCAAGAAAAATGTCTTGAAGGTGTGAATAAGTTGGTAGAGGTGGGGGCCTTTTATAAGAGGAGAGGAGGGGCACTCTTGGAAGGTCATGAAATGTTACATTAATATGAAGTGATTTTCGGATTTTAAAGGTCCCACGATGATATATTTCTAGGATAAGGTGATAAGGGTTTGAAATATACCCATCCAATAGATTTTATACAAGTGTATGTCTTATAGTTTACAATATCATTTCATTTTATTTAAATTGTTAATTAATGAGGTAATCACTGCATCATCAGGTTGTCATAAACAATTTAATGTATTTAATGTCTAAAAATTATAAATAAAATTACCATGATGTAGGAAATATTGTTATATTTCCAATTAATATTAATAGTCAAAAATTTAACTTATATAACCCCATTTAATAATTCTTTTAATAAAACAACACATGTTTGTGGCAATTTTATTTTTACTTTAAATAAAAAGTTATTAATGTCATTTTCTTACCCAAGTGGCTCCATGGGGTCCAAAAGTTGACCCATGGATTGTCTTGCTCGTCCATGACTCATCAAATAAGGGTTGGACAAGTGTAAGGGTATTTTCATTTTTTTATAATATCATTTTTACCTTAAATTTCACTAATTACCTTTAATCGCGATTATTTAAACATAAAAGTTACTATTCACCAAAACAATTATTTTAATCTCATTGAACTAAATTTTACTTCCTAATGACAACCACGTTTGTTAGATTTTTGAAAATCCAATCACAGAAGTGGTAATGTTTCATTTAATCGAAAAATCAGTTTTTTAACTACCACTTAGTGGTTTCACTATTCATCAAAAATTGACGTTTTTCAGAACAATGCCAAAATTTCACCATAAGCTATAATTGATATTCCAAATTCAAAAATGATGTCTATTTTACAAAATTAAAATCATATAAGTTGCATTAATTAATTTTATAATTAATTCGAGCTGTCACAACAAATAGCATATTTTTAAGAAACAATATATATCAAACTATTGACAATTGTTTATGTCCAATTTCAGAGTGAAATTAATTATAATGACCACAATTGGATAAAATGGTAAAAATATATTCTAATTATACTTTAAAACTGGTAAATATTATAATTTATCACTATAAATTATTTTTATTAAAAAAGTTTTTTTAAGTATTTTTCACTATTCATAAAAAATTGGATGTTCTCAAAAAAATACAAAAAATTAAACATAGGCTAATCTCGATATTCTGAATACAAAAATGAAGTCCATTTTGAAATATAAAAATTATATAATTTCAAAAAGTGGGTATTACTATTCATAACGGCTACTTTGATTGGTCACAGTGTTTTAGAACTGGGGTTGTGTACAGTACACGCTACTCTATTATTCAAAGAGAAGCGTACCATAGAAGCATGGGGTGTAACATTTTCCCCTCCTTCAATAAATTGCGTCCTCACAATGTGAAATTTTTCTTTGAATATAAAAGGATGAAAATAGAAAATACCTTTGTGGAAAACCCTCATTGGAAATAAGGTTAATAAAAATATAACTTTAAAAGAAAGAAAGAGAAGTATAAAGGTAACCCGAGATAGCCAATACTAGGATTATATGAAAACATGGTTATGGAGGAAAAATAAACCATCATGGTCAGATGGAGAGTTGTATAAAACAGGATTAGGAGAATGTTTAACTATAATAAAATCACTAACTTGGGATTGGTTAAACAATCATTTATTCCCTAGTAGGAAAAGTTAACTAACAACGTTTTTGTTTTAAGTTACCTTTCATAAAGATGAGGAATTTATTTAGGAGATTTACTAAGAATTTTAGGAAGTATACTTACTTGTCATGTAGACTTTCATTCTTTAAAAAAATTTTACCACAAACCCATCTTTCACTCCAAAAGGTAATAGAACTAAAAAAAATTATATTTATCCTAATAGTACAATGTTATAAATATTAAAACATACCATTTAGATTAGAAAAACTATTTTGTAAAAACCAGGGACTTCCTGTAGGCTAGTGGTAGGTAATAAAGGCATGTCGCACTATGGTTGTGGGTTCGATTCCTGCAGCTTTGTTCGACGCGACGGGTTATCCCCCACCCCGTAGGTTGTCATTTTCCTAAAACTATAGTATTATAATATTCCAAAAATAATCTTCAAAAATGTTTTAACGATAAACAATACTATCCAAAGTTCAACTTAATCCATTCCAACCTTTATAGTTATCCAAAATACCTCTATCCAGACTTTCTCTAAAAGGTCTCTAAATTCCGAAATCAATTGTAACCTCAGATTCCCCAAACAAATTAAAATTTATCTTATTGTCACATACTAAAAATATTATTACCTTCATCGAATTAAAACTTTAATGAAACAACAAGTACTGCAGTACAACCCTTATATATATCTCATTATTCTTATAACCATAATATAGTTCTTGAGTCCAAAAACACAAATACAATAATTATTCAACTTCATCATTAGTAATAGTATAAGCTTGTCCTTGCTCCCTTGGCCTTTTCTATGGTAAGTTTCATTGGTTATTAGGGCATTATTTTGAATAATGACCCATTTCTCTACAATTGTAGCATTCAACATTGATAGCCTCTTTCTTTCCCTTACAATCACGAGCCTGGTGAACTTTTTCTCCACATTTGTAACAAAATCCTATTCCTTTAAGGAAAGTGCCAGGGTGATTATTCCCACAATTATCCCATAATAGAAAATCCTTCTTTAGGTTTTTCCCTTTATCTATATTTTCCTCCACCGTTATCTTCTTCTCTGGCTTTACTTTGTTGTCATAAGACTTAGAGAATTCATATTCTGTCTTGATAGCACACGGGAAAATATCTGCGTACGATGAGAAGGATTGTGATACTAAAGCTTGATGGAGAAATGGTTTTAACCCATCAAGGAAACGATCAATCTTACTTCTTGGGTTACGTATTTAATCTGTAGCATGTCTTGATAACCTTGTAAAGTTGGCCTCATACTTTGTGACATTCTCATCCTCCCTTTGTCTCAGACTCAGAAATTGTCTTTCCATATCTGCTCGATGGTCACGAGGAAAGTATTTTTCTAAGAAAAGATCTTTGAACTCCCTCCATTCCATATTCGATACTTCATCATCTTCATTTGTGTTTTCAATCAATGACCACCATTAATCAGCATCTCTAGTGAGGCGGTAAACTGCCATGATAACCTTTTACCTTTCACTAGTCCTCAAGGCATGGAATATTTTCTCTAAAGAATTTATCCATTGCTCAGCAACTAAGGAATTTTTACTCCCATTGAATGTTGGTGGTTGTTGCCTCATGAAGCGGTCTAACATTGATCCTCCACGTTGCAGATCTGGGGGCTCCATACGAGTAAGGTTATTATTCATAACCTGAGTGAGTTGTCCCAGTATGGTGATAAGTTGATCAGCACTAGTGGTATCTCATGCTCCACAATAATTATCTGGAGCAGGAGGGAAATCCCTACATGGAGTGCGTGCATTGATACAGTTTCCATTCCTTCCACTAGGCTCCATTTCTAAACAATGGGATAAACTAGATCAGCTTATGAATCAAAATACATAATTCCATACATGTAAAACACTTAACATAAATTGAACGGTTTATGGATATAGTCCATAATCATAAAAATGTTTTCTTTGAGGAAGTATATACTCATAGATCCTTCATAAAGGTTTGTAAAGAAAATTGAATTATCCTCAGTATATCCCCGGGAGTGTCGTAACCAAGAGTGCAGCAAGGTCCATTGTCGTGCACCAGTTCCCGTTCGAGTCTAGCTCAAAGCGGTGTTTTCGGGTGTTACCCCTAGCTACATTTGTGCCAGAGCCGTCTCTACCTGATCGTATCCAGACAGGGATGTATTGCTCAGAAAACTCACAAAATCTCAATAATACCAAAATTCTAAGAAGTTCTTCTATACTAATCCTCAAAGTCTATCTTAGGGCTATGTGATCTAATCAGAGTATATCTAAATCTAGCTTCCAAGTTTAGTACTAAACTGCCACTGATACCAACTGTAACACCCTGACCCCAACTACCTAGAGTCGGTGCATTATTGCGTAACATTGGCATGATCACAAAATATCATGTCTCGAATGACCGATTAGTTTAGTAACGTTGGAAACACTAGATACATTCATAAGTCTTACATTACATTATAAATTAAAAAAAACTACAACAACATCTCTTCTTCATATCCCCTCATACTATCCCTGCAGGTCATTCATAATATACTTCTTCACATCCATGAAAAAGTAAAACATCGGAAGGGGTGAGCTGTGTTGCTCAGTAAGGATAACAATATAGCGGAAGCTTCTATAAATAAAAAAACATTTAATGAAATTTATAACTAAAACAAAATCCTTATAAACTTGAAATTCAACATAATATGGCAAAATTAAAATGAGATAATTCCATTTACTTATTCCCATGGATATTCTACTAGTCGAATAATCACATGTGATATCAATAACCACTTTCATAATGATGGAATTTATAATTCTAGACTTTCATAACCACGTAGCCAAGGCCTCGTGCCAAGACTAAAAATAAGATTTTGTCACGGCCTCATGCCAATACACTAGTTTGTCTCATTAGACCTTCCAATGCATCGAGGAGCTATAGCGGGCTCCACCCGTCACTTGTTAAGTCCAATGCATTCCTCATATGAACAAGTTGAAACATATCATAAACCATAACATAATCGTATCACATAAAACATGCATAAAGGAAAAATAAAATTTCCACATTTCAATCACAAGATATCAATACAACCAATTGATATAATAAAACCATTTTCAATACCAAAATAAAATAAAATTAAAACATGGTATTTATTTTTCATTTAAAAAAAAGTTATGGCCTGTAGAGGAAGCCGAAAGTCAAATAATGGTCACGACGGTAGAGAAGTCGTTGTCGCCGCATATGTAAGACAAGGAAAAAATTCCTTTTTTTAATTTAGTAAAATGCTTCGTATAAAAATATTCCTTTAGAATAAATGTAAAAGTCAAAGGGTTGTATACACCGTATAAAATAAATTTGTGTATAAAACAAAATATGCCTCAATGAATGGAGATTGAGACAAAGTCCCTTGCAAAGATCATTTTTTTAAATAAAATAGATCTATTATGTGTATTCACTATAAGTACACATAAATAATGTAAAAATACAATGTAGGACATAATAATATAATGACATAATTTGAATGTAGGAGAATAACCCAAAGAATGAAAATTGGGTTAAGAAGTTCCATTACCTCGTGTCTGACTTGACTCGATCATTCTTTAATCTCCTGAATAATAAACTAGAGTTAATTTATACTTTCTTAAGAACATTTTCCAATTTCCTTATTCCTTTTATATCACTTATTACTATGTTATTAACATTATGTAATTATTTATGATAATAACGGTCGTTTTTTCGATCTTTGGTACTTCAGTCAAAAATAATATTCTTATAATTAAAAGTTGTTAATGTGGAAAAATATCCATTATATCCATAATTATATTCATGATTTAGATATCATATATATCATATATATCTAGTATATAAAATCATTTATAATATTACATTACATTTAGAGGTAAGAAATGAAATGCACCGTTCAGGGAGACGGTAAGCCGTACGTACGCATGAACGCTACTTTCATTTCTATTTCTTATTTAATGGAATTAAATTATAATTATATAAAGGTATAAGATAATTCCAGTATAATATAATGTATAATACAATTTACTCCATCCTTTATACATCCCACATATGGAATTAACGATTCAAATCACTTTGAGGGGGCGGTAGTCCGCACTTCCTAAAATGAAGTTAGCGCGTTTACCCATAATAGAAATCATAAAGGTAAGACATAAATGAAACATACAGAATCATAAGGAAAACAAAAACATAATATATATCATATATATAAATAGTTTCATCATAATGGCCAACATGAGAGGTGTGAAAAGAATATTGAACAATCATCGTTTCGTGAGGCAGTAATTCACCACCCAAAGAAAAAGTATGTTCTTTAACCATTAGACGAAGGTGTGTGTAAGTGTAAATAAAATAATTCTCATAGAAACATCCAAGTATATTGAGGATACTGGTTTTGTAACAAAATAAATTAATAAATATATTTTAGGGGGTTGGAGAAGCAAAATAAAACAAAAGAACACAAGAGAAGACATTGCCTTAAAATCGGGTAACACTTTTTGATTTGAACCAAAGGCTTCCTTGGGAAGTCTTCTGCCCAATGTGATGCTTCTAGGAGTAATTGAGGGAATTTGGGAGAGTATTTGGGCAGAGGATGGCCGAGCCAAATGGCTTGATGGTGTGAATAAGGTTGTAGAGGTGGGGGCCTTTTATAAGAGGACAGGAGGGGCACTTTTGGAAGGTCATGAAATGTTACATTATTATAAAGTTATTTTCGGATTTCAAAGGTCAAAAAATGATATATTTATAGGATAAGTTTATAAGGGTTCGAAATATACCCATCCAATAGGTTTTAGACAAGTGTAAGTCTTATATTTGACATTATCTTTTCATTTTATTTAAATCGTTAATTAATGAGGTAATCGATGCATCATCATGGTGTCATAAACAATTTAATTTATTTAATGTCTAGAAACTATAAAAAAATTACCATGATTTAGGAAATATTGTTATCTTTCCAATGAATATTTATAGTCAAAAAGTTAACATATATAATCCGATGTAATAATTTTTTTAGTAAAACAACACATGTTTGTGGAAATTTTATTTTTACTTTAAATAAAAAGTTATTAATGTCATTTTCTTACCCAAGGGGCTCCATGGGGTCCCCAAGTTGACTCATGGATTTTCTTGGTCGGTCGAGACTCATCCAATAAGTGTAGGACAAGTGTAAGGGTATTTTAATATTTTTATAATATCATTTTTCCTTAAATTTCACTAATTACCTTTAATCGCGATTAATTAAACTAAAAAGTTACTATTCACCAAAAATTATTTTAATCTCATTGAACTACATTTTACTTCATAATGACAAACATGTATGTTGGATTTTTAAAAATCAAATCACATATGTGGTAATGTTTCATTTAAACGAAAAATCAGTTTTTTAACTACCACTTAGTGGTTTCATTATTCATAAAAAATTGAAGTTTTTCATAACAATGCCAAAATTTCACCCTAAGCTATAATTGATATTCCAAATTCAAAAATGATGTATATATTATAAAATTCCAAACATATAAGTTTCATTAATTAATTTTATAATTAATTCCCACTTTCACAACAAATAGTGTGTCTTTAAGAAACAATATATATCAAGTGATTGACAATTGCTTATGTCCAATTTCAAAGTGAAATTAATTCTAATGACCACCATTGGATAAAATGGTAAAAATTTGTTCTAATTATACTTTAAAACCAGTAAATAATCTAACATATCACTATCAATTATTTTTATTAAATAAGTAGTTTTTAAGTATTTTTTACTATTCATAAAAAATTGGAAGTTCTCAAAAAAATACAAAATATTCAACATAGGCTAATTTCAGTATTCCGTATACAAAAATGAAGTCCATTTTGAAATATAAAATTAATATAATTTCAAAAAGTGGGTATTACTATTCATAATAGCTAATTTGATTGGTCGTGGTGTGTTAGAACTCGAGGTTGCGTACAACACACGCTGCTCTATTAATCAAAGAGAAGTGTACCATGGAAGCTTGGGGTGTAACAGTGAATATTGGATATTCACCTCATATAAGGGGGATATTTGGTGATAATTCATTAGGTTGGGATGAGGCCCTGTAACATCATGATTTGGTATGGATTATAAGGTTTCTAACTATGGAAACACAACAAGTAGTTTAAAAAACATTCAACGCTCAAAATTAATAGATAGATTCCCATATGTAGAACATTTTAGAGTTTCCCATACATATAAATTTACTTATGTACACCTTTATTCTTAGGATGTACCAAAATATCATACTAATTATTTGGTGGTCTCACTAATATCATGGAGATTATAGTGTAGTTATGAGACCTATTGAATATTTTTTTAGTAAGATATCTATGAACAGTGGAAAGGAATAATGGGGATTAAGGATGTCAAACATTATTCTGATTAAAATAAATTTTAGTTTTTTATGACAATATTCCAACTGTATCATTCATGAATCAATAAGGACATATTTAAATCATTATGTTGTTATTGGGTGTAAATATTCCATTAAACATGTTTATATTACTTGTGGATCATTTTTTTATGTTTTTTAATATAGACCTCATATGAGAAAAAAATTAAGGCAAGCATATTGAGCATTTAGAAGTATTCTGTATACTACATTAAATTCATTATCCACATGGTGAATAGAATGGATAGATTATGAGAAGCATGAAGACCTCATAGACTATGTATGTAGATTTACAAAACATTGGCATTGTATTTAATTCTCATAGAAGAAATTTTTACACAGTGGGTAGAGAAGATATCTATACAACTATCCATGGTTAAGTTTGTTTTTATAGAAGAGGGACACATGGAATGTCTTTCATCAATTTTTCACTACTACAAAAAAAATCCTATAACAGCACTGACATGTACCAATGCTCATAAAATACGCTGATAATGTTCATCTTTATCAGAGCTAATAAAAGCGATGATTCAGGGCACCCTTTATGAGCATTTTTTTAGTACTGATAAAAGGTTACCTTTATCAGTGCTTTATTTTCGCAATGATAAATCCAACCTTTATTAGTGATTTATTATTAGCCCTGATGAAGGTCCAAAATAAAATGAAAAATTAAAGAAATAAAAATAAAATGAGTAAATTAAGAAAAATATGAAACATATTATTAATTAAATAATTATTGATAAAAATGAATAAATTTAATATAAATATATATAGATTATAAATAATAATAAATAGTATATATTAAATATATATATATATAAAATGAATAATTATAATATATATAATTTTAATTAAAAATGTATAAATGTATTATTCATATTTAATGTTGTTTGATTTTTTAATTTAACCTATATCAAAAGTCGTGTGTGGCATTAATTTCACACACACACACACACATTCACTTATATATAGAAACACAAAAAAAATATTTACAAAATATATAGAAACAAATACACCTAATATTTATGTAATTTATTTAAAATTTTATATATTTTAGAATTTCATTATTACAAGATACATTTAATATATATTATTTTTTCAATCTGTCAATTTTACTTTTTTTAATACTATAGTTAGGGAATTCATTTTTAATGTTTTTTTATTTTACTTTTTTATTTTATTACTTTCAATTACTTATTTATTTATATTTATTTACTATGTTTTAGTATTTTTAATTTTTATTCATCCACATCAATATATATATATATCCATATTTTTTAAATAAATTATATTTAATTCAATATAATTATCCATTTTTGGATATTTTGTGTACTCGTTTTGAATTATTCAATTTCACTAATTTTTAAAATGCATGTATTAAGAATTATAGATCCATTAATAATGTTAAAAATATATTTGGAAATAAATATTTATAAATGAATATATCTATTAAGGTATATTTACTATATTTATAATTATTATAAATAAATAATTATTATTTTTTAAATTATTATTTATATAATTAAAAATTAAAAATTATAAATATTTAAATAATTATAAATTTATTATAAATTTATTTAAACAATTATAAAATTATAATAATATTTTTTAAATAATTATAAAATTATAAAAAAAATTATTAAAATAATTATAAAATTAAAATAAAGTTATTCAAATAATAATAATTATAAAATTTCTATCATTACAAAAAAATAACTGTTAAAATATATATTTATTAGCCCTTGAATGTTAGCGTCGATAAATATGTCTTTTATCATTGTTTTTTTAGTGCTGATAAAGCTCAAGATTTATCAGCGTTGATAAATTTAGTGCTGATAAAAGGGATCTTTATCATTGCCATTCTGAAAGCATTATTCAAAGTGTCCTGAATGTATTTAAAAAACACAAACCATGACTCATTCTCCCGTGATTGTCAAGCTCTCATGGAACTCTATAACAACTGGCGCAACTCCACAATGTTCCCTCAGATTAATCAAGGCAAGAATCCAATGCATGTTATTTTGTACTCTTCCTCTGTCATTGTTTTAAGTTCTGGGTTCCGCATTTTGAATTTTTGAACTGTTCTTAAACATGATGAATCGTATACATCTTCTCATCGCTACTGAAATACAAAGAGTGTCATTATATTTCATTATTTTTTACCTTTCATATGTTTTTGAGTGTCAATCACATTTTTTGCTACAGTAACACATAGATGATTTACTCACCTCTCAACATTAATAAAGAGACCTCTCATCCCCCTCAGTTTTCTCTTCTTTGAATAATACAGGGCTCCAAAATCTAGGTAGTTTCTCAAATTTAATTCATCTTATATACTAGATTATAGATTCTAAAGGCTTAATTATGAGGGTTTTTTAGAATTATGGGGTACCAAGTTATTGCCATTATTTATGGGTGATGAACATATAAGGACCAAGGTATCGGTAAAAATCAATAAAAAATGATTGTTGTATTTTGGTTATTCATGTATATTGTTAAACCGTTAAATGGGTTAGATAGATTTATGATTTTGATTAATAATTATTTTATTTTATTCTAAATAATAATGAATTAATTATTCACATTCCCAAAAATTATTTTAGGGATGCATGTAGTGAGAGTTTTGTTTTTTTAATTAATTTATGATTGTTATTAAACATTAACCATATATTACAAAGGGTGTTGGGGAATTTATTTGGTGATAAAATTATTCTCAACAAATTTTTTAAAATATTCATAAATTATATAGAGTTGATAAATCATTAGGTAAATGGAATTAGAAATACACGACTACATATAAAGAGTCTATTTCCAAAAATTATGTGAGCTATCCATGGTTGGATAGTTGTTCAATAAAATTATGAGATGTGATTTATGATTTAATAATAAAAATAATGAGATAATTAAATCATATGATAAAAAAATAAATTAAAAATTCATCTAACATGGTGAATAAACATTTTGATAGAAAAATTGATTAAAAATTACTTTTGATGTTTTGGATCTTTATGTCTTATAAGTCATGTACATTTTTATCCATGTCCAAAAATAACAAAATATAGATATCATATTTGGTGATATACATAAAAAATAAATGAAAATTTAAGATTATATATACTTTTATTAGAGGCTACGGCATATGAACAATGTATATTTTGGTGGGTCATTAAATATATGAAATTTTATGAAATAATTTTTCTACTTCTTCTAAATGCTTTCTCATTAATTATAAATCACAAGGAGAATCATAGATGGATTGAATCATTTATTGAAACACTCAATCAAATACGTACTCTGACATGATGAAATTATTAGCTTCCATGAGATGGCAGTCAATGCTCAAGGTATTCTTTATTAAATATCGAGTCCTTATAAAGGGATACGACCCCCTATTATAATTAACCATTTTTGGCATTCCATAGTGAATCATCTCTTCTTCTCTAATCACTATGTATCACAAGGTTAAGGCGCTAGCACTCCTTTCGGGATCGAGGGTCCTCATGGATATTTCTATGATTGAGGGCTACTGTAATCTTCAGAAAGGAAAGAATAATTTGTTTTCTGCTTCAGTGTTATAAATCAAACATATTACATTGAATTATAAAGATGGATTGTATTGATATTATATTGTAGGTATGTCATAGTTATTTTTCTTTGTTTCCATTCAAATTTATACTAGAGTTAAATCAGCCCTTATTTAGATTTTTTATCCCTCTAATGATCGTAGGACGATACCCTAAAACTCATAAGTGGTATCAGAGACTTGTTCTTGAAGGAAACAATGTATTAATCTTTTATTTTTTTCAGATAAATAAATTCCATATTGTATTATTTCAATAATATATATTATTATATGAATAATATATTTGTTCACCCATATAATATGGCTATTATATATCATATGGTATGACATATAGAAAATTTAAGGATTTTAACTATGTTTTATCATACAATTTATGATATCACAAAATATGAATCTACCCATGGTTTGTGTGAAAATATAAGATCATTGCACAAATACAATATCACGTGAATTATTAAATATGATAAAATAAATATGATATGTTTTATCATATTATCTAATACCATACATGGATTATGATTAAAGTTTTTTCATAGAATATTATTGAGTTGTTGGGATACCTCTCTCCAATATTATATTTTACAACCAATAATATCATTATCATTCATAAAGTAGGACATTATTATAGTTAATTGTAGATCTACATCAAGATGTGTGGTTTAATTTTCAACTATGGGAGGTATATATGTCTCCTCTATGATTTTATGGTAATATATTATAATAATAAATTTAGGATTACACAGAATAGATTCATTTAATTTATAAGAGTAAAAAAATTCAAGATCAATACTGAACATAAGTTGAAAAATTAACACTTTAAAAGTATGTATGGTATTGGTGGGATCTTATAGTGGATTAAAAAAATCAAAAATTGGATGGTGTGGAATCCTTGATTATATATAAGTGATGTCCAATGTATGTGGGGTGTGTTTAATTTCTTCAATATCGTTAGAGTGACGTTATTCCAATTCTTCTTCAATTGAGGATACACTTTAAGTGATTCCATTAGTTTAGTTTCCTAGGAAAATTTATTCCATATACAATTGATTGTATTCTATCTCTTGATGATGGATTGGACTCCCTCTTTCAAACAATCCTTCCATCATCATTTTGGTTCCAAATATCATTGATAACATACCTCCCGAATAGTGATGGGAAGAATGCTAGTTTGAAAGAGCTAATGAGTAGCCTCGAATCCATCATCAATATATGGAAGGAAATAAAGCATATGAGGATGGATTAAATAATGGTAGTTAAGGTTATTTGTTATGTAGTATTTATAAATTATATCAATCTTCAAGACAGTAAAAATTTTCATCCAAGCTGCATGCAATTTTTGACTTTTATGTATGACATTTATTTCATTGTTATTATTCAAGACAAATTCAATGTTTTAATATGCATGAAGTCAATGTATTTTAAACATGATTATGTTTCCAATATCAAGAAAGAAAATATTGTGGACAAAAAATGATAGAATTATTAGGGTATCAACAACATGTTGATAAAAAAATGAAAAAAAAATAATGAAACAGAATTACAGTTTTGAATAAAATTATCAAGTCAATAAGTGAGGGAATATAATATTAGGTTGGTTAGAATAAGTGTGGACAACCTATTGAACTTAATAATTCAACATTCATTAGTTATCTTGCGGTCACAATAAGGATAAATGTTTCAATTGATATTGACTCATATCATCATGTCCAACCCGTAATCAAGGAAATCCTTGGGAAAGATATATTGGTATTGTTACAATATACTTTTTCTATTTTAGTAAAAAAAAATTATAATGAAAAATTGATTTATTTTTATTATTCCTTGAATTTCAGAAGATTACCATAACTAATTTATCTTAATGGATGTTGGAAAATCCCATAAAGGCTTCTAGAAACTTCTAATGAAGTTATATCTTAGGGATTCTGATCGAAAAATAAATCCCCACCCACCACTTAGTTATACACACATTATAATGAAGGAAACATGGACGAATTTCAGAAATTATCGCAATGAGAAATTATTTCAAGTGCATTTCGATTGATAATATATTATTTGATATTTTTTTCTACAAATTCATTAAAAATTGTAAATTTAGTAAATAACAAAAGAGTTTTGAAAATAAACCACGTTCATTAACACCGATGTACCCATATCACAAAGCAAGGATGGGGTACTCTTCATTAGATAAAAAATTGGTATTTGTTTTAAATCAACAATAAATGTTTAATTATTTGATATTTAATGACATGCATTATTTTTTATATGTATATTGATGAATCAAAATTTGAATCCACTTCCACCTCACGTCATGTTCTATGGAAGGAGGCTCAAGTAAATAAGGATGGTATATTAGTTGATGAAAACAAATAATTAGTATGGGAATCATGTGTAAGTATTAAATAATTTTAATTTTTTGTGATTTATGAAAATATTATAAAAAAAATATGTTCATATTTTTTAAATGGTTTAGACACAAGAATCATAAATGGCCATACTAGAAGAAAGGATACTTTTAGTAGATTTGAAGAGACCTAAACAATATGGTCACGTTAGAGGAATTGGTTTTGGAGTTTGTCCTCAGACATATTTTGAGAATATAAAACAACATGAAGATATAATTAGATGAATGCAGACAGAATTAGACTCACTACATGATATTAATTTGCAATCCGGATTGGCCGAATAATGTATAAAAAAGGATCAAAGTGAACCGAAAATTGAGAAAAGACCCACTCTTGAACAAAATGATCCCACAAGATTTTAGGCTAGCCATCCCCCCCCCCAAACATACCTTACCCAAGAGAATCAATTTTTTCATTTTTTCTTTCTCTTAAATGTGAATCAAACAAATTCTGATAAATTTAGATTACTAAAATTATGTATGGTATAGTTTTACGTGATTTTACCTATAAACACCCATGTACTACTTTGTTGTGATGGGTACATTGTATAATATCCCATGACACCAGCTACACAATCAACCCCTCCCAAAAAAATCTCATGGGAGTGGGGATTGAGTTATATTATGATACTACTACTGAGATTAATATTCCACTTAATGGTCTAGATATTACAACGATTGAAGATTCTATTGGAGCTTTCATATCATGGTCTTTTATTCTTATAAAGACACATTAGGTACGTCTTTAAAAAAATCATATGAAAAACATTTAAAAATTGATGATAAAATGTATGAAGTGAGGTATAATATTATAGATGGATAAAGCGGTGTAGAAATGAAATGTCAATCCAAGAAAATCTAGTGAATCAACCAAGAAAACAAAATAACCATCCGAGAGTACCTTATCCCCACCGGTTCCAAAAATAATAATTATTTTCCTTGAAACTCCATAAGGAGACAACCTTTATATATAAAAATATGTCTTAAATTGAGTATCAAGAAGAAATATAGGAATATTTCGTGACAAATGGAATTGGTCTTGAAAATCTAAATGATATTCTCAAGTATGAATGGTTGGGCATCTCAGTTGTGAATACATACATAAGATACATTTTCATAATACGTTTTTAAAAATAGTGAGTGAAATATATTTCTTAATGTCATAAATATTCATATTTTGTATAGGAATTTATATTACAACAATATAATAGGAAGATATTTCAAATAATGATTTGGATTCATTAATACCTATATTATTTCAATGCTAGAAATTACATTGAATGAGGAAGAAATTAACAGAAAAAAAAAGATGAGTTACACAAATAATTTAATAAAAAATTAATCATATTATTTATTATTTATATCGCTAAAATTTAAGTTTAGAACACTACGATCTAATAACATAAATGATATTTTTAATTTTTTCATTACATAATTGTTTTTCCTTTTTTAGGAAGCACTGGATGCTGATAGTAGTCAATATAGATGCCTTGAATTTTTTATTTTGGATTCAATGCAAGGATTTATAACCAACCGACCACACATTATGTTTATTTTGAATATTTAATATACTACAATAAAAATTATATAGATACAATTAAAATTATATTTTCATATTGTGTTTTAATAAGAATTTTTTTATGATAGGGTGGTCGATAAAAATAGGCTAGATCATGGTATGAAGTCGGTTTATAAAAATATAAAGCCTATGGATTACTAAAAATTGAAAAAATTTAATTATATATATTAATATTTAAATATAAAAACATTTAAAAATAATTTACTGATTTTATTCAATATTTCTACAGTGTCTGATATAAGATAATGTAATCAATTTTGGATATTTTGTTTCAAATTCATGAGAGAAATCATAAATCATGAAATGGCCAAAATCCCCCAATAGGTAATTTTCAATGTTAATTAAAATTTCAATGAGTATATTTCATAATCATTTGTTTCTCTATATTTTTTATTACTATCAAGACTGGAAATAAAAGAGTTTTTCATAAGAAGAAATAAATATTTTATAGACTAGTTGGTATCATACTTTTTTCTGAATTATTTCTAACAAAAAACTGAGGTTATTAATTTTTTGTCTGTGACTTAGTATAAGTTATAACATTATTAAGATATTTAGAGTTTAAATAATTTTTTTCATAGTGGATATATATTATTTTTTATCTCTTTCTAAAGGAGAAGAGTAATGGAGGAAATAATTTTGTTTATTATAACTAACATAAAAATAGTAAAATTAATAGGAAATCACGGTGGTGGAGGAGGAGGTGAAGGATATGGTAGAGGAAGAGGTGGGGTGAAGGGAGAGGTAGAGTCTGGTTTGGACACCGACATGGAGGAGGAGGCAGAGGTGAAGACCGAGGTCAAGATCGAGGTGGAGAAGGATAAAAAGTGAAGGCTTGAAAACAAAAAAATTGTTCATAAATGAATTATAATAAGTATCATATAATTATTATGTTTTAGAATAAAATTTTAAAAGCACACACAACACTTGTCACTAAAGACAACATCTATTGTGCCTCATTCCAGTTTAAAACGACATTTTAGAAAAATATACATGTGGTATACTCAAAATTGAGAAAATATATTCATATTATTTTGGTACTTTAGAAAAATGATCCCTACATAATTTTCGATTTATAGGGATCATATTCACCTCAATCTGACATATGGTGTGACCAGTATGACTCAAAGTTTCTCTTATCAGTTCAAAATTTTTATTTTAATAGAAAAAGTTTCACTCACTGAAAACTGAGAAAATGTTCTCATATTATCTTGATAATTTTGTAAAACATTTCATAATTCATTTATGACCTGTATGAATCGGTCTGATGTCAAACCCACACATGATTCCACCTATATGGCTCAAAGTGTATGTTTCTATATTAAAATTACATTTTAGTAAAAAATATATGTGGCATACTCCAAATAGAAGAAATGAATTTTGATTATTTTGATACTTCCATAATATTATCCATTAGTCATTTAGGATGTGTAGAATTAAGTCATGCCTCAATTTGATGCATAGTGTGACTGGCATGACTCCAAGTGTGTATTTTTTATAAAAAATTGACATTAATTTTAGTGAAAAGACAACTAACCTACTGAAACCTAGGTAAAAGACATAAGATTGTTTTTCTACATTTATAATATAATCTATATGTCCTTTATGGCCTGTATGGATTATTCATACCTCAATGTGACACACTATGTGACCGATATGACTCTAATTGTTTGTTGTTATTTTAAAATTTACATTTGAATACAATAAAGGTCCACTCACAGAAAAATGAGAAAACATGTTTGTATTGTCTTGATAATTTGAGACAATGATTCATAATTAATTTTTTATGTGTATGAATCAATATAATGTTAAACCCACACACAATTATACCTGTATGGATCAAAGTACGTGTTTAAAGATTAAAATGTCAATTTAGTAAAAATCACATGTGGCGTACACAAATTTGAGTAAAAACATTCAAATGGTTTTGATACATTAATAAAATGATCCATGAGTCTTTTGGGACATGTATCATTTATCTACACCTCAATCTGATGCATAGTGTTACTGGTATGACTCTAAGTGAATCATTCTTATTCAAAATTGACATTAATTTTAGTGAAAAAACCAAATAACTTACTCAAAAATGACCAAACACATTCATGTTATTTTGGTACATTAGTATAATGACCCATATGTCGTTTTTCATGTGTAGGGATCAGCTGTAACTCAATATGACATGTGGTGTGGCCAGTATGACTCCAAGTGTGTCTTTTTATTCAATTATGACATTAATTTTAATAAAAAAACAACTAACATAATCAAAACCAAGAAAACAACTTCCATTTATTTAATTATCTTAGGAAAATGATCTATAAGTCATTTGTGACATGTAGGAATCAGTGATGCATCAATTTGACTCACAATGTGATGGATATGACTACAAATGCATATTTTTATTCCTGATTTACATTAATTTTTGTAAAAAAATTGTTATACTGTATAATAGTGTTTTCTTTTTCTTATATTTGGGTTAGAAACATTATTTCATTTAAATTCATTATTTTTATCTTATTTTCGTAATTTTTGTTGCTTTTTCTACTGATGCAGTGTATTGTGGAAGCACATCGAACCTATTTCTGGAGATGAATTGTGATGCAACATGACAATATAGTTTTCAACTTTATTAGTGCTAATAAATTCACTAATAAAGAAAACATTTATCAGTTCTAATAAAGGACACCATTATCGGTGATTATACAGATACTGATAAAGTCTGTTTTTATCAGTGCATTAAAAAGCACTGAAAATCAGACTTTTGTCCCCACAAATAAAAATGATGATAAATCATACTTTTATCTGTTCATTTAAAAGAACCAGTAAAAGACACCATTTATCAGTGCTTTTTAAAGCAATGATAAAGGTTCTATTTATTAGCATTAAATTAAAACACTGATAAATGGGGTCTTTTATTAGTGCTTTTATTTGCGATGATAAATATACCCTTTATCAGCGCTTTTTTAGCGCTGATAAAGGACATGGAATTTTAACCATGCTATGGTCATGATCAATTTTCTAGTTCTAATAAAGGCTGATTCTAGCACTATTAAAGCCATATTGTTTAGTAGTGGATATAACCATAAAAACTCAATGAGTGTGGGAGGTCTAGTATGATTGTATTCATTGTGGGAACTAGTCTGATTTTTTGGTGGGTTGTGTGCCTTATAGATTATCCTAATGATATGGAGTGAATCATTATACTTCAGTGTTACATAGTGGTGTATCCATAAGTATCGTCATTGTTGTTATTATGTTCTCTTTTAAACTATGTACATCTAGTGTGTATGGAACCATATATTGTAATCATAACTAAGAATGGATTTTTATCGAGTGGAAACTATATCTTTGTGATGAGGAACATTTCTATGTGGATTGAAGCTTTTGATCACATAAATTATGAATGGTTTTATCCTGGGGTTTAGAACTGAAAAAATAGGTTTATTTGAATTTATCAATACATTAATCTTTGGATTATGGGGTAATAAGTCATTCATGAGCTCAAGTTTGGTTTTATATTGGATTGAGGAGGTTATTATTGTAACTTGATATTCTCATCCATTTCTTTATCAAAGACCAACCATAACCATCCCTGGTTATCATCAGCAATGGATGCGAGAATGTTTTGAGTTATAGGTTTAGTTTTATGTTTTTTAGAGGGGACATAAAGTGGTATATTATTTTGATCTAGTGATAATTTTTTTCATGATGTTAGTGATGTTAACACATTCTGTTTATCAAGTAATAGTGAGAAGATAAGTTACACATCAAAGACTTCCACACAATGATCCCTTGTATGCTTGGTGTCAATATTATGTTAAATCACCCTGGGTAGAATTTTTTGTGGAATCATGGTCTCCATGTGTTATACTATGGTTTTCACTGTAAAGGTGGTGATAATACCTATCTTATAGGCGTTTCCCTTAATAATGAACCAATATACATTTTGTGTTAATGATTCAAGGTTTTTTTATGTGCTATAAAGATGGGAGAAATATGGTAGGAAAGGAATTTTAAATGGAACCCGAAAAAAAGTATTATAATGTGAACTTATGATTTTATGGAGGTTTTACCATAAAAGTATAAAATTGATCAAACCATATAAATAATTCTAGAATAGTTAATTTTATTTGGATAGATGTATAGGGGGTAATTTGTTTACCTGTATGATTTTTTTTCATGAGCTATATTAGAGACTATACATTAAAGGTAGATTAATTGAATGAAATTATGGGTTATTATTCTTTACTAGACTATTTTATGATGATATTAGTTTATTAGTTTATAATGACTCCTCTTTGGAGATGAAGTTTTTTAAAGGTATAGAGGATTCAATGAACCATATTTTTTTGACAAGGGATACATTATTTGTTTTTTATTTTTGATGATTGGGTTCATAAAAAGGCGCAAAATAGAAAATTTACCATAGCGATTACCATAAATGTTTTCTAGATGATTTATTTACGTTTCAAATATTTTAATTTCTCTTGCACTAAATTTCGGTGGACTTGTCGTCTAGTTGAATTTTAATGGATATTTTTTATTTATTAAACAAAATAAATATTCATCTTTTGAGTGTGATCACTATTATGTTCTTAGATGAAAATTATAATATTTTACCCTTTTAGAAAATTTAAATAATTAAGTATTTTACCATGGTTTACATTATAAATTTATTATTTCACCACACACCTAGGGTTGTTCGTTAGTGATGAAATGAACCCAATATGAAGTGGAGGTGATTTGGTTTCAATCATTGAGAATAATGATAAATAACCATGGATAAATAATGGTGAATTTCTTAATTGAGTAAATTATTTACATTTAGTTAGGGATCATTTCATTTTTATCATTTTACTTGTTTTTTATTTGAGTAAAACAATATATATTATGTTTCATTTTTTAGATACCCTATATGAATTACTTGAATAAAATATTTGTTTAATTTATATTCCCATGTTATCATTGTGTTATTCATTAATCATTTATTATTACTTAATCAGTTGATTAACATGGAGATAATTTGATAAGTCCCTAAATTAATTATACATATAACATGGTTGGTATTAACCCCATAGTTGGTAAATTACCATGTAGTTTCATTATATTATTCTATCTAATGATTTTCAAGTGTATTAATAATATTTGAACTTTTTATATTTTTCTTGAATGTTGTGAAAATTATTTTCATTCAAAAATATCTTTGAATAATATTTATTGGATTACTGAATCAAATTTTCATCCCTTGCTTAATGTTCATTTTTTAGTTTGTATAAGAATCTAATTTCATTTAATTATTAGACTTCCCATCAACCACCATTATTTGATTTTTTTCTTCCCCATCCTTCAAACTAGGGTTCAATGGTGGTGAAATTCTACAATAGAAATGGTAGTAGGTAATAAGGATTTGCAAAAATTTATAGGTTTATTTATTATAATTTTGATGAGGATTTGGTGTGACTTTGAATTAAAGGATGTTATAGTGATAATAAAATCTACAATAATGAATAATTATTATAATGGAACTCTTTCATGGTTTAGAAGTGCGCTCCAAATTCATATATCTTGGCCGATAATAGGATGATACTAGAGTTGATCAAGGCGGTTCCATCAATGTTGTGATGCGTGAGAAAACACACAATTCAAATTTTAAATTCCGTACTACAATATGTGTAGTTTTCTTAGTCACACATCATGACTCTTTATCCAAATAATTGATACGGTTTCCCTAGTTTATAAATATCTCATAAGATTTAAATATAACTCTCATGTCATATATTTTGGTCTAGGTAATGTATCATAGGATAAACATGACAAATAAGTAGATCGCATTCACCTTGTGGTCCATAGTACACATCATGTATGGAAAACACATGGATCAGTTAGTTTTAACAATACACATTGATGTTTTCTGTGGGGAAAATATGCTATTATCTATTCAAGAATCACTATGTTGGTAGACCCCTCATGATCTATTTGGTGGAAGTATAAACCCATTATACAAAATATTTCATATCATGTACTAGATGTACATAATTAGATGAAACCACAAGTCCCACATACTGTGAATCATACTGTTATGTAGTCTGATTCCACACTAGATACACTATAGTATTACATTTCTTTATTCTTCTGAGGAACACCCTCTATGCACATAATAATTCATGTCATGTACTATGAATTATTTTGAGGTTTTTAATTACATATCATATCAGTTATAAAATTATATACATGATTAATAGATTATTAGTGATTTATTAAGATATTACACAATTGTGAATTTTTTGTTGATAGTAGGGGTTGTTTATAAGGATATTAAGGGATATTTTTAACCATATATGTATAGATTCATCATTGGAATAAGTGTGAGATATTATGTTTATACCCAAGTGAAATACTTATACTAAACTCTTCAAGTTAGGGTGTTCGTCCTTCGTATGTGTTGTGGATTTGATTACTCTACCATAGAAATAGGGCAACTAGATTTCTATATTTATGGATATTATTCCCCCATTAAATCATAGGGTTAGTAACCACTCCATACCAATGAGACATGATTCCTTCATACTAAAAATGGGGTCAATATTACCATATGTGATGTGGAATGGGTCCTCTACCTTTAATGTTCTATCTTTTCCTATGATATTGGAATAAGTCATACCGCTAATAGGGTTAGGTACCACTTTTATTGTTTCTCACTCATTAGGGAGGCATGGGTATCTTACAATAGATATAGTGATGTGTCACTATAGATATTATGTTTAGGTTAGTGTGACGGTTTTTTATATATATTTTATAGGTTTTATGGAACAGTGATCACGATGGATGATTTCTATATATAAATTATAGTCGGTATTTTGAAATTATAATTTTTGAATCATTTGATATTATATGTATCACTAATTTACACACAGATAATACCATATATGGATATGAATAGTGATAACTTATTTTATTCATAATTGATTGTTATATTATACTTAGAGTATATTTGGTTCATTTATAATTATTCATCCCCCACCCTTTATGGGTTTATCTGACTGTTTTTTGATCTATAGATTATGTTTTCATAGAATACTAACCAGTTTGTTATACTCGTTGTTGAATGTTCCTTGTTCCCACACTATTTTGTTTGTATAGATGCTTCATAGTTTGGTTGTGACTTAACGTTACATAAATCTATAAGATCTAGAAGGAATGGCATATAGTATTTTATACGGGTACACAATGAATATGTTGTTTTTGTAATTCTCTTTCTATAATTTTTTTAGTGCATAGTTTTTATCCCTCATGAGTTCTTTTGGTATGGTATTGTTTTCCTTTATCACATGACAATTATACAAAGTGATATTATATGTTATATTTATCTTTCTTGGTTTCACCCTTCTGTAATTATACTAGATATATAGTAAGAAATATATATATATATATATGAGGATAGTGGTTTTTGGTTTTATATTATGTATTAGTGATTCATATTTTTTAGAAATATTTTTTTGAAATTAAAATGGGATAATACCTCTGATGTGTTTATTCCTTCTTGGTGCTAGTTTCAATCTCCTAGATCATTGTACGCAGGCTTGGGGTGTACAGTCAATATATTTATAACCCTGAGATGGTCTTAGTAGGCTATTCCATGTTATATATGTATATTTATATATGCTTCACCCAAAAAGGGTTATATCTTAGGAGTATACATTCAAAATATGTCTATGTACTGCTAATATTTTTATTCACTTTTATCATTATAATATTTATAATGAAACCACTATTGAGTCAAAGGATTACTCGCCCATTCTATCACCCATCTCACTATTTTATGATTGGAATGTATAGAATATAACTCATGTTTCAATTCAAATGAAATATAAAATAAATTATAAAAATGCTAAAATAGTAATGATGTTTCTTTTTATCTTCATCATCATGAACTGATACTTAAAATGATTTTTCCTCTATGTTATTTAGAATTAACATAAATAGACTCCTAAAAATTTTAGTTTATCAAAATGTTATCACTTATTAAACATGCTTTATCAATATTGTCCTATATCTTCCAGGTGTTTTTAAAAAATAAATATATCAATCCATTTATAAAAAATCAGTAATAGGTTATGACACATTTCACATGATATTTGACTTCAAGACGATACATAATTCTCTAAATAATAATCCCATTAATTTAAAAAATAATTTCATGATTATAAAATAGTCAAATGTTAAAAATATATAGTTTATTAGGAAATCATGGTGTAACAATATTCATTATAACACAGTATAAGAAAATTATAATATCTTATTAAAAGAACCAACCTATGGTTAGTCCACTTATTTAAATCATGTGGTCTAGAATATGAGATATTCACTACATAAATTCATTATGGGGTTGTTGGAAGACCCTTTTTTTACTAACATTGAATAAATAAAATTATCAAACATAGATTATACCTTGTTCTGATGTCCTTGTGTGAAATTTCTTCACTGGGGTTCATTTTTAAACCCATGAATATGCATCACAATACCAACCCATATACCCTAGTCATGTGTAACAACTCGACCACAGAAAACCAAAGCTGGTGCATTATTTTATTACATTAGAATGATTAAAATGAATCAAATCCCATAGGTTCAATCATTTTTGCAGTCATAGAAAAACAAATTACATATATGAACCTTACATTCAAATTTGAAACTTAAAGTAAAACCTAGAAAATACTTTCGGAACATCATTATTCTCTTAGATTAACCCTTCTTATTGGTCATAATACACATTTTTTCATCCTGGAATGAATTAAACATTAGAAAGGGGTAAGGTCAGATGTTCAATAAGGTTAAGAAATTTAGTGGAAGCTATGACTAAATATAAATTAAACAATATGGCATGGTAAATAAATGAAACACATTCAATTTAAATAATCACATGAGTTAAAAAAACCTAACCATGTATGTTCTTCTATTTTAATAATCACAAGGAATATCAGTAACAAGTCTCATAATGAAGGAATGCATAATGTTAGACATCATAAAAAAACCTTCAAGGATTCATCCAAGACACCATACATAAACATGTAAAAACACAAAAGAAAATGTCTCATGAGACCTACCAATTATTTTATGGGATATAGTGGGCCCCAACCATCACATACAAAATCTAATGCATTCTTTATATGAAATTAGTTAAATATAATCTAAATAAACATTCATATTAAAACTAGAATACAAAATGTTAATATATTAGTAATAATCCAGGAATGGTTTCAAAATAAATCATTCGTAGTAAACCAAATCATAAACCATTAAATATAATATGGTATATTATATCATTATAAATCAAACTCAATTATGCATAAAATCAAATAAAATAAGTTGACATATATTAAAATAATATAATAAAATCATTAAAATTTTATTAATATAAATACCTCTCTTTTATTTTTAATTTTTTTAAAAGGGGTTTGAAATATAAAAATAATTTTTTTAGTGAAATTAATCTTCTAATTTTGTAAAATAAGTTTATCTAATGTCCTATAATTAAAAAAAAGAACATTCCTTTCATATTTTGTCAAAAAGTTCATAAATTACCTCATTTAAAAAATAAAAAAAAATATTGCATTAATTTTTTTAAAATTTAAAACATGGTTAAAATTGATTTTAAAAATTTATATAAGACTTTTAAGAATATTTTGAAATACCTTTTTATGAAATAATAGTTCTGTATTATAAATATTTCTTCGTAAATACTTATATTTTTACTATCTCAGATAATAATGAGATTTCAAAATTAACCCTTACCTTGTACTTTCCTTTTGTGGGATATGATTTAACCTTATATATAATGGTTAAAAACATGTTATTAATTTATACCAAAACCATATCTATATTTATGATATCATATATGATCATCATATTTTATCTTATCACCTATTTGTTAATAATATTTCGTTATTACACTTGTTTTGGGTGTTAACTGCTTAATTTTCCTAGGCATGTTTTATCATATAAGAAATTTTTCTTATGAATAGGATATATAGATTTCTTATAAATAATGATAATAATTTAATAGATATTATATTAACTTATTATATAAATAATTATAATCATTATTCGGAGGTTAACATAGAAAATGAATCAAATCACATCATGGTGACGGTAGGTGGTACGTACGCACGAGTGAAGGTGCCATTACCTTAATGTTAAAATAGTATGGAATTGGAGGGTATAGTAAATATATAGAATCAATATCATGTTATATTTACAATTTATATCCATTATATACATCATTTTAACCATCCAAATATAGTGGTGATGAAAAACTAATTACACCACTGCATTCAGAAGGTAAGTCGTACGTACACACAGGTGGTGATTTTATTTTTCATACGATGGATAAAAGGGGGAATATGGTTGTTACATAATCGTAATAAAATATAATCATATAGGTAATATTTTAGTTATTAATTTATAATAGAAACAACACATGAAGAGGAAGTATAAAAATAAATGATCATTAATGAGTCAGTAAAGACGACAACCTCTTCTTTAGCAAACCACCTTTGGATGTACTCATAGGGACACCAGGGTTGATATTTTGAGAACACCAGAACATATAAAATGTGTATATGGATGTTGATAAGGGAAATGGTCAGCGTTTTTTGAACAATAATGTAGCAACCTGAACTATTATAAATAAATTTACCTAATGATTTAATGTTTTATTATATAATGTGTTTCTAGAAAACACATCCACTTGTTTTGTTTTATTATATCCAATTTTATTGAAAATTACATTAATAATATTTATCATTTATAGTATATCAATCAGAAAGCGATCCTAATATTAGTATAAATATAGGTATTTAGAGTAATTGACGACCTCATCCTATAGGATTGTACCCTATAAAGCCCATTTATCGGAGATTCGTAGGGAGATAGAATCATTGGTAATTTTCTCTTGACCAATCCCATGCTGATATCCAATAACATAAGCATGAGAAAACCCATTTACAGTTGATGCTCAAGCTCATAGAGATCACAACCCAAACCATGTTTTATGAATTTCCCCCATGAACGTCTCACAACCGTGCGCCTTACTCTTAGCACATAAGATGATGTAATTTAGAGATATGTATCAAGGCCATAATAATATGAATATTTATATTTTTAACAATAATTAATTTATTTTCATTTTTATTGTTACTTTATAATTGATTTTGATTTCGACTAAATTAAATGAAATTGTATTTTTATGTAATATTCAAATTCAATTAATGGATTTATTTTTATGAATTAATGTCTTTTTGAAAGAAATAGTATAATAATACAATTTTATTATTATATAATTTTTATAAATTATAAATGATCACAAAATTTTTATGTATTGTAATGTACTTTTTATAATGGTATAAAAAGAGTTGTTGTAAAAAACCAAGTATTTTTTAAAAAAATGATGAATATTATTTTAAAAGTGAAAAGTAAAATATTTAGAAAATTATCTGTATAAAATAAATATTATTTTTGGAATAAAATTTTCAAAATTATCAAATGGTAAATTTTTCATTATTTTATGATATAATCGAATTTTTGGGAAAAAATTAAATACCATATAAATATACAATGTGTTTTATGACATCATAATGACCTAAAATGATGAAATAAATACTATAATGGGTATCCTGGAAAAATTATATGTTTTCCCATTAAAATAATTTTATTTTAAGTTTATTTTATTACTTTTATATTTCCTTTATGAATCCCTCAAAATATATAATGTATTTAAATGTTTTTAAATTAATTTCTTTAAAAGAGTGACTCACCTCCACATAAGAAAGAGTAATATATTAATATATCAGGCCTTTTTCCTAATAATGTAATTAGAAACTCCCCACTTTAGAAAAACCCATTGTAAAAAATGATGTGATGGTTTGTGGTTTCAAATATTTTATTATATAGAGTCTAGAACCTATGTTTGGAAAATATTAAAGAATTCCCCTCTCATTTACTATATAAACACACCCCATCTCGCACTTCCCTTTATTCAAGATACTTATAGAATGTTCTTAATCTCTATACCCTCTATAGAATTGTCTGATGGTTCCATAAGCTCTCAAGAAGCCCCTTTTCATGCTTTTGGAGCCACCCTCTCAATAAAGGGTTCTTCCTTTCTCATCTTTATCAAAGTTTCTTTATCTTTTTCACTTTTATTACCAATTACTAATTATGGTGTATTATTTTTCACATCCCCCATTATTAAATTATTATTTTTAGTTGATGATAGACTCTTTTATCTATCATTAATCCCTCCCATGTACACCTGTTACCATGCCAAAACTTCATAAGAAACCCTTCCTTTCTTTTATTCAATATTATTTAAGATCTCAAGACGTCTTTTTCTAATTATATATGTGTGTCCTATCCTTAAATGTCTTAATTACTATCCAATTCATGTAAAAATGATGAGAGACCAATTTTTTATCATCAACCCATTTTATGAATTTTTAAGTGAAACTGTTATATTGTTGAAGTTTGACCGTGAATTTCCATGACAAACCAATTATGTACTGAATACCATACCCATTTCCTATCAAGGGTTTTCACTTTTATACACATATAAATTTTTATTGGGGACATAAATTTATTTATTCTACACTAATTTATCATTTAATAGATTATGATAAATACTGGATCCATTTTTTATAATCTATTTGGGACACTTAAGAATAAAAATTAAATCAAAGTGACTGGTGCACCCAAAATTATATAGAGATCTAATGTATTGGCTAATGTTTAGTATCATGAAATGTCATGTTAGGATAGGATTGTATCTAATTTCTTTTAAGGGACTTTTTCCTACTATGAAGTATTGGCAGTTTATCCCTGACCTTTTTTATGATTAAGTGTTTTGAGTTGTTTCCACATTTCCCATGTTTTGATTATCATGATATATCATGCCTTATTTGTAAAAATGAAGACTTGTTGATAGAACTGACACCCCACCTTAAAATGGTTGTTGGGCCAGGGTCTACCAGGTATAACTAGTTTCCCCACACACACGTTGTCCCCACCCTAGGGTCCACCTATATGACCAAACAGGTCATATGACTATGTATAGTCCCCATAGGCCAACAAATGTCTTTTCCAGTGTTCTTTGTCCTCACTCAAACACACCCTGGTAAAAATCCCCAAAGGTCTCCCTTCATGATCACTACTTCAGGCCAAGCATGCTTAACATTGGAGTTATAATCAGGTATTCTCTCAAAAAGGAAGGTGATATTTATTGACATAAGTCATATCATTTAGTAATTTAACCATTTATCATTTTGGGGGTGTTACATTCACCCCCCCTAGAGCACAACGTCCTTGTTATAGACCCTACGACTCAACCTAGGTGGTGCTACCTCAATTAAGGTTGGTCTCCTCTGATACCAAACGTAACAACTAGGCCTCATTGACAACACAGAAACATGCCTTAACATGGTTGTCAGCTCCTGGACACTATGTACCACCAATTTCCACACAAACATGTGGTACCCACCCTAGGTCCCACCGACATGCCCGAACATGTCATATGACTAATGAAAATACCCAAAGTCCAACACATATCCCATGTAGTGTGATTTTTCCTTACTAACCCAAACCCTAATAAACATCCCAGAAGGCCACCCATCCTGATCTTTACTCTAGGCCAAGCATGATTAACTGTGGAGTTCTAATCAGGTAGGATCTTGAAAAGGATGGTGCAACTTATTGACACAATCAAAATCATTTACTCATTTAACCCTTTGTCATTATGGGGTTTTAATTTATTATTCATGTTCCTTAATTCCAATTTGATATTCCTTGTCAAACATGTATTATTATTTTCATGTTATTTTATGTTTATTCTATTACTAGGATTTATGGATCACCCATTTTTTATATATTTTCCTATGCTATCCAATGCGGTGTTAATCTATATCAAGTTAAATAATTTGTCAATAAATATGTTGTAATTCACATTTAAAGTTTTAATACAATGTACCTAATTCCAAAATACTCTAGAATTCTCGATAATTCAGGTTGTATTAAGTGCAATTTTCTGTAATTAATTCATCTATTAATATTTATTAAAGATAATGGTTTTTATAAATTATATTAGAAGAAAAGTTTACTTATTTTTGGGATTAAGATTAAAAACTCTAATGAAAGCCTTTTGTAAATTACTAAGTATAAAAAAACATCCCAAATTTTTAGTTAATCTAGAGTAAGTGGATTATAAAGAAAATACATCCATTTCTTGATACTAAAAGTGGATGTGGTTCTGGACACATATGTACCTAGGAGTAACAACTCCTACAAGGTGCTCCATCCTTGATTATGGGTAACCTAGTACTCAACAACATACCTTACTAAACACCTGGTTTGAAAATACCTTGGGTATATGGTTTGGTAATTCATATTCTCATTATGAACCTTTATTGTTTGAGTAAAACAATTTCTATACGAGTATATGTTATGAAATAGATCATACCTAATAAATAATAATGCCTATAAATCTATAACATAAGGAAATACATATATGTTATAAGTTATCCATTTAATGTCATTAAATTACCATTTTTGTGTTCATAACATAAATATACTCATCCTTAATTTTACTTTTATTCTTTCTAATGGTCAAAAATAAGTGGAATTGGGTAAACAATCAATGTGAAGAGAAATGTGATGAATTCCTCAAAGAGATACCCCACCTAATGGGAGAAGTAATTGAATACTTCATGATGATAGTCTCTTAGTTGACTTATGTTATAAATAGAAACCTAGATATAGAGAAGCATCTAAACCCCCTAATAGAGAACAAGATGCAATCGAGAGCTTCATGCGTCAAAGGCATCCTACTTTCAATGGGTCATATGATCCTTTCATCTCAGAATAGTGGATCAACTCTATTGAAAAGATCTTCTTCATCATTAAATCTTGTGAATAAGAGAATATTTTGTTGGTTTGTTACTATATGGAATGTGGAGTTTATTAGTTGAGGAAGTTGATCAAACATATGATGCCTAAGGAAGAGATCGATGCAACGGTGTCGAAGTATTTCCAAAAAATATTTGTTGATAAATATTTTACCCGAACACTTTGACTTAAAATGGGAGGAGATTTTATTTCCCTCAATAAAAAAGTGGATGAATTTTTCAGGACATATGAGGAAAAATTTACAAGGATTGCAAGATATGCCTCTGGTTTTGTCCTTTCCCCCGAGTGCAAGGTTGGCCTTTTCTTTGGTGGGATAAAACCTAGCATACAGAAAGCCCTAGCTATCCTTGACTTTGATAGGAAGATCAGAGAGACCCAGGGTTATCACGGGGATAAGAATTATAAATTGGAGATCAATTCTAGTAGTCCGATAGAGAGATATAACATTGCCATGAAATTTCAACATTCTACATGACAAAGGTGTGAAAAAAAGCACCTAAGAAATTTCCTGAAAGGGATAAGGTAATTCTTTAGGTGTGGGAAATAGGGGTACCTTAATAATGATTACCTATAGTAGAAACCTACTACTATGATATAGCAATGGAATGATCTATTCAACCCTCAGCATATTGTTCTTTGTTTCAACTACAAGGAACTAGGGAACATTACAAACCAATTCATAAAGCCAAGGGATTTTGGAGACAACCAACAACCTCCAATGTAGCAAGGGAGATCTTTTCCCATCACTAACACTGAAGTTAATCATAACAAAGAAGTGGTGATAGGTACACTAGTAATTCATTCAATAATAAGGAAAATACTTTTTATTCAAGTTCTATACATTCTTTCATATCATTAATGTTTAGTAAAACAATCCAAACACCACCATAAATCTTGGAGGTAGAGTTATCTATGAAACATAAAATGGGTAAATTACAGAATACCAAGTGTATAACTCCTCCCATATCAATGTTTGTGTGTTTAACTACCTAGAAAACATTTTCATACTCCCTTTGGTGGAATTTGATGAAATTTTTTGAATGGAATGGCTTTCCCTATATAGATCCAACATTAATTGTCATGATAAGAAAGTCACTCTTCATATTTAAAATCATCCTCATGTTCTTTACAAAAGAAAAAAGTATAATGAGAAGAATTTGAACATTGTGCTCAAGACCTTATGAAAGAAGAAACATTATGCAATGTAAAACACATGTGATTTATGATTAAAGGAAGTCTCATTCTTGGGAAATATCATCATAAGTAATGATATATTTGGGGACCCTTTAAAGACTAAAGAAATTGAATGATGTATGAGGCCAACATCTATGGAAGATATCAATATTTTACTTGGGTTATCTGGCTATTATTTTTGATTTGTGAGAAATTTATCACGATTGTCAAACCCTCTTACCAAGATAACTCATAATGGTGTAATGTTATCTCGGAATTATGAATGTGTAGAGAGGTTCAAGGAGTTGAAAACAATGCTTTTCACTACATCTATGATCACACTACCCACAAGGGGAGTTATTTTCATGGTATTCAACAATGCTTCGAAGAAGGGACTAAGATGTGTGTTGATGAAAAATGAAAAAGTCATTGCCTATGCTTCAAGGTAGTTGAAAGCTCATGAACAGACCTACCTGACACATGATCTGGAGTTGGCTATTGGGATTTTCTCTTTAAAAGTTTTGTGGGATTATCTCTTTTGGGGGGAAGTGTGAAATATTATATATATATATATATATATATATATATTCATACATAAAGATCTAAATATGTGCTAAAGAATATGGTTAGAGGTGATCAAAGACTATGACTTTTCAATACACTACCGTCCTTAAAAAATAATAAAGTTAAAGATTCTTTAAGAAACAAGTATTTGGAAATTCATTCATTCATGAGAATTGAGAGGGATCTAATCTTCTTATATTTTGAATGGATGGACATTGGAATCATAAAGTAAGGAACATCATCCAAATTTCATATATTATTTCTCAACCATCTCTTATGGAGAGGTTAAAGGATGCTCAAAGAGTAGATATTGGAATTGAGAATAAAGTGGAAGCAACAAAGAAAGGGAACTCCTCAGAGTTCAATGTTAATGATAAAGGTTTTGTGAGATTTGGGTCAATATTACATGTACAATAAAATCCTATGTTAAACAAGGAGTAGTTAGATGATGCAAATAGCTTAACCTTTACCATCCACCCATAAAGCACAAAGATGTATCGATATCTTTGATAACACTATTGGTGGTACATTATGAAGAAAGATATTTCACAATATATATGAATATTTATTATATGTTAGTAAGTGAAAGTGAAAAGGAAAAAATCTAAGGGCATGATGGAACCATTACCCATGCATACATGGAAATTGAAAATTGTCACTATAGACTTTTCACTGATATTCCAAAGACATCAAGAGGGAATACTACTATATGGTTTTTGGTGGATCGTCTTTTAAAGAATACACTCTTCATTGTGATATGAGAGGAATTCTCACTAGATCTACCTACACAGATATACATCATGGATCGTCTTTTAAAGAATACACTCTTCATTGTGATATAAGAGGAATTATCACTAGATCTACATGCACATATATACATCTGGTATGTGATCAGGCTTCATGGAGTACCACTATTGATTTTATCTGATTGAGATCCATGATTAACCTCTATGTTAAAAAAGAGTCTTAGTTATGCTCTAAATACTAAGTTGACCATTAGTATAGCTAATGACCCTCAAATTGATGGAAAATCATAACAAACTGTCTAGAAACATTATGACATGTTGAGATAAAGCTCAATATCCTTTAATAGAGTTTGGAATCATTATCTTTCTCTAGTTGAGTTCTCTTAAAAAACAGTTTTCAATCAAGCATCCAAATGGATCCCTATGAATCCCTTTATGGGAAGAGATTTAGAACACTTGAATACTGGAATGAAGTTGGCGAAACAAAACATCTAGGTTCAGAAATGGTCAAGTAAATGGTGGAAAATATTAAGACAATTTAGCAACACATCAAGGTTGCTTATATTCGAAAAAAGATGTAATGCCCCAACCCCAGAATCCTGGATCTGGTGCATCATTTTAATACATTGTCATGATTACCAGGAATTAATTCCTAAAGGACCAATCAGTTTAGCAGTCTTGGAAAATAGGTTACATATATGAATATAACATTACACATTCAGGCATAAAATAGATCATAAATAATCATTTGATAACACCAGTATTCCCCTTGGTTAACACTATATTTCAATCAAAATAGACTTCTTTAAATCATTGGAAAACAAAAAAAAATAAAGGGGGAACTCAGATGCTCAGTAAGGGTAAATAATTAAGCGGAAGTTATAAAATATTAAGGAAATAATTTTAATAAAAACAAAAACCTTTTTAAACATAAAATTGAAAATAAAATGCAAAAATAAATAAATCATTACCATATAAACATGCACATGAATATTATACCAGTTAAATATAAACATATAATAACTAATTTCATAATAGGGGATGCATAATGCCAGAAATCATAACCACATAGTCAAGGCCTCGTGCTAAGACTAAAAAAACAATGAATTGTATCAAGACACTAATTTTTCTCATGAGACCTACCAATGAATCGAGACCTATATAGGGCCCTGCCCGTCACATACTAAGTCTAATTCATTCCTCATAAGAAAAAGGTGAAACATAACATAAACATTCGTACTAAAACAAGCACACGAAATGTAAATACTTTAACAATAAAAAATGAATGGTATAAAAATAACACATCCACATTAAAACATATCATAATTCATTTAATACAATATGGAAGATTTTATTTTAATAAATCAACCTCAATCAATAATAATATCTAGTAAATGGTGTTGACATAGTTGAAAATAATCAGTAAAACCTGTTTGTGATAAATATTTATTTTTCATGAAATAATTTAAAATTTACATATTTTATAAAGGAATTAATTTAAAAAAAAATTTAATCAAAGTGTACAATACCACTTTGAAACATTTGAAAGTAATTAACATTTTAAAACAATCATTTCTGTATAACTTAAAATCATTTTGAACACATGGACATTAATTAAATAGATTTAGAAAAATAAATCAATAAAACATTTAAAATGATGATATAGTTTAGGGGTAACTTACATAAATCCTGAAAATATTTCTTTTGAAAACATTTTTATGAAACACGAACAAGGATGATAAATATGTCTCAGTAGATACTTACAGACAAACAATCCCGAATAATAATGAGATTTAGAAAATATCCATTACCTTGTGATTTCCTTTGGTTGAGGGTGTGTTTAACCTCATGTATAATTACCACAGTATGTTAAAAAATTATAACATAACCAAATTCATATTTATTATATCCTACTTGATTCATTTATGATATTATACTAACCATTTAATAAAAATTTCCATGTCAAAGAAACATTTTAGTTAATAATCGCTTTCTTTATCGTCCATGTTTTAACTTTTTATTCTTGACCATATCACTTAAATCATGATTTAAATACTTACATAATATAAAATAATATTCATATATAATATATATTCAGAATAGAAATATTTATAATAGATAGATATATGAAATGGAAACACTGTTCATGGAGATGATAGTTCGTACATATGCATGAACGTTGTTTCTGTTTTCTTATCATATAGTATAGAAGTAAGTAAACGACATATATTTATATAAATAAATATATATTATTCCAGTAGAAATAAAATTTCATATATCTAATAAATAATCAATATATATATATATATATATATATTTATAAAAATTCTTTATTGGTGATCGTTGAAGATGAATCCCATCACGTAGTGGAGACGGTAAGCTGTATGTATGCATGAGGGAAAAAATCATATTATTAGTGGTGAAATTTTATGTAATTGGATAGTATATTTCATATAAAGAATTAATAACATGTTATTATTATTATTTACATCATTTATACTCATTTTTATACCCATAAAAATAATGATGTGTTGAATAACAAACTACACCACAACGTGGAGACGGTAAGCCGTATGTACGCACGTATGGTGACTTTGTCATTCATAGGATGGATAGAATAATGAATATGGATGTAAAATATTTATAATAACATCTCAGAATGTATAAGGTACTGGATTTATTATTTTAGTATGGAAACATAAAAGAATGAGCAGGTTGAAGAAGAAAAGACCATTGAAAGAGGTGACAAAGTAATTACCTCTTCTTTGGGTTCTTCCTTTTGATTAGAAAAAAGGGATACATAGGTGTGATTTTTTATCAATTTATGTCCTCGAGATTGATGTGATGGCATTTTAGATGATATTTGAGTAGGTTTTAGATTAGAAAAAAGGCTTTGGAGGTGTGACATTAATAGAAGGGTAATTACCCTTTTACAAGAGAGGTTAGGGGCACTTTAGGAAAAGCTTGAAATATTTATTTATTATAGAATCATTTTCGTTTTCTAATAGCTTAAAATTAATTTATTTAAATGACAAGGTGAGGATGAGTCAAAATAATTTCAACCAATAGGTTTTATAAAAGTTTAGGTCACTATATTAACCACATCTTTTAGGTTTAACACTTAGTTAAATAGTTTAACTTTTACCATGTCTTCTTGTATTATTATACTACATGGTTAATAAACATACTATAAAATGAAAATATAACCTATAGAGGTTAATTAATTACATAATTATCATTATATATTTACTTTGTATGATCCTTATATTCTGATGATAATTATATAATTTAATAAAATAGTATTTGTTTTAAAAACTCATTTATGACAATTTTGACACTATTTAGTATTTTGTTTTTGTGAAAGTCGTAAAAATATAATTTATTTGAAAAAAAATAAATTTAATAAACTATAAATTTCCATATTAACTGATAAAATTAGTTTATAATATCAAAAGGATCAATTTGCATTTATTTTAAATTTTATAACATAAATTATTTTACTATTTCATTAATAAGGTAGTTACTGCATCATCATTGTGTTACAAATAAATATAATTATTTAATGTCTAAAATTTATAAATAAAAGAAAACTATTTAATAAAACTTTTTATATTTATAATGAATATTTATAGTAGAATTTATGTTAAATATACCTTATATTAAAAATGTGTTAATTATTAAAATTTGAAATTACCAATTTTAACTCTTCTTTAAATGAAATATAATAAATTTCCTAATATAAAGAAACTATATAAAAAAGGATCATAATTTTTTTAAGGTTTATTTTGTTCTAAATAAACTTATCAAATAGAATTAGGACATGTGTTAGGGTTTTTATAATATCATTTTTACCTTTAATTTCCCTATTTACTTTTAACCATGGCAAATAAATTTCAAACATTGCTATTCGCCAAAAATTATGTTTATCATGTTGAACCGAATTTTACTTACTAAGGTCAACCATGTCTCCCTGATTTTTGAAATTCAATTCATAATAGTGGTAAAATTATGTTTTATGCAAATTTGCAAATGTGAGTAACAGACGGTAAAAAGTTCAATAAAATTTTATATATCTAATATTATTGTAAAATGATTTAAATGAATTACATTGGAATAATATAAGTATTTTTTATCTAATATTCTTTAAAATAAATTTAAATTAAAAAAATTATTTAAATAAAAAGCCACCTTTAAATAATAACGCGGTGCTTTTCACTATTCATGAAAAATTGAAAGGTTTTAGAAAAAAATAACAAAATTTGACCCAAAGATAATTTTTATATTAAAAATTCATAAATGATGTTTTTTTACAAAATAAAAAAAAATATAAGTTGTATTAATTAATTTAAAAAATAATCCCGATGTCAAAACTAGAAAGAGGTTTTTTGAGAAATAAAAACTATCAAAAGATTGATATGTGCTTATGTCCAATTTAAATGTAAAATTACTTCCAATTACCAAAATTGGATTTAATGATAAAAATATAACCTAATTATACTTCAAAACCATTCCAATGTATAATATAACACTAAAAATTGATTTGATTAAAATAATTTGTTTCAATTAAAATTTAGTATTTTTCTCTACTCACCAAAATATGAATGTTATCAGAATAGCACAAAAAAATTTCAAAACTAAATTTTTATGTCTTGCTTCTAAATAAGAAGTTTATTTTGTCAAATTGAATATATAAAAGTGTAAAATATTAGATTTAAAAAGGGTTCTCTGCTAAAAGATGGTAAAATGGCATTTTTTGAAAAATACTTCTTTTATATGAAAATTTTAATTTGTTCTTATATTATGTCTAAGAAACAATAATATGGATGTTAAAATTATATAGAGTATATAGAATTTAAAATTCAGTTCATACTATTCATAGTAGCTTTTTGAACAGCTAGTTTGGTAAGTCATGGTGCGCTCGAACTCGGTGTTGCGTGTGGTGCAAGCTATTGAATTACTTTAAATAGATAAAGTACTTTGAAATATTTGGGTGGTACATTCTACCCTAATTCAATAAATTGTCTCCTCACAATTTAAAATTGTTCTTCAATAATAAAAGGTTGAAAATAGAAAATACATTTGTGGAAAACCCACATCAAAAATATGGTTAATAAAATTTAGTCTTAATAAGAGGGAAAGGGAAATGAAAAAGTTGCCACCAAATTAGGGTTTTGAATAAGAAAACATTGGTGGTAATTATAGACACATAATATGTGAAAAAATAAATATTTGAATGGAGTTATTGAGGTCATCAATCACAAACAAATGAACAATAAATGGAAAATTTAGGGCCTCAAATCCATAAATCTATGATGATTTCAAATATCATTGGTTCAACAAAACATAAGGTATTAGGATAACATATTTTGGGTTTTTAGATCCTTTACATAATGTTTTAGAATTAATTCCATCATCAAATATGAAAAAATAAGAATACTTGATAAGTAGAGTTCCATCCATTAACTAATTTCTACTACAAAATCATCTTTCTCTCTAAAAGAAGATGAAATCAAAAATATTGTATTAAACATAATCGTATAGGGTTTAAAAAAATTTTATAATTAATCTGTAATACCATTTAAAAAAATCAACATTATAAAAACTAGGACATCGCATAGGCCAATGGTAGGTGATGTTCCCTTGTCACCCTTCTGTTGCTGGTTCAAGTCTCACAGTCTTGCCAGATGCGATGAGTTGTTGCTTGACCTTCGAGTTATTATTTTTATAACAATACAAAAATAATCTTAAGAAATGTTTTATCCATAAACAATAGTATCCAATGTCCTACTTAATCCAATCCAACCATTAGAATTATCCAAAATACTTGTGTCCAAACTCACAGTCCAAAAATTTATAAGGATATTCAACCTAACATAATGAAGATCTCTTTTATCACATAATAACATGTGAATAACTTCATCATTTATTGTATTAAAACATCGTAATATTTGGAATTACCATAAAACATTATTTGAATAGGCATGCACTACATTATTCCTTTTGTAAAACATAGAATACTGGATATACTCCTTAAATCAAAATATGTTCTAATCTCTAACAATGATGGAATAAACAAACCATTATTTAGTTCTAAGTTATCCAATAATATACAATATACTTTTTACAATGCAATTATCTCTTAATACAAAATCACTTCCTTAGTATTAGGACCATATTAAGGTTTATCTTTCTCTCAACCATATATTTTCCAAAAAAATTAACAAGCTATTGAGTCACTTTTCATTGTACCACACAATCTCAAATCCATAATGAAATAGTACTGTAGTTCAATCCTTATATAACCTATAATTATTATAACTTCTACATCATTAATACAATACTCAAATTACAGAATTCATTAATAAAAATATAAGAACACTAATTATTCTTCTAAATCTACCGTAGTATCAAAATATAATTGTTATCCAATAGCATCATTTTGGGTATATTATGACTCTTGTTTCCCTTCAAAACCATATGATGTAGATATTTTATTACTTATCTTATTAACAAATGATACTATTTTTTCATATGATGAGAATACACAGGAGGCTATTTACCATCTAAATATTGGCTTAAAATAATTAAATATAAGATCCTTAATACACTTTTGATCATATGTATAGCTAGAGTTCTCATTCCTTATATTGGTCACCATTTCTAAATGACGACATACACTAGTTTAGAATATATCATAATGTAGAATCCAAAAAACAAGAAAAATTCTCGACATTAATTGAAGATTTTCTCACATCTACTATCATAGTCATAAAAATGGTTTATTGGCTGTCATATTTACTCATAAATCCTTCATAATGGTTCGTAAAGAAAATGTGAATTATCCAAAGAATATCCCCCAAGAGGGACAAACCAGGTGTGCATTAATTCTTGTTGTCATGTACCAGGATACCCCGGGTCAAGCCCGAAACTCCTTGTCAAAGTTTTCACTCCTAGGTACATCTATGCCCGAACCACATCCCCTTATATTATCCATACCGGGATGTATTTCTTGAAAAACCCACATAATATGAACATTACCACAAATTTTGGATGTTCTTATATAATAATCATCAAATTCTATCTTAGGGTAATGTTTACTAGTCATATTTTATCCAAATCTAATTTCCAATGTTATTTATCAACTTCTTCTGATACCAACTATAATTCCCTAACCCCAAAAGCCCAGAGTCGGTGCCTTATTTTAAAACATTGTCATGATTAAAAGGAATGAATTCCCAAAGGACCGATTATTTTAGCAGTCGTGGAAAATAGATTACATAAATAAACAATACATTAAACATTAAAACATAAAACACAACATAAATAATCCTTTGAAAACTCCATTATTACCCTAGGTTAACCATCCATATCAATCATAATAATCTTCTTGGAATCATGTGAAAACAAAAACTAACAAAGGTGTGACCTCAGATTCTCAGTAAGGGTAAATAATTTATCGGAAGCTATAAACCTCTAAGCCAATATGTGTAATAATAACAACATCATTTTTAAACATAAACCTAAATTTAATATGGCAAAAGAAAATAAAAAATTACCATATAAACATACACATGGATATTCTACTAATCAAATAATCACATGTAATAACTAATTTCATAATGAGGTAATGCATAAGGTCGGACATCATAACCACAATGTCAAGGCCTCGTGCCAAGAATACATATAAATTTTTTGTCAATGCCTTATTCCAAGTCACTAATTTGTCTCATGATACCTACCGGTGCATAAAGGGTCTATAGCAGCCCCTGCCCATCACTTACTAAGTCCAATGGATTCCTTGCATGAAAAAAGTTGAAACATAACATGAACATTCATACTAAAACAAGCATAGGAAATGTCAATACATTAACCATAAAATATTTGGTATAAAAATAGAATATCCACATTCAATCATATTATAACTCATTCAATACAATATGGAAGATTGTATTTTAATAAATAAACCTCAATCAAGAATAATATCCAGTAAAGGATGTTGTCATAATTGAAAATGATCAGTAAAACCCCTTTGAGAGAAATATCCCTTTTTCGTGAAATCATTCAAAAGGTAAATAATTTTTACAGGAATTAATTTAAAATATATTTTTGAATCAAATTTTCCCATACCACTTTGACACTTTTGAAAAAAATTAACATTTTAAAAAAATCATTTCCAAATAAATAAATTGTTATAATCATTAAGAAAAGATGGACATTAATTAAATAGATTTAGAAAAATAAATCATTAAAAAATTAGAATTATGATCTAGTTAAAGGGTACCTTCAATAAAACAATAAAATATTTTATTTGAATTTTTTTTTATGAAACATGGACATGGATGATAAATATTTCCAAGTAGATACTTATAGATAAAAAATATCAAATAATAATTAGATTGAGAAAATAACACTTACCTTTTAATTTCCTTTGGTAGAGGGTACATTTAACCTCCTGTATAATTACCATATTATGTTATTAAATTATAAAAGAACAATATTCTTGTTTATGACATCATACTTGATTCATTTATGACTATATACTACCCATTTAACAAAAAATTTCCTTGTTAATGTAACATTTCGGGTAATAATTGCTTTCTTTATTGTACGTGTTTTAACTTTTTTTTCTTGATCGTATCACTTAGATCATGATTTAAATACTTACATAATATAAAAAATTATTTATATATAATTTATATATAGAATATAAATATTTATAATAGATTCATATATGAAATGGAAACACCATTCATGGAGATGATAGTCTGTACGTACGCATGCACATTGTTTCTATTTTCTTATCATATAGTTTCGAAGTAAGTAAAAAAATTTATTTATCTACATAAATATATATTATTAACATCGAAATATTATTTCATATATCTCATACTTAATCAATATATTTTTTTATAAAAATTCTTCGAAGGTGATCGTTGAAAATGAATCACATCGCATCGTGGAGACGGTAAGCCGTACGTACGCACGAGCGACAATATCATTATATTAGTGGTGAAATAATGTAAAATTGGATACTATATTATATATAAATAACTATTAACATGTTATATTTATTATTTACATCAATTATTCTCATTATTATACCCATCCAAATAATGAAGTGTTGAATAACAAAACTACACCATGACGTGGAGACGATAAGTTGTACGTACGCACGTATGGTGACATTGTCATTCATAGGATAGATAGAATAATTAATATGGTTGTAACATATTTATAATAACATATAATTATGTAGAAGTTACTGGATTTATTATTTTATTATGTAATCAACAAATAAAGATGAAGTGGAAGAAGAAAAGAACTTTAAAAGAGGTGATGAAGTAATTACCTCTTCTTCAGGTTCTTCCTTTTGATTTGAACAAAAGGGCTTCATAAGATGGATTTATGATCAAATTAAGGCCTATATATTGATTTGAGGGTATTTTTGAGGATATTTGAGTAGGTTTTTGCCGATCCAAAAGGCTTTGTAGGTGTGAAATTAAGAGAAGGGGATGTACCCTTTTATAAAAGAGGTTTGGCGCACTTTAGGGAAAGCTTGAAATATTAACTTATTATAAAATAATTTTTGGTTTATAATCACCCAAAATTAATTTATTTCTATGATAATGTTTTTATTGGTATAAATCCTATCAACCAATAAGTTTTATACAAGTTTAGGTCCCCATATTAACCTTGTCTTTTAGGTTTAACCCTTAGTTAAATTGTTTACCTTTTACCATTTCTTCTTGTATTATTACAATACATGGTTAATAAACATAGTGTAAAATTCCAAGATAACCTAAAGAGGTTAATTAATGAAACATATATCATTATATAAGTCCTTTGGCTGAACCTTATATTTTTAAGACTATTATATAATTTAATAAAATATTATTTGTGTTAAAAACTAATTTATGTCAATTTTGATGATATTTAGTATTTATTTTTTTTTGAAATTCATAAAAATATTATTTATTAAAAAATATATATTTAATCAACTATAAAATTCCATATTAAACTATAAAATTCATGGATAGAATAAAAAGTTTTAATTTACATTTATTTTAATATTTTTAACATCAATTATTTTAGTCTTTCATTGATATGGTAGTTGTTGCATCATCATTGTGTCATAAATAAATTTAATTTTTTAATGTCTAAAAATTATAAATAAAATAACATGATTCAAGAAATATTTTTTCATTTCTAATGAGTATTCTAGTCAAATTTATCTTTTGTATAAAACTATATTAAAAATGTTTTATTTCTTTAAAAATATGAATTCAACACTTTTAACTCTTCTTTAAATAAAATATAATAAATGTCCTATACTAATTAAATTGGATAAAAAAGGGTCATATTTTTTCATAAGGTATATTTTGGTCGAAATTCACTTATCCAATACAATTATGTTATTTTTTAGGGTAATTATAATATCATTTTTACCTTTAATTACCATATTTACTTTTAACTGTGGTAAATAAAATTCAAAAGTAACTATTCACCAAAAAATATTCTTAGCTTATTAAAGCACATTTTAATTTCTAATTTCGACCATGTATCCCGGATTTTTTATATTCAATTCATAGAAGTGGTAAAATTATGTTTTATGCAAATTTGCAAATGTGCATAGAAGGTGAGTAAAAGATGGTAAAAAGTTCAATAAAATTTATATATCTAATATTAATACAAAATTATTTCAATGAATTAAATTGAACTAATATAGGTATTATATATCTAATTTGAATTTAAAATAAATTTAAATTAAAAATAATTATTTTTATAAAAATTCAGATTTAAAAAATAACGTAATGTTTTTCACTATTTATCAAAAATTGAAAGGTTTCAAAAAAATACCAAAAAATTCATCCAGATCTAATTTTTCTATTCCAAATTAATAAATGATGTCAATTTTACCAAATTCAAAACATATAAGTTTTATTACTTAATTTAAAAAAATATTTCCATTATCATAACCAGAAAGCGGGTTTCTGATAAGTAAAAACTCCAAAAAGATTGATATGTGTTTATGTCCAATTTAAATGAAAAATTACATCCAATGACCATCATTGGATTAAATGATAAAAATATAATATATTTATAATTTAAAACCATTCAAATGTATAAGTTAACACTTTAAATTATTTTTGATTAAAAAAGTTTTTTTAAATTAAAATTTTGTATTTTCACTATACATCAAAATATAAATGTTATCAGAAAACCATCGAAAATTTATCCAAACTAAATTATTATGTCCCAATTTTAAATAATTTGTTTATCCTGTAAAATTCAAAATATAAAAGTGTCAAATATTGGATTTAATGGGGTTCTCTTTTAAAAGGTGGTAAAATTTTATTTTTTGAAAAAATACATCTGTTATTTGAAAATTTGAATTTGTTCTTATATTATGCTTAATAAATGCATAATATGGATGTTAAAATTATATAGAGCATATAAAATTCAAAATTTAGTTAATACTATTCATAACCACTTTCTGAACGGGCAGTTTGTTAAGTCGTGGTGAGCTCGAGCTCGGTGTTGCGTGTGGTCCAAGCTATTGAATTACTTTAAAAAGATAACATACTATGAAATATTGGGTTTTAAAAAATGGTTATTCTTACAATCATAGAAATGACAAAGAGTTTGATGTTATAGGAGTGTTATTCATATTCATATACTAATGTAATAAAGTGATTATATTTAGGAAGAAGGGAAAGCTTAATCCAAGATACATCAACCCTATTAAGATCCTTGATCGCATCGGAGTAGTGGCCTATCAGATTTCAATCCCACATTATAAATCATGAGTTCATGATGTATTCCATTTATCACACTTAAGGAAGTAAATAACTGACCCCTCACATGTACTAAATCCCATGGTGGTACCATTGAAGAATGATATTTCCTATGAGGAGGAGACAGTGAAAATCTTTGATTATAGAGACAGAGTTCAATAAAATAAGAAAATAAAACTTGTAAAACTGATGTGGATAAACCACAATTTTGAAGATGAAATTTGAGAACAAGATTAAGTGATGATACATAATTATCCTCAACTATTTTAAAGGGGTGAAATAAAACTTTTGGGGGAGAAATTTCTCAATAGGTAAGATTCTAACAACCCAAACTATTATAAATAATGATCCCTTATGATTTAATGTTTTATTATAGAATTTTTTTATAGAATACACATGCAAATTTTTTGTTTTATTATATCCAATTTTATTCAAAATATCATTAAGAATATTTTACATTGATTATATATCTGTTAACCAGTAATCAAATTATTAGTATAAATATAGGGATTTAATGAATCCAATTAACATTGAAAAAATGAACTGATAGACTGATCCTGTAGGATCGTACCCTATGAAGCCCATTTATCAGAGTTTTCAAGGGAGATAGAATTAATGGGATTTTCCCTTGACCAAGACAAATCTGATATCCAAAAACTTTATCATGATAAAAATAATTTCGGAGATAAGTTCTAGCACATTGAGATCACGTCCCAAACCATGTTTGTCGAATGACCACATAAAAGTCTCACCATCATGCACCTTACTCTTAGAGAGTACTTCAGTGTTATAGAAGGATATGTAACAATACCTTAATAATATGAATGTGTATATTATATATAATAATAAAGTTATTGTCATTTTTTTTTGTTACTTTATAAATAATTTTTATTTTGATTCAATTAAAAAAACATGTATTTTCAGGAGATATTCAAATACAATTAAGGGATTTATTTTGATGAATTAATGGATTTTTTAAATAAATAGTCTTCTAATAAAATGTTATTATTAAACATTTTTTATTATTATAAATGGTCATATAATTTTTATGAAGGGAAATTTTCATTTTATAAGGGTTCAAAAACTATTATTGTCAAAAAAACCCAATATTTTTCAATAAATGTCAAATATTTTTTTAAAATAAAAAATTGTAATATCCTAGATTTTTTTTGTTTATTATTTTAAATATTTTATAAAATTACTTCAAGACCATACGCTGAGACGACATATGATTATGAGGCCCATTGTTCACATAATAAATGTTTCAAAAATATTAATCATTAAATAGCACGTGTGAACAGTTTTTCTGAAATAGTAGAATAACTTCTAAACAGGTTCGTCGATTTGAAACCTAGGGGAACCATTGAATTTTAAGAATCTATTTTACCCTTGGTGAGTCCTAACATTTTTTGGAATGTGTCATCTATGAAATATTGTTTTTGGACGTTTTTAATAATAAAATAAATGAGAACAATTTATTTTATTTTGACATTATGTTGTGACGCAGCAACATTCCTTATTCTGTTATAAAACATGTCAGGAATTCAAGGTTATCACAATAACCCTGGAATTCCTTTGAGACATAGACAAGAGACTCTAGAGAAAACGTTAGTGAATGGCGATATATCGATAACCTCATATTAGGCGGATCAAGGATTGATGAATGACAACGATGCAGCTTCGCTCTTCATCAATGATCGTTCAAAATAGAATTAGGGATTTTTTATTTCAGTTCATTCTTTCCCCATTCTAAAAATCAATTATGAATGAAGATAAACCCACAAATAGTTTGACCCACGGTTTTAACATTCTTGCAGGATGGGTTTGATTTCCGGAATTATTTGGGGATGATTATTATATTTTTTTAGTTTTGATTCATCATTCTTATGGGAAAAGATTGAGTCTTAAATGAAAAAAATTTGTGGTAAATTCATTGTGTTTTTTAAATGTTATTTCTTCCCTTTTCACATGTTTTGTTCGTTATTTCTGGGATATGAATGAACGATCACTGTACCTTTGATTCTTTGTGAAACGATCCGAAATCAAAGATCTGATCTCGTGACGATGCAGTGGAGGTGCGAAATTATAGGTGTGGAATAGTTTGGCCCCAATAGTGGCCCATGACTGTGTAGTTGCGATGCATAGTGGTGGTTAGGGTGGAAGCAACGATCGGTCCTAGTGAGCAGTAGACCTGTTCTAGAGGGATGGTCCAGGCTAAAGGTGAGGCTGATGGCGAGCCACCAGTGAGGCGTCCAACGGAGGTAAAAAGCGGCCTAGTGGGGGGCCACGTGGGAGTCCACAGTATAAAAGAGGTTGTGTGTAGGTATAGCGTGTGGGGTGAACCGACCACATGGGACACGGTGCGTCCCCTCGAGACTCAGAGGGCACACGTTCAGGGTGAACCATGACCTGCAGAAAAAATCATCTTGCGTGCATGTGGGATGGACCAGGGGAACTAGGCCATGCTAGGCAACCCAGTGGGCTAGGATGGATTGGGCCTAATTGGTCAGTCTGGACCATGCCTAATAGGTTGGGTCGGGTCAGCTGTAATGGTTCGGGTTGTCTGTTGGGGCAGGTTAGATCTAGAACAGACCTGGGTTGCCCTTTTCACTAAAATGACCATATCATTCAAATAAATAATTTGTTTGATGCAATGTTAGCGGTGTTGGGACCCTTGAAATGAGAGGGTCCTTCTGAGAAAAATTTGAGTTATAGTATTGTAAATATTAGTGGTGACACAGGGTGTTTACATAGTCAGTACCCAGGGCCAAGTTGTATGACGGGTGTGACTACTACTCATCATGCACCCTTTCTTTTCTACATGACCTGATTATTTTGTCCACCTTATCATCAACGATTTTTGTTAGGTTTTGTTCAATTTATCATTTATAGGAATGTTTTTTGGTATCATTTACTACTCAAAGGAGTATTCTCCCTTTAACATGACTTCCAGGATAGAGTTTTTAGAATCCACTGGGAGACCAGGTTTGGAATCTTCTTTTCATCTTCATTCCCTTTGTTGATTCTTCAGTATTCATATAAATAAATTCACATGGCTTAGATCCACTAATTATTAAGTTAATAAAATTTGATTTGTTGGAATCACCCCATGGACATGACTGTGATCCTCATCTGATGTATCGTATATCTCTTTAAATCAATCAACATATCTCTCTCAAGATAGTTTCCAATAAATATTAACTATCAGATATAAGTCATCAGTTCTATCAGAAATATGAGTCTGTTCTCCTAAATTAGTGCTCTGTGGAATCTTCAAAATGAATCCCTAGTGGTGGAATGTGATATTGTGTGTTTTTTTCAACAATGTGTCTTGGTTGTGCTATATCTGGATATTCATGTTATATGTTGTGGACATATACTTTTATAGAGATGAATGTATTTTTCCTTTGTGTATTTATTTATGGTTTCAGGGTGTCCTACTGAGTATTGTTATACTCACCCATACATAGGCTTTTCCATCATGTGTCTTGTCTTCTATAGTCGTGTGGCCATTTTATAGAGTCTAGGGTGGACAAGAACCTAACAGAGCTTTGAGAGATCAGATAGACCGAGGAGTTCCTATGGCATCAGGTAGCATTCCCAATACCTTTGTTTATATATCAGATTTTTTGGTTTATAAACTCTTTATTTTTTGATGGGCTTGTATTATGGCCCCGTTTAAGTTCCATCACTTTCACTATTATACTCTGGTTGTGGGATTCAGTGGTTTTAATGAATTTTTTACTTAGTGTTTTTACATTTTATTATTTTTGGGTAGGAGGTGTGTGTGTGAATACATGTGCATTAGGCTAGTGCCACCCATTTGTGTCATATTCATACACAGTGCCAGTCACTAGCCCCCGACCTATTAGTGGCAGGCTTGGGTTAGTCAAAGAATGGGTGCCTCTGGAACGGGTCAGGAAAGAGTGTATTAGAGGTTTTTAGTTCTACTTTAGGACCGACAGTCTGTGAGATTGGTTTGGGGTAACAATGTCATGTGTTTTGATTTCTGTTTTCAGGACAGGGACTCCAGTGATGGTGTAGTGGTCGAAATATCCCTACACTAGGACTCTGATAACCTTCTTTTCAACTCGGCACAAGAGAACAGTAGTTTTAGGGAAAATAGTTCTATATACATCATATAGGAATGTGTTTTTGTTTCTATTTCCTTCTTGATTCATCTATCTAGATGTACTCATTGATTGTGGTACATAGTCTTTCCTTATAGGATGTCTCTACAATTCATATCATCTAGTATTAAATTTCTAGATCACCAGGATGACACCCTCAGTGATGAGGCATCAGTATAGGTATCCGTTTCCCAGATGTTACCACCAAGTGGTTCACCAACTATACCACCACATGTGGAGGTAGTCGTGGTACTTGTAGTACCAGCATACGAGGAGTACAGGATGAGCGAGATTCATGAGTTTCCGAGATAAATACCCCTCAGTTTCTAAGGCAAGCCCGACCCTCAGGATATTGAGGACTAGATTGAGGCAGTTACCTATGTTTTCTATATTGTTAAGACACCAACCAATAATATGGTGGTCCTGGCAGCATGCCTTCTATAGGGCTCGACAGAACTATGATGGATTTTGGTTACCCAGAATCATGATGAGGTGACACTCTTGTGGACGAAGTTCAAACACCTCTTTGGAGAGGATTTATAACCAGTTACACTAATAGTGATGTGTATAAAAGAGCTTTTTCTGCTCAATAGGGGCAGTATGACAATAAGTTATTATTCATCGAGGTTCACTAGCCTTTCCATGTACATGATGGATATGGTCAAGGATCAAGACATCTGAGATTGGACCTTCAAGAGAGGCCTTCATAGAGACATCCTAGCCTATATTATCCCTATAAGAATTCTTACTTATGCTGGGGTTCTTGAGTTGGCTTTGGAGTTTAAGAGATTCCTAACTGAGTAGAGATAGCCAATGATAGTTAGCAGTGGATGGATAGGTGCAGAGACCTCAGAAGTAGGGAGTCTAAGTCAGTCTTAGGTATTTTAATGTGGGAGGTGTTTTAAGAGGTGGTCCTAGGACAAAAGACTTGTAGTTTAAGTATCATAGGATTGGTCTATCAATCCTAGAGAGAGGTGGTTCTACTCATGTGATGACAAGGGATATCTCCCTCATAATTTTCTGACAAGCCATGCTGATGATCAGGAGATATTGGATGGACCACCATGGAATAGGCAGAGTTAGGTGCAGGCAAATACGAAATGTGGTGGTCTTGGAAGAGGAGATAGGATACTAGAGGGAGGTGGTTGACATTTCTAATTTCTACCACCGCTATCCCAGGTGGTCTTCCCTAGGCTTAGGGAGCTGGAGGACAGGGGTGGGGATAGCTGCATGCCGTCAAGGATTCTGACCTAGGGGATACAGAGATGATTTGAGGTACGATCTATTTCTTTTCTACTTTAGTTGTAGTACTGATAGACACAGGTTTTATTCATTCCTTCCTCACCACATATCTTGTATAAGACCTTCATATTCCAATAGAATTTTTGACTCGACCCCTACGCTTGAATAAACCTATGGGAGGAAACATGATGATCACACATATATGATGAAAGTGTGGCCTTACTCTTAGAGGTGAGAGTTTTGGTTGGAACCTCTTGGTGGTGGAGTTGAGTTCTTACAACTTCATTCTTGGTATGGATTGGTTATCTTCGGTCCATTCCCACATTTATTGTTTTAGGGGAAGGGTGTGGTGTGTCCACAATAATGGGATGAGGTTTTCCTTTGTCGATGAAAAATAGACCCATGCAGCACAGGACAGAATCATTCATTGGAGGGTGTAGCCGATCACTCATCACTTGGCTAGAGTAGTGGGGGTTTGGCTTAGTGGTAAGCACCCCATAATCATACATGAAAAATGGGGGTTCAAAATCCATTGGTCATAGGTATTGTAGTAGTACTGAAGCAGTACTGTAGCAGTAATGTAGCAGCGGCGGGACTGTAGATCGGCAGGTACTGTAGCTGCTGCAGGGCACTATAGCAGGGCCGGTACTGTGCGGGTACTGTAGCAATTGGGTTACTATTAACAGAATGGAAATTGGGCCAAAATAAATTGGACCTACGGGCTATGTAATGGGATACAAGCCCACTGGGCCTTTGGGCTATGTAATGGGTCTCCCTCTACCCAGTTAAAAGATGTATTTGATTTGCTTTTAAAATAAAATGAGGCTTCGGCCCAAACCTTTAAAAAAACTCATCACTTGGCTAGCTAGGCCCTCGAAGTAGCATATGCTATAATTTTCCAGTTCCCAGTAGTAGTGGTGGAGTACGAGGACGTCTTCCCTGGAGATTTTCCAAGATTACCTCCTTGCCGAAAGATATAATTATTTATCAACATACACCTTGGGATGACACTGATATCCTCACCAGCATATTGGATGGCTCCCACAGAGCTTCAAGAGTTGAGGGTGTATTTAAAGGATTTTTAGAGGAAGGAATTCATGAGACACATTGATTCACCATGGTTAGTCCCAATTTTGTTTGCCAAAAAGGCATACAAGAGCTTTTGGTTGTGTGTGGACTACTGATTCCTAAACCCGATGACTATGAAGAACCAGTATACACTACCATGGATTAATGAACTCTCTGACCAATTGAGAGGGGAATGATTGTTTTTTAAAGTTGAATATTGATCAGTTTATCATTAGATGGGAGTACGGGATCCAGATATACCAAATATAGCTTTAAGGATCTTCTTCGATCACTATGAGTGCATAGTGATGCCCTATGGAGTGAATAATTCCCCCATAGTGTTCATGGGTATCATGGACCAGATCTTTAGGCTTACATTGATCAGTTTGTGGTAGTATTCTTAGATGATGCCCTTATGTACTCAGAATATGAGGAGGACCAAATGAGACACATATGGATGGTTCTTGATGTACTCAATGAACAAAAAATTTATGAGGAACTTTAAAAGTGCCAGTTTTGGACTTTGGGAGTCAACTTTTGGGGACCTGTTATCTCGAAATATTAAGTGTTAGTGGACCCATCCAAGGCCGATGTATTGTTGTCATGAGAGACACCTAGGATCCTGATGTATGTGTAGAGCTTCCTTCGACTAGAGGGTTATTACTAGAGATTTATACCATATTTCTCCAATATATCAGCACCTATGACAAGTTTGTCCTAAAAGGGGCAGCCTTTCATGTGGATGAAACAATGTCATTAGGCTTTTTAGTAGTTGAGGCATATTTTGACGGGCGCTATGATATTGAGATTTTTGAAGGAGGGTGTAGAGTATGTAATGTTCTATGATGCATTGGGAACCATACTTGGTAGTGTCCTAATATAGAGGAAAGTAGTGATTTCCTTTAGTTCACACCATCTGATACCACATGATTATAACTACATGATCATGATATTGATTTGGTAGTGGTAGTCTTTACATTGTTGATGTGGTAGCACTAACTGATTGGTGAGAATTTTATCAACTAATCTGATCATAAGAGTCTCAAGTATATATTATCTCAAAAGGATATGAACATGAGACATAGGAGGTGGCTGGAGTACCTCCAAGATTATGACTTTCAGATTGTTTATACTATTGTGAAGGGGAACATAGTGGTAGATTCTCTCATCCAGAGATCGAGTTTGCAATTACTGTGTGAGGAGTTGGGGCATTTTATCCCATTATAGTTATCTTTTGTGGATGTAGATGGGAAGTTTACCTCCATTTGATGGTTGTTACCACAAAACTCATACAAGGATCTAGAGAGGCACAAATTTGGGATACTGACTGAAATACTCTATGTTCTCATTAATCTATAGTACATTATCTTGATGGGTACTTTAATGGTGTGGATAATGTCATTCTTTTCAAAGAATGCATCTTTATTCTTGTGGATTTGTTGGAGGAGATTTTGATGGAGATTCAAACATCCCATTTGGTGGTATATACTAGTGTTAAAAAGATGTACCAGGACCTTCAAGGTTAGTTTTGGTGGTCAGGGATAAAGAAGGAATTAACAGAGTTCGCTTCTCGATACCTTATGTGACAATAGGTGAAGACTGTGAATCAGGTTCTTGTGGGTTTAGCTCAACCCCTTGAGGTGCTGGAATGGAAGTGGGATGGGATATCCATGGAATTTTTAATAGGATTACCACATACTTCCAAGGGACACAATACCATCTAGGTGATCGTTTACTGACTCAATAAGTTGTCATGCTTTCTACCTATTTGGGAGAAGTGTTCAGTAGAGATCATGGGATGCCTCTATGTACAGGAGATATTTCGGCTTCATAGAGTTCCATCGATGATTGTTTCAGATAGTGATTCAAATTTCACATCCTAGTTGTGGGAGGGATTGTAGGAGGTGTTTGGGACTCAGTTACTCATGATTATGGAATTTTATACCCATACGAATGTCCAGATGGAGAGGACCATTCTGGTTCTTGAGGACATGTTGTGGGATTTCATGTTGGACTTCAGTCATATTTGGGAGGATCAGATACCATTAGTAGAGTCTGCATTCAATAATATCTACAACTTCACCATTGGTATGGCACTATTTGAGCGTCTATACTGGTGAACCTATAGGTAACCACTTTATTTGAATGACCCAGGAGAGTCAACACTAATGGGACCATAGTTGGCGTGAGCTACTACTAAGAAGGTGGAGATCATTAGGGAGTGGATGAAGATTTTTTAGAGCTAGAAAAATTCATATGCTGACAAGAGATTGTGATCTTTAAAGTTCTAGGATGGTGAACATGCGTTCCTTTATGTGTCACCTTGATGCAGGTTGTGAAGATTTGGCCAGGGTGTCAAGTTATCTTAGAGGTTCATCATCCTTTTTCAGAAACTGCATAGAGTTGTTGAGGTGGTGTACCACCTAGATCTACCCAAATGGTTTCATCAGGTACATGATGTCATCTACATGTCGTAGTAGAGGATGTATGTGCATTAACCCATCACACATAATTGACTGGGGAGAGTTAGACATTGAGTATGAGGAGTATTTTTCATAATACCCAGTGGTATAAAAGATTGGTAGGAGAGGTTTCTTCATCACTAATCAATTCCCTTGGTGAATTCCTGGAGGCAGTACGGGAATCTCTAGGAGAGTACATGAGAGAGGGATTCTTAGGTTCATGTACCATACCAACATCTTCTGGAGTAGCCTTGTGTTTTAGTTTTTCAGTGAAATAAATCCCTAAGGAGGGGATAATATAATATCCTAGACTTTTTTATGTATTATTTTAAAAATTATATAGAACTATTTTGTGACCTGACATAGAGATGGTGTGCGATTCTGAGGCCCTATGTTCCTAGAATAAATTTTTCAAAAATATTAAACTTTAAATTGCATACACAAAATGTTTTCCTGAAAAAATAGAATAACGTCAAAAAGGTTTCTTGGATCAGAAATATGAGGGCACCATTCTATTCAGAGCAGTGAGTTTACCCTAGGTGAGGCCTGTCATCAGCCGATGTGGATCAGATCTAAAAGATAGTTTTTATAATTTTTAAAGAATAAAATAAAATATTTTATTTTATTTTATTTCAAAATTATTTATTGACACAGGGACACATTATCTTTTATTATGTAATTTTGTATAAATTTAGAGTTATCACCATAACCCTGGAATTTTATAGAGACTTAGAGAAGGGCCTCTAGAGAAAATGTTGGCCAATGATGATGGATCAATAACCTCATATTCGATGGATCAAGGATTGATGAATTATGACGAAGAAACTTCAATATTCTTTAATGATCATTCCAACTTGATGTGGTGAGTTTTAATTTATGTTCTTTATTCCTCCATTCATAGAATCAATGATGAACATGGATTAACACATGAATAGGTTGACTAACGGTTTCATCATTATTGTATGATGGGTTTGATTATATGAATTATTTGGTGATGATTATTTTACTGTTTATTTTTGATTGATCATTCTTATAGGAATGAATCAAGACCAAAAGGAATAATGGTTGAGGATCATTCCTAGAGTTTGTTACATGTGATTTCTTCCCCTTTTTCATGTATGTTCTTCATTATTTTCAGGATATGAATGAACAGTCGTTTCTCCTTCAATTCTTGGAGCAATGATCTGAAATCAAAGATATAAACTTATAATGATGTGGTGGAGGTGTGACAGATAAGGTGTTCTGTGGTTTGGCTAGGAAGGTGGCATAGTTGTGTTACAAAGTAGTAGCCAGGGTGTCAAATCCGGTTGGTCTAGGAGAGCATCAGTGTAGGTCCAGGGTGTCAGTCTAGGGCAATGATGAGGCGAATGGTGATCCACCAGTAGGGTGGTCGGTGGAGGCTTAACGCGGACCGGTGGGGGCCACATGGGATCGCATAGTGGTGACGAGGTTGTAGGAATGCAGAGTGCATGAGGCACATGGAAGTGGTGGGACAACCACATGGGACGTGTTGTGAAACTGTGAGATCAGGAGGGAATGCGGTCGGGGTGGACCACATGCAACATACAAACCGGCATGCGTGCATGTGGGCCACACCAAGGGAACCAAGAAGCGCTAGGAAGCCCCACGTGTGAGGTTGGGCTAGTCCCAATAGGTCAGGTCAGTTCTGGTTGACTAGACTGGGTCGGGTCATCCGGTGGGTCGGGTTAGATTCGGACCAGACCACAGTCAGAACTTTTCACTAAAACGACTGTAACATTCAAAGGTAGTGTCCGTTTGACATGTTGTTGTAAATGATGGGAACCTTTAAAAAAGACAATACTTATGAGATTAATGGTGGTTCTTAGTGGAAAAATATTTCCATTGGCATTGGCCATTTACACACGCAGTACATAGGGTCAACGGTCATAGTGGGTTTGACTACAACTCTCTGTGCACCCTCTCTTTTCTATATGAATTGATTCTTACATCCATCATATCTTAGTTGGGTTTAATTGGTGGTTGTTCCCTTAATCATTTCACAATAGGTTTTTTGGTATCATTACCAACTCACAAGAGTATGATCTATTCCCCGTGACTTCTATGATAGATTTTTTGTAATCCCCTAAGAGGACCAGTGTAGGATCCTCTATTCATATTCATGCCCTAGGTATAGTCTTTGGTATCTAAGTGACCAAATTCACTGGGTGTGAATCCTCTACTTAGCAAGTTATTCTAGATTGAGTTGTTGATATCACCACATGTCCCTGGTTGTGATCCGTTTATGATGTGTAGTACCTCTCTTCATATCTATCTGTATATCTCTCTCATGATGGTTTCCAATGAATAGTACTTCTCAGACGGATGTCATCGGTGCTATAAGACTCAAGGGTGTGTTCCCCGAGATGAGTTCTTTTTGGAATATTCATAATGAATCCCTAGTGGTGGTATGGGATAGTTGTAGTTTTTGTCTCGACTACATGTCTTGGTTTGGGCATATCTGGATATTCATGTTATATGATGTAGATATATACTTGTGAAGAGTTGACTTTATTTTTCCTTTGTTTATTTCTTTGTGGTTTTGGGGTGTCCTACGGAGTATTTTTATACTCACCCCTGCATTGGATTTTCCCACACATTTCGTGTCTTATGCAGATGAGCAACCTTTTGATATAGTCTAGGGCTGGCTAGGACCAGATGGAGCTTTATAAGATCAAACAGGTCAAGTTGTTCCTACGACTTCAAGAAGAATCCCCAATACCATTGTCTATATGTTGGAATTTGTGGATTATAGACTCTTTATTTTTCAGTGGGCTTGTATTCTAGCCCTGTTTACTTTCCAGCACTTTCACTACTGTACTTTAGTTGTGGGATATAGTAATTTTCATGCTTTGTTCACATAGTGTGTTTACAATTTATCATTTGTGTCCTGGATATGTCTATGTGTGTATAGGTTCTTTAGGCTAACACCTCCCATTTGTGTGTTAACATGGTTCTAGTCACCATCCCCTAGCATATTGGAGGAAAGCGTGGCTTAGTCGTAGAACGGGACAATCTTGGATGGTTCGTGACAAAAATTCAAATATTTCTAAAATTATTTAGATAAAATAAATATTAATTTTGTAATTAGAGCATCTAAATTATATGATCGTTATTTTTTCATAATCTTTAAGAGACAATTAAATTTTCAGGTAAAAATTAAATATCGTATGAATATATGGTATTTTTATGATATCATAATGACCCAAAAAATTAATAAATACTATAATAGCTTTAATATTCAAAATATGTGTTTTCTAATTAAATATTGTGATTTTAATTTAATTTTATTAATTTTATAATGAATTTATGAATCCTCCAAAATATATAATATAATTTTTTATTATAAATTCATTTCATTAAAAGAGTGACACACCTCCACATAAAAAAGGGTAATATTTTAATATTTTCTACCCTTTCCTAATAAAATAATGAAAACCTCACTACTTTTACAAAAACAATGGGAAAACCCATGGGAAGGATTTTGGTTTTAATATTTTATTATATAGAGTCCAAATCCTATGTTTGTGAAATATTAAAGAATTACCCTCTCATTTTCTATATAATCCCACCCAACATCCCACTTATCATTAATAAAGATCCTTAGAGCACGTCCTTACTCATCCCTCTCCCCTATAGAATCCTCCCAAGGCACTCCAAGCTCCAAATAATCCCTTTTTCAGGATTTTAGATCCACACACTCAAGTAAGGGTTCTTTCCATTCTCATAATTTTCAAATTCTTTTATCTTGTTATTCCCTTTTATTTTCAATTACTAATGATGGGGTATGATTTTTCATCTCACTGATATAGCCCTTATTATTTATAAATGATGAGAGGCAACTTTTTATCTCATTAATACCTCCCATGTACAACTGTTACCATACCGAAATTTCATAATCATCAATTCCTATGTTTTTTTCCATTTTATTTGTTATAGTATACTTTATTTTTATAATTATATATGTGTTGAAATTTCCCTAAATTTACCATTTATTGTAAACTTAATTTCAAAATTATGAGAGACCCATTTCTCTCTCATCAACAGGTTTTGTGATTTTTTAAGTGATGTCGTTATGCTGATGAATTTTCACAATGATTTTCCATGACAAACCTACTATGTAGTGAATACCATGCCCATTTTCTATCAAGAGCGTTCACTTTTATAAAACATACCTTTTTATTAGGGACATAAATGTATTCATTCTATACACCTTGATCATGAAATAAATTATTATGATGAATGAATCCATGTTTTATGTTCTATGTGGCACAAATATGCATGACAATGAAATGAAAGTGACAGGTGCACCCAAAATTATATAGTGTTCCAATGCATTGGGTAATGTTTAGTATCATGATACGTGATGTTGGGATAGGGGTGTACCTAATTCCATTATGGTAATTTTTACACCATTATATCCTTGAGTTTTAGCCTTGACCTGTGTTTATGATGTAGTGTTTTATGTTGTTTTCATATTTCTCATGTAATAAATATCATGCTAAATCATGACTTATTATTAATGTTCCTTTATGCCTCATTGATATGACTTATCTTACATGAATTATTATCTTTATGTTATTCCATGTTTATTCCCTTATTGGGATTTATGGATCACCCCATTCTTATTCATTTCCCCAGGTTATCCAATGTAGTTTTAAGCTTAAGCATGTTAAATATGTTTTCAATAATGATGTTGTAATTAGTGTTTAAAGTTGTAATGTATTGTACCTAATTCCCAAATACACTAGGCTTCTTGATCTTTCATGTTGCATTAAGTGTAATTTTATATAATTATGTCATGTATTAATGCTTAATAAAGATAAGGGTTGCTATATATAAGGCTCGAAGTGGTGTAAGGAAGTGAGGGAGGAGGTTCCCTTATATAATTGAGGTTAGAGAAACTTTAGAAAACTCTCAAAATATTAAATTAATATAGATTAATTATTATTTAAAAAATTCCCCAAAAGGTTTTTATATCGAATATAAGATGATGATGGATTTAAATCCTCTCAAAAAATATTTTTAGGAATTTTTAAGTCACTATATTAACCATATATTTTTGGATTTAAATCATAGTAAAACTGTTTAACTCTTACCATGACAACAATACTTTTTTAAAAATTAGATTAATATAGTTACTATAATATGTCGAAAGATATTAAAATGGACCATTGATGAAATATTAAACCTTATTATAGTCATTTGGTTGATTTTTAGGTTTTAATGAATTTTATATCATTTAATAAAATATAATTTATTTTAAAGTGTAATATATGTTAATTTTGATAATATTCAATATTTTCATTCTAAAAATATATTAACAACATGATAAGTTCAAAAAAACTTCTAATATATCACTATTATATAAAATTTATCTATAAAATATGTGTATTTCATTAATTATGTTAAATTTGATTTATCTTAATAATTTTAACATCGTTTATTTGATATTTCCATTAATTAAAAAATTACTTCATCATCATTATGAAAGACATTAATTTAATTATTTATTATATAAAATTAAAAATAAATAATCATGAAACAGATAAATTCAATATTTTTCTAATTAAAATTTATAGTTGAATTTATCATTTATATAGCACTATATTAAAATTGGTATAGTTATTAATATTTGAGTGTGAAATCTTTAACACTTCATTAAATAAAATATAAAAAATGTCATGTTCTCAGACATGTGGCTTAAAATGGTTATAATTTCGATAAAATAATACTTTTGGTTGAAAAATACTCATCGAATTTTATATAGGTCAAGTGTTAGGTTAATTTTATAGTTTTTATAACAATATATTTACTCATAATCACCCAATTTACCATTAATTATAGAAATTAAAATAATACTAAATTGTTTTATTAATATGCCCAAAAATAAAATAAAAATTTTTGAATAATTTTTACCCACTGATTAAAAATATGGAATCAATTTTTATAAATTCAGAAAAGATAATTATTCTTAATTAATTTAAAACTAATCTCGTTGACAGGGTGGGGAAACGAGTTATTAAAGTTTAAACATGAAAATATTGAGGCAAATTTATATCTAAAACCGATTTAAAATTGATTACAGTGACCTGCATTGGATTAAATGATAAAAAATAATCTACTTATACTTTAAAACCATTCAATAATATAATTTAACAATATAATTTATTTTGATGAAAAAATTTGTTTTCCATTAAAATTTAATATTTTTATTATTCATCAAAACATGAAACATATTAGAAAAATACCAAAACTTTTACCAATGTAAATTTTTATATTCCTATTTTAAAGAATAAGTTTAATTTTTCAAATTGAATATATAAAAGTTTCATAATTGGATTTAAAATAGGTTCGCTATTAAAATGTGGTAAAATTACATCTATAAAAATATAGGGTTTTAGGTATCATATTGGGTTTGTTATTTTTTATACCTATCGAATATGTTGGATGAATTTAAACAATATTTTATTGAACATATAATAAATATATTTAATTAATATTATTTATTTATTGTAATTAATTTAATTTGTTAAGACAAAACTCCATTGGGAGCATAAAAATAAAAATATTTACTTTATATTCAATCGATTTATATTTTCATTTCAAATTAATTTGTAACCATTGAATTCATCTTAAAAAAATGTGTAAACTATATTTTAATAATTTAGATAATCCTATTAACAATTTCTAACTTGACAACTCGGGTTAAAATAATAGTATTTTATAGTGTATCGCGGTTCATTTAATACTGGTGTTGCGTGAAATGTAAGCTATAAATAAATTTTATAATATAAATATCATAAATTCTTAAAATTATAAATTTTAACCTCATTAAATAAATTTAATCCTCATAATTATTGAATTTGGATTTAGTAAGTAAGCTTTTACAATTCAAAATAATTATACTGAAATCCCACATTGGAACAAGTGCTGATAAAAGTTCCACTTTATAATAAATAAAGGGAAGTATTCAGGTCACTAGAGATAAGAAATATTAGGGTTACATGTATGCAAACATGGACATGTAAGAGAAATATAACTATAAAGTTCTGTGGGAGATTGAAAGAGAACATGGCCCAGAGAAAGTAAACAATCACAATGCTATAAATATTTGATGATCTAAGGGACCATTGGATTCAATGGAAGAGAAAGTACTAGGACAATTATTTTTCTCTCAAAACCCTTTTTTATTGTTCAGTAATTATTTTATAATTTAAAAATATTTTTAAATATATGTTTCAATGAACACAATCTTATCCTTTGGTTGTGAATTGAACTATTTCTACTTTTTTTCTTATAATATTTTTCATCACACTATGAAGTCATACACCAATTTATTTAACCTTATCCAGAGATCATCTTAAAATTTTTCAAAAATGGTTAATTTTTCTAAAAATATTATGATCCAAAAATTTATAAGGAAGTTCACTGAATTTAAAAAATACACTTAACATCAAATTTCCCCAAACAACATAATGTAGATCTTTTTGTCTCATACTAAATATAAAAATTCCTTGATCACCTTAAAACCTTAATGAAACCATGCATGCTTTTACATTTATAAAGAATAAGTAGTACATTAAAATCCTTATATATCACATGATTATTCTAACCTAAATATAATTACAAATTTCTTGAATCAAAAAACATAAATATAATAATTATTCCACTTTGACTATAGTGACAATGTAAGATTGACCTTGATCATTATTATTTTTCTGAGCTATATTTCGTTGATGTTTGGGACATTCATTTTTGTAGTGCCCCACCTCATTACATTTGAAACATTTTACAATGATATATTCTTTATTTCCATTAAAATCTCGTGCCTAGTGGATTTTCTCTCCACACTTGTCACAAACTCTCATTACCTTCAGGAAAGTGTTAGGGTGTTTCTTTCCACCATTATTAAATGTGGAAAATTCCTTCTTTCCCTTTTTATATTTATCTTTATAATTTTTCACCATTCTCTTCTTCTCTTGTTGTATCTTAAATTCATAAGACATAGAGAATTATTTCTCTATCTTAACAGCACATGAGACTATATCTTTGTATGATGATAATGTTTGGGAGTCCAATGCATTTCAGAGTAATCTCTTAACCCATCAAAGAAATGATCAATCTTACTCCTAGGGTTTTGTATATAGTTCATATGATACCTTTAAAAACTTTTAAAGTTACATTCATATTTAGTAACATTCTCATCTTTCTCTTTCCTTAGAATCAGAAATTACTTGTCCATATCTGCTCATTGTTCACAAGGGAACTATTTTTCTAGGAAATTTCCTTAAAATCCTTCCATTCTATGCTTGAAATTTCTCCCTCCTCCTTTGTTTTTTGAATCAATTACCATCATTGATCTATATATACCAAAATATGATAAATATCCAAGACAACATTATCCCTTTCTTTACTTCCCAAAGCAATAAATGTCTTTTCTAAGGAAATTATCCATTTCTCAGCCTCAATGTTATCTACAGTCCCATTTAATGTTGGAGGTTGTTGTCTCATGAAGCAGTCTAAAATTTTTCCTCTACATTGTGGATCAGGATACTCTATATGGATAACGATATCATTCATAACATGAGTCTGTTGTCCCAGTATATTTATTAGTTGGTAAGAACCAGTTTCATCTCCAGCACCAACATCATTATCTTTCATCGGAGGGAAATCCCTACATTAATTATGTGTATTGATACAGTTTTCATTCATTACAATATGTTCCATTTATAAACCATGAAATACACTAGATTAGATCATAACCTTATGAAATATAATATATAATAAACTAAATATTGAATCACATAATCTAAATTGAAAATATAGGTATAAATAATCTGTAAACCATAAAGATGGTTTCTTTGGGGATATATATACTTCTAAATCCTTCATAATGGTTTGTGAATAAAATGTGAGCCATCATAATAATATATTACATGAGTGTAAAACCAGGTGCGTAGTAAGGCGCATTGTCATGTACCAGGTTACGCTGATTTAAGCTTGACGCACCTTGTCAGAGCTGATTCCCTTAGGTAAATCTATGTCAAAACCGTGTCCACTTGAAGTATCCAAACATAGAATTATTTCTAAGAATACCAACATAATATATATCTTACCAAAATTCTAATATTCCATTCACTTATTAACCTCAAAGTCTATCTTATTGTTATGTTTCCTAATATATCTTTTCTAAATCTAGTTTCCAAGTTTTCTGCTAAACTTCCTTGGATACCAGCTATAATGCACTGACCTCAGAACCCAAGAGCAGGTGCATTATTTTATTACATTTTCATGCTTAAATGGAATCAAATCTCAAAGGATTGACCGGTTTAGTAGTCTTTAGAAGACCAAATACATATATGAACCTTATATTACAATTTAAAATATAAAATATAACATATAATCTTCTTTGAGAAAATAATTATTCTACTAGAATAACCCTTCATATCAGTAATAATACGAATCTTGCCATCATAGAAGAAATAAAACATAATAAAGGGGTGATCTTAGATTCTCATTAAGGGTATGAAAGGTAGAAAAATCTAAGAAGAAATATATAATAAACAATATGGAATAGTAAATAACTAAAAAAATTCCATTTAAATAATCACATGAGCTAGAAAAAATAACCATGGATATTCTACTATTCGAATAATCACATGGAATATAAATAACTTATCTCATAATTAGGGAATTCATAATGTCGAACATCATAACCATGTCAAGACACCATACATAAATGGATAAAAAACCCAAACTAGTTTTTCTCATGAGACCAACCATTTCATGAAGGGTCTATATCGGTCCCCACCAACTACTTTTTAAGTCAAATGAATTCACATATGAAAAGGTAAACATAAAAAACATAAACATTCATATTAAAACTAGCATATGAAATGTTAATACATTGACCATAAACCATGAATGGAATCAAAATAGAACAAAAATAGTCAAACATATCATAAACCCATAAACACAATATGGTAGATTGTATCATAACAAATAAACCTAAATTAACCATAAAATCCCACAAAGGAATTTGGAATAGATGAAAATAATCTAATAAAATCATTAAAAAATATTGGGAGAAATACCTCTTTTTCTTTAGAATTTTTTTAAATGGGTTTCAAAATTTTAAAATAAAACATTTTCAGTGAAAAGAATCTTGTAAGCTTATAATGAAAGTTTTGATCATTCTCTATATATTAAAAAAAGAAAATTCCTTCCCTATTTTTTCAAAAGATCCATAATGTAACTTGTTCGGAAGATAAAAAAGTTATTTCGTTAAAAATGTTTTATAAAAGTCAAACTTGGGTAAAAATGACTTTAAAAAATTTATAATAATAGTAATAATATTTTGAAATATTTTTTTAAGAAACTAGTACATGGATGATAAATATATCCCTGTAAATACTCACATATAAAAAATCTCGGATAATAATGAGATTGCAAAATTAACCCTTACCTTGTACTTTCCTTTAGTTATATATAATTTATCATCCAGTATAATGGTTTAAAACATGTTATTAATTTATAAATTAACCATATATATATTTATGATAACATATATAATCCTATTATATTATCTTATCTCCCATTTTTTAGTAATATGTTGTTATAACCCTTGTTTCAGGTGTTAATTGCTTCATTTTCCTATGATTGTTTTGTCATGTAAGCCATTTTTCATATGAGTATATTATATTTATTTCATATGTTGAATTATATTAAGTTAATATATATTTTATTTAAGCATTATATACATCTTTATAAGCATTTTTTAATGGTTAACATGGAAAATGAATAACATCATGTCGTGGAGAAGGTAGGTCGTACGTATGCATGAGCGACATTATCATTCCATAAATGGTGAAAGAGTAAGGAATTAGAGTGTATATTAATTATAAATAATCAATAATATTTATTATTTATTATTTATATCCATTATATACATCATTATACCAATCCCAAAAAAGTGGTGATGAAAAGGTAGTTACACCACAATGTGGAGATGGTAGGTTGTACGTATACACATGTGGTGATTTTGTTTTTTATAGGATGGATAAAAGGAGAAATATGGTTTTTCCATAATCATAATAACATATTAGAGTATAGATCATACTGGATTTATTACATAAAAATATAGAAAAACATGAAGAGGAATTGTAAAAAGAAATGAACCTGAAAGAGTCGGTAAAGACAATCACCTCTTCCTTAGAAAACCTCCTTTGGATCTCCTCTTAGGGACACTAATGATGGATTTTTTTTTAATAAAATAACCTAATATATGTGTCTAGGGAAGATTATAAGGTAAATTTGAAGGGTTTGGTCATTATATTAGGCTCACATTTGTATAAGGAAGTGAGAAAGGAGGTACCCTTTAATAATTAAGTTGAGGGACACGTTAGGAAACTCTCAAAATATTGAATTAATATAAATTATTTTTTAATGGAAAATGGATAAAAAGTGAGTTATTTAGAATATTAGATGATTATAGATATAAATACTCTCAGAAGATAATTTTTATACATTTTTTGGTCACAATAGAAACCTTATCATTTGGCTTGAACCCTTAGTTAAACTCTTTAACTCTTACCGTGACAACTCGGAATTTTTACACTTTAGGGTTAATATAATTACTATAAAATAACAAAATAAACCAAAAATGTATTATGGATGAAATTTTTTAAGTTAATATACTTTTTTGGATTATTTTTTTTATTTTTATTAATTTTATTTCATTTAATAAAATATTATTTATTTTAGAGTATCAATTAAGTCAATTTTGATACTATTCAATATTTTTCTTTTGAAAGATATCCTCAAAACATGATAAATTATAAGAAACACCTAAAATATATCAATAATATATCTATGTTATATATAAAATTATTTAATGTCATAAAATATGTTAAATTATATTTATTTTAATATTTTTACTATCATTTCTTTGATATTTCTATTAATTAAAGAATTACTGCATCATTATTATAAAATCATTTAAATAATTATTTTTTCTCCAAAAAACAAAAAACAAAATATCATTATGAAGATAAATTCATTATATTTAAATTTAATATTTATAGTTGAATTTATATTTTGTATTCTTATATATTAAAAATTGGTATAGTTATTAACATTTTAGCATGACATCTTTAACTCTTCTTTAAATAAAATACAATAAATTTCATATTCTCACAATAATAGCTTAAAAGGGTTATAATATTATCCCAAGGATTCATTTCGTTGAAAACACTCATAAAAGTTAATTAGGAAAGAATTTAGGGTACTTTTTATAGTCTTTATAATATTATTTTTACCGATAATTACCTAATTTATTCTTAACCATGGTGATTAAAATATTATTAAAATTTAATATTTATATGCCCAAAAATAAAAGAAGCATATTTAAATAATTTGGACCCAATGATTAAAAATATGTAATCCCAATGATTTAAAAACACATAAGTTTTAGTAATTAATTTAAAACTAATATCGTTTACAGGGTGACAAAACAGGTTATAAAAGTTTAAACATGCAAAAATTGAAATGTTTTTATATCTAAATTCAATTAAAATTGATTATAATGACTTAAATCGAAATAAGTGTTAACAAATTATATATTTATAATTTAAAACAATTCAGTGATATAATATAACACTATAAATCATTTTTAGGAAAGAATTTCCTTTTAATTAAAATTTAGTGTTTTTCACCATTCATTAAAATATGAAATTATCAAAAAAATACCAAATATTTAATGAAAGTAAATTTTTATATTTTTATTTTAATTAATAAGTTTATTTTTTAAAATATAATATATAAAATGGTCAAAAAATTTATTTAATACAAGATCTCCATTAAAAGCTGGTTAAACAATTTTTATAAAAATATAGGTTTTTATGTGTAATATTGGGTTTCTTCTTATTTTATGCACGTCAAATATATTGGATGAATTTCAGAAATTTTTTATTAAATATGTAACATATATATTTTATTAATATCATTTATTTATTGTAATTAATTTAATTTCTTTTGAAAAAATTTCTGTGGGGCCATAAAAATAAAAATATTTCCTTTATATTCTATTGGTTTATATTTTCATTTATAATTAATTAGAAAATGATGAATCTATCCTATTAAAATGTGTAAAATATATTTCAATAATTTAATTAATCCTATTCACAACCACCAACATAATTGATAGTGTTAAAATAATAATATTTAATTGTATATCATTTTTTGTTTAAGGTCGGTGTTGTGTCTAGTGTAAGCTATCGAAGAAATTTAAAAAGAGAAATATCATAAAAAACTACAAGAAAACTGCCGTTTAGCTGCGGTTTTTTCGCAGCGGTTTTAAAAACCGCCGCTAAACGTGTTTCGGGCCACCATTTCGCAGCGGTTTAAAAACCGCCCCGAAATGCCATCATTTTTTTTAATTTTTTTAATTTTTTTTTTAATTTTTTTAATTTTTTTTATGACTAGCAGTGGTTTTTTAAAAAACTACCTCGAAATTGCGGCGGTTTCGGTAAAACTACGGCGAAATAGCAGAGGTTTCGGTAAAACTGCCGCGAAATGCAAGGAAAAAATAAAAAAAACACGAGAAACCACGAAATCATTAAAACGACCATAACTTTTTATTCGGGCATCCGTTGGAGCGACATGACCAGTCAAATTGAAGCTCATGATGAGATATAGAGGCACATATAATCAAAACCTTGAGACAATCTAAGGTGTAGAAGATATTAGAGTTATAAGAATGTTGAAAAAATTTCTTCAACTTCAAACGGCCATAACTTTCACTCCGGGTGTTCGTTGGGGCTCTACCACATATCAAATCGAAGCCAGCGAAGAGAGCTACGCACTAGTTCAAAAGAAGGAATCTTCTGTCATTTTTTTCAACCCAAAAACCTCTCTGAAGTCCTCTAAAACCCTGTTTCCAGCACCGGTATCCCGTTGAACTTGTCTTCAAACGGACCTAACATTTGGTCCGCATGTCAGCTCGGACTCCTCCACCTACCAAGTCATAGCTTGTTCCATGAGCTTCAGTTTGACTGGTTGTGGCGCCCACATGCACTCCTGGATCATATGTTTTGGCCTTTTTAGTGGGTATCGGGTTTGTTATGTTTTTCGATGCCTCATTTCTAACACCCGTTCCTCGTCACCTTTTTTTTAAATGGTCATAACTTCCAAACCGCCTATCCATTTGGACTCTTTCACCTTTCAGGTCGAAGATCGTTTCAGGATCTTTGAGTTGACAGGTCGCGGATCTAAAATGGACTATCAGATAATAAGTTATCTCTGTTAATGTGAGTCCAATGTTTTTGTCTCTTTATGACCGTTTTGACGGGTTTTAACGGTTTCTCCATTTACTACTGTTTATTTGGGTTTCCATGACTTTTTATCTTTATCAATGGGTTTTTGTGGGTTATTATGATGATTATGTGGAATTATTAAGGGGTTTTCCAGAGATTTCATGAGTTTTCATGCGTTCTCATTCTTTCTAATGCCTCATTCTTCATATGCTTCTCCATCCGTTTTCATGCGTTTCCATCATTTTTTATCCCTTATCATGTCTTTTCATACTTTTTCATGTGTTTCCTTTATTATGTATTATTTATTATTTATAATATACTTTAATTTATTTATTTTCTATTATTTGTAAATCGTTATTTATTATCAATTATTAATTATTAATTATTAATTATTTATATTTATATTTTATTTATTATTTATATTTATTTATTATTTATATTTACTTATTATTTATTATTTATTATTTATTATTTATTATTTATTATTTATTATTTATTATTTATTATTTACTATTTATTTACTAATTATATTTATTTATTATTTATTATTTATTATTTATATTTACTTATTATTTATTATTTATATTTATTTATTAATTATTAATTATTAATTACTATTTATTATTTATTATTTATATTTATTTATTATTTATATTTATTTATTATTTATATTTATTTATATTTTATTTATATTTTATTTTTTATTTATTTTTTATTTTTTATTATTTATTTTTTATTATTTATTATTTATTATTTATATTTATTATTTATTATTTATATTTATATTTATTTATTATTTATTATTTATATTTATATTTATTATTTATATTTATATTTATTTATTATTTATATTTATTTATTATTTATATTTACTTATTATTTATTATTTATTATTTATTATTTATTATTAATTATTTACTATTTATTATTTATCATTTATTATTTATATCTATTATTTATTTATTATTTATTATTTATTATTTATTATTTATTATTTATTATTTATTATTTATATTTATTTATTATTTATTATTTATTATTTATATTTATTTATTATTTATTATTTATTATTTATTATTTAGTATTTATTATTTATTTATTATTTATTATTCATTATTCATTATTTATATTTATTTATTATTAATTATTAATTATTTATATTTATTATTGATATTTATTTGTTATTTAGTATTTATTATTTATTATTTATTATTTATTATTTATTTATTATTTATTATTTATAATTTATAATTTATAATTATTTAATATTTATTATTTAATATTTAATATTTATTATTTATTATTTATTATTTATTATTTATATTTATTAATTAATTATATTTATTAATTATTAATTATTTATATATATTTATTATTTATTATTTATTGTTTATTATTTATTATTTATAATTTATTTATATTTATTTATTATTTATATTTATTTATTATTTATTATTTATATTTATATTTATATTTGTTATTTATTATTTATTATTCATTATTTATTATTTATTATTTATTATTTATTATTTATTAATTATTTTTATTTATTTATTATTTATTATTTATATTTATTTATTATTCACTATTTTTATTTATTTATTATTTATTATTTATTATTTATTATTTATTATTTATTATTCATTATTCATTATTCATTATTCATTATTTATTATTTATATTTTATATTTTATATTTTATATTTTATTATTATTGATTTTATATCTATTATTTATGTATTATTTTTTCAATTAATATATATAAGTATATTAAATTCTGTTTATTAACCACATGACGAGATTGCTGGAGTGGTGAAGTCTTTGAAAAATTTGCAAGAGGTTATGGTTTCAAATCTCACCAAACGTAGTATTTCTTTATATTGCATGGGCATGAGCATGGGCATGTGCAAAACCACATGCCTTAGTGTCGTAGTTTATAACAAAATAGTGCACCCCATTTGTAATTACTTGGTCACTTATGTGAAATACCTTAGTGCCACGTATTTATGCTCTTAGGCCCTGTGCTTTTCCTATAAATTGGCCCCTATTAGTCTGAATTTATATCTCATACACCATTAAAGAGTTATGCTAGAAGATAATGATACCTTATGCACACTAGTATCCAAAACCCCTTCATGTAGCTTAATTATCCCTAACATTGGAAGGAATTAACTAAATGTTGTGGTCATTATAACATCCCGACCTGAACCATCAAGTCCAAGATGGATGCTATGTTTTCTCACATGCACCTCCCCGTACACAAGAGGATACTGACTAGCATCGATTGTCTAAGTATGATACTATGTATACTATACCAATTGTATCATGTCATTAAGAAGAAGAATAAATATATTATAATAATAATAAATAAATAAACACAGTAAAATATAGAAAATAAATAATGACATACATGTAAAAGTAGCTCCAAAAGTGGAATGCTTGTCCAAAAAATATGTTACATATACATAAAGAGATAAAAAATAAATAAAATGTCTAGTTCCTTTAGATTCTATAATGAACCTCTTTATATCTCTACTCCAATGCTTCACTATCCACCATAGGGAACATTTCCTTCACTAGATCACATGTCATGAAATCTACAATCTCACCAAAATGATCATGTTAGTTGTGAGTAAAAAGACTCAGTCTGACACCACCAATGCATCTTTAATAAGTGTGTCCATGTATAATATTTTAAAACATAATAATAAATTAATTATCACATATTAAATACTCATGTCAAGCATCCATGCACTAACTAATCTTCTAAAAACATAGTTATACCAGCTTCAGTTCCATGATAAAAAATGCGGGAACAATCCTGGAAATATCACAACATCAAATACATCCTCATGCTTTTTAATATCCATACAATCCCCAGGGCTCCAAGTTAAACCACAACATTCTATCATGCATCAGTGATATCTATAAGTGACGTCAGATAGATAATCATACCCCACTATTTCCATGTTATTCTAATCACTCATGATCATCATGGCCCACATTCATCACATAGGGGTATAATCACTACTGATTTCCATAACCCCAGGTCAGGCCACACTAGGCCCTCAGGCCCCATCATCCATTTCCATATCTTCATCAGGTCACATGAAATGTCTAAACGCACTCCCCCTCAAGGGAAACCATGCAACGATTTGACCACCTATAACTTTGGTACTATGCATAACACAATAACATAGCATATACCAAAAATATTATAAGGTGTCAACAATATCATATATAACATATCACGTGTGTGAGAAATTCCATATATATACACAAGTGATAAACTCGATATGGTTTAAAGCACATCAAGACACATAATAATAATATTTTAATCAATAAATTCCCACGGCTACACACACACCCACATGCATAACATAAAAATAATGGGTAATCCCAACATAAATCATATATCATCCAAACATCATATACATGGACCAAAATAATAAATAACGACCTACCTTAAATTTTTCAATCTCAACAGTAAGAATAAAACACTTCGTATAGTTCAAAATATATATTGGAAACCACAATAGTTAAAAAAACCAATTCACATCCTTATTATCATAAACATTGACACGAAAAATCTCATAGATTGTCAATGGTTCATATAACCAAAACCATATATTTTATTTCAAAAATAAATAAAATATCACATGAAATGAATCGTTCTCTCTCCTATATAATTTTTAAATTATCATTTTGGTCAACACATGTTCTAGAAATTTTCTTCTTTAGAATATTAATAAAAACACATTTGATAATTTATATCGCTAAATTATTTTCAGAACACATGTGGTATTCCATATAATTATTCATTAAAAAAATAATTATACATGAAAATTTCATAATTATACTCTGATAATATTATATCTTTGTCACATGATAACTGTAATATAATTATCATCGGATAATTTTTATAATTATATTCTAATGATATTATATACAATTTATCCATTCTCAATGAAAAAATTATCCATTGATAATTTGATGAAATTATCCTCTCTTAATTTGATGAAATTGTCCATTAATGAATAATTATAAATATTTTTTATAATTTATATAGTTTTGTATTTATAATTAAAACCAATTATCATTTGGAAATTTCAATTAATTATCCCTTTATAATTTTTTAAAATTATCTTTGATAATTAAATACATTTATATTTTTATAACATGATAAAATTATCAATTCATAATTATTTATTATAATACTTTAATATTTCATTGTAATTATCATTTGATAATTTAAAAAATTCATCCTTTGATAATATCTCAATCATCGTTCGATAATTTCAATAATTATCCTATGATAATTCAAAGTAATTAACATCTATTAATTGAAAAAGTCATTTCACAGTAAATCCATATGATTATCTGTTAATAATTTTAGTTCTATAAATTACCCTTTCATAATATATTCAATCAATCATTGATATTTTTTTAAATGATCCCTCGATAATTTAGGTTTATCATTTCATTTAAATTATTTTTTTCATAATTAAAAGCAACCATTTTCTATAATTTATGTATAAAAATGGAAGGAATAATTAAAATGAATACTAATAAAAATTAAATAAATAAATAAAATATTTAATTTCTTCTACCTCACACAGTGCCCCACCAGGGAAGAAACACCCATTATAGTTCACCTGGTTTAGGAGGAAAACAAATGGGTCAATCCATGAGGGTTCTCAAATCACCTGAAAAGTAGTATCAGGATCACTTGGATTCCAAAGGATCAACTAAAAATCCAAATCTGATCATATAAAAAACCTCTATCATGTACATGTATGACACAATTTAAAAGACCCATTTTAAACACGTATTCGACCTAAAATTAATGGATTCATTAATTTCGCCCACTTAATTTGTTTCTCATTGAAATGGGTGAAAAAACACAAAATAGAAGGTTTTTGAAATATAATGAGTCAAAAATGGTGGTTAACAGTGGTGTGTGGTGTAGAAAGAACCTAAAAATGAATTTAATAAAAAATAATTGTAAAAAATAATGGTAAAATGTTACATTTAACTATGATATCACAAAATTCCTGAATTTCATAAATGGTATGGTGTGCATAGGGTAAACCTTACACCCCAGACCTAATGGTGGTGTCAGATTTCTCATTCGATGCAATGTTTGGGATATATTATATTATTTTTTAAAAATATATATAATAAAAATATTATATAATTTATCCTTGTGTGTGTTCTTATGAAACACATGATACACACAAATGTTATTCCCTGCTTAGGGTAAACCTAGTCTCTATGACCTAAGTGTGGTCTTGGATTTCTAATATGATGAAGCCTTCATAAGATATTTCATTAGTAGGAAAAAATAGTGCATTCATGATATAATGTTTTTAATATTAATATTTTATCAGCATCGAGGCTCTACAGGCTATAGAATCACACACTAACTCAAGAACAGACTTAGAAAACATTCCATAGAATTTTATAAAGTGTAAAAATAGTTTTTTAATCTTGTATAAATATTTTAAATAATTTATTATGTGATTATTATTGAAAAATAACTTTTTCACATAAAAAATATAAAAAATTATTAATAGAGAGGGTTTCTTTTAACATATAAAAATATGGATATCATAAATCTCCGCCTATATTAAATTATCATTCCGGATAAGTATCCCTAGAAGTTGTCTTGAAAAACTCTGGACACTTAGTTCGAACATTATACTCCCTCTCTGACACCTCTTCCTAGATCATTCCATGCTACCACCGAATTCGGAAAAGTGATAGTATCTTCTCTTGTAGAACTTTTTGTCTCTGGTATAATATCTACATCAGACAATCCCAAAATTATTCATTTGGTCCCAACTCAACAAAATATTAATCTATAACATGCAAAGGATTAAGAATATACCTTAAAATATTAGAAACATGGAACACATCATCCATGCCGAAATAACATAGAGGAATTTCGAGATCATATTCCATCATACCCATCCATTTGGTGATCTCAAAGGGTATAACAAAACATGGTTTTATCTTTCCCTTTTTTCTCAGATGTTGGTTCTTCAATCGAGGAGTCTCTCAAAATAAAAACAGGATTTCCCACAGTTAACTACAAAGGAATCCTCTTATGACCAATATATAATATCTGTCTACTTTGAGAAATTATCAAACTCATATGAATCATCTGTACTCATTCATAGGTCTCTCAAACCAAATTAAACCCCAAAACTGTAGCCTCACCATCCTCATTCAAACAAGTTAGTGAATGACATGGACTCCCATAAAAATAATCTTATGTTACTATGTCTAGGTGATCACTCCATGCTCTATTGAATTCCAAGATTCAAGATCAACATATATCCTCTAGTATGGCTAGAGTTCACTCATACCACCCATCTATTAGAGGATGGTATATTGTGCTCAATCTCAACTATATATCTATGTCATTTTGAAATCCTTAAAAAATTTCAATATAAAACATGAATCTATGTCTGAAATAAACCTCAAGGTAACTAATCATGATTATTTTTTCTCATAGACATTGATATTTTCTAGTTCCAATAATGGGTAAGTCTCTCTAATCGATAAAAAGTGGATGACCATTTTAGTATGATCATTAATCACCCAGACTGTGTAATAACTCCTCAATGTTCTGGGTAACCCCAACACAATGTCCACCATAAAATCCTCGCAACTAGTGATATGGAACTCCCTTTTCATTCTATCATTAATGGAATAAAAACCTAATTCTCTCTTATATAAAACTATTTCACATTATCATTCAATGAAGTATCAGGGAAAGGTAGGTAAGGGAAACATAACTCTTTCAGTAAGTGAAGTCAAGACACAAATCATTAATATAAATAAAATACCAGTGTTAAAAAATTATTAAGATCAAAAATATGTGTTCACTATCATACCACATACAACAAAAGGTTCCTTATCGCCATGTATTTGTGCTTGATTAACTATATAGACATTTCATGCTTCAACTCTATGCCCATGTCCTTGACTTTCTTGAGTCCCTACCATCTAGGCTTACTTATCTGGAACCAGATTGGATCCCTAGTACCCTAAATGTTTATTTCATGATCCTCTCTAGTGGAATATCCTCATAACTCTAGAGAAAAACTATAGAAGATATCTTTTCGTTCCATATTTCAGGTAATGTTTCTGAAGTGATTGGTTAAAACATCTAATAATCCCAAATATCCTCACATTTGATGAATTATAGACCTCTTTGTTTCATAAGAGGTAGTGTTGATCCCTTGATATTACCTATCTATCTTTCACCAAACTATCATATAAACCTATTATTCATCGTCCTTCATCCAGAAGTATAATAAGAGGTTCCAATAGAAAGTGTGAGGATTCCTGCAACTCTATATACACATATCCTTTCTTGTATATTAGCGCCTTTAGAAGTAGATCTCTATATTTTTTACTGAGGGTAATCACTACCATTAATATTTTTTTTGAAGTTTTTTTATCTCATGTGTACAATATGGAGTTAGTGTGCCTATAAGGAACTCTTATAATAAACGTTTTTTTGAATATTTCTCAAGTCAGCTCTTCACATCTTTCGGAAATTTTCACCACACCCAGCCACCACATGGAGGGTCCTAGTAGCTTGAATGTTTCCCATTCCAACTTCCAGACCTCTCATGTCTCAATGAGTTCAAAAACATCTTCAATGATGAATATCTAGTCCTTTGCATCCTACATTCCACTATTTCCTGGAAAGGCTGAAGGATGTAGATGCTGGAAGTCTCTAGTGTAGTCGACCATGGACATTGGGGGAATTACTCTTGACCAGAGTGGGCCTACTGGATGTACCATTGGGGGGGTGTCAAAACATGCTCAGGAGTAGTCTGATTAGTTTTTGGTCTCACCAAACATCTGTTAGGTGACATAATTTTTAACATAAAAAACATTTGGAACATAATAATTCCTAATCAGTCTATGAGATCACACCAAGGCTTCCCAAGGATTATACTCTCAAACCAAGGTATAACCCACCTAGAATTAACCCTTCTCTATGTCCCTTCAGGTCAGTCACAATCATCATATATATACTAACACCACATCATTCTAATTTCAATTAATTAAATTCATTGAAAATATATCATAGATCACATTAATAGATATATCACACATGGATACTATCCTGAATAGATAGTAAATAATAATGAATTTAATTAGAGAACTACTATTAGTATAAAAATAGTTATATATATATATAATGTGATCCTAAGGGACTAGTCATGATCCATGAACACATGAGAAATATCATAAATCACATATCAACATAATGTGCACCACCCAATGTGATTTTGAAGAAACAATAAAAAAAATTAGATTATTATTTTATGGTAACTCAGAGGCCCACTATACAGTGTTGTCCATACATTTTTATAATTCCTTTTTTCGAGTACCTATTATCCAAAATTCTTTTTTATCCAATCCCAAATCAGATAAAATAAAAAGAAAATTTTGTAAACTTCGTTCCACCTCAAATCAATTTAGGTCCCTCATCTAATATCAATTTAACTTATATTCATCGATAACATCAAAAACACCCCATAATGTTGAATGTTTCAAAGGCTAAATGATATGAATCATGTAAAAAGGTGAACATTCCTTTTTGAAATCCTACCTAAATATAACTCCATAATTAATCACTCATGTCCAGGAGAAGTGATCATGATGAGTGACCTCTTGGGATGTTTCATAGGTTGTCTGTAATTGAGATATAATCACAATGAAAGAATAAGTGTTTGACTTTGGGCAAAATCATTTGTATGATTATCAATTTGGGCACGAGGGTGGGACCTGAGTAGGGGAACACAAGTTTGGGTGGAAAATAGTTGTGTCTGGTGGGTCAAGATCCAATATCCATGTTAAGTTGGGTGTTCTTTCTTTCACCAAGGTGAAGTTATTACATTGGTATCATAGAAGGAACCAAGTTGGAAGTGCAATGGAAATGCCTGGTTTGAGATGTAGGGTCCACAATGATGACTTTTTCTCTGAAGTGGTGGGGGAATGTAGCACCCTAGAAAGTTAAAGGGTTAAAAAGCTAATTATTAAAACACATGTCAACAATGTGAACCTTTTATTTTAGGATCATACCTGATTAGAACTCTACATTTTAGTATACTTTTCCTAGAGTAGTGATCAGAACGAGTGACCTACTAGGAAGTTCACTAGGATGTGTTTGAGTGAGGACAAAAGAAATTGAAAGAACATGTGCTGGTATGTGAGGTCATTCATTAGTATGATGATTTGTTCGGGCATATGGAGGGGCCCATATTGGTGACCACTTGCCTTTGGTGAAACAAGTAGTGCCTGGTGGGCCAAGACCCAAAGACCATGTTTAGGAGGAGTTTATATGCAATCAATAGAGACCTAGTTGTTATAGTAATTATGTCTCATAAAGATCTAAAAACAATTTTGTTATGAAAGGCCACTTAACCCCTAGTACTCTAACACTATGTTGAAGGACTTACCACCTCTATATTATAAAATAAGTCTCCATGAGTCTAGATCCCCTTGGGAGTACACCACTAGGGTGACCCCTCACCCAAGACTCTCACTAGGGAACCTTGTTCTCCCTATACTTCCAATTTGATGATTCTTCTCCCAAGCTATCCTCTAGGGTGTATTATTTTCACTAGCGTCCCATTAGGGTGTTATATTAACCCCAAATTTCAACTAGGGAAACATTGTACCCTTATATTTCAGTAGGGAACCCCATTAAACTTGGTCCTTCATAATGGCCCACATTATGCTCATATTTTTAGGAAACTAAAATAATTAATTATAGTAATATTTCAAGTGATTTACCCACCATTTAATAGATTCAATTCATATTTGGTAATTAATATTTTATGTGTTTTTTATGAAAAAGAATTAAATTTTTATTTTTTGAATAATTATTTCAATGGAGTTCCATGAAATTATGGAGGATGAAATGGATAACGAAAATTTAGAGACTTAGCCAAAAATTCATATAGCACCTAGCTGGAAGCTTAACTAAGCTACAAGCCACTTGGACACCTAAAAATGTGAACTATAAAATTAGTTGGTAAGGCCAATAATAGGAATGGTTTTTGTTAAATTCAATTATAAAATGTGATCATGTGAAACAGGTGCACGTGCAAGGGGGAAAGTTAGATAGCCACCTCAATAGGGGTCAACCACGAGCCGTCGTAGGAGTAAACCCACTCCCATCTGAATTTAATTCCTAACAAAGGTAACAATTTTTAATAGTAAGATTCTCTATCCCCTATTTAAATATTATATGGGGCATGGAATAATCCCTAGTGATCCTATTGGGTTTATTCTTTTTCATACCCTACCATTAGAGTGATATATTCACCCTTCTTTCCCACTAGGTTAACACTATACCATAAGTTTCCAATAGGTAACCCCATTAACCATATGCCCTTATCATAGCCAAATTTATGCACACATTTTTTCTAAAACTAAATAAATTAATGGAAATAATATGTCATGTATTCTCTACTATTTAATATATTTAATTCATATATGGATAATTAATTTTTTAAAAGTTATTTTTATGAAAATGGATTAAAATTTTGTTTTTTATAAATAATTATAACAATGAAGTTACATTATATGACATAGGATAAAATGAATATGTAATATCATGGTACTTGGCCAATAATTCACATAGCACCTAGGCTAACCCTTAACTGATCCATAATCCACCCAGCGACTTCAATGGCTAGTTGGTAAAGTAATATGGATGGATAGACATAGAAACATATAACTTGTGATTCAATTATATAATGGATATCAGGTGCTTGATGTTCATATGAAGGGGGTAAAACATTAGATTTATTCCTTTGTAGGGGTTAAAAAAGAATAGCTACAGGAGTCCTCCTACTCTTATTGGACTTCAATGGATTTCAAGGGGAAAAATATAATAGTAAAATAATCCAACCCCTATGGAAATACGATATGGGACAAGGAAGAACTCATGGTAGTTTAAAATTTACTAAATTCTATCTTATTGAATTAGTTCCATGTATTCTTCTTTATATATTTCAGTTGTGCAGTCATGTTCGTCTCTATGTCAAGAACCATCGATAAAGGGGAGGAAACTCAAACCATACATGAGATTCTAATAGGTAATTATCATATGGTGAAATCAATTTCACAATGACCTAAATATTATATTCTGAATAAAATCTTATTTCATAATAAAAAATCCACACTTCGAGTCTTTCATGAAATACATTAAGGTTCTCCAATGTGCATGAGTTATGCGGCACTACGATCAGCTATTTTATAGAGACCCTTGAATCAATAAGAATGATTTTTCAATGGATTGAGAACCTATAAAATATAGTATGTTGGTTTAAAAAATGTAGTAAGATACATAAAATGGTTTCTTTGGACATAGGGTTGGTGTAATAGAATGGTTCTATGTTATTGAGGTAACAAAATCAAAAGGGGCTTGATATTTTCATGAAGGCTAATCCATATTATTCCATTATTCTTCTGTTCCACAATGAATATGATGCTATGAGTTTTAGGATGTGATTATGGTAGAAAATTGTAGTCATTATGTATCTATATAGATTTAAAGGATCGATATTTTTTCCATACATTTGTGACTAACCTGCTTGTAGGTAGTTTTATGGATAAGTGATGCATGTGGATTTTCATGGAAATATATATGGAGAAGAGGTGGATTTAAACAATTTAAGATAATGATGGGAGACATAAAATTCTTGTAAAATTTATATTTGATATAAATTTAGGCATATATATTATGTCACACATGGATTTCTATTTTTATCCTTTGTTATGGTTTGTCTTTTGGAATGTGGTTTTCTCTAAAGATACAATTATGAAGGGTTTAAAATTTTGAGGAAATCCTTTTTAATCCTTGATCTGGTGTTCATTTATTTATTAATCTAGGATTTTCTTTGTGAAAATAGAGGATTTTTAGTCTTGGAAGTAGGTTGCATATGGTTGGTGCATGATTAGGAGAAAAAATCTACCTCAAAAAAGGTAACTGTGTAGCTTAAGGGTTGGTGTTTGAGGCATGGTGCACAACTTATGCATGGTATGTCAAACCATGAAGTAATCATGTGGGGAGGCTCTGTATCGTAGAAAAATGATTTCGCATGGTTGTTTCATGGTTTTTCTAGTTGTGTGAGTGTCTAGGTGTATCAAATAAGGGATGAATATTTGGTTCATATTTTGGTAAATCATGAAACCTAACCTTGAACAGTGCCCATTTCATAAAAAATTGTGAAATTCTTATTCTAACATCTCTATATTTTAACACAAAAACACACATTCTTTCCTTACCCTAGTTTATGAGACCCAAATATAACCTCAACCTTGTTCTTTTTTCCTCTCCTCCTCTCCCATTGTGTGGATCTAGTGATCTCTTCATGTATGGGGCTAGATTTCTCAAGTTACTCTCCTCCTCTCTTCTCTCTATTGCTGTTTCTTCAATTTTATCTCGAGTTCCTCTTCTAACATTGCCTTTTGTATATAGGCATTATGATTCCCTTGTTTTATTTTTGGGTTTTTTTTCTTCTTAGGGTTCTTCTGAGTTTTTCTTTGCTCTGAGAATCTTGGTGAGGCTGTTTCGTGGGTGTATTATTGAAGATATGTGAGTTTGAGGTAGATTTCCCATTTCACATTCCCCTTAAGTTTAAGGACTATTAATTTCATTCTTTTCAAACCTTCATTTTGTGATAAATAGTTATGTGTGGTCTTTTTAATAATTTTGTAGTGTGTAATTTTTTGAGTTCATTCTTATTATAAAGTGAATGGAATTTGTTTTTGTTAAATGTTGCACACTAAGTGTTTGATAGAATTAACTATTGGAATTTGTGAGTGATTTGGGATATTTAAATAATGGTTTGAGTTTTTAAAAGATTTTTTGGAATTTTAAAAGATACTTTGGGTTTCTGGAATGATTTTTCAAAGTGGTTTTGAATAAGAAGAGGTGTTTTTTGGCTTATTTAAATGGCGTGGTCTGTGATGATGAAGTGTGGTTCGTTTAGAATTTTTATGAAAGTGATTTTGGTTTTAACTTTTAGTGGAATTAAATAATTCATATTTTTTAAAATGTTTATGAAATGGAAAATTTTGTGTTTATATCTTTTTTGGAAATTTATTTTGGATTCTTTAGAAAAGGGTTCTTGAGTCCCATTTAGCACTTTTGTAAAATTGGTGAAAATGATATGTATGAAAACTCTCCTCTGATAATATTATTTCCTTGTTTATATCTAATGGATTTTACTTCATTACTGTGGAATCCTCATGATCCAATATTTTGAATGGGTGGGAAATCCTTGTTGTGGACCCCCCCCATCACCCATTTACTTTGAGCGTAATGGGATATTGTAAGTATGGACTCTTTTGATATATATGAGATGTAAAAAAAGACATTGATCCTTGGAGTGACATTAGGTGAGGCATTTTGTGAGAATTATTCATATATGATTTATGTTCATGTGATTTAATGCTCATTTGGAACTGGTTTTCTCACCCCCCACCCACTTATACTCTTTATATAGTAACCTGTCATTACTAATGAATTTTCTAGGAAGGATTCTGATTAAACTCTGACTAGTGTCCCATAGAATGTAATTAGATATGTTTCATTTGTTATTGATATGGGATAGTTCCCATCAGTTATACCGTTTTGGGTGTGATCAAGCGTGTGGATGAAATTTGATGTCATTGAGTAAGGCATGCATTCTTGGATGAGTCAAGATGTTAGTATGTTATGGATTATTTCATGAGCTCCTAGGTTCTACCATGGCTGTTGGAACTTAGTTTTATGCAGAAAATGGTTGAAATATATTTTTGGTTGGTTATCCTTGTATTATATCTTCAATTTCCATTACTATATGATCAATGTTATATATTACATGCATGGTGTGCTTCTTGGGTTAAAATTTTATATTTATTTACAAAGGCTTTGGAAAATTGTTTTTGAAAAAAAATACTCTGTTAATCACTTTTTAAATTGAATGTATTTATCCTTCTCTAAAATTATTTTGTTATTGAGTCAATAATGGTTCCTTATGAATTTTCCAGTCCTTATTTTTAAAATTACGAAAACTCTATCTTAAGGAAAAATAGTTTTTATTTTAATTAGGAAAATTTTCCTTAAGTAAATTTTCCTTCCTCAAGGAAATTTTCTCCTGAACCTGTTATTCTTTCATAAGGAAATTTTCCTTCCCCAAGGAAATTTATCCTTACCATGTTTTCATTGTTTATATTATAATCTAATTAATTTTTCCTTCTAAGTATAAAATTAAGTTTTGTAACTAAAATCTCAAAATCTTATAAATATATAGATATAGAGCACTGTGTTTTTAGGATCGGAATTCAGGCTCTGAATTCTCTGAATTCAGACTCAGAACTTCTTGAGTTCAGACTCTGAATTCTCTGAATTCAAACACTGATATTTTTGAGTTCATACTCAAAATTCTCTGAATTCTGACTCCGAAGTTTCTATGTTCAGAATCCTAATTCTCAGAATTTAGATTTTGAAATTTATGAGATCAGACTTTGAATTCTTATGAATTAAGACTCCAAATTTCCTTGAAATCTAGACTCTGAAATTCAATAGAATTCAGGTTCCGAATTCTTTTTAAGATAGAATCCAAATATTCAAGTATTATAGACACCAAATGTGTATCTGATTAGACTCAAAACTTTTATTTTTCCTTACACTCTGAAAAATGAATTTGGTTAAGCAAACATATGTTTTTTTACTCTTATTTGAGTTATAAAATGATGTCATGCATTCTATTTCTAACCAACCATTTTTTGAGTGAAATGTGTACATGTCCCCCTAAAATTAAAGGAAATATATGACCGTTGGTGGAGGCATTTGACCGTTGAAGATGTTCCATTAAATAATATCTCATTTGAATGATCTCATAACAGTTGATCACTCTAGATATTACATACTGCTGAAGTGATTTCTAGATAGAGATACTTTCATTCTTTGTGCGTACAGAACATCTTGTATAGAATTGCTTTGTGAAACTTCAAATGTTGATGATTATATTTTAGGGCTTCTGGGAATAGGAAGACAAAGGTGCCGACTACCTTGAAGTTCAAGAGCTTGCAGGGATAGAAATACATACTCTGATATTCATATTGAGGGCTTACACTGGTGCAGTTAAGATATAATTTCTTGAAATAATAAATCAAGGGACCTTTATCCAAGGTGGTTGGATACCCTTCTCTTTGTGTTAAAATATTTACTACTTATTACTTTTATTGTTTCATGTTTTCCGCTGCATTTTTTATGTTGAAGAAAGTATAATTATCTTATACATTCTTATACTTGTACTTTGATTAATAAGATTTTATACGATTTAAGGTATAATCTTTCTCATTGTAAACTTTTCTTAAGTTCCATTTCCATAACCACATTTATAGAATCAAGCAAGTTAGTGGAACTAAGAGACTTTATGAATTTTCCTTGTTTAACTTCGTTAAACATTATTATCTTTAAAATTTCCTAAGGAATTTTTAAAGTATACGATTCACACCCCCCCTCTTGTATATTAAGAATATACATCATTATTTCTATCTAACAATTGGTATCATAGGAGGTATCTGAAATACTTATATTTACATATTAGTTTTATTTCTCAAGCTTTTAAATGTTCTGTATTTTCCATGCTTGGGAAATTTTTATTATTGTTTACAAACTATTATTACTGACAAGTTTGTGTGGAATTTTTTTTAAGATAACAGGAATCAATGTTGGTTCAATTTACAATCTTAATCCTTCTAGATCGCCTCTTTTTGATGGGAATGATTACGAATATTAGAGAGATGATATAAAGACTTTTTTTATTAACACTACAGTGTACAACTTTGTTATACTTACTAAATATTACATGATTCCAAACAAGTCAGAACTTTTACTAATCAAGAGAATTCAGAATATCAACTAAACTTCAAGGTACTCAATACATTGTTGTGTTCCATGAACAGGAATATATATAGCTAGATTTCTTCTTGTGAAGTAGAAAATTGTATTTGGAAGAAGATTGATGTTACACATTTTGGTACTTCCAATGTTATTGAAACTAGAAGAGCTATGCTTAGATCTAATTACCATTGATTTTGATTTCCTTATGGAGAACCTATTTTTAAATTACAACTAAGATTTATAACTATCATCAACAACTTACAATCTATGGGTGAAAAAGTTTTGGATAATGAGGCACATGTATACATGATTATTGACATTATTCTTAATGAGTGGGAATCCAAGAGAACATCTATAGATGAGAATATAAAAGTTACACAGATTGATCTTGATGATCTTTTCTAGAGGGGCTGTGGACTTACTGTTTAGAATTTTCTGCTCTCCCTGGTTGGCTATTTCTTTCATGGGAAAGCAGTGTGGTTTTTTCAAGCCCAACCGTGGACTACGACAGGGAGATCCCCTCTCTCCCAGCCTCTTCAGTTTGGTGCAGGACGTCCTTAGCAGATATATCGAGGGGAAAGCTCTTAGTGGAAGACTCCATCCTTACCGTGGTAGATCCAATACTAACGGTATCTCACATGTCTTTTTTGGTGATGACATGCTATTTTTCTTGAATGGTAACAGGCATACCATTAGAGAATTTAACAGGGTAATGGAAACTTACTGCAAGTGGAGTGGCCAAACCATCAATAGAGAGAAATGTAGAGTGTTTATCTCGAAATGGTGTTCAGAGAATAGGGGTACAAAGATTACGGATGCGCTGGGTATGTAGAAAAAGTATTTTCCTATGGAATATTTAGGATCTCCTATTGCGCCAGGAAGGGTTCGGATTCACCACTTTGATGGGCTAGTTGGGAAAATTACAACCCGTATAAAAAATTGGAAGAACTGATTCTTGTCATTTGGGGGGCGCATCACGTTGGTTAATTGTCTCTTGTCCTCGATCCCCATGCACGTGCTTTCAGTGCTTAATGCTCCAAAGGTAGTTTTGAACAATATTGAAAAGGTGCTGACAGGCTTCATATGGGACTCACACAATGAAGGCCGAATTCACTGGACTTCATGGGACAGGATGGATAGGAAGATACTTGATGGTGGTATTAATATTTGAAGTGTCAAAGGGAAAATGTTGGGCATGCAATCTAAACATGCCTGGGATTTTCTGGAAAACAAATCGATATGGGCAAGATTTATAAGTAATCTCTATGGAAAACAGATGGATAGTGGCAGAGGGACTTCCTCGTGACTCTGGCTTATGATTTCTAAACATTTACCAGTGCTCTACATGAATTCCAGGTGGCTTGTGGGTTGTGGTCAAATTAATTTTTGGAAGGAGAACAGTGTTGGCTCACCGCTGGGGTTCCTAGGCTGTCCGGCCCCGACGATCCCATTTTATCAGGCAAGCAATTTCATGCCATTTATTCAGGCCATCCTCACACCCGACCAGCTGAAGGTGTTTAACGGCATCACCTTGAACGAGGAACCGGACAAGTTCATCTTTACAGGGTCGGCTTCGGGTGCCTTCTCTGGTAAGGGGTACAACTCGGTGTCTTCCGCCCTTGGCATTCCTGACCGGTGGAGTGGAACGGTTTGGTGAGGCGACCTTTCGGTGAAATACAACTTTCTTTTTTGGCGTCTTCGAAACAATGCTCTCCCAACCGACGAACAGTGACTGGGCGACTACAGTCTGGAGTTACCTGGGCGAGGCTTTCGGGTGGGGAAGTCACGCAGCCACAAATTCCATGTTTTTGAAACTTTGGTTCTTGGGTTCTGAAGATAACGCTTCAGAGAAGAAGGCATGGGCAGTCTTGCTTGTTACGGGCTGTTGGAACATCTGGAATACACGAAACCAAAGCCGTCACGGGGACACGTCCTGCTCGCGCCTGGACATGATGGTTAGAACCAGGTGAATCGCGGTTGAATTGGTTCCTTTAATCAAAGGATGGACGAATATTCCTACATTGAGAGTTTTCATGGCAGGTAATTCTGTTGTTCACACCTTACAGGATGTTAACAGGCGAGGCAGATGGGTGAAATGGAATCCTCCGAGCAGTGGGTTGAAGCTGAACATGGACGGGTCATGTGTCTCTTGTTTTATGAGGGGCGGGGGAGTGGTTCGTGATCCCTAAGGGGCGGTGATTCTGGCCTTCAGGGATGGCTTGGGAGCGGGAGATTCCCTCATGGCAGAAGCATCCGCGATGCTAAAAGGTATTGAGCTTTGTCACTCGCACAACATTAAGTTAGAATCGATCGAGAACGATTCTGCTATCCTCCATGGTTCTCTACAGGGGAAGTTCCAAATCCCTTGGTCCATTGTCTACATTATACGTAAGTACAAACGTTTATTGGATCCACAGGTGATTTTTAGTCACACATGGCACGAGGGGAACATGGTGGCTGACTTCCTCGCCTTAGGAATTACTAATGGTGATCGTAATTTGTTGTTTTCCAGGCTGGGGTCTCTTCCACATGCATGTGGTAACTTTGTTAGGGCAGATGCATTGGGTCTCCAATACTTTAGACCTCCTTTGGTTTGTTCTGTGTGGGGATTTTACCATCTTAAAATAATAATAATAAGTTAATGTTGGATGTATGATATCCAATATTTCTGAGAGAGTTACAAGATCTAAGTCTAAGAATGTTGTTATACAATCCAAATCTAGTGGAAGTGAATCTTCAGAAAATGGATTAGACAATCTTTCTCGAAGGACGAACATGATTGTTGGAAAGATGAACTTTCAATGTACATACAAGAAGAAAGAAAAAAAGGACAAGAAGGACTATGAAGTCACTTGTTATGAATGAAAAAGAGTTGGACATATAAGGCCTGATTGTCCTATTCTCAAGAGAAAATAAATAAAGGAAAATAATTCTAAGAAGAATAGAAAAAAGTACTATAAAGAAAAAGATAAGAAATTTTTGAAAGCTAATGACACTTGGGGTGCCAGTGGGGGAGACTCTTCAGATGAATCCTCAGATTACGAATCTTCTGGAAAGAAGAATCATGTTTTACTAGGCATATTACCTATTGATAATTAATGCTTAATGGATAAGGTACACAATGCTGAATCCATTACCAATGTATCCTTGAATACAAATTATAGTGATATTAAATACTATGAATCCTCAGATGAATAATCTTCTTTTGATGAAGATAATACTTTACCTACCTGTAATAGTGTTTTTAGGTTTCCTATGATTCTTGAGAATGAAAATTCTAAATTCAAGAAAGATATTGATAAGGAAAATTCAATGATTTTTATTCTTACTAAAAAAATATTAGATCCTTCAAAATATCTTGATAACAAAACCTTTTATTTTTAAAGTATTTCAAAAAACCATGTGAATGTTAATTCAGAGAAGGATAAACATTCTAAGGATCTAGAAAAAGAAATTTTTAAGAAATTTTTTTTCGAGTCTAACTGTAGTACTAAAACTGCTGTTTTTGAAGATAAGAACATGGATATTAGACTAAAGTCATAAATATTTTCCATGAGGAAGTGTTTTCCAAACTTTACCTCAGGTAATGAAAACATTGATAAGATGTATTCTCAAACTCTACCTCTAAGGAATAAATCTGTATTTGTTTATACTAGTTCAAAACCAATTTTTAGTAACAATTATTTTGTTCCTCAATGTGCACAATTTTATACTAAGTGTCAATGTGGTTGGAATTGGTCAAAATATTGTTCCTTAAATAAAACTCAATCTTTAGGTTTTCATAAATTTTATTTTTCAAAAAAAATGAGGATACCTAAAATTTTTCTTTCTAATGTTTCTGGATCCAAGAAAGTTTGGGTTCTGAAAGTCAAACACTCTTATTTTAAAGAAATTAAAGATAGTACCAATATCAATACATAGTACATGGATAGTGTATGTTCCCAGAATATGAATGGTAACAAAAACTTCTTTGAAAATATTATCAAGATGAATGGAGGAAAAGTAACTTTTGTAGATGATGCTAAGGGAGAAATTATTGGTGTAGGTAACATTGGTCTTCTTGGAAAAACATTGATTTCAAATGTTTTATTTGTTAATGGTCTTAATAAAAACCTCATTAGCATAATTCAATTATTCATTGAAGGTTACCTTGTGAATTTCAGGAATGACAAGTTCTTATTACACAATTCCAAGGAAGAGTTTATTCTTTCTACCCATAGGAAAGAGAATGTATACACAATAAAATTATAAGACCGTAGGAGCCATGACCTACCTTGCCTTAGTTCAATGGATGATCATTCTTGGTTGTGGGATAGAAGGTTAGGACACTGTAATCTTAGGAACCAATGAAAACTCTCTAAGAAAAAACTAGTTAAGGATCTACTAGAGCTTATATTTTTTTCTTCAAAAGTTTGTGATCCTTGTCAATATAGAATGCAACATAAATCAAGTTTTAAATCAGTTGGTGAAGTATCATCCACTAATGCATTACAGTTGGTGCATATGGATCTTTTTGGCCCCAAACAAACTGGAAGCATTGGATTAAATATTATGTATTTTCCTTAGTTAATGATTACACTAGATTTACATGGGTCTATTTTCTAGAAAAGAAATCTGAATCTTTTTCTAATCTCAAAACTTTTAGAGCCCAAGTTAAAAATGATAAAAACTACCTTTTATAACTATTCAAAGTGATAATGGAGGAGAATTTCAAAATTATGATTTTGAAAATTTTTGTAGTAGAAAAGGCATTACTCATAACCTCTCAACACCCAAAAAAACTCATAAATGGTGTTTTTGAAAGAAGATATTAAATTTTTCAAGAGATAACAAAACCATGTTGAGTGAATATTCAGTTTCAAAACATTTTTGGGACGAAGCTGTAAGTAATTCTTTTTATACTATAAATCTTGTTTTTATTAGATCTTTTCTTAATAAAACAACTTATGAGTTATGGAATGGTAGAAAACCTAGACTCTCACACATCAAGGTTTTTGGTTGTAAGGTATTCATTCTGAATAATAAAGATAATCTACATAAATTTGCACCAAAATATGATGAAGGAATTTTCTTAGGCTACTCCACAACATCTAAGGTTTATAGAGTTTTATAAAAATATACTTATACTATTGAATAAACAGTGCATGATAAATTTGATGAAACTGATCCTTTTTTTAAACAACCTCAACCTACATCTTCGGATGTGTTTTCAAAAACTGATTATTATCCTTTGATATAAGATTCTTCTGATAAGTAGAATATTCAAGAAAATATTTCTAAATCATTTACCCTAGAATACATCCTACCCAATATTGATGAGCAGGTTTTAAAAAACCCAAATTAGTTGTTTCTAAATAATCATCCCAGTGATAGTATCATTGGTGATGTAAATCAACCTGTAAGAACTAGAAGTTCCTTAAGAAATGAAGTTGAACATCTAACACTGATTTCCTAATTATAACAAAAAAGAACTGATGAAGCTTTAGGTGATGATGATTGGATAAAATCTATGAAAGATGAGCTAAATTAATTTGAAAGGAATAATGTTTGGACCATGGTTGAAATACCTAAGGAAATTTCTGTTATTAGATTAAAATGGGTCTTCAGAAATAAATGTGATGAAAATGGAATCGTAGTAAGAAATAAATCTTTATTGTTTGCTAAAGTCTATAATCAACAAGAAGTAATAGACTATTAAGAATCTTATGCTCCAGTAGCTAGACTTGAATCTATTCATATTCTACTTGCATTTGCAGCATTCTTCAATTTCAAACTTGTTCAAATGGATGTTAAATGTGCTTTCCCTAATAGTTTTTCACAAGAATAATTTTTTGTTGAAAAACCTCCTAGTTTTTAATATTCAAATAATCTTGAACATGTTTACAAACTTACTAAATCATTGTATGGATTTAAGCAAGCCCCTCGATCTTGGTATGATAGACTTACAAAAATTTTTCTTCAAAATAATTACGTTAAGGGAAATGATAATCCAACCTTTTATAAGGAAAGACAAGAAAAATATTTTTATTGTTCAAATATATGTTGATGACATTATATTTGGATAAACTCAGAAATCTTTTACTGATTACATTGCGGATATAATGAAATCTGAGTATGATATGAGTATGATGGGTGAATAAACATTTTCCATGGTTTTTAAATTTCTCAAAAACTAGAAGGAATCAATCTATCCCAACATAAGTATATTGAAGATCTTATTAAAAATTATGGATATGACAATACTAAGAGTATAAGTACTCCCATTGGTACCTCAAATTCACTTGATCTTGATGAAGCTGGGAAACCAGTAGATCAAACATCTTTTAGATGTATGATAGGAAGTCTACTTTACTTGACAGCTAGTTGTCCATACTTAATTTTCTAAGTATGCTTAAGTGAAAGATATCAATCCAATATTAAGGAATCTCATTTAAAGGAAGTGAAAAATATTTTTCTCTATTTAAAGGTAACCATGGATCTAGGACTCATTTATACTTCGGTAAATGATTTTATTTTAAATTATTTTTTAGATGCTGACTTTGGTGGATGTAGAATGGATAGGAAAATTACATTTGGAACTTGTCATTTATTAGGAGATTCATTAGTTTCTTGGTCATGAAAAAAATAAACAATCTGTAGCACATTCCACTACTGACGCTGAATATGTAGTAGCTGGAAGTTGTTGTTATCAAGTATTGTGGATGAAAAACACACTCATAGATTATGGTATGAGTTTTACCAAAACAAAAATTTTGTGTGATAATACTAATGCCATATACCTATGTAAAAATAATGAACATCATTCTCATGCAAAACACAAAGATATTAGGCATCAATTTCTTAGGGATCACACACTAAAACGAGATATCATTCTTCAATTTATCAGATCACAAGATCAACTTATTAATATTTTTAAAAAATCATTATTCTCCGATATATTTGAATACATTAAATTGAATTTAGGAATAATAACTGTAAGGTAATATTCAAAGTTAACTTCCTGTTGAAACCAATATCCTTACAGATAGGAACTCTTTTTCATAGGGGGAGTACATTTTTTTTAGATTTCTAAAAATTTTCATTTTAAAAATTTTTGTAATGGAGAATTTTAGAGTTCAAAATTTTTCATAATGAAATTTTTTGTAGTTCAAAATTTTTTGTAATGAAGATTTTTTTAGCTCAAATTTTTTTGTAATGAAGATTTTTGTAGCTCAAAATTTTTCATAATGATGATTTTTTAGTTAAATTTTTTCTTAATGAAAATTTTCATAGTTCAAAATTTTTCGTAAGGGAGTTTTTTGTTGCAGTTTAAAATTTTCATAATGGAAATTGTTCATAGTTTTTTTTTCATAGTTAGATTTTTCTTAATAAATGGTTTGTAATTAAAAAAAATTCGTAATGAAAATTTTCGGAATCTAAAGTTCTTCATGAAGAATTTTCCTCAATACTATTAATCTTCCAAGAAATCCAAAAGGTTTGTTTCCTTTATTAAATTTTTTTAATCATCTTTTAATTATTGGTATTCTCATCCATTTTTAGAAATTCATATTCACTTTTTCTTAAATCTGAATGTTTCTCTTAAAAACCTAAAAAGATCAAATTCTATCAAAATTTCTTTCTGGCTGACATCTCAACCTTCAGATTTGATCAGAAGGTTTTACAATCGTTGGATTGAGTACAAATGTTGAACGGTCGCCTCAATTGCCTATATAAAGGACCCCGAGTGGTCATCCCACATCGAAACTCAATATCGTTTGTGTTGAAGCTCTTCCCTCCTATATAAGCTCGTTATGAACATCTCAGATCTTTCTTACTCCTGAATGTTTTTCGAAGTGTCCTATCAGAAAGTTATGTCAAATGTCAAACCAATATCTAGATGGAAAATTTATAGAGAAAGGTTAGTTGATCCGATATTTTTTTCAATTTATGATTCAATTATCTCTAAGAACATAAAGCTGAATATGTGGGAATGTGTTTTCCTTTAAAAACCAAAAGCTTAGGATTTGGTATATCCAGAATTGTTATTTGAATTATATGAGTTAGTAGTTTTCTTCAACGAAGAAGGGAGGAGTAAGTTTTCTTTAAATTGCTTTGGAAATATATATTCACTTTCTTACACAAAGGTTGCAATATTGGTTGGTATTCCATATGAAGGGGAAGCTAAGTTTTTTTCTCATAAGCTACCAAATGTTCAAGGTAGTATTGAAATGGTGAAGTCCATTGATTTCCATGGTCTCTCTGAAGTAAAGACTTCGAATATTTTTCATATGACTAGAAATTATCGGATTCTTGAGTTGTGGGTTCAAGGATTTATCATACCGAGAAAATGAGATAAGGATACTTTGAAGAAAAATTATAAGTACATTATGTAATTATCGGTAAACCTAAGGAAGATAAATTTGGTTAAGCATATCTTGGTTACGATTGAGAACATAATAAATGGAAATCTGAAGGCTCAAATTATTTTGTATCCAGCAATTCTTTCAAAGATGATAGTTTGATGTCTAGATTCTTTCAAAATCCCTTGAAAATCTACTTCTAGGAATTGAAAAGTTATGTTGCTAAGTGATGACACTTTAAAAAGAAAGAAAGTTGGATTTTCTAAAGAATCTGAAAATTTTATGATTTTTATATGGAAGAGGTAGAAGCCTTACCGAAGAAACAAGAGGTAGCTGAGACCTCTAAAAAGGGTGGAAGGAAGAATAAGTTGAAGGATGTGGAAGAGAAAGGAAAACCCCCAGTGGCTAAGGAAACCCAATCTGATCCACTGAAACTGAAGAAGCAAAAAAGCTTATCTAGATGAGGTTGTGGATAAATGGAGATAAGACAAGAAAAATCTGAAAGAAAGAGAGCCTATGTTTGTCTTGGACCCTGCTGAAGCAAAATCCTTGAGGGAAAAGGTAGATAAAGAGGTTGACAAGTAAGAGAAAGAAGAAAATCAAAAGAAGAATTTGTCTAAGGCTAAAATAGTGCAATCTCTTTTGAAGGCTACTGAGAATGCTTCCAAAAATATTCCGGTACCAGAATCCTTCTTGATAGAATCTTTACAAGAGACTCCAGGAATGAAGTTTTTAATTTTGGAAAAATATCAAGAAGAATTAGTAGAAGAAGAAGAAGTAGTATAAGAAAAATAAGTAGAATAAGAAGAAGAAGAAGACAGTGGTGATACTGAAGACTTGATAAATCAATTAGAGGATTTTCATGAGAAGGAAAGATCTTCTGAGAAATTATCATTCTGAACCTCTCAAGATGATTCATCAAAACTTGCTACTCCTAGGAAGGATAAAGCGATGGCTGAAGATGAAGTATAAAAACCATCTGAAGTAGAAAGAATCATTAAAGATTTCATTCATCATGAGGATTCTGAGGAAGGAGCTGAATAGGAATAATTTGATGAAGACAAAATCATTCAGCTATATTATAGTGAACATGAATCTCCATATCAAGAGGAAGTCATTCTAAAGTTTGATAAGGGGAAATAGGTAGTAGTTGATACACCTGCCAAGTTTGTGTTAAAGAATAAAGATGTTGGTGGTTCTTCAAAGAGTAAAGCTGATGAGTTAGAAAAAAAACCTCACTAAGTAAAATATCTGATTCATAGTCATCCTCCATTGGACATGAATTTGTAGTCCAGTCTTTGAAGAAGATTTTTGCGACTATTCCAGTATTTCCATGCATAGACTCTAGATTCCAGATTCTTCAACACACCTTAAATTAGAAATCAGATTCAGTATCCATGGTTATGGATAAGTGTGTCAAGCTTGAGTCTGATTTCGAATCCTTTTTCATATACTACGAATCCAACAAAATATCATGTAAGAAGATGAAAATATGGTCAAAGAAAACTATATATGAAATGATAATTCTTGATGATTTCCAAGAAAGTGTCAAGTATGCACCTGACATCGAAGATGTGAAGATCAAGGATATCACAAATAGTTTTTAGGAAAAGCTATCTGTGGAACAGAATTCTTGGATGCAAGAAGTAAAAGATCTGAATGGGAAGTTGTATTCCGTTTCTTAGTGTTGGAAGAGGGAAAGAGATCATATAATATAACTTGATGAAAAATTTACTAAGTAATAAGAAGTACTAAAGGGGCAGTGAGAATCACTTAAGGCTTAGGAAGGAAAAATCAAAGCCTTTGAGAAGAAAATAGATGATCAAGATCAGCTTCTCAAATGTGCAGAGGAGGATCACAAGGAAATCAAGAAGCTCAAAACCATAGTAAAGAAGTGGATGCTGAAGGAGAAAGAAGGATAATATTATTTGATACCTATCTTTTGTTGTATTTATTCCTTGTATCAATTTTTCCTATCCTAATGAAATTTTGGGTTTCTCTTTATACTTTTGGTTGTCCAGTACTAATATTTTAGGTACCAAATTTTCTTTTCCATTCCCTTTAATCCTTTTTGAAAATCAAAAATGGGGAGAAAGGAATGGTGAAAAAGAATACAAAGTAAAAGAAGAAATTTCCCTAAGGGGGAGTTCTTATCCGAGATATTTTCATATTTAATAAAATGATATGTCTCTATCCCAAAAATCAAGAATATGATCCTTAGTGTATCCAAATCCTAAGGGGGAGTTAGTCATATTCATCCTTTCCCATGTGTTAAGGGAGATATGATTTATTTTCAAAGTCCAGGAAAAAATTTTCTAAGTCCTTATATTCTTTTTCATAAGGATGGTTGTGCTTTCCAAAAAGGGGGATATTGTTGAGTCAATAAGAGTTCCTTATGAATTTTCCATTCCTTCTTGTTTTTAAAATCACAAACACTTTATCTTAAGGAAAAATGTTTTTTATCTTAATTAAGAAAATTTTCCTTAAGGAAATTTTCCTTCCTTAAAGAAATTTTCTCCTTAACCTATTTTTCTTTCATAAGTAAATTTTCTTTTCCCAAGGAAATTTATCCTTCCCATGTTTTCATTGTTCATATTATAATATAATTCATTTTTCTTTCTAAGTATAAAATTTTGGTTTGTAACTAATACCTTAGAATCTTATAAATACTTAGATATACATAATTCTATTTTAATGATCTAAATTCATGCTCTGAATTATCTGAATTCAGACTCCGAACTTTCTGAGTTCAGACTCCGACTTATCTGAATTTAGACTGTGAATTTTATAAGTTTAGACTCCAAATTATTTGAATTCAGACTCCGAAATTTCTGAGTTCTTACTCCGAATTCTCTGAATTCAGACTCCGATCATTCTGAGTTAAGACACTGAATTCTTATGCATTTGGATTCCAAATTTCCTTGAAATTCAGACTTCGTAACTCAATATATTATAGGTTATGAATTCTTTTTATTATAGAATCTTAATATTCATGTATTATAGACACCGAATGTGTTTATTGATAGACTCCAAACTTCTATACTTCCATACTATCTGAAAAATTAATTTTTGTAAAGCAAACATATTTTTTCTTACTCTTGTTTGAGTTATAAAACGATGTCGTGAATTCTGTTTCTAACCAACCATTGTTTGAGTGACACGTGTATTGGTCCATCTGAAATTCATGGAAAAATATGAGATTTGGAGTAGGGAGTCAACCTTTGAGAATGTGCTTATAAATAAAAGCTCATTTGAACGATCTCACACCAGTTGATCACTCTAGAGATTTCATACTACAGAAGTGATCTCTAGAGAGAGAGACTTTCATTCTTTGTGTGTACTAATAATCTTGTTCACAATTGCTTTGTATGACTCCAAATATTTCTGAGTACATTCGAGGGCATCCGAGAATAAGAAGACAGAGGTGCCGGCTACCTTTAAGTTCACGATCTTGTGGGGATAACAAGATAAAATCTGATATTTGTATCGAGGGCTTACCCTGGTGTGGGTAAGGAAAACTTTCTTGAATGAATAAATCAAGGGACCATTATCCAAGGTTTTTGGATACCCTTTTCTTTGGGTTAAAATATTTACTACTTGTTACTTGTATTGTTTCAAGTTTTCCGCTACATTTTGGTTGTTGAGGAAAGTCTTACTATCTTATACTTTCTTATACTTATACTATAGTTAATAATATTATATACGCATTAAGTTAGAATCTTTATCATTGTAAACTTTTCTTAAGTTTCATTTCCAGAACCACATTTCAAGAATAAAGCATGATTGTAGAACTAAGAGGCTTCCTGAATTTACCTTATTTATCTTCATTAAACATTACCATCGTTAAAAGTTCCAATTGAATTTTTAAAGAATACAATTCACCCCTCTTGTATATTGAGCATCTAAATAATCATTTTGATCCTATATATGTCTCTTTATTTAAAGGGAATGTGGTTTTCAATGGTAAAAAGGGAAATGGATTGCGTTTTTGTTTTAATGGAAAATTTAGGGAAAACCTTAATTTTATATATTGTTTTTCAAACCGGAATTTGATGTTTATTTATTTAAATTATGCACATTGGAAATATATTTTTTCAGGCATGCATATTGAGTTTTAATACCCATGTGTATAGTTATTTTTTTGAACCTTCAATTCAGGTTCCATCTTAGTTTCAATTTTTAAGGTCGATGGTTGGTTTTGTTATTGGTGAGTAACCCTCAGGGTCATAGGGAGGTGTTTAAATTATCAGGTGAATCTTGGGTTCTGTTGTTTGGTTTGTTGCAGTTTGGTTTATGTGTACAAGATGTTCAGTTTGGTTATTTATATATTGGGTTTCTCTTTTGATTTATTTATTTTAGTCGATTTATTTATAATTGTAGAAATTGTTACCTTGGATACTCTAATGATTCCCAATACTATTTTCCTACTCGAGAGGATTAGGCATGCCTCTTAGGCCTTGTTTTAGATCAACCTGTGTGACCCATTTGGGGTCTACCTAGGTTGGTTTGTGAAAATAAAATGTATCAGATGAGGTTGGCTCTTTAGAGGACCTATATTTTAGCATGCCCTTTATTATTTATAATGTCAATGTAGATGAATTAGTATTGTATGAACATGAGGTTAAGATCGGGGGAGTGTCTGGATAACACTTTCTAGATCGAACCTTGAGTTTCCATGGGAAATCGGGTTTCTTTTTTCTTATTTAATTCTTATGGGTTGTTTTGTGATTGGTAAATTAAAATAGAGTGTGATCAATGGTCTTAGTGATATAGTAGGGCCTAAAAATTCATGTTCATTCAAGTAAATTTTCCTAAAAGAATCTATATGATGGTGGTGTGTTTGGCATATGGCTTCAAACCGAATGGTCAAGTCACCAATGTACATGAGTTTTCCCTTATGAGTTGTTTTGGTTTTGGATTTATTCTAAATTTTTTTAATAACTATTATTTAGTAATTGTGAAAACTGGATTTAAAGTGGTAATTGTTTTGTTCTAGGGAGATGGAAAAAGAATTTTTAAAATCATTTTTTTGAAAAAAATCTTTAGAAAGAGGATTTCTATAAAATGAACTCTGGGAGGAATAGAAATTGATTAACGGGATTAGAATTTTATAATAAAAAACATGAGTTTATATAAAATTATTTCTTATAAATGAGAAAATTAATTTAATAATGGTTTTGTAAATTTGTTTTAAATGATAATAATTGGGGTTTTATTCCTATATATTTGATAGAATATGATTTTTTTCAGCTGCATAAAATGTTTCAAATTTGATGAATTGGATTTTTGGATGGAATCTATGGAAAATTTTCTATATCAAGCTAAATATTATTGGAGTTTAGAATTTGGAAATGAATTTTTATTATTGGTTAATAATATCTTACAAGAGATTGTGAATTTTGAATTGGGAAGTTAGTTGATAATATGAAAACATGGGTTGAATGAATTGTTTTGAAAAGTGTAAGTTTTTGTTTTTTTTATATTCCCATGAGTGATCACAGGTATGGTTTTGTGTAGGAATTTGGAAGGTTGAAGGAATAGGAAGATTAGTTCCTATATTGAAAATAATGGACCGTTTCCTAGGTCATCATGGAAATGTGAATGTGAGTAAGGCTCTACGGGATACCATTGGTGATTGTGAAACCCACAAAGTATGACTTCTGTCAAAAATATTATCAAGAGGAAAATTTTTATGTTTTCAAATTAATTGGATGTGTATATTGTTTACCTATTATTTGTGAATGATGTTTATGCCATGTTCTGAGTTTGAGAACTCCTATTGATGAGCTGGGTTTGATTGAAATCATTATTTTATGGTTTACTAGTGTATTCCACCATAAATATTTGATGGATATTCGAGATTTGGATATGGGTTTTTTACCATTAGTAGACCTTCCAATTGATCAACCTAAGGATTTACTTTTTGAGTTTTGATGGATAAAACCTCCTCTCATTTATAGTTAAGTGGATCCTCTCGATGTGGAAGAGTAAAGAATTGGAAGTATTTCAAGTCTCTTTGATTTTCCTGAATAGATAAAGGTAAAGTTTAATAACTTTATGAATAAACGACTGAATTGGAAGTAGTGGAAGTAGGTCTCTCGAACCAATCCTTGGGAAGATCTTACTTCGGTGTTCTTCAAGGATTCATTCATCTGGTAGTATTCTTGTAAGGTAGTGAAGGTGAGAATGTGGACCGAGATGTGTTTCCTATAATAAGGCGATGAACAATCATTATAGTTGTTTTTTCATTTCAAGGATCTATTTCCATACCTTCCATATTTTATAGTGGATTATTCCTTGAAATATCAACATTTTGAGAGTGGGCTTCATCATGATCTACAGTTGAATGTGTCAGAGTTCAGTTTTACCCCCTTTGCTGATGTGGTGTTGTAATTTGTTCATCCTAGAAATGTGTTAGAGGGAGTGATTGAGGAATCCAATCTTCCTGAAATATATAGAATTAGTGAAGGGAATTTCAATAAAGAGATAAAGAATTAGCATAAATCTGTTGGTGTTGGTTGTGGTATTGAAATGCCTCTTTATTTTTCATCAACTTCTTTGAAGTGCATAATCATGGTGTGTCATCAGTGTGGAAAGCCCCATCATAAAAAATTATCATGTTCAAGTGTACAAAATAATTTTTATGGCTATGTAAATCAGTTCAAATTTCAATGGTTTTTTTTGGTGTTTCCAAGAAGCGATGATGCCCCTATTTCCAAGAGTTTTCACTATTTTGGCTCAGTTTAAATTCCATTTCAATGTGTTCTTATTTTTTGTAATGGTTTTGTTGGGTTAGTTTTTCTGATGTTGTTTCCACTTTAAATTGAAAAATTGGATGTTGTGGGTCTTGAGATATTTTTTTAAATATAAGTGAGTTTATATTTTTGAATTTCTAAATTATTGTCATTTTGAGTGGATATGTTACTCATTAAGTGTCTTGTTCCTAATATTTCTAATATTAAGTGAAAAATGATGTGTGTATGTTTCTTTTGAATCCTATTTCAATAGATAGAAGGTGTCCTAATCAAGGATTATTATCTTCTGACATTGATGTATTGGATGATCCAAACATCAGGGGTTAATCCATATGCCTTAGATAAAGATGTCGTATAGTTAGGAATCCCATGGATGTGAGGGACCTAGTCTAACTTTTGTCTTCAATTCCAAAAATGGATAATGTTTAAACTTATTTATATGGCTATTTAAACTTTGATGATCCCATCCTATGGGAATAGGCGCATATACCTTGTTTCTTTGTTGGTTTCCATGTAGGTTGAAAGTTTCTCCTTGGTTTAAGGAGGTGTGGTAGTTTCGTTTTCTTAAATTTTCAGAGATAGTACCTTTTTATATGCAGAGCTCTGAATGGGATCTCCTTGTGCGGTTAGCATTTGTAAGTTGGTTCTAGGTATTTTCTATGGGTTATTGTTAATTTCATCGAGTTTTTTCCCTTGTGGTGGGGGTTTGTGGTTTGTTCTAGATGGTTTAGGCTATTCAAATCTAAATGATGGGGATACCCACCATGGATATTATTGTGGTTTCGTCTAGAATTGTTTGGTTCTAGTTGGTTTTTAATGGTGGGGGTATGTTCTAGCCTCTAGTTTTGATAATTCAGTTTGGTTTTTGGAACTGATTTGATAGGAGGCTATTTCTTCTTGATGTTTTTAAATTTTGATTTCCTCTATATTTGGCAGAATGATGGCTTTTTGGAGAACACCCAATGGCTTTGTCTTTGTGTAGGATGTGAAGGTTGTAGTTTGAGTTTTATGTTGTTTCTCAAGAAGTGGTTTGGGTTTGTTGGTTTTGTTTCTGGTAAGAGTTTTCAATTTTTTTAGAGGTGGTTGAGGTGTTCTTGGCTTAAGATGTTTGATCATGTGTTTATAGAAATCCTTTTCCTTTGATTGATCAACATGAAAATAATTATTATTTTTTGGGGTTGAAAAAATTAATAGTGGGGAGATTTGTCACACCAAGATTTGCGTTTTCATCCTTTGTAATGTTTCGTCTTTTGTACCTTGGTTTTCCAATGGAGTTCTGGGTATATTGGGTTTTAAATTTTGAGGTGATCCTTATTATAATTGATCTCGTGTTAATTCCATAGTTTATAAGGGAGTTTTAGTAAAAACTAATGTTTATGGTTTTAGAAGCATGTGGTGAATTGTTTCTGCATGATTATGGGAAACCATATGGCTCAGTCGAGGTAATTGTGTGACTTAAGGGTTGTATTTGGAGGTATGGTGCATGTCTTGCCCACAGTTTTTCAAACTTTGTGGTAAGCATATTGGGAGTATTTTTATCAAGAAGGAACCATTTTTCATGGTTGCAACATAGTCTTTCAAACCGTGTGAGTTCCAAAGTGTGTTCAGTAAAGGGTGGACTCCTTTCAGATTTATGATTTTTATGAAAAAATATTTATCTTTAGTGTAAATCAGGGTGTTTCATATTTTGTGAATTATTTATATATAATATAATTGAATGTGATTGGATTCTCGTTTTGACTCAGTCGACTCTCTCCCTTTATACTCTTGACATGGGAATCCAATATAGATAGATAAATTTTCTAATAAATATTTCTACAGTAGTTAAGATTACACTATAAATAGAGGTACATAATAGGGAATTGGATATGTTTATTTATTATTTCAATGGGGAAATGATCCCCATTAAGAAAATTTATAGTGTTATTTAGAATATAAAAGAAATTTTACGTCATTGATTGAGGCATGATTTTCGGGAAGAGTCAAGATGTATAGTATGTTCTGGATTATTTCACTATCTCCTAGATTCTCCAATAGCTATTGGAACTTTTTGTCTATATAGTATGATGAAAATGTATTTTTGATTGTTTATCCTTTTTTATTACATTCATTTACCCTATTACATGATCATTTCTATAGCTTACTTTCATAGTGTGATTCTTGGGTAAAAGTTGTGCGTTGATTTTTGAAGGGTTATGAATTTTATTTTGGAAAATTTTTATCACTCCATTAATCCCTTTTAAAATAGAATGCATTCATTCTTCTTGAAAATTACTATCTATCCTTCTTGTAAGAGAATGTGGGTTTCAGTGCTAAAAATGAAAATAGACCATGGTTGGGTTGTAATGGAAAATGTGTGTAAAATTTTACTTTTATATAATTTATTTCAAAACTAGAGTTGATGTTTCGTTCAATTAAAAGAGGTTAATTAGGAATAGATCTATTCAATAATTCCTACTGACTTTTAATACTCACACCTATATTTTTTCTTATTTTTACCCTTTGGTTTAGGTTCCATATTGGTTTTGATCACCATGGGTGATGGTTGGTTTCGGTGTTTGAGAGTGACCCTTGGGGTCACATGGAGACGTTTTGATTGTCAGGTGCAGCTTGGGTTTTGTTGTTAATTTGGTTGTATTTCATTTTATGTGACATTTATGATCAGTTTGGTTGTTTATATTTCGGGATATTCTTTTTATTTCCTTTGTTCATTTTATTTTCATATATTAGGTGAAATTGTTCCCTTGGTTATACTAATGACGCTCAGTACGAGTTTCTACCCGGGAGGATCGGGAATGCCTCTCGGGCCTTATCTCAAATCAATTTAGGTGAAATGTTTGGTGTTGACACGGGTTGGTTCATGACATATTATATATACATGTTTTGGTACTATCTCTTTCATGGATAATTATATAAAGTCAAATAGTGATTGAAAGTAGAGTTTGAGACCAATCCAAATATTTTAGAAAATAAATTAAAGACAATGTGAAGATACAAAGTTATATATTATAAAATTATTAACAATAAATAATTGGTGTTATGTAAAAATTCTATAGAATTACTTTTTATCTATGACTTCAAGGATAATTTCTTAAGGCTGATTATATGGAGATAATATTTTTTAAGTCATCTTTTATTTTATTTTATTTACACAACATCATTACTAGATTGGGGGGGGGGGGTAAACATTTTTTGTTCCATGAAATTTGTTGATAGTGGAATGTATTTATTGATGCATGTTTCCATGGTTAATTTTGGATATGTTTTTCTTTAATTAAAACATTTTCTAAATGTACCATATTCATTAGACCATAAACACTCTAAGTGGAGTAATATTTTTTGTAAAGTTAATATACTATAAACTTATGTTCATTTCATGAAAATTATGTTATGAATCAGTCTCATTCATCCTTAAACCTGACACCTAATCAAATCTAATATATACCTTTTGGGAATCCCCAATTCCCCTAGGGTTATGAAAAGTATTGAATGATTCTCTATAAATTTTTAGGGACAATTTCTCTTGATGGATAATGATTAAACAACAATTCAATTTCTCTAGAAATTTTGGCATAAACTGTCTAGACATTGAAAATCTCTGCCTTGTCAAAAAATTGAAATATATAAAAAATATAAAAGAGTGAAACAAAGATAAACAATAATACATAATCTAATTAATATGAATAAATAATAAAAGTGGTACAAAAATTGATCTGTAATATATAAGGATGGTATAAATCCTACTTGCATAAAATTAAACGGAACTAAAATTATATAATAACATGACAAGATACTCAAGTGAACTATTGGTCACCATCTATCCATAAAATCACTCACTCTAAGGGAAATTCAAAAACAGTACAGAAGCCTTAAAAAAGAGTTGGGTCTACCAATGAAGAGTGGATCATGTTCGTGTGACCATAATAGATCTCAATAGGCAATCAATAGAGAGACTATGTGATCCCTTTTATAAAGATACTATCAATTATATTTTGAAATACATATAAAATAAAAATTTTATTATTTTGCGAATGAAATAAATAGAAATTTTCCGAAAAAATATCTATTAAAAACCCAATATATTTTAAAGTGGCATTTAAAACCTTTCCATAAATATCTCTTTTCAATACTCTTTCTAAAATTACACTTTTAAAAAAGTGCCAAATCACTCTAAATGATCCAAATAAATTAAATAATATTAATGATGTAGGAATTTTATATCCAAGTAGAACCAATTAATAATTCATAATAAGAGAATAATTTTTTTGAATCAATGATGTATCCAAATATAATTAGCAGGAAAATATAGAGAAAAGAAAATTGTGGGAAATTCCTAAAAATCCCATGAGGCAATCCTAGATGTCCTTATATCAAATGCATATATAAGCCTATTGAGGAAGTTACTAATTCAATAACTAATATGATTCCCTGAACTAGCCACATCGATGGAATGCCCCTATGGCCTATCAATTTCGTAGTGCATCAAGTATATATAATCTGGAATAAATAGTAATTTTATATCAACCCTCACTATGATTGTTTAGATCCCATGAGGATAATAAAATTTGGAAGTGAGGTATCCCATATCCATATAACATCTCAATCATGGGTAATCATAATCCAATCCAAGTTATCAACCCACCTCCCTATGCAAACCACATGAATCCACTATTAAAAGGGAAGGCCTCCATGAGGGGGACCAAATTACATGAAAATTGTTCAAAAATACCAATTGTGACTTCAAATTTAAAATTAAAAACATCCTTTAATAATCTCATGAAAGCCATTCATATCACATGGTAATAAAAACAAACTTTATAAAATATCTAGATGGTCCTTTCAGGTATTTTTTCTGAAAACACTATTTTAAATCTATTTCCAATTCAAAACAACATTAAACTTCTTGTAAAAAATACAATTGGGGTTACAAGATCAATCATGAAATCCACCCTTGTTCATTCATTTTAAGATCCTCTTTAAAAAAATTATGAAAACCCATGTTATCATAGAAGGTATTCCACGAACATCCACTTATATAAACCTACACATTTATATGTGTGTATACATGCACAAGTGACACACACACACACACATATATATATATATATCTGTGTGTGTGTGTGTGTGTGTGTTTCTATTATATCACAGTTATATATATATATATATATCCATTATCATGGGAAGAACCATGGAAACAAACAAGAAATGAAATTCTATTCATTTATCAAGACCAATGTGTTTAATATGGAAATCCACAGTAAGTATAAAAAAGTATGACAAAATTGTTCAAACTAATAAAATAATCATAAGGAAGCCTTAAAATTCCAACATACTAAATTTAAAAAATAAAAAACTCACTTTAAACCCATATAGGTATTTTATGGAACATGTGGAATTTACCCAAGTCCTTTTAAAAAAATTGACGGGATATAATACCAAATTAATAACATTATAAACATTATAAAAATATATATATATAATTATTATTTTAAATGAATTCAATTTAGAAAGGCCAAGAACCCATGGTGTGTGAAAAATAATGAAATCATACCACCAACCACATCAAACCATGTACATATTCAACAAAACCTTTAGAAATAGAGAGAATAATAATGGGACATGATCCACAAACCCTAACATCAAGATACAAAAAACATTAGGTTTAAATCCCTCCATATGGTTTTACTAAGAGAGATCCAAATATTTAGAGAATGTTAAATAATAAAAAATAGAAGATAAGAAATAATATTTCCCAACAATGTGATAGAACCACTTAAAATCAAAGGAGAATACATAAAGTATAGAGGGGGGTTAATAGATAGACCAAGGTCTACCTTGGGGTGACTTATTTAGGTTCTAAGGGAGAAGGTTCAAGTGTGTATTAAAATTAAAGGGGGATATAATGTGAAATTAAATTTATTTAAGAATCTGGGTAGGTCATAATGTATGGACATAAAGTTTACCAAACCTGAATCCAACTATGGTCCCCATACTTGAGAGAAAGTAAGTGTTGAACTGTTGGTATGTATAGTTGATAAAACTATGATAAAATAGTATTAAATTGAACTATAATGTTTTAAAATTCACATGAGCATTTAATTCAATATTTTTCTAATTTTTTTTGATAATCGAGAACTATACACAAAACATCTGAAAATTAAAAAAAAATCAACTATACTAGCCTAAAACATAGGGAAAGAAAAAGTTTAAAATAACATAATAAAATATAAATATTGGGAGAGGTCAACCTATGAAAAAAAATCTCCACTTTAACACTTTTATCCCCCCCAAAATATAACTGATTTTCAGAAGGAAAATTTAACAAACCCCAAATCTTAATCCAAGTGGGGAAAAACACATCTCCCCAAATCAAAGAAAAAATAATAGAATAAACTAAAAATATTAAAGAGTATTCTATCTCTAAATTCTATCCCACATGACCAAACCAACCAATTGGTCAAGTGGGGGAGACACAATGTTGTTCTCCCCAAAAGTTAATAATTTTCTTATATGGTGGATTGAATAAACGACAAAGATTAACTTCTCAATTCTCTAACCATTGAGGCCTAAACAATAAACCAAATGATAACTTATCTATACTTCCTAAAAAATAATTATTCTCAAGATTATAATATAACAATAGAAAATATAAAATATCAAAATAAGTATCATATCTAGATAAACAATTGAGTAAGATGATTTAGAAAATATAAAAATAAAGATTACCCAAAATCTCTCCAAATCAATATCAAGATGTTGAGGTTGGAAATATTTTTTCCTAGGGATTTCTTCCACTGATACAAAATCTAAAGGTGTCCTGAGAGAATAAAATTGTATAAGGTATTTAGAACATAGGAATATGATGGAATGCAATACCTGCACAAACCACACTGGAAGAACATGAGGAATTATTGTTCTTTGAGGAAGCAGCAGACAAATATGAGGTCTCTCTACGAATTGGTTCCTCATTTCTTTTCTACTCAATCGGTGGTGAACTGTTACAAGCTTTAACGAAGTTAGTGATACCACCCAACATTCATTTCCCTATAGAAACTAATCCCACCCTAACATCATCTATTTGGTAATTAAATGATATTATTCTAGATTAAAGGACTCAGGCACTATTTTCCTCATGAAGGCCATTCAGAAATATATTATTCTTAAAGGAATAACTCTAAATTATCTCAAAATAAAAAGAACCAGCTTATTATTTTTTTTGAAAAAATACTTATTTATTTGTTGACTCTAATTGAAACCCAAGATCTCAAATAATATTAATATTTTTAAACATTAAAAGAATAACCCTTTTAGAAAATATGGCCTTAAATAATTCCCACATCATCCCAACAAACAGCTGATTGGGGATGAAGATCATCCATATACCAAATATTATCCCCTAAAATAGGACCAAGACATCACTCATCCTTAATGTATCAACTATTACAAATGATAAAAATACTTCTTCAACTCTCTCGAGATACTACATACACTCAAGAGGATCTAGATCACCTTAAAGGATAGATAAACCTCCTTAGAAAACTAGACCCACCACTCTATTAGGATTTTTGGTGGTTTCTTAAACTGACCAAAAACAGATGTATCCAAACAAACCATTAGAAATATTTTGGGAGATATACTCTAAATAATAAAGAAAATAGATATCCCAATTTGCAAAATCTCTAACTTAAATAAAAAATAAAATATACATATCTAAACCCAATATAATAAATAAAAATTACCAATTTAAATCGCTAATAATGTTTTTTTATTCCCATTTTAAAACCACTTTAAATCCCCATATTTCAAAATTCCAAATTCTAAAACACAGCATAAAAAAGATTTCAAACTACAAGATTATTTTTAAAAAATAATTACTCAGTTGAAATTATTACTAATCCATAAAAAACATTGATTTGAAACATGATGAGGGTTATTATATTTTTTACTTACCATTTATTTATAAAGAACACCCTTTTTTAATTTCAAAACCAAAATCCACTTTTGAAAACATTATTGATCTCATAATTCATTCAAACCAAAACTAATTTTCACTAAAATTCCATTAAAAAACATTTTTAAATCTACCTAATAAAACCCAGATATATCTCAAGAATAAAATGGTTCAAAAGGAGTCCAACATAAAATTTATTTGGGATGCTGGTGGCTATATATAGTTTGGGAAATAGTATACAAACCATGAAACAACCAGTGAAAGGAAACAAAACCATCTGTACAGTCTTAGCATGGTTTTTTATATAGTGTTATATAACTATATTCCAATAGTTCATATTTACATTTATATTGAAAAATCTAAAAAAATTTCCAAAAAAACCAATTAAATCTCAACATAATATCAAATATGATCAACATAAGCTAAAAAACAAGAAAAATAAGGAATGTTCAAAATTGAAGACTCAACACCAAATAACCCATTAACACTCAAGGCATATAATAACTCAGAGTTTACAAAAGTCTTCCTACAACACCATATTGAGTTCTAATGGTCCTATAGATAATATACATAACTCCCCAAATAACATTTGGCACTCCAAACAATTTGTTCTCCAATAAACTAAACTCTTAAATAACATTTCGATAAACTATCCCAAGTTATCCTTGAACCAAACACAAAATCCATTTATGAAATACCATTGAAACATTATTGATCACCCCAAGAGGATTAAAATCTTTAAAGGCATCTCAATAAATTAATTTTTATTATTTTAACCAACAAATAATTACTTATCAATAACCTAGTTTCTATATAAATTACAAAAAGATGAATCCAAACATTTTTTGTCTATTCTATGTGAACAAACAAAAATAGGATAAATAAACAAAAATATAGAACCATAGAGAAACTAAAATACATTAAAAACTATACAAAAATAAATAAATTTTGGAGTAAAAAACAGAATTAGCAGTATATTTGGTCAAATATACCAGTAAAACTATGATATAAAATAAAGTAATATTACATTGAACCCAACATGATCTTATTGTGACCTTTTTTCACCAACCATCCATAAAAAATCACTCCAAGGGTGATCAAAAAATACTTAATCAACATGAAAAATAGACTCATGTGAACCAACACTGAGTGACACAAGAAAAATGTGATTATTATAGATATTATTTGTAAATTATAAGAGAGTTTATTCTTTCCATATTCTAAAATAGACCATAAATTCATGTTTTCAATACTGATAAAAGATAAATTTTATTATTTTAAGAAAAACCAATCGGGATAATTTCTAAACCAATCCATATGTTAAAACCCCATAATGTTTTAATGGAATATTTAAAAACATCTGATAAAATTATCTTTTAAAATAACCTTTTAAAATAACTCTTTTAAAAAAATAATCAACTCACACAAAAGTGGAACCAACAGGATAAGTCATGGTATGACCATAAATGAATGATGTTATTGTTGTGTCCAAATTGAATAAGAAAAATAAATAAATAATATATAATCATGGAAAATTACTCAAAATCTATTGAGGAGACCCTAGATGTACTCAAGTTGGAACCATCTAGAGGCCAATCAATGAAGTACCTAAGTTGATAATAAATCACCTATCAAATAGCCTCATTGGTGGAACCCCCTATGGAATATTAATAAAATAGTGGATATAGTCCGTATTAATGATACTAAATAGTAATTATCTATCAACCCTAACTAAGATATATATGTTCCCATGATGATAATAAAATTAGGTTGTGAGGTATCTAACATAAATATAACCTCTCAACATTGGTTTATTACAATTGAAACCTAATTCTTATTCCACCTCCCAAAACCAACCATGTGAAGCATCTATTATAATGGAAAGATTTCATGAGGGTGCCCACATTACATAAAAACCATTACAAATTTAAAACTAGAACTTCATATTTAATACTAAAAATATATATTAAAAAATATATTGAATGTAATTAAAAGCATAGGTCCCTTAGAAAAACACTTTTCAATAAAGGGTCAAATGGGAATTTGGGGCATGTTTTTGAAAAAAACTTATTAAAGAAATTTCCAATTAAAAACCAATTTAAAAATACCTTAAATTCTCCAACCAATCATAATAATTATATTAATAAATTAAAATTTTGAAATATATTTTAATAGACACTTTAAAATCCAAAATAGAATTTTGAAATGCCAAATTTTCAAGGAAGGTCTCTAGTGAAATTCCACACTCCCACAAACACACACACACACACACACAAAGACACATATATAACTATAGATAGTTTTATTGAAATATATATATTGGTTCTTAATCATTTTCACATATATATTTATATACATCCCTGTTCATTTAATACACTCTGAAGACAAACAAAGAATACAATTCAAACCATTTATAGAAAATATAGAGGTCATCATGGAATTATAAAAAATATCCACACTAATTGAGAAAACATGTTAAAAAATAATTAAAATACAAAAAACAATCATATAGAATATTTATACACCTAAATTAATTATTTAAAAATTAAAACTCACTTTAAACACAATTACTAACTTTTCATACATATTTAATACAGAAAATTCATTTCAAAAATATTAATGTTATCTAATTGGATATTTATATGTTTATAAAAAAGGAAAAAGGAACAAAAAAATATAAATTTATGATAAACCAATTGAGAAATATCAATCACCAATGGTGTGTGAATAAAAAACAAAGCCATGAAACTATATACATTAAACCGTACACAAATTGAAAGATACCTATAGAGAAAAAAAGAACAAGAACTAAGACATGATCCACACTCACAAACATAAATAATAAATGTAAACTTTTTTGAAATACATCCCTACGGTTTCAAAAATATTTAACCAAAGAAAGGTATAAAGGAAAATAATAAAAAATGGAGGAAGAGTTAAAAAATGGTATTATATTATGAATGAACCATATAATATCAAATTATAAGGAAGCATGTATCATAGAAGATGATTAGGGATAAACATAGGTCTCCCTTGGGGTTCCTCATTTGAGTGGGAGGGAAAAAAAGTCATGTTAGGGTTAAAATTATAGGTGTTAAGAATTTGAAATCCATTTTATATTAATTTGGGTAAGTCACAAGGTTTGAAGGTGTTATTTACCAAATCATGTACAACTCACTAGAGTGAAACTTGGTGATCCATAGATGGAATAACCATGAAATACTGTATTAAATGAACCTATATAGACTATACACCCACTTTCATAGTTAGTATAGGGTTTGTCTAACTATGCAAGATAACCATACACCCTATACAAGATCCTCAAAACATAAAATGTTTAATAATTTTTGCTCGTAACATGATGAAAAGACCATATATAATTTAAATAATTGAATAAAAACGTTTAGAGAGTTATAATTTTTATAATTAGGTGGGTTAGTGTTGTTATGTTTAAATATGGTTTTGGATTACCAATCAAGTTGATTAATCAAAGTATGTGAGAATAAAAAACCACCATTACTAGAATAGAGAGTCTGCTATCTATGAGGGGGATCACTAAGATCTAGGTCTAATAATATTCAGTTTATGTCGTAAATAATTACTACACTAATGCATGAAATTTTATTTTCAAATATTGATATACTTTCCCTAATTTATTATTTCAAAATAAAAACCACTATCATTTTCATTATGTCATAGAAATTTTATGTTCTCTTAATCTATTTTCTATATAATTGACCTCAACATCCACTTACTACAAATTGTTTCACGTTATTAGGTAGTCTACGTTATAAATCAATAAGTTAATATCTCATTTAAATTAATTACAGCCATTGGGTAGGCTAGGATTTTTGTACAATTTTCATGGAGTGTTCTCTAAAAATACCTTGAATATTTAAGATTTTACCATTTTCATTTTTTTCATTTTTCTATTATTACATATAGTCTATTTATTCTGGGGTTTAAAGTTTAACATCCAACATGAGAGATAAAATAAGGCTAAACAAAAGAAAGAGGTTCATGAATATGATTCTATGATCAAGAACACTCAAATAAATTTAATACAGATAATCAAGAATAGGTAATGGTTGGTATTGAACACATTTGAGGAGTAAACCACGGGACTATGGGGAGACATTTAGGTATTCACACTTTGATGGGGTGTGGTCAAACTTCAAAAATGGGGGTCCAACCAAGAATTATATTTCATCTAGTCACAACTAACCCTTTTAGATCAAGATATTAGTGACACAAATGATTCCAAATTCAATTAAATTTACTGGGCTGCCACATGAGGATCCCAATGTTCATTTTTTTGTTTTGTGTTTTGTGAAACATTTCAATTCAATAATGTGAATGGATTCCCAATATGATTATGTTTATTTAGATTTTAAATTAACAATAATTAATATTATGGTAATAAAATTCCACACCCAAACTACATCACAAATTGAGGGGATCTGTTAAGGATATTTTTTATTCAATTTTCCCTCATTTTATTTTAATGTATATATGTGTAAACATTAAAAATTGAAATCGCATAAATTTTAACTCATTATATCATGTGTGGAAAATGTTTAGTGGTTTAATTAAAAGACTTCCTTAATAAGGGAAAAAAATTTGGTTACTGATTCACACATTTTATAAATGAAGTTCTTGGTGTGTCCAATCGATATTTTTCATAGCTGAGGAAGGATCAATGATTAGGATGTTACTCTAGTAAAGAGATGTGATTCTTTACAAAATTTCAATTAAAATTTCCTAATGGAAAAGTGAGTAAGGACAATCAAGAGGTGTAAAATGGTGGATAATGGATGTATGTTTATAAAAATGAAATCCATGCCTATTTAATTGGATATCATGATGTGCCTATAAAACACTAAGGTATTTGTTTTGATGATATTAATTACATTTATTTTAATCAAAAAATTAAATTTCAAGGGTAGTGGTCAAAAATAAACAAAAGTCCCTCAACCACAATTCTAAGGCTTTTAACCAATACTACAAGGGTATAAAAAATCGCATCAATCATCACTCATATGTCAAATATACAATTCAGAGGAGGCTTTTTCCACATTCATTATGACTGATTGAGCTACCTTCAAAGAGGTAAAGGATAACTCACAAAACTGAAGTGTTGTTTTCAGAAATACATAGTTTAAATTAGGTTAGATAGATACAAATTTTAATGAGATTATTTAAATATTTTTAATTGGATATAGAGAGAAAAAAATAAATGATGAGATGAAAGATATAACCCTGAGGGGTAAAAAAAATAATACAAAATATTTTTGATGTAGTCATAAAAAAGCAAGAAGATCTAGATAAAAAGGAAATGAATGTAGAGGAAAGAAGAAAGGAAAAGGAGAATGAAACCAAGGAAGTGATAATAGAGGATGAACCACCACCATACCAACAAATATTACCTTTTCTAGGTAGAATTAATTGGATATGGATAGGATTATACTGATGTATATTTCAAGATATGATTAAAAAAATTAATATTAACATACCATTTTTTGAATCTAAAATGACATTGTCTACTTAAGAAAATTTTATAATTTAATTGGTTTCAAACTAGAGTAATTTATATTAATTAGAAACCACAACATTGATGGTTGAACTTTTGAATATATTATCAAAAAGTTTACCAAAAAAACTATAAGACCTAGGTAGTTCTTTGATTTTTATTAATGATGGTTCTTGGGATTTTTGAATCCAATTAGGTTATTTAGGATTCAGTGTCAAAGTAATGTAATATTTAACATTCAAATTAGTATTATTTTATGAGATATATTCAACTCATGTTGTCCTGCATGTTTTGGACACCATGGTGAGATTTCCATGGGGATTTAATCAATATCTCATAGTTGAAGTTCAAAAGTTATACTATCGGGTGGAGTCCCTAGGGATCAACATGGATGATGAGAGGAGATCCCAAATTATGTTAAGTCAATTCCATGCCAAATGAAGAGTCATGATTGAAGTAAAAAAGTGAGAAACATTCTTTAAGTGTTGTGGATGAGTGGGTGAATTTTAATGTACACAGAGAAATGAATCTTTTGGATGAAAATGGAGATCACTAAGAGAAAATGTTTGGCAAGGAGTTGAGGATGCAGTTTTATTAGAAAAATGGAATATGAAACTAATGAAGATAAAGGAAAATGATATCAGATAAAGTGTAAATATAATAGAGATTTACAAGAAAATATTAATGAAAGAGGAGGGATAGACATTCCATGATAATTCATGGATGACCAATAGTTTAGGGATATACATGATTAGATATCTAATTTTATTGTAAAATAAAGAATCACTATACTGGTCAAAAAAATGGAGAATGTAATGAAAAGAGAAGAGTAAACCTAATATTATAAATGGGAGAGGGTATATTTATGTGGAGGATCCTCCACTCAGACAAATTATCAATCTAGATTTGGTGTCCTCTATACCAACCTTAATCTCCAAACATCAAAGAAGTATGGTTGAACTAAAGATAGTTAATATGGATATATTATTTGGGTAAAACATGTATTTTATTTCATCCTAGAGTTTTATAATTTAATCAAACGTATTTATTAATGAGTATTTTAGAAATAGTTTATCACTGCAGCCTTAAAATCTATTTGAGACTATAATGGAATGAATTTATGCTTTAAAAATTTTGATTTTCAAGTACATGATGATGAAAGGAACATTAATTAGGTCGAAAGAAACATTGAGGATAAATAACTTCATAAGAAATGGGAGTATTCTATACATCTTATTATCACCCTGGCTCCCATGTTTTTTATTATTACTTTGATTTTAGGTTTAAATTTTAAATATTAACTTATACTTTGATTTATACTACTAAGATTACATAGTATCCCCAGGATTTTATGTTTCAATTTTCATATTGATAAAATTGAATGACCGATATGGGGAGGTTAACTAAGTAGTTTTAAACATAGGAATGTGGATTTAATTAATCATGATTTTTTATTAAACATATAAATGAAATTTACCAACAATTTTTTGGATTTGATTTTCTACAATTCAGGTAGATTCATTTTATTTTATTGAATGTGTCATGATTGATTGATAATATATTTTATATTACCATTAATGAGAGGATTATAAAACAATTTATTATATTCTATATAATACCCTATTTCATGAGAGAATTAAGGGACATGTTAACTTCTAAAAATTTTAAATTATATTATCTAATCTACAATTGTAAAAAAGTCACATTTAATATGATTGAGGCATTTTTATTATCTATCCATTTTCATTTGGACCCATATTTACATTGATAATACATTTATCACATAAAATCCATAACTAAAATTTTTTAGGAATAATCCACATTACAACCCAATTTAATCCTTTCCAACCATACTATTTGTATTTTGTATGATATCCATTTGCATCATGTGTTATGGAGTGGTTATCAACGATGGAAGGGATGTGTTTCATCGGAGAGAATATGTGAGAGTGTTTCATTGTGTATGAGAAAATGTTTATGATTAATATATAAATGAATTCAATTATTATCTCTATTATTTGAAAATGAAAACATTAAAGAAAAATAAAATGAAACAAAATGAAAATTTATGAAAAAATTAGTTGTGACATTAGAGGTTAAAAATAAATATTTTTTTTAGCAATATTTTTTTTCATTTTGGGCTGCATGTTAGATTTGATACTTATGTTTAGTTCAATTTTTATTTTTATTTTTTTAAAAAATTTGAAATAAAATCAAATTTGGGTGGGTTTCATTATGATTTATTGTAGTTTATGAACATTTCATTTTGTTTTGGGGAGTGGGGAGATGTTATTTTTAAGGGATAATTTAATAGAGTTCATTATTTATTATCATTACATATACTTAGAGTTTGACAACCTTTTGAGCAATGAATAATTTTCACGTCAATACCTACCAACACATTTTCTTCGGAAACATTTGAAACTAATTTCAATTCCCATGTGATTAAAAATTTATTAATTTCTATAAAAATTATTTATTTTAGATACCTTTGATGTTTATAAATTGGTACATTTATTCAAGGTATGCTCATAACTCTATATTAATTTTTACCCTGAGTGATGAGTTATGAAAAATAAATTTGAGATAGATTATGACTAATATACTCAATAATAATGAATTATGAACTCTAATAGGATAGTGGATAATATCCATCACTCCCCAGAATGGAAAAATAAAAAACATTATTAACAACTGAAGAGAGGATGAATTATTTATTATCCTCCTATAGTTTTAATATTCACAAATCATGCTTCATCAAGTAAAATTATGTTAAATTTTGTTTACTCATGTTTAAATATAATATTAATATGTTATGTTAGTATTTCACATCATAATATTGGTTGATAAAATATGAAAAATGATGAGTCACATTAAAGGTTGATTCACCGTTAAGATGGACTCACTATTGGTCATCTCACTAATGGTAGAAAATCATCTAAGTATTATTTACCATTAAGGAAGACTCACTATTAAGATGTCTCACTATCAAGTGTCTCATCGCCAATATAGATGCTAAATATTTTCAATGGAAAAGACACAATTATTCGACCCACCATCAGAATCAATTCATAATTTTTGAAATGTATGAGTCATTGTTGCATCAAGATACCAATAGGATCAATTCCAAAAAAAATTCAAAGTATGAGATAGTGATAACCTTATTTACCACTATATCGGCCAACTATCAGATCTAATTAATTTTCAAGTTAAAATACCACCAGAAAAACATACCATTACTTGAATCACTATTCTAAGACGCCATTCCATGACATCATTCCAAGACATCATTCCAAGAAACTATTCAGACACACCGTCAGACCAAGTCACCATTTGGAGACACCATCAGTTAATCCTTTTACATTTAAATTCAAATTTCATATTAACAGTAATATTTTTGAAACTTAGTACTTATAATTATTTTAATGACCATTTGTAGTTATTTAATATACAACTTTTAAATCGATGTTAGACTATAGTATGAGGTATGAGGTACCAAGATATGATGGAGATCAAACTCTTTGTCGGCTGAAGTGTATAAAGAAAATAAATAATCAAAAAAGTAGAGGCCAAGTCATGAAGTCATCTTCCTGATAAAATCATGAAATCTTCCAGTTGTGGATACAAGAAGATACAGCTGATAACTCAAAGAGAATAACATTTTTCAACAAATAACTAATAGATGATAATAACTCATATATAAAATCAATAACTCACTTTATATAGAATAAAAAATCTCTCATTATTCTCTATTTTTATCTATTTCTAAAAGTATACTCAAGATGCAATTCAAGATAACTTTCAGGAGTCTCAAGCAGCATTTCCTATCACACAGATATTTCTAACTCACTTCTCTCTATTTTTATATACTTCTTTACTATTTTTAAATTACATGCAGTGTGTGTCTATCTTAGTTCTATGAGAACACAGTAAATCCTATTCAAAATAGGATGATTAAAAAGATATCATCAAAATCTATCTTTTAGACCTTACACTCCCATAGATAAAAGATGAAGAGGTCCTTATATGGTATGATTTTTTTTACTCCCACGAAAATTTTGGGAGAGGTCTTGTTGACCTGAATAGCTATGTATGCTTTTTTTACCCCAATCCATGGTGTGGATAAAATGTTATTCATATAAAATTCTTCAAATTATGTGATTTCCATGTGGATAGGATTAAGTCTTAGCTTGAGAATGAACCTCTTTTTTAAATTCCATTATGTTATTTCTAGTTTAGTTTTCCAAGTTTTTATTTATTTAAATCAGAAAAAATAAATTTACTTTAATATTTAAACTTATATAGTGTTCATATTATAATTGATATAGTTGATAGATTTCAAAAGATAAAGTAATAATTCATATTGTTTTAAGTTAGAACCAATCACTCTTTGAGAAATCCTTTGAATAACAAAATATTTTATAAACTAATGTTTTGGTTAACTGTGTTATTTTTTATTTCAAAATATGGGGACTTTTAAATAAATATTTTAGACCAAAATTTTTATAGAAACTCAATTCACCCACTCTTGAGTATCCTACACTGACCAAAATTTGGAATCAAAGGTTTTTTTTGGGGTTTTATTCTTTCTAATGTTTTTAAATCTTTCCAAATTTTATTTTAGTTTTGTTTTAGAGATCATAAAATTTCTATCAGTTTAAAATTTGTAGTTATTTAAAATCTTTTATTTTATTATTTAACATGGAAAATATTCTAGACAGTTCTACTACCAACATACCTCCCATTTCAATGAAAAAACATATGCTCAGTAGAAGATAAAAATGAAAATGAATTTATAATGCATGGGTTTCGAAATCTTTTCTTCAATTATAGATAAATTTATTATCCATGTTCTATCTAGAAGTACATGGGATGATCCAACTAAAGAAACATATAATAATAATTTCATAGATATGAATGTCTTATATTGGTCTCTAGGTGATGTAGAATTCAATGAGATTTATTCATATAAAATAGATTTTTAGATTTGGGACACTTTAGCTATTTCAGAGGAAGGAACCACTAATGTTAAGGAAATGAGTCCGAAAACATAATATACTAAATTATATAATCATAAAATTAATACTAATGAGACTATATATGACATGTATCTCAGGTTCAATGAGATCATAAATATAATGAGCTTACTGGGAAAGGTGGTCACGGAAAAAGAAAAAAATATGTGAATCTTGAGATGTCTTCCAAAGAGATGGAGAGCCACCTTAGTTGCAATTATATAATCTTGTGACATGGATGAACTATATGTAAAATAGTTGATAGGAAATTTGAAGATATATGAGGAATATCTGAAGGTTAATCGATAAGAATATGATGAACCTATAATAAATTTAGTGTCTTTCAAAACCACTGCATCCAAACAAAAAGAGAAAATTCATGTTCATACTGAGAGACCCAGTTGTAAAGATTCATCAAATGGTAGTGATGAGGAAATGGAAAATATATCCAAGAGATTTAAGAAATTATATAGAAAAAATTTCTCTAGAAATCCTATCTATATAGGGAAATATGAAAATAAAGTTAAATGGAAAAAGGATTGGAAAAGAAGTGAGAATATGAATCAGATAATATTCTATGAATGAAAAAGAAAATAACATGCGAAGGATGAATGTCCAAAATTGGTGTACAAGAAGATATATGAGGATAATTATAGAAAATACAAGAGGGCTCTGAAGGCTACCTAGAGTGATTATAAGGACATCTTATATGAATATGAATTATCTCATGATAAAATATTGACAAATCCAACATGTGTTTTATGAAAAAAAACATTTGAGGTAACCATAGTATCACATGTATATAATTATTACTATTCTGGAGATGAATCTAAATCTTAAATTTCTGAAAATATGACCAATGATGAAATTTTTTAATATTGAAAAATTATTGAGGATGCTTTCATGGAGCTAAAAGATAAATATAAATCTCTTAAGAAACAACATGGTCTTTCTACTACTATAAAATCTGAACTCACTATAGAAAAATAGAATAATGATCAACTTCTCAATGAGAATACTGAACTTAAAATTTTAAATGACAAATTAAATAGGGATATATAAAATTTTTAAAATGGTAAAAAAAACCTTAATTATAATTCTTGGAGAAAAACATGCTCCTAAATATCCTCTAAGCATTGGTTATTGACCTGACCAATGAAATAATCCTAAAAAACACTTTATACCGAAATCTAGAAAATTAGGTTTTATTCATAGATCTAAAAACTTTATTCTTGTTCTAGTGCTAGAAAATATTTTATTGCTTCTAATTCTTCTGGACCTAATATAGTATATTTTTCCAAAAATTATCAAACTGATTACAGGAAACCCATGAAGAAAATGTGGGTTCCTAAAGCCTTAATTAATAATATTACTAGACCCATGAAAATCTTGGTACCAAAGCCTTTTCATGTTTAAATTATTTTTGTAGGAAATATATTTGAAGTGTTCCTATAAGAACTGATGGTACTTGGACAATGGGTATTCAACACACATGACAGGGGACTACTCTAGCTTCAAGAACCACCTAATAATTGATTAGGGACATGTAACCTTTGGATGAAAAAGGGAAAATTATTATCCTCTACCAAATCAATAAAAAAATTCAATTTTAATTTCTAAATTTATTTTTTTATAATTTAATGTAAAATATTCTTATCATTTCATAGTTATGTGATGACAGTTTTCATGTTAAATTTGAAAATTATGGATGTAATTGTTTTTTTATTCTAAGATTGGTTAAGTCATTACTTATTTTAGAAATGAAAATTTCTATATTTTTAATAGGGATACATTAGTCTCACAAAATTATTCTTAATTAAGTTCCATTCATATAAAATCTTGGCCCTAGTATTTAATACTAGGGAATTATAACATTAACTCTCTTAGAAATATTACTAGAAAAGGATTAGTCAAGGATCTAACTAAATAAGGTTTTCCAAAAAAAAATAAAGTCGTTAATCCATGTGAAATGGGAAAATAGCATAAAATACCTTTTAAACCAAAGAAATAAGTTTCAACTTATCAAACTATTTTGTTGGTTCACAAGAATTTGTTTGGACCATCTAGAGTTTCATGTTTAAGTGTGAAGTCCAATATTAATGTTCTAGTAGATGACTTTTTGAGGAATACTTAGACATTATTTTTAGCTCACAAAAGTGAGGCTTGTTATTATTTTACCAAGTATGCTAGACCAGTAGAAAACTTAAGTGGACTTATAATGAAAAAATTATGAAGTGACCATGGCCATGAGTTTGAAAATCAAGAATCTACATCTTCTTTCTCAAAAAATGGATATAGTCATAACTTCTCTGTTCCTAGGACAACCCAGTAGACTGAAGTTGTAGAAAGGATTAATATAACCTTATAAGATATAGCCCGGACTATGGTTAATGAATATGATCTATCTATTTAATGTTCAATAGTAGCTGTGAATATAACTTTCAATATAATCAATAGAGTCTCAATTATCTCTATCCTAAAGATAACCCCCTATGATATGTAAAATATTAGGAAACATAAGGTTAATTACTTCAATTATTTTTTTGAAAAATCTTTATTTTTAATAAAAATGATAATGTTGACAAATTTTCCCCCAAGAGTGATGATGGGATTTTCCTAGGTTATTCAATCCCTATTAAAGCCTATAATGTTTTTAATAATGGAACCAAATGTGTGGAAGAATATATGAATGTCAAATTTTATTAGACAAATACACATGAATCCAAAATATCCTTATAAAATATTGAGTATAATCAATTGAATCAAAACATAAATTCTAAATCATCTGATTTAGTTGTCAAAAAACAAGTAAAATCAACTAATTCTAGAAAATTTCTAGATTTTTCCAAAAAGAACATGATCATATAGAAGAACTTGAAGAGACAAGACCTTTTTTTTCTAGACCTATTAGAACTCTTAAAAACCATCCTTTTGATGATGTAGTTGGGGACATAGACAAAGGAAAAATTATTAGAGCTTCTCTAAGAGACCCAGTTGAACATCAATATAGTGCTTCCCACATGTTTTAATCAAAATAATTTTCAAATATCTCAAATAGACTACCAACATGTGATTATTCTACCCTAGAGGACAACTATTTAACTTATTTATTTATTTTGTTTCAGATTTTTGTGGATACAATTTAGATTTAAAAAGTACCTCTAGAATATGTCACTTTTTACGAAAGTCTCTAGTTTCATGTTCTAGTAAGAAATAAAATTATGATGCATTATATACTACTGAAGATGAATACATAGCTACTGGTAATTTTTGTGCTCAAATTTTGTGGATGAAAATCACATTACTATACTTTGTATATCAATTTAGACATGTCCTTATAAATAGTAACAACACAAGTGCTATTAACATTTATATGAACCCTGTTTCTCATTCGAGAAGAATGATTATTGATGTAAGACACCACTTTTTCAGAGATCATTATCAAAAAGGTGAAATAACTCTTGAATTCATTGGCACTAAACATGATCTTGCTTATTTTTTATTAATACAATACATTTAGAGATAATGAGTTACATTAGACATGAGTTGGGGATGATAAATTTTTGATGAATATCCATTGGGACTCACTGTTGATGACTCATTGCTGATTAATCACTATTGGAGCTTATCATTGGGACTCATCGTTGATGACTCGCCATTGGGACTCATCGTTGATGACTCACCATTGGGGCTCCATATTGATGACTCGTTTTTGGGACTCACCATTGATAACTCAATGTTGGGACTCACAGTTAATGACTCATCGTGTATAAATTACGATTGGGAATCATCATTGATGACTCACCATTGGGACTCACCATTGATGAATTATTGTTAAAACTCACTATTGTGTCTTATAATTCTTTACATGGTCATTTTCCTCGCTCAAACATAAAAAATCACTGTTATCTATTTCATATTATTTTATTCCATATTTTTGAATTATAATTTTCAAATCCCTAAATGATAAAAATTGAATCGGTCCAAATCAATTCTCACTTACTCTTGAACGATTCTCCCAAAACCAAATCATTCTCTCATAAACCCCTACTACCTTCTTCCATCAAACCAAACCCTCCAAATCATTCAAAATGGATCATGTAACTAATTTCAAAAATACATCTCTAAATGATACTTTCCATTCAAATAACCAAAAAAGGTAACTTGAGTGAACCTAAATCAAAACCTATTAACCCCAAAATAGAAAACAGAATAGACATTCTAGAAAATGAAATGCATGTCGATTGGCTCTTATCAAGGAAGTATCTTTTTATGAATGTGTTGTAAGAACACGGGTGGTTGGTTTGGTTCTTAAAAAAATGGCCTCTATATCCGAGGTTATTTCATTAATTTTATCAGTATGCATAGTTCATTCTCGAAGTAATAGATGATTATTGGATAAATTTTAGAATAAGTTGAAAAAGATTGCCTTTTCTTCTATTTAATGAGATGACTATTTGAACATTCCTTATGAATGTATTTATGAAGATCACCATGTTACTACTCTACCTGCAAGTGATATATTTCATTATTAAGAAGCCTTAGCTGAGCTAACCATGTTTGGAAATACCAGATGACCCAGAGCCACTAAACTATATGGAGAATGCAGATTGATGTTTAAATTTATTTAGTATCAATTTTTTTTGAAATAAGGGTGAATTTTCTAGTTTAAAATATCAGGATGTTTATTTAATATATCTTATGAAACCAGGAAATAAGATAAACCTATGTAGATCTTGTATGTCTTACATGTGTGATATGATAAATCAACATCCAAATTAAAACTCTTTTTTCCATTCAGTGATTATTTATGACATGTTAAATTCTAAAGGACTGGTGAATGAGTGTTCGGAAACTATAATAGATTTGGATAGATTTTTCATTACCAAGGCTATATGAAAAAGAATGAGGGTAAGATGGAATCCTTGGAAGAAATAGTGGGTAGAATAGAATGAGAAAATCTATGAACATATTAATACAGTTCAACAACTGAGAATACCAATGGATATTGTTGATCATGGTTTATGACCATATGAGGAAGTAAAGTATTAAGATAATGAGGAAAAAGAATATGAGTAAAAGAAAGAATCAGAATACTCTATTGATGATAGATGTGGTCCTAAAATTTTAGAAAGTCCAGAATAAATTTCATACAGATTATATATCCCTCTAAAAAGATCTTTCTAAAGGGGAACCTCTCCTAAGGGATGATGAGGATAAATCATAAGAATCTGAAGATATTGAATATACTAGTGGAAGGGGAATCAAATAATAAAAATATAATTTTGAATAAAAATAATAGAATTTCGAATAAGAAGAATATAATGATGAAGAAGGCGAAGAGGAAGGAAATGGTGAAACTAGTGGTGGCTCAGATCATCTTGATATTGATCAAGGTCATGATGTTGAACCTGAGAATCATGATGAAACTAGTTTAATGGAAAAATAAAGAGTCTTGGAATCTCAAAAGGCTCTATACTCAGTTTTAGTTGACGATATAGTGTCAAATTTTCAATTTCAAGATCATGTTCATGTTGAAAAGGAAAAACCTATTGAGGGAGAGAAATAGTATCATAGAGTTACAATTAATACTCTTACCCCTTTTGATTTTTCTATAGTGTCTTAGTGGGAATGATATCCTAGGTATGTAATTATGGTATTGAACTATCCAAACTATGATATTGAGTAATATGATCCTAAGGGATCCATGATTTAAGAATTGGATTCTACTTAGAAAGATCAAGTCGGAACAAATCCAGTAGCGGCTCATACTCACCGAGTTACACATTTCCCTGCTGATTATGTGAGTCGAAATGATTTCAATGTTTTTAAAGAATAATTGTACTCAGCTATTAAAAATATCATTCTAACTCAACCATCCCTAATGTCAAACCATGATGAAATATATGTTTCTATGCTTTCAAACAAATTTATTTCACAATATCAACCTCAACTGGTTTCAGAACTTCAGAAAATAAGAATGGAGAATAAGAGGTTCAGTGATGAACTACCTACTCTCATTCATGTAGTTAAAGGAATGACATTTGAATATAGAAAATATTTGAAAAATGCTGTAAATATTCTGGGAGATATCGCTTCTGAGTATTCTCAGGATGTAATACCTCATCCTCTAATACTTTACTTGGATATTTTAATATCAGTTATCTGAGAAGAGTTAATAGATGCATCTACCTCTACTGCTACTCCAGTTGAATCTTTGAATGCTGAGACGGTCAGATCAGTGATCAGAGAATAATTACAGACAATGATTGGTGGTTTAGATCAGGAGATCTTAAGAAAAATTACAAACAAATGTGACAATGTACACTCTATGGTCAGGTTGTATTCTAAGGAATCCACTACTTCTGAAGGATAGATCACCAAGAATGTATATTTATACCTTAAAAATATTTATACCAAACATCAATTGAATTGTAATTTCAATTAATTTATTGATAATTTAAATATTCCCCATGTCACCCAATAATTCATGGTATAGTTTAGACATCTCAAAAAAAATACTCATTCCCTCTAAACATTCATGTAAAACAAAGATGAATTTACTAAGGTAATGGATAAAGGTGGAAAAATCATTATGGATTTTATCATCCTCTTTAAACCAATATAAATATTTATATTAGTTTCATTGTAGCTCTAGAGGCCTACCCAAATATACATGTCACTAAGAATATTCTCTCCAGTTCAATCTATTGATTTGTTGATCCTCATTTTAGGTCTTCTTTTACTCAATATCCTTTTGGTCCTCTTCCTCCAACCTTTCAATATTTTCTTATGTATCCAGCTCAAGCAATTCATCATCTATGGCATGTTTTCTATCGAGAACTTACATTGCATCCCACTTCTAATTAAATTATTACCTCTATAGTGCCTTATGGAGTTCCTATCCCTTCAACAAAAACCTCGACCAACATTCATTAAGTCTATACCTCTCCCACTTTTGTATATTCTATTGCACCACCTGATTCTTCTAATTAGGGAAATACAACCATGGATCATTCCTTCAATTAATTATATTGGATTGTTGTATGATTGGGATATATTTTGATATACTTGTCATCCAATGTATTATCGTTTATCATCTAATATATTATCTCTTTTCATATATTCTATGTTCTTTCTCTCTTCTTATTTTATCTACTTTTGATAATCCCAAAAGGGGAAGAATGAGTATAGAATTTAACTTGAGAATGAAAAATTTAGTTTTATTTCATTATGTTTATCTAATATCCTATGAGTTGTATGACATGTTATGTATAACATTTGTATTTTGTACTTTGATCATTAAGAATGACATGTTTTGTTATGCATAATTCCATGATTTGTGATTATCAAAAACGGGGATATTGTTAACCTCCTGTAGTTTTAATGCTCACAAATCATGCTTCATCAAGTTAAATTATGTACACTCATATTTACATATAATCTTAATATTTTATGTTAGTATTTTACATCATAATATGGGTTGATAAAATATGAAAAAGGATGAGGCTCTGTAATGGATGATTAACATTTAAGATGAAATCACTATTGGACATATCAATAATTGAAGAAAAATGACTAATTATGAGTTACCATTATGGAAGACTCACAATTAAGATGTCACACTATCGAGTGTACCACTTTCAACATAGATGATTAATTCTGAAAAAGTATAAGAAACTACAATTCAACCCACCATCATACTCAATTCATAATTTTGGCAAAGTATGACTCATTATTGCATCAAACAACCGATCAGCTCAATTAAGAATATTTAGCAATGTATGAGTTACTGATAGCATGATTCACCACTATGTTGACCTACTAATAGATTCAAGTCATCCTCAAGTTATCCTACTAACAAAGCTACTTACTGCTACTTTACTCACTGTTCCAAAACACTATTCCAAGACACCATTTAGATACATCGTTTCACCAAGTCACTGATTATAGATACCTTCAATTATTCCTTTGTCCTTTGAATTTTATTTTATTCCCAATTGTTATAATGACCCAAGAATATGGTATATGAATATTAAATCTTTTTAGATAAATATTCATTACATTTTACAAAGTCTTGAATGAGGGCTGTAATATTTTAGTGCCTTTCGAAACATGGAATACATTATTCTAACTTGTGAAATATCTTCAACATCTCCCATAAAGATCTTCCCCTTTAGTAATCATAATTAATTGAATTATTTAGGTCTTTAGGAATGGAAATATAATAAAGGTTGATATTATATGCTCAATAAGTCTATGAAAACAATAGATGAACATATGAATGTAAAAACATAATCGTAACTTTTTAATACCAAATCATGAGTCATGAAATAAATATTATCAGTTCATAAGTCATAAATTAGAAAGGAACATAAACCATAATAAAATAGTATTGGGATAAAAAATGGAATTTAAGAAAACACAAAATAAGAGAATATCATTTCCATATTTTCCAAGCCTCATAGCCAAGACCATCATAGAAGAAAAATTCCATTACAGAACCAAGTTCACTCTTCATTCCAGCCATGTATTACTGAACCTGATATACTTGTCATTCCATCCCTATATTACTACACCAGATTTATTTTTTCTCTAATATTGTATATATCATGAGATATAAACCTTTACCCAATGCATTGGAGGGATATATAGGTCCCACCAAACTCATAATGAAATCATTCTTACATGTGCTAGAAAAACATAAATCATTCATCATATCATAACCTAAGAAAAAAAATGGGTTTCTTAACAATCATTATATAATAACCTAATACATATAAAATATCATTCCATAATTAACACAATATAATCATAGAAATAATAGGGATAGAAAAATAACCTTATTTAAATACTGTTTTCGTATATGGAGAATAATTTTGATAAAACACTTGAACTTAATTCTTGAGAATAATATCCTTTCTTCTTCAAAAACATTTTATTTTCTCAAAATGACATGAAATTTTAAAATAAAGTAATTTATTTTGAAAATAAACTGGACATAATTTATATAATCTTCATGCAAATAAGGAATAAAAATACATCTATGTTGTATATGTTAAAAAACATTCTCCTCATATTTTTTCTGAAAAATTCAAAAAGTACCTCATACGGTAAACGAAAGAAAGATTCCTTCCAAACCAAGTAGTAAAAATAAAAAATGGGTAAAAATGAATTTAAATATATATAAAATAAAATTAAACAATTTATGAAAATATTTTTAAAAAACATGTACATTAATGATAAAAATACCCACAGTAAATACATACGTATAAATAATCTCAGATAAAAATGATATTGAAAAATTATCCCTTACCTTTGGTCCACTATCATTTGTTTGTATATGAACCACGTATATAATTATTTAAATAATTTAATTTACTTATTCTAGAATCATAGTCATTTTTTATATTATATATTATTATATTATTATATGTTTGGAAATAATATTTCAGTAATACACATTATTTGGGTATTGACTACTTTATTTTCTCATGTATGTTTTGTCGAATAAGTTTAGGTTATACTTATTAGGTCATATTTATATCATTAAAAAATTATATTAACATAATATATATCATATTTATTTATTTTTTAAATTTATATAGTCCTTATTTAAGGGATGTCAAGTATAATGAATCACATCACATCGTGGAGACGGTAATCCGTATGAACACACAAGCGATGATATCATTGCTTTAATTTTGAAATGGTATCAAATTAGATGGTATATATATTGTTACATAAATATTACTTATTATAATAATCATATATATTTATTTTTTCTATAATTATACCCATCCAAGTAATGTGGCGGTGAACAAATATTACACCACGACGTGGAGATGGTAAGTCATACGTATGCACGCATGGTGATTTTGTTTTTTTTAGGGATGGATTGAAGGTGGAATATGGTTTTTTCATAATTATAAAAACATATTAGTATATAATTTATAATTTAGTTATTAATTTATAATTAAACAACTCAAGAAGATGAAGTAGAAGTAGAATGAAGTTTGAAATAATCAGTAGGGGAGATTACATCTTCTTCAATGTGCTTCCTCCAAATTGCATCTTAGAGCACTAGAGTTGGTCTTTGAAGAATACCAGAACCTCTAGAATGTAAATAGGGAAGTTTATAAGGGAACCAAGTAAGGGATGACCGAGATTAAAGGCTCAAATTGATGTGAGTAAGTGAGTTAGGAGGTTTCCTTTTATAGTTGAGGTGAGGGGCACTTTTGGAAACCTCCAAAATATTAATTTATAATAAAATAAAAACCCACTAAAAAACCACAAAGAATGTCCCAATTTAGAATATGAGATTCCATATGGTTGTAATATAATCAAAAAATAATTTTTTTACTAGTTTTTATTCCAATTTAAACATTATCATTTTAATTAACACTTAGTTATTCTATTTAATTTTAATTAAGATAACAAATATTTCAATATTAAAAGGGTAAAATATTTTTTTATTTGATGTAAAGTTGACCATAAATAAGAAACTTATATAATTTTAAACCATATTATAATTATTCTATATTTTAAAGAAAGTATGATTTTTAAATAATTTAATAAAACATTGTATTAACACAACAACAATAGTGTAAATTTTGACATGATTCAATTCATGGATTTTAAAAAAAAAGATAAGATGTTATCATAAAAAAAATTATACCCAAATGGGTATAGGTAATATATAAAAATCATTGGATATATTAATTAGCTCAAATTATATTTATTTTAATATTTTTAATAACATTAAATTGATATTTACATTAATAAAATAATTACTACATCAGTTATGTGTAATTATTTCATAAACATATATATTTGATAAAAATTAAAAATAAAATACTATGATGAATATAAATATACAATATATCAAAATAATAATTACATTTGAATTTAGATTCTATAAAATTTAATAGTAAAAATATTATACTTATTAAATAAATAATGTGACAACTTTAACATCAATTTAAATAAAATAATATAAGTGTCACAATATCATTAATATGGATAAAAATAGTCAATAACAATTCCTTTGGATGATTATGGTTGAGATATACTTGGACGATAATAATTGATAAATTTTTGGGTCTTTTGATGGTTATTATAATTTTAATAATAGTTGTCTTATTGATTTTAATCAATTAATTAATTTGTTCACCATCAAAGTATAAATCTTTAAGGTAATTATATACTTACTAAAAATAGAAAATAAATTACCATGATAAGTAAATACATTTTAGATTTAAAATAAATATTTATAATAGGATTTATCTTCTGTATAACCTTATATAAAAAATGGTTTAGTTATTAAAATTTGAGCGAGACAAATTTAACTTTTCTTTAAATAAAATAAAATAAACTTTTTAATCTCATCCAACTGGCTTCCAAAGAACACCATTTCAACCTAAGGATTATTTAGGTCGAAAAAAAAATCATCCAACGATATTAATGCAAGTGTTATGGTAATTTTATAATTGTATTCTTACCCTTAATTACCTGTTTTACCCTTTTACCATAGTAATAAAAAATTGTTGAATAAACTATTCATAACGCCTAAAAATAAATTAAAGTTATTTATATAATTTGGGAATACTAATTCAAAATATTTAATCCATTTTTCAAAATTAAAAACATAAAATTTAAAGTAATTAATTTAAAACTATTCCTGTTGTCAGAAGAAAGAACGAGTTTTTAAAAGCTAAAATATTGCAAAAGATTGAAATGTTTTTTACATCTGAATTCAATGTAAAATTAAATGCTAATGACAAGAATTATATTGAATGATAAAATTATATTCTATTTTTAATTTATAACCTTTCAATAATATAATTTAATTACATAAATTATTTTTATGAAAAAAGTTGTATTCAATCAAAATTTAGTATAAGTTTACTATTCATAAAAATTTAAAACTTATCAAAAAAATATCAAAAACTAATCCAAATAAAATTTTTATATCCCTCTTCCAAAAAATAAGTTTGTTTGTTATATAGAATACATAAAAGTGTCAAAAACTAGATTCAAAATGGGTGTGCCATCAAATGGTGTCAATACTGCATTTTTTGTAATATACTTGTTTTATCCAAAAAATTGAATTTGTTCCTCTATCATGTCTAGAAAACATATAAGATAAATTATAAAAATTATATTTAATATATTTAATATATTTAAAATCTATCAAGAGTGATTGTATTATTTTATAGAGTCACTTATTTTCATTTAAAAAGTTTCTTAGAAGAAAGTTAACACTATTCATACCCATCATTATAATGATTAGATTATAATATTTTGTTGATCAGTTATACTCAGTCTTGCATGAAATGAATTTTGTAAAAGGAATATGAATTTTTTTAACACAATCCATGAATAGAGTTTCCTGTAATCCAAGATAATACGGTATTGTATATAGTGCAAGATAATCTTGATGTAACATACGACACAAGACATCAGAGAAATTAAAAACAATATATCTCATAAAATCCTAGGGTGTTACAGTATACCCCCCTTAAAATGAGTTTCTCCCTCAAAATTCATTGATGTTATATAAGCTTTACTACTTGAAAGTTTTTTTCCTAGAAACTCACGTCGTAAAAAGGAATACTAAAACTTCTTTTTAAAAATGAAAGCTAAAAACATACCGATAACCCAAAGTAACACATCACTGGGATTCCATATTGGAAAACACAGGTGGAATGAAAAAACATGGTTATGGAAGAAAAAGATAATCATCATGTTCTGATAGAGATTGATAGATAACAAGGTTTGGAGAATGTTAACATCCAGAAAGCCATAAATCTGAGATGATTTAAGGGACTATCTGATTCATTAGATAATATGGAACTAAATAACATTTTTTGTTTTCAAGATCCTTTCCCTAATTTTGAATAACATGAGAAGAAATACATACTTTATTTCTGTACAATGTCACCATCGGTCATGCCTGGAACAATTTCCACTTCATCTCTTATTCAATGAAATAAAGATGAATTTTTCATTCCTAAAGTTTTAGCAGATTGTGCGATACATAAATAGAATGATAGGTCCTTCCATCTATCTCAAAGAAAAGGTTAACACAGGTTATCAAATATGCATAAGTCAACCTATAGTGAGATAATAAATTTATCTAACAAACTTCAAACAGAATTTAACATAAACTTTCCATAAATTGGTAACCTTAAAATTCTTCTAAAAGCTAAAAATACAAAAAAATTATACAGAGGTGAACTAAATTTGTTTAACATTTAAGCCAATATCTCATAACTTTGTTCTTGGTTGTCACTTTCCGAACATGTGAATACCTTGATAATGTATTCTCTTCAGTCATGGTATGAACCTCAATTTTCAGATATCCTTATTGACAACATTCATGTTTTCTTATTATTACGACCAAAAAGTTGTAATCTTCATCCAAGATAGCATAACACACATGTAAATAAATCCTTAAATAGTTCTAAGGTAACTAATATCATCTAATTTAATTATTCCATTCCAACATACCTTTATCTAAATTTAATTATCTCAACATCTTGTTCATATTAAGGGTCGTACTTCCCTAAATCATTTTTTTCCAAAAACATCACTTTATTCCCTCAATCACACTTCATGGTTACCAGTACCACTCAGTATATTATTTCAATTACATGTGGAAAACTTTAGTGGACCACTACACAGATATTTTTGTACTCCACAATACCATAAATGCAATTCTACAACATTATTTTGGAATCCCATTACATACACACATAATCATTCAACCGCTTCATTTTCATATTCAACATCAACAATGGTGATCACATGTGATATTCCTTTTTCAGTGTCTCTAATAGTTTTTTGACATAGATCATCATTAAAAACCCATGGATTAGGTAATTGGTTAGCATAATGCTTCATTTCCTTTCACTTGTAGCATTGAAGTGTGGGTGGTGCATTCCCTATAGCCTTTTCTCTATTCACATAATTAGCTACCTTTTTCTTATTACATCAGCACTCAACTAGAAGATGACCTTCTTTTCCAAACATAAAAAATTTTCTATTCCATTTAATATAGTCTCCACCATTCTTTTTTCCACACTTTGACCATAATGAAACACTCATCTTCTTTTCACCATTGTTTATAAATTTTCCTTTGAACTCAATATTTTTTTTCTTGTAAAAACCATGAGATTGATATGTAACACCAACTTCCTTTTATAGCTTGATAGCACAAAATTAAATCTATTATATCAAATAAGGGCTCTTATTGATAACACCCTTAAAGGACTTGGTTTTAATCCACTGAAGAATCAATCAACTTTACTTTCCAGTTGGATGATAAAGCTTGAAGCATACATTGCAAGTCTTGTATGATTTTACTTGTATGTACTAGAGGATTCATCAAACGTTTTCTCAATATTAGGGGACTCCTTTTCTATTTAATATAAAAGTAAATTACTTATTTAAAATGAATTTATTAATCTTGTCCCATTCTATAGATTCAATTTCATGTTTTTCCTCATATTCTTGATAAAATTCCACCACTAGTCCCCTTGGACTTGTAAACTATAAACAACCAAAATGAATTTTCATGTTCTGAACAACGCAAAATGGAAAATAAATTTTCATGGGTACATATCCATTTTTCAATAATAAGTTGATCATAAGACCCACTGAAAGAATGTGGTTTCTTCCTCATAAAGGACTCAACAGAATTTTGTTCCCTTCTCTGCTAATTTTGAAGTCGAGAATGATTCATAAATATTGTAAGTATAGCCATATGATTTTGAATTCCATATCCCATAACATTTTTATATTCATGAGGGGAATCGTTACATTTCCCATTGCATTGATCATTAAAATGGTTCATTCAGGTTCCATTCATTGTCTAAATCCCAAAAGAATAGTGTTAGAGGAAAAAATCATAATAGGAAAACAAAATAATCAAGGTGGTGTATTTTGAATCTCTAATATCTTCGGTTTAATCATAGGTTATTCATGATCTTTACCATAATTATAGGATTGTAATATATAATAACATATGTACTTAGGATATCCCTATGAAATATATCTAGGGATCTCACCAATGTTTTTTCATCCTAGTTTCTAAAGGTTAAATAAACATCTCCAATGATACGAACTATAATGACCGAAGAATGACGTATATAAATATTATATATTTTTAAATGAATATTCATTACATTTTACAAATACACGCTTGAGTACTGTAATAGTTTAGTGCCTTTGGAAACTTGGATTACATTCTTATAGCTTGTAAAATATCTTAAACATCACCCATAAAGGTCTTCCCCTTTAGTAATCATACTTAATTTATTTCTTTATAACCTTAGGAATGTAAACATTATAATGTTTACTCTTAGATGATGAATAAGGGTAATAAAACAATATATGAACATATGAATTTAAAAACATGAACATAACATTTTAATATCAAAATTGAGAGTCGTGAAATAAATATTAGTAGTTCGTAAGGCATAAATCATAAGGAACATGAACCGTGACAAAATAGTATTGGAATAAAACATGGAATTTTATAAAAAAAAATAATCATATTAAATCATATCCATATTATCCAAGGCTTTTATCCAAGACCATCATAGAGGATATAGTCCATTACTGAACCGAGTTCACTCCTCATTCCAGCCCTGTATTACTAAACAACATATAATTATCGTTTCATCCCTATATTATTGAACCATATTTACTTTAAATTCAATTAAAGCCTATCCCATGAGATATAAACCTTTACCCAATTAATTATAGTTATATATTAGTCCCTCCCATCTCATAATGAAATCATTCTTACATGTGTCACAAAAACACAAATCGTTCATCATAGAATAACCCATGAAATAAAATGGGTTTATAAAACATCATTTTATCGCAACATTCTCCATAAAAAATACCATTCTATCATTATCACATTAAAATAATATTAATAGTAGGTATATAAACATAACCCTATTTAAAGAGCGTCATCTTAGATGGAAAATAATTTTGATAAAACACATGAACTTAATTCTTGAGGATAATACCCTTTCTTCTTCAAAAACATTTTCTTTTCTCCAAATTCAGGACAATATTAAAAGAAAATAATTCAATTGAAAATAAACTTGAAATCATGTAGTGTAAGATTCCTGTAAGTAAGGCATAATAATATGTCCATTTCATATAAGTTAAAAAAATATTCTCCTTAGACTTTTGCGGGAAAATTCAAAAATTACTTCATATGGTAATAAAAGAAAGATTCCTTGAACACTATGTAGGAAATGTCAAAATGGGTAAAAATGAATTTAAACATACATATAAGAATAGAAAAAAAAATATGAAAACATTTTTATAATACATAGACATGGATGATAATCATACCCCCAGTAAACACTTACGTATAAACAATCTCGAATAAAAACGAGATTGTAAAATTATCCCTTACCTTAGGTCCACTATCCTTTGAATGTATCCAAACATTATATATAATAATTTAAATAATTTCATTGACTTATTTCATAATAATAGTCTATTTTATTATATCCTATATGATCATATTATCATCTTTTCAGTAATAAAATTTCATTATTACTCGTTATTAGGGTATTAACTGCTTCATTTTCTCATGCATGTTTTGTCTACGAAGTTCATGTTTTCCTTATTATATTATAGTTATATCTTTCTAAAATTATACTAAAATAATATATATAATATTTATTTATTTTTAAAATTTATATTTTCATGATTTAATGGATATCATGTATAACGAATCACATCGCATCGTGGAGACGGTAATCCATACGTACTCATGAGCGATGATATCATTCCATTAATTAAGAAATGATATCGATGTATATGGTATATATATTATTTTAGAGCAAATAAATTTTTATAATGATCATATATAGCTATTTTTTCTATCATTATATCCATCCATGTCAAGTGGGGGTGAAAAAATATTACACCACGGTGTGGAAACGGTAAGTTGTATGTACACATGCATGGTGATTTCATTTTTTTCGTAGGATTGATAGAAGGTGGAATCTAGTTGTTTCATATATATAATAACATATAATTATATAATTTATAGTTTAATTATAACTTTATAATTAGAAAACTCCTGAATAATAAGTAGAAGAATAACGAAGTATGAAAGAATCGGTAGAGGAGATTACCTCTTCTTCGACATGCTTCCTCTAAATCACCTCATAGAGCACTAGAGTTGGTATTTTAAGATTACCAGAACCTATAGAATATAACTAGGGAAGTTTATAAGGTAAAATGATAGGGAATTCATGATCTTTAATGCTCAAATTGATGTGATGAAGTGAGGGATGAGGTTCCCTTTTATAATTGAGGTAATGGGAACTTTTGGAAACCTCAAAAATATTAATTTATAGTAATATTAGACACCCCTCAAAAACCTCCAAAATTTCCCACTTTAAAAATTAATATGATATAGGGTTGTAATATCATCAATAAATAATTTTTATAAAAATTTTTATGTCAATTTAAACATTTTCATTTAAATTAACACTTAGTTATTCTATTTAGTTTTAATTAAAATAAAACATATTTAAATATTAAAAGGGTTAAATATTTATTTATTTGATGTAAATTAGACCATAAATAAGTACCTTATATATTTTTAATACCATATTATAATAATTATATATTTTTTATAATGTTTTATGATTTTATATAAATTAATAAAACATTGTGTTAACAAAACAACAATAATGTCAATTTTTACAGCATTCAATTAATGGATTTTTAAAAATATAAAGATAAGGTGTTATCCAATTTTTTTATTATATCACTATGGGTTCTAGGTAATCTATAAAAATATTTTGATACATTAATTACATCAAATTATATTTATTTTAATATTTTTAATAACATTGCTTTTATATTTTCATTAATAAAGTAATTACTACATCAGTTTTGTGTAATTATTTAAAATACTTATTTTTTTAGATAACAATTAAAAATACAATACTTTTATGAAGATAAATATAATATTTTTAATAATAATACTTTTAGTAGAATTTATCTTTTATAAAATTCAACATTAAATATATTATACATATTAAATTATGAATGTGACAACTTTAACATCACCTTAAATAAAATAATATAAGTGTCACAATATCTTCCATAATGATCCAAATGGTAAATAACATGACCCATGAATTATTATGGATGATATATACTTGAAAAATAATAATTTAGAAAGTTTTTTTACGGTTATTATCATTTTAATGATAATTGTTTTATTGATTGATCATCAATTAATTAATGTTTACACAATCAATGTATATGTCTTTAAGGTAATTATATATTTCATGAAAATTATAAATAAATTAAAGTGATAAATAAAATCATTTATCATTCAAATAAGTATTTATAATTGAATTTATCTTCTTTATAATGTTAAATAAATAATGGTTTAGTTATTAAATTTTGAGTGAGACATATTTAACTTTTCCTTGAATAAAATAAATTAAATGTCCTAATCTCATCCAAGTGGCTTCAAAAGGACACCATTTATACCCAAGGATGATTTAGGTTTGAAAACACCCAAAAAATTATATTAAGACAAGTTTCATGGTAATTTGATAATAGTATTATTACCCTTATTACAGGTTGTACCCTTTTAGTGTATTAATAAAAAATAACTGAAGTTACTATTCATAATGCCCAAAAATAAAAAAAAGCCATTAATGAATTTGGGTCTACTGATTCCAAATATGGAATCAATTTTTTTAAATTCAAAAAAAAAAATAAAAATTAATTTAAAATTATTCTCATTGTCAGAAGAAATAATAAATTTTTAAAATGTCAAACATTGTAAGAGATTGAAATGTTTTCAGATATGAATTCTTTAAAAACTTAATGCTAATGACATACAATATATTTAATGATAAAAATATATTCGATTTATAATTTAAAAAAAATCAATAATATAATTTAAATACCTAAATTATTTTGATGAAAAAAATTGCTTTAATTAAAATATAATATAATTTGACTACTCATTTAAATTTAAAACATATAAGAAAAATATTAAAAAATCATCCAAATAAAATTTTTATATCCTTCTTCCAAAGAATATTTTTATTTTAAATAGAATATATAAAAGTTTCAAAAACTATATTTAAAAGGGTGCCCCATCAAAAGGTTGTAATACTGCATTTTTCGAAAAATACTTCTTTTATCAGAAAAAATGAATTTGTTCCTATATCATGTCTAGAAAACATATAATATTAATTTTAAACATTATATTTATTATATTAAATATATTTAAAATCCATCAAGTGTTACTTTTTTGGTTTTATAGACTCACTTAGTTCTATTTATATAGTTTTTTAGAAGAACGTTATTATTATTCATACCAATGATTATAATTACTAGGTTAGAATATTTAGTTGTTCACTTATACTCAGTATTTCTTGAAATGAATTCTATCAAACGAACATGAAATTGTGCGTAACAAAAGCCAAGAATTAGGTTTCCTATAAAGAAAATACCTAATAAAAATGGAATAGGTTAAGTCGTGAAGTCATGTGCTTGGGAAAAACATGAAAACTGCTAGTTTTGGATACAAGAAGATACTTCTAAGAACTCAATGAGAATAAAATTTGGAAGAAAAAAACTAAGAGAGTATAATAACTCATCAATAAAATAAATTTGTCACCATAAATAGAAGATAGAAGACCTCATGATGCTCTATTGTGTTTTCTATTTCTGAAAGTCTACTCAATCTTCATTTCAAGATAACTTCTAGGAGTCTCAAGCTACATTTCATGTCACAGAGAGCTTTCTTACACTCTTATCTCTATTTTTCTCTACTTTTGTATTGTCTTACATTATGATTTTCATGTTTTTGTATTTTATATATGAATACACACTGACTCCAGTGAAAAACTGAAAGATACTCAAATATCTTTATAATATATCTTTTACAACTTACACTCCCATGGATAACAATGGAAGAGGCCCCTATGTGGCCTATTTGTTTTTTTACTCCCATGAAAACTATGGAATATTTATTTTTGACCAAGAGAGATGTGTATGTTGTTGTTTAACCTAATCTAGAGTGTGTATATATATTTATTTACATAAACTACATGGAATCAGTTGATCACCAAGTAAAGAGGATTAAGTCTCATCTTGAGACTGAACCTCTTGTTTAAATTTTGCTCTTTTCATTCAAGTTTAGTTTTCTCTATTTCTATTTATTTAAATAATAAAACTTCACTTTAATTTTATAGTTAATCTTAGATAGTGTTCATATTATAATTTTCTTTAGTATATCTATTTAAAAATATAATGTAATAATTAATACTGTTTTGACTAAGAACTAATAACTCTTTGAAAAATATCTCTAATAAAAAAATATTTTACAAACTACTAATTTGGTTCACTATGCCTTTTTTTATTTCAAAATTGGGGGACTTTAAAATAAATTTTTTAGAGATAAATTTTTATAGGAACACAATTCACCCCCTCTTGAGTTTAATACTCTAACCAATATTATTTATATTTAAATTTTAAAATTTAGTTTCCCAAATGATAACTATTAACTTTTTTTGATCTTGTTGTTAAAATAATGGTAGCATGGGCCTACTTTGTCTATGAGAAGAAAATTATCGTCTTGGATAAAAATTATATAACTATGGGGTATTAAATATCTTACTTTATGGACATATGTTTTATAAAATAAATTCATTAATTACAATAATATGAAAATAAATTTTCCCACATTTCAATTAATTTAATTTACATTTGTTATATTAATATTTTGGAGGTATTTTTTGGGAAAATGAATTAAATTTTTTGTTTTTATAAGTAATTTTACTAATGTTTTTCCATGTTGACAGATAATATGGGGAATGAAATTAGAAGACTTGTCCAAAATTTTAGTCCACAACTTGGAGTCCCTCAACTAGGCCACAAGACAAATGAACACCCCAAAGGGAATATATCCAAGAATCTAGGAAGGGTGACCTTAGGCATAAAATATGTGTGAGTTGAGAATAAAATGGGTAGAGCATGCATGTGGTTCACACATGGGGGGTGATTCTCCTTATATGAATAAGTTGATAATGGGATGATACAGGAAGCCACTAGCTCCCATCAGTATTCAAAAGGATGTTAAAGGGTACAAAGTCAAATATTAGTTAGAACCAGCCCCAAAACAAATCTAATGTGTTATAAGGAAGTTCTTGGGGTACCATTAAAAATTATAAAATTCCCCCATATCTATTTGGGACATTGTATTTTTTCTCAAATATATCTTTTATTATAACATTATCATTCTATGAAGTGAACCTCTAAGAAAGTGGAGGAGGAAGGTCAACCTATATAGGATATCCAACCAATGTTGGGTTATAGGTTTAACTCGATGTCACACCACCTTAGAAAATATGTTATGAAGAAAAAGATACATTTTGGGATATCATCCACACTAGAGGCCATGTATGTGATACATTATGGATCACTAATGAGAAAGAGGTCTATGGTGAACTGATCGACTACATCTTATAGACGTTTTAAATGGATCAAGGACCTATATGGTATGGTATTATAGTTGCACCATATGTAGGAGATGAAGAAAATGGTATTTATTAATTTAGGTATTTAGATATAGGAGAGATCTACATCATGGAAGTGATGAAATCAAAAATTTCATGATTTTTCCATGAAAAATGATCCCCCTTCCACCATACCATTTTTGAACCATAATATAGATGATGGTGTGAATTCTTAGTCATGAGAATATTGTTATTCTATGGTTAATCGGTATCTATAAATATTCAATGGCTCAACATTTTCATCCAGTCATGTGTTACTAACTTTTATCAAGTTAGTATTAAGGGTAATTGTCAGATGTAGAGCTTCATGTGTAAATATTTATAGATAATGTGGATTTAAACTACTAAATATATGGATGGGAGATATAAAAATTTTATAAGAATATTTATTTTAGATAAATAGTTGTATATATAAAAGATATATAATATTTAGTTTGATCACTTTCATCCACAATGAGATACATTTTAATGTAGATTCAAAGTAGAGTTTGATCCCAACCCAAATATTATAAAAAATAAATGGAATCTAAAGTGAATAAAAAAAAGTAATATATTCAAGATAGTTATCCTATATATTAGAAGAGTACTGATCACTTAACGGGGACATAAAATTCGACTATGACACTGGGGATAATTGTTGGAAGTTGTCGTTATGGAGCCATGTAACTAATAGGTTATATTTTATTTTATTTTATTTACACATCCTCAGTAAGAGCATGAAGTGATATACATTTTAGTTTTAATAAGTATATTAACAGGGGATTATATATACTATAATATGATTTCATACTTAATTTTGGATTGGTTTTTTCATTCATTATTCTTTTTTATTATATTTTCCTCTTCTTCCCACCATGATCAAGGGGTGTGTAGTGAGTTTTTTCATTAAGTGAATAAAAAATAAGATTTTTTCATTCCATTACTATTGGGTGGGATGGGGTTACAATGTTTAATCATGGTTTTGGATTACCTATTTAGTTATTTAACTAAAGTATGTAAAAGTTGAAAAGGAGAATAAATATATTTAATATTTTTTAACTATATAGGGGTGTCATTATGATCTAATTTGTACAATAGTTCGTTGAATTCATCAATTATTACTCCATATATGCATGAAATTTTGTTTACAAATATTTGTGAACTTTCTCATATTGATTGCTTTCAAACCAAAACCAATATAATTTTCTTTATATAATAATAATTATAAATATTTTTAATCCATTATTTTTTAGTGATATTCAAACTCCTCATACCAAAAATTATGTTAGTCAATTAGGTACCATGATTTATAATTTTTTAAATTATTTCCTGGTGGAATTAATGATTTCCATTGGATCAATCACCTCCCAAGGGTGAAACGCTCCCTAGTTTTCCACTAGTGTACCTTATTCATCATAACCCACTAAATGGGATAAACGTTTCCCCATATTATGGTTAAGGTGAAAATTCATAATAGTTATCCCTTAGTGTAATACTTCACCCATAAATACCTACTAGGTTACCATTCACTTAGTCTCATTATCCAAATCCATATCAAACCTACCTAGCCACCTCTTAACTTAAATTTTCAAAATGGGATAATAATATATTACAAAATACCTTGAGAACACTCATTAAACAAGGATAACTCATTACCTTGTGTTTCTCCTTGAATCCTCCTAAAATGCCTCTTGAATTGTATGAATCATCATTCTCCTGAGTGTACATCCCTTCAATCGTGAAATCTCTTGATAAAAGTTTTCACTTGGGTTTCCACTTCATATATAGGATACTTAGTGTTGTCAAGATCATTTTTTACCATATTAATGAAGGTCCCTATCATGTGGATACTGATAAAGATTCCATTAGCTCGGTAAGACAATCATTATAACTAAAGTTTTATGATTTCTAACTTGGTCCATTCAATGATCCAGGAATTCATGGGCCCACTTCTTAGGTATAAGCCCCAAACATACTTATATTTATGATTCAATCATTAGAGTTAATCCATGATCCATGTATATTCATATACGGGAAACTGATGTGTGAACCCCAAACTATTTCCCATTGGGATATATTCATATTGAGTCTAGTTGTCCTTTGTTTCCATCTCTTGTAAGAATGAGATTTTTTTTCATGGGACTCTTATTAAGTGTAATATCCAATCCATTTTGTAATTGCTTACAACTTTGTGAAATCCTTGAAATTCATTTTTTACCAGAGTTATTGAGTAGGCATGAAATATTACTGTGGAACTTTGGTAATCTACGCACATTTCCATGCTTCATCCAAAGAAGTACGTGGGATTCCCTTTTGTGAACCCCAAATCATTCTCATGAAGACCCAGAATCATCATCAGTGGAACATATTCTATATGATCATATCATAATAAGGTTACATATTTCCAGTGAGGAAACCTATTTAAAAGTTCAATATTCCTTTCCAAGAATAATTCTGATTAGGTCATATTCTCAATGAGCTAATTAAACCATCTCTAAATTTGTTACAAAAAATATAATGAACCACAAAGGGTCACCCATGAGTAAAACCCACTATATCATCTATTATAACTTTCTTCATGAAATAATGATACAAACGAGTATAAAAATATCCTTAGAGCCTGATGTTAAACTATATGGTACAGTCTTATCACGTGACCTTAAACTATGTAACTCATACTACATGGGATTTTATTATTGTCAATTAGGATGCATAAGAAACTTAATCGAGGTTCAAAGAAAAAATTTCAAACCATATCCTTTCCAGTCCACATTTCATATGAAACTTATTCTCATATGGCTATATTCTTTATGATACCAATCCCCACTATGCCATATTTATTGTGGAACCAATCTTTATGGGGATATATTCCTCAGGATTTTCACTACTCTTCTTCACTATGACATACTCCCTATAGATGGTATAATCCATTCTCTGTGGGGATATATTCCCTTTAGAACCCATCACACATTCCCTTTTCAAATTAAAAAGTTAAGACTAAAATGGCCACTCACACATAATGCACACATCAACCATTACTTAAAACATTCCCAAAATATTCTACTTCATATTACATCAAATTTATTAGAAGTTTTCATGGATGAATGACCCTAAAGACACAAAAATGGTATTTACTAAACAATATTAAAGGGTAAAATGTGTCCCATAAATTATCACTGACCTAAATGGTTTAGATTCCCCTTGTGATAAAATGTAGGATTCCCCTACCATGGGACCAATACCAACACCACAAACACCTAATACCTCCATGGATGGAGAGAAACTCTATAGTTTTCGACTACATATATTTAAAACAGGGAAATTATAATAACAAAATTGCATGATGGATAAAATGTGATACATATATATATATATAGTACCATCTAATAAAAATATCTGATGTATGAAAATGCTCACTTTAGCATATATTGGTGACCGATCTCTAGCACATTGGTAACCAATCTGGTGTTGCAACTTCTGAATAATTCATGAACATATCATAAATCTATAAGTGAACTTATAGTAGGTAAAAAAAATTCCCTCTTAATAGGGGGATAATGAGCCAACCTTTCATCCTCTCAACTAATATGAATTCAAATGTGTCCTTGGTGAAGTCATAGTGACTTCTGTTCCTTTAAAAGTATGTTAATATAGAATAAGAATGTCTTACAAGGGATTTTGTTAGGTTTTCCATTTGAAAACTAAGTGTGAGCCCAATATAAATAATTTACTTCTGAAAGAGGTCAATAGATCATTCTGTTACATGAGATGTTACATTAATGGGTTTTTGGTTTGTGGTTTTTGATCCCTTCAAGAATTTATATAACCCTTATGAGATTTTAGTTCAATATAAACAATGTAATAATCTATATAATAACCCATAATTTTAAAACATAAATATTTCATTTTATTAGATGGATATTAAAAAAATAAAATTATGATTCATGTTTGAATTTTATAAGTTTAGTTTGTTTGGAAAAGTGGAAACAGAAATTAATTTTTCATAAGAGTTCTAAAACTTATCTCACTAGGTTCTTCACAACTAGAACCCTTACTTGATATATCATAATTAAAACCATTGACCACAACTTAGGGAAGGGAAACATAAGGAAGGGTGATATTACATGCTCAGTAAGGGTAAACAATGGATGTATCAATGATTAAATTAACAAAAAAGGACAATAAGTGTATAATAACATGATATTAACATTTTAAAACCATACCCTAAAAATCAAATATCATAATCTAGAGAAATGGAATAAATCTTAGTAGTTCATAAGACATTAATTATAATGGAATCACGTAATATGATCAGTTAGAGCATAACATTAGAATAATACCTAAGTTTTTGGAATAAAAATAAGCATAGAAAATCATTTCATTATTAAATGATCCCTAATAAGACTATCATATTTTATTAGATTAAATCCTCATAAATTCTTATCCTTATTCAATGTTCACTCCCATGACTATCATAGTAGATAAAATCACATACTAAACTTGATTCCATCCAAATTCCATTCATAATTATCCCATGATATATCTATCTATACCCAATGCATTATAGGGATATTTTATTCCCATAAAACCCTTTACATAATTATAATCCAGTCAAATGTGTCCATAAGGTCATAAAAAATTCATCTTATTTTGGAAAAGAAGTAGGTTCTATAATCCTTTTAACATTTCATCAATACATAACCTGTGGAAAAAGAATGGATTTCCTAAAAAACTCAACATAATAATTATAAACCATATTGATAAAGAATAAAGATGGTATCATTGTATTATACCACCATTAAATCATATGTAATATAAAAGGATTTCATTATAAATGAAAATAGATTTAAAAGGTCATGTGGGATATTTCATAGAGAAAATAACATTTTAATTTTTCTTTAAGTTATTTAAAATACAAAATATTATAAAATATTAGTGAAACCACATTATTTGACAATAAACATGATTATTTTTAAAGGGTACTTCAAATATTTGATCATCCATGAATGTGGGAAATTATTTTAATGATTTGTATATTTAAATAAATATTCCGTTCACATTTATGTTAAAATTTATAAACTATATAATTCCAAAAATGAAAATAATATTCATTTAAAATTATTTTTAAAAAATTAAAACATGTATCAAAATTAAATTAAAAAGATTTAGAACAATTCTAAAAACATTCAGGAAATTATTTTAAACAAAATAAGGACATGGAAGAAAAATATTCCTGACCAAAGAGAAAATATAGACTCTTTTTCTTGAAAACATTTTCCCAATAAATATATAAACCAAAGAGTGGAAAATGTTATTATTACATAAAAATTTCATGGATAAAAATAGGGGGAAAATATTAAATAGTTTTATCATAAAATAATATAATAACTTACTTTAATGTAAATTTAAGAAAAAAATCCAGATTAAAAGGAGATTGAAACAAAAATCCCCACCGTGTTGGAAACTATTGAATCATAACTCCCATGAAAGAATAAATTCAATTGAAAATTTATATATAATGATTATTATTATTTTAATGATATATATTATCCAATGGTATTCATATAATCATCATAAAATATGATAGGTTCATGACATAACATATGTCTTAAAGAAGACTATATGAGATGATAAACACTTACTTATTTGGTAATCCCTATATCAAAACCTCTAGAATGATAAAAACCATGTAATGATTTTAAATGAAAATAATTTTCATGTGAATGATCAAAAGATATATTATTGGGGAGTATATACACCACATAATAGAAACAAGTGGTGAATATGACATACATATCATAGAAATAAGAGTGAGATAAGAAATCCCCTTACCTCTTGTTCAACTCTCTAAGAAAGTAATCTAAACTTCTATATAATATATTAAAAATTATTAAAAAAATTATAATTTTTTCATTTAAATTTTTTTAATATCATATATGACCCACTTATAGCATTTCAACACTAATTTATTAATAATTAGTTATTAAAATCATTGTATCTAGGTGTTAACTGCTTTGTTTTTCATGAGAATTTTGGTTTGTTGGTTCTAGTCCTTGGGCTATGATAATGTTTCCATAATATCAATAGTGTCAAAAAAGATAGGATTATATAATATTTTTATTATATATATATATATATAGTTTCATCCATAAAAGTTAGAGCTAGAAAAATGAATTACACCATTCAGGGAGACGGTGGGTTGTATATATGCATGAATATTGTTTTCACTTTTTTATTGGAGGAATAAAAGATAAGTAAATAATAATTTACCTATATAAAGTAATTATTATATAATATATATAATATATATTCATTTAATATGTCATTATTAATGTCCATTTATAGTAAAAAAAATGAATCACATCTCTTTATGGAGGTGACAGTCCAAACATACGCACATGTGATGTTATAATTTTACAAAGGATAATAAAGTTATAAATTAGATATAATTTAATAATTACCAAATCAATATTATTTAATATATATAATTTTTACACATTAAAACCATCACAATTACCATCAATAAAATATGGTGATGTAAAATGAGTTGTATTGATATGTGGAGGTGGTACTTCATACATAAACATGAGTGATAAATTCACTTCCTATTTGATGGAATAGTGGGTGGATATTGGTGTTTATATAAAAATAATAATAAATTTTAGTTATACTTATGATACTAAAGTTATTAGTTAATTATTAATACCATAGATTTTAATGATGTTGAAGAAGAAATAAATGGAAATAGGTTGGGTAACAAGATTACATCATCATCAATAGGCCTCCTTTATATCCCTTTTTAAGGGACCTTTGAAAAGTATTTTAAGTATAAAATAACCTCTACAACGTGGATATGAAAGTTTAAAAGATAATTTATTAGGATTTTTTGGGATATACTGCTCAAAATAGTGTAATGAAGATAAATAAGTGTTCTTCTTTTATAATTGGGGGAGATGACACACTTGGGATTTCTTAAAAGATTGAAAAATTATAAAGTCATTCTTAAGAAAAATTATTATAAAACGATATTTATTTGAATTTTTTATATTACGAGTTGTAAATATTAACATTAAGTAACATTTATACATGATTATTTGGAGATTATATCTTTTTATTTAGATTAACCCCTAGTAAACATGTTTTAACCATAACTGCGGTGATAGATTTCTAATGTTTATACTATTAGTTAAAATAAAAATTTAACTTGGAATTATTACATAATAAATAATTTCATTATAGAAATTATAGAATCTATTTTATAAAATTAAATTCAAATAATTTTCATAATTTAAAAAAAAAATTAAACCCACAAAACATGAAAAAAAAAATTCAAAAAAATGTTCTCTTCAGTATAAAACTTTTTAAATTATAAATTCAAGAAAAATTATTTAAAATGACCTATATTCAATTATTAATAATGAAATATATCTAATTTTAATTCTACCACCATTTTTTACAAATTACTTTTTAAATTATTTAAAATAAGGGCAATTTTAATAAAATTTTGTATTTTTCACTATTTAGTAGAAAATCAATATTTTCATAAAATTTTCAAAATATATCTCAAAGATAATTTTTCGATGATTATTTCAAAAAATATTATTTTTTTTTCAAATAAATTTTCTTTAATTTTTGTTAATTAATTATATTATTTTCTCAGAAAAAAATAAATAAAAATAATTTTATGGGAAATTTTAATATTAAAGCATGTGAGGACATTACATAAAAGTGAGTAATTATTTATCAATATATTTTTTTTATCTAACTTTTTTTCATAATTTTAAATATGTGGTTATTTATATTCATATTCCTAATTTAAAAGATATATTCTTAAAATAAAATATATTACAGTTCATTTAGACTCGGGTTTGTATGAATCACTAACTATCAATGAAATTAAAATTATTTAAAGAGAAATATATGATAAAATCTTTGACTGTTACATTCGTGCCCCATTAAAATGAATTTCTCCCTAAAAAGTTCTTCACATAGATTTAAATAAATCGGTATATATATATATATATATCAAATCCTCATGTTCCCATCTAGCTTCATTGAATTTATGATTTATCTAGAGAATACTAATCAGGTGAGTATTCTTTTTCTGCATCACTTTAGCACAATAATCCAATAATTCTACCGGTGTTTCTTAATATAAAATATCATGCTCCAATATTATGACCTATGATTTCATTACATGTGATGGATTAGTTATGTACTTTATTAGCAAAAATGCATAGAGAAAATTGTGAACTTGATAGAGGTTCTGTAGAATCAGTAAATTATATGTTATCATCCCTACTCGATCAAGAACATAAAAGGGGATAATATTAGTAAAACATGACTTTCATTTCATTTAAAATATCATAAAATTATATCATATATAAACTCTCAAGAATACCTTATCACCGACATTAAATTCCCTATTTATCCCATGATTGTTAGTTTAACTTTTTTTTATCAACTTTGCCTTAATATGCTGTTGAATGGGCCTAACATTCTCCAAAACCATTTTATATTTCTCATGTACCTATATATTTCATTATTCATATTCATCCATGTATATTGTAATTATGAACATTCTTCTAAATATATCTTTATATAGATCTATAGTAATTCTCAAGTGAATGTTATTATTATAAGAGAATTTGACAAGGGGGATATTGATTCCAATCACCATTGAAGCCCATAAAACATGACCTTGGTAGATCCTCCCATGTTTAAGTGGTTCTTTTACACTAAAAATCTAACTAATTATGATTAGCATTACTAAAAGAAAATTGAATCAAGATCTTGCTAAAGACCCCCCCCCCCCATTAAGATAAACCACATATCCCAATCATACAAAATAGAATGTGGTACACTATGAATCCTTAGAAGTTAATGTATATTATTTCAAGATAATGGAGAGAGAGAGATATATTCTTTGATAGAAATAAATTTGGAATAATTCATAAGGAATTAAACCATAGAACAAATAAAATTACAGCCTTTAGACAGAGTGGGGAGTGTGATGACAAATCCATGATGTTGTTTTCCTATTTTCATTATAGTATGGATAATGGTTGTAACATACCCTTAGACTTATGTATCTCAAATTTAACATATTGACATACCATAAACTAAGATACATTCTCTTAAATATATATTTTTATGTTTTCCCACTTGGAATAATCTTTTATATCTATATAATTATTTATTTCTAAAGAATAAATATAGAATTGTGAACTATGGGATTCATCCAGCAGATTGTTCTTTAATTTGGGTATTTACGTGAAAAAAATATTGTTCAAGGAACTTATCATTCCATAAAAATCATGTTTGAAATCAAAAACATTTGTCACTATATTTTTTAACTCTACATCTTCCTTCGATATTTTTTATCATAACTAGGATTTATAGTTGTTTACTCATTTGATCAATATATTATTTCTCCACATATGTAAAAATTTACATAACAAACCATTGATAGTCCAGAAATATTAGAACTTTTTATCCTCATCATGTAACACCCTGGAATTACAAAGGGATAAATAAATAAATGATATAACTCATGTAAACAAGGGGAACCTTCCTTTTCGAGAGCCTTCCTGATTAAAACTCCACGGTTAAGTGTTCTTGGCCTGGAGTAGTGATCAGGATGGGAGACCTAGTGGGATGTTTCACAAGGTGTGTGTGAGGGAGGAAAAAGCACACTAGAAAGGACATGTGTTGGCTTTTCGGGATAATCATTAGTTAGATGACCCGTTCGGGCACTTGGGTGGGCCCCAGGGTGGGGACCACGTGTTTGTGAAGGTAACTGGTGGTACCTGGTGGGCCAAGACCTGACGGCCATGTTAAAGGTGGGGTGTTTGTGCTCTCACTGGGACATAGTTTTCACATTTGGTATCAGAGCTGGTACCCAACCTTAAGTGTTGTGCACTAACTGGGTTGAGATACAGGGCCCACAACAAATACATTGTGCTCTAGGGGTGTGGGTTGATTGTAACACCCACGAATGATAAAGTGTTAAATGAGTAAATGATATGAATCGTGTCAAAAAGTTAAACCTTCCTTTTTTGGAGCTTGCCTGATTAGAACTCCACTGTTAAGCATGCTTCGCCTGAAGTAGTGATCAGGATGGGTGTCCTCCTAGGAAGATTCCCAGGGTGTGTGTGAGTGAGAAAAAAACACACTAGAAAGTACTTGTGTTGACCTATGGGGACTGTAATTAGACAGATGACTCATTCGGGCATATGGGTGGGCCCTAGGGTGGGGACCACGTGTCTGCGGGGGCAACTGATGGTACCAGGCGGGCCAGGACCTGATGTAACACCCCAAGCTTCTACGGTACGCTTCTCTTTGAATAATGTGATAGCATGTGTTGTACGCAACACCGAGTTCTAACACACCATAACCAATCAGACTAGACGTTATGAATAGTAATACCTACATTTTGAAATTATATATATTTTATAATTCAAAATGGACTTCATTTTTGGATTCTGAATATCGAATTTAGACTAAGGTGAAATTTTGGTACTTTTCGGATAACTTTAATATTTTGATGAATAGTGAAAATTACAAAATTTTAATTAAAAACAACTTTTTTAATAAAAATAATTAATAGTGATAAATTATGAATTTGAGTGGTTTTAAATTATATTTAGAATATGTTTTTACCATTTAATATAATGTTGGTCATTGGACATAATTTTACAATTAAACCGAACATAAACAAGTGTAAATCTTATGATAGTTATTATCTCTTAAAACCACGCTTTTTGTTTTGATAGAGGGAATTAATTTTAAATTAATTTCTTCCACTTCTGTGTTTTGAATTTAGAAAAATGGATTCCATATTTTGAATCAGGATGTTCAAATTTTGTAAATAGGTATCTTTTATTTTTAGACATTTTGAATAATTACTGCGGTAAATATTTTATTTACCATGGTTAAGGGTAAATCCAGTAAATAAGGGTTAAACAATAATATTATAATAATAATAAATTACCCTAAACGTGTCCTAGCCTTATTGGTTGATACATGTTCGACCATAGGCATCTTTGCGTCGATTTTGGGACCCCATGGTGCCACTTGTAGGTGATAGGGTCAATTTATTTTAATTAAGTTAAAATGAATACAAAAATGACACAAACATATATCTTTTAGAAAAACAATTTTTACATAGGGTTATATATGTTGGATTTTAGATTATAAATTTTCATTATAAATATAAAAACATTTTCTACATAATGATATTTTATTTATAATTTTTAGACATTAAAAAATTTAATTTATTTATGACACAATGTTGATGTAGTAATTACTATAATAGTGAAAAATCAAAATAATTGATATTATAAATACCCAAATAAATATAATATGAAACTTTTCATGAATTAAACTAATTTTATAGGATAATATGATATATTGGGATTGATTAAATTGACGTTTTTCGAAGTAATCAATCTTTTATGAGTTTCACAAAAATCAACTATTGAATAATGTCAAAATTGACATAAAAGAGTTTTTAAAACAAATATTATATTATTAATTGGTATTAAATACCTAAAATTCTATGGCTCGGTCAAGAGACTTATATCATGATAGGTGTCTCATTAATGGGCCACTTGGGGGTCTCTGGTATGTATATAGTCAGTTTATTAACAATATTATATAAAAATAAAAAGAGACATTGTAAAAGTGAAACTAATTAACTTAGAGTTAATACTTAATGATAAGGTTAATATAAGTACCCAAACCTGTCTAAATTCTATTGGTTGAGTTGATTTAGACCCATACCCACCTTAAAATTTAAATAATCAACTTTGGAGCCATTAGAAACCGAATATGAATTTATTATAAACTAATATTTCTAGCTTTTCCAAAGGTGCCCCTCACCCCTCTTATAAAAGGGCACTCCTCCTTCTCTTTTCTTCACACCTTCAAAGCCTTTTGGTTCGGCCAAACTCTGCCCAAATACTCTCCCAACTTCCTTCAATACAACCTAGAGGCATTTGTTTGATCAGAAATCCAACCTAAGGAGCCCTTTTGATCAAATCAAAAGGAAGAAACCGAAGAAGAGGTAATGATTTCACCACCCTTTTCCAAGTTCCTTTCTTCTTCCACTTCTTCATCCTTTTTTGTTACCATTTTAAAATAATAACTCCAGTATCATATATATACTGTGATGTTATTATAAATATGGTACAACCATATTCATTATTCTATCCACCCTTTGAATAACATGTCACCATACGTGCGTACGTACGGCTTACCATCTCCACGTCGTGGTGTAATTGTTATTCAATATATTATTATTTGGATGGGTATAATAATGATGTGTAACTCATGTAAATAATAAATATAACATGTTAATGATTCTGTATATATGATATACCATCCATTTATATATTATTTTAATATCAAAATAATGATATTGTCGCTCGTGCGTGCGTACGGACTACCGTCTCCACGAATGCGATGAGATTCATTCTCCATCGTATCCATTCAAGTATAATTATCATTTGATGATTTAAAAATGATGTTTAAGGACTTGATATCATTCTGGATATTAATAATATAAAACCTATCCATTAAAAAACATGGCTTATGTAACAAAACATATAAAATAAAACAAGTAAATTATCACCCGAAACAACGATAATACTAAGATATTATTAATAAAGCGAAGTTAAAAGATCATATATGATATCATATTAATATATATGATTATTGTATAATTTAATAACAATTATTTCACTATTATATAGGAGGTTAACCTACCCCAACCAAGGAAAAGTACAAGGAAAGGGTTATTTCAAAATCTCTTCATTATCCGAGGTTGTTTATATGTAATAATCTACTGGGATCTCTTTATCATCCACATCCATGTTTCTTAAAAATGTATTTCAAAACATTTTTACTATTTACTAGAATATGAGTTAAAGTCATTTATACCCTTTTCGACTTTTATAAGTGGTTTATAAGGGAATCTTTCCATCGTTTTCAAAACAAGGTCCTTTTTAACCTTTTCAACAGAATTAAGGTAAGAATGTTTTTTTTAACTTATACGGCGGGTGCGGCTATTTTCCGCCATTATAAAATCTTCAAAACTTCCCTTAGAAACTTATAAAAATATTTTCAAAGAAAATGTTTTATTTTATAAATATATTACTCTTAAATGATTTCAAAATAGAAAGAGATATTTCTTTAAAAAGAATTTTGATTTCATCTATGTCAACATCCTTTGATGGATTTTACGCTTATTTAAAGTTGATTTATTATGATACAAAACTTCTATATTGTATTGAAGGTATTGTGATATGTTTGACTGTGGATGTGCTATTTTTATACCATTCATGGTTTATGGTGAAAGTATTGACATTTCGTATGCTAGTTTTAATACGAATGTTTATGTTATGTTTAAACCTTTTCATATGGGAATGCATTGGACTTAATATGTGACGGGTGGAGCCCGCTATAGCTCTTCGATATATCGGTAGGTCTCATGAGACAAACTAGTGTCTTGGCACAAGGCCTTGGCAAAATCTTATTTGTAGTCTTGGCACGAGGCCTTGGCTATGTGTTTATGATAGTCTGGCATTATGCATTCCAACATTATGAAAGTGGTTATTGATATTTCATGTGATTATTCGATTAGTAGAATATCCATTTGAATAAGTAAATGGAATTATTTTATTTTACTTTTTTCATACTGTGTTGAAGTTCAAGTTTAAAAGGCTTTTGTTTTAGTAATGCATTGCCTTAAGTGTTTATGCTTATTTTTGAAAGTTCTGCTATATTGTTATCCTTACTGGGCATTTGAGCTCACCCCTTTTCTATGTTTTATTTTTCCCAGGATGTGAAGAAATAAGTTATGAATAACCTGCAGGGATTTTATGTGGGGATATGAGTTTGGAATATGGAGACTATGTTGTTGTAGTAGTTTTTCACTTTATGATGTAATGTAAAACTTTATGAATATATCTAGTGTTTCCAAGGCTACTAAACCAATCGGTCTTTCGAGATTTGATATTTCTTATGATCAGGCCAATGTTATGTAATAATGCACCGACTCTGGGTACCTAGGGTTGGGGCGTTACAGTTGGTATCAGAGGAAGTTTAGTACAAACCTTGGAAGCTAGATTTAGATAAACTCTGATTAGAGCACGTAGACCTAAGATGAACTTTGAGGATTAGTATAGAAGAACTTCCAAGAATTTTGGTATTGTAGAGATTTTGTGAGTTTTCAGAGAAATACATCCATGTTTGGATACGAGCAGGTAGAGGCAGCTCTGGCACAGATGTACCTAGGGGTAAAACCTGAAATCACAGCTTTGAGCTAGACTCGAACGGGAACTAGTGCATGACAACGGGCATGGCTGCACTCTTGGTTATGACGCTCTCGGGGGATATGCTTAGGATAACTCTCATTTTCTTTACAAATAATTATGAAGGGTTTATGAGTATATACTTCCTCAAAGAAAACATTTTTATGATTATGGATTATATCCCTAAATAGTTCAATTTATGTTAAGCATTTTATAAGTATGGGATTATGTATTTTGATTCATAAACTGATCTAGTTTATACCATTGTTTAGAAATGGTGCCTAGTGGAAGAAATGGAAACCGAATCAATGCACGCACTCCATGTAGGGATTTCCCTCCTGCTCAAGATAATTATAGTGGAGCTGGTGATGCAACTGGTGTCGATCAGCTAATCACCATACTGGGACAACTCACTCAGGTTATGAATAATAACCTTACCCGTATGGAGCACCCTGATCCAAAGCGTGGAGGATAAATGTTAGATCGATTCATGAGGCAACAACCACCAACGTTCAATGGGAGTACAAATCCCTTAGTAGCTGAAAAATGGATAAATTCCCTAGAGAAAATATTTCAGGCTTTGGGGAGCAGTGAAAGGGAAAAAGTTATCATGGTAGTTTACCGCCTCACTGGAGATGCTGATCAATGGTGGTCATTGATTCAAAACACGAAGGAAGATGATGAAGTATCAAATATGGAATGGAGGGAGTTCTAAGATCTGTTTTTAGAAAAATAATTTCCTCACAGCCATCGAGCAGATATGGAAAGGCAATTTCTGAGTCTAAGACAAAAGGAGGATGAGAATGTCACAAAGTATGAGGCTAACTTTACAAGGTTAGCAAGGTATGCTGGAGATTATATACGTAACCCAAGAAGTAAGATTGATCATTTCTTTGATGGGTTAAAACCATTTCTCCGTCGAGCATTAGTCTCACAATCCTTTTCGTCATACGAAGACATTGTCTCATGTGCTATCAAGACCGAAAAGGAATTCTCTAAGTCTTATGACTTTAAAGCAAAGCAAGAGAAGAAGAGACCTACTAATCAATCTGGGAATGGAAATAAGGGGAAGAAGGGAAAGGTTGATGTCCATCCTATGGTAAATGCGGGAAGAAACACCCTGGTACTTGCTTGAAGGGAATGGGAGTCTGTTACAAGTGTGGTGAAAAAGGACACCAAGCTCGTGATTGCAAAGGGAAGATGGAAGCTACCAACATTCAGTGCTACAACTGCAGGGAGATGGGGAATTATGCAAATGAATTTCCTAAGAGTCAGGAGAACTTACCTTAGAAAAAGGCCAAGGGATCAAGGCCAAGCTTATCCTATCACTACTGCTGAGGTAGAAGCTCCGAAAGACATGGTGGCAGGTAATTTAATGGTTTACTCAAGTTTAGAAAATGCATTATTTGATTCTGGATCATCGCATTGTTTCATATCTTCCCAGTTTACTAAGATAATTAGATATTTCCAATTTGATTTAACAAGGGAGTTGTCTATTAAAACTCCTAAGGGATGTATCATTGCAACAAAGTTTTGTGAATCTGTCCCCATTAGAGCACATAAATGTTCTTTATCTGCTGATCTCATCGTCATACCTATTATTGAGTTTGATTTAATCCTCGGTATGGACTGGCTTTCGAACTATGATGCGAAGACTTATTGTAAGAAGAAAGACGTTACGATTCTTAATGATAATGATAAAGAACACCTTATCTTTAGAGAAGAATCGTCACCACCTAATTCTTATTTAGATCCACCCCCAGTAGCTCAACTAAATTCAATTATTGGGGAGGAAGAGAATGAAATAACTGTGGGTGAGGAAATGAATGTTCAAATAGAGGATGTACCTGTTGTGAATGAATTTGTAGATGTATTTCTGGAAGATTTACCTGGACATCCTCTAGAACGAGAAGTTGAGTTTTCCATTGATTCAATTCCTGGATCAAGGCCTATATCAAAGACCCCTTATATAATGGCCACTGTAGAATTAGTTGAACTAAGGAAACAACTAGAGGAATTGAGTAATAAAGGATTTATTCACCCTAGTGTTTCTCCATGGGGAGCCCCTATTCTTTTTGTTAAAAAGAAAGATGGATATGAGGTTATGTATCGACTACATGGAGATCAATGCTATAACGATAAAGAACAATTATCCCCTACCACGCATTGATGATTTATTTGACCAACTGCATGGAGCTCAATACTTTTCAAAGATTGACCTTCGATCTGATACCATCAGTTGTGTGTAAAGAAGGAAGACATTCCAAAGACAGCATTTCGAACCAGGTACGGGCATTACGAGTTTACTGTAATGCCTTTTGGATTGACTAATGCACCCTCTGTATTCATGGATCTGATGAATAGTGTTTTCAAGGAGTATCTCGATGAATTTGTGGTGGTATTTATTGATGATATCTTGGTATACTCCAAAACCTACGAAGATCATGAAAATCACTTGCGCATTATCTTGAAGTCTCTGAGGAGGCATGAATTATATGGGAAGTTTAGCAAGTGTGAATTCTGTCTTCAGGAGATTTCTTTTCTTGTCCATATTGTCTCTAAAGATGGAGTCTCAGTTGATCCTTCTAAGACCAAGGCAATCCAAGAATGGCCAGCATCTATGAGTATAAATTAGGTACGCAGTTTTATTGGTTTGGCAGGTTATTATTGATGTTTCTTCTAGAATTTTGCCCGATTGGCTAACCCATTAACGAATCTCACACGTAAAGGGGTTAAATTTGTTTGGAAAAAAGAGTGTGAAGAATGTTTTGAATAACTGAAGAGAAGATTAGTCAATGCTCCTATATTGACTCTACCATCAGGGAATGATGGGTTCGTTATTTATAGTGATGCATCAAAGAAAGGAATTGGTTGTGTCCTTATGCAGAATGATAGATTTATTTCTTATGCATCACAACAGTTGAAAATTCATGAACAAAAATATCCTACTCATGATCCTGAGTTAGCAGCTGTGATATTTTCTTTGAAGATATAGAGGCACTACCTCTATGGTGAAAAATGTAAGATTTATACTGATCACAAGAGTTTGAAGAATATTTTCTCACAAAAATAACTCAACATGAGGCAAAGGAGATGGCTTGAATTACTCAAGGATTATGATTGCACGATACACTACAACCTGGGGAAAGCAAACAAGGTGGCAGATGCTTTGAGTATAAAATACCATGGAGTTTTGAACAATATGAGAATTGAAAGGGATCCAATTTTCATGGATCTAGTGAAGATGGACATGGGAATAACCAGGGAAGGTGAAACATCAATGCTTTTTCAAGTAGTTGCCAAACCATCTTTACTGGAAAGGATTAAGAGTTCTCAGACCGATGATGAAGAATTTCAAAATTAGATTAAAGCTGTGAATGATGGGAGATTGAGAGAATTTGTGTATGAAGCTGGAATTTTGAAATTTGGGAAGAGACTTTGTGTTCCCGATATACCTGATCTAAAAAAGGAATTGTTGGATGATGCTCGTAGTTCCAATTTCTCTATACACCCTGGGAGCACCAAAATGTATAGAAATTTGAAGGAACATTTTTGGTGGGACAATATGAAGAGGGAGATTGCTGATTTTGTGTCAATATGTATGGTTTGTCAGCAAGTGAAAGATGGAAGGCAACAGCCTGGAGGAGTCATGCAACCTCTTCCCACACCGGAGTGGAAATGGGAAAATATTATGATGGAATTTTTCATTGGTCTACCAAATACTCCTAGAAGGAACGATACAATATGGGTTATTGTTGATCATCTTAACAAGTCAGCACATTTTCTTTCAATAAAAGAAGATCTACCCCTGCAACGTCTAGCAAGACTATATATTAATGAAGTTGTGAGACTTCATGGAGTACCCCTATCGATTGTTTCTGATCATGATCCCCATTTTACTTCAAGATTTTGGAAAAGTCTTCAGAAATCCCGGGATACTGAACTTCATTTGAGCACTGCTTACCACCCTCAGACAGATGGACAATCAGAATGGACTATTAAAACCTTAGAAGACATGTTGAGATCTTGCTCACTTGACTTTCAAGGTATGTGGGATCAATATTTACCTCTCGTAGAATTTTACTATAACAATAGCTTCTATTCGAGTATTAAGATGGCACCATATGAAGAGTTTTATGGAAAAAGATGTCGTACACCAACCTGTTGGGATGACGTTGGTGAAAGAATACTTGTAGGCCCAGAACTGGTGGAGGAAATGATGGAAAAGGTGAAGGTAATCCAAAATCACATCAAAGCAGCTCAAAGTAGGCAGAAGAGCTATGCCGATAATTGAAGGAAGGATTTGGAATTTCAAGTCAGTGATCATGTTTTCCTGAAGGTGTCTCCATGGAAGGGAGTCATACGTTTTGGTAAGAAAGGTAAATTGAGTCCCAGGTACATCGGACCTTTCGAAATTCTAGAACGAATTGGGGTTGTAGCTTACCGATTGGCAATGCCGCCAAGTCTCTCCAAAGTTCATGATGTGTTCCACGTATCTTTGTTGAGGAAATACATGCCTGACCCAATGCATGTACTCACCTATGAAGAATTAGAACTAGAACCCGATCTGTCTTATTGCGAATAGCCCGTCATGATTCTTGATACAAGAGAACAAGTACTGAGAAACCGGACGACGCGTCTGGTAAAAGTTTTGTGGAGAAACCATAAGATAAAAGAGGCAACGTGGGAACCTGAGGAACTTATGATGAAGAACCACCCGATTCTTTTCATGTGATAAGTATTCTAGAAATTTCGAGGAAGAAATTATTTGAAGGAGGGGAGAATGTAACACCCCAAGCTTCTATGGTACGCTTCTCTTTGAATAATGTGATAGCGTGTGTTGTACGCAACACCGAGTTCTAACACACCATAACCAATCAAACTAGGAGTTATGAATAGTAATACCTACATTTTGAAATTATATATATATTATATTTCAAAATGGACTTCATTTTTGGATTCGGAATATCGAATTTAGCCTAAGGTGAAATTTTGGTACTTTTTGGATAACTTTAATATTTTGATGAATAGTGAAAATTAATAAATTTTAATTAAAAACAATGTTTTTAATCAAAATAATTAATAGTGATAAATTATGAATTTGAGTGGTTTTAAATTAAATTTAGAATATATTTTTACCCTTTAATATAATGTTGGTCACTGGACATAATTTTACAATTAAACCGAACATAAACAAGTGTCAATCTTTTGATAGTTATTATCTCTTAAAAATACGCTTTTTGTTTTGACAGCGGGAATTAATTTTAAATTAATTTCTACCACTTATATGTTTTGAATTTAGAAAAATGGATTCCATATTTTGAATCAGGATGTTCAAATTGTGTAAATAGGTAACTTTTATTTTTAGACATTTTGAATAATTACTGCGGTAAATATTTTATTTACCATGGTTAAGGGTAAATCCGGTAAATAAGGGTTAAAAAATAATATTATAATAATACTAAATTACCCTAAAACGTGTCCTAGACTTATTGGTTGATACATGTTCGACCATAGGCATCATTGGGTTGATTTTGGGACCCCATGGTGCCACTTGTAGGTGATAGGGACAGTTTATTTTAATTAAGTTAAAAAGAATACAAAAATGACACAAGCATATATCTTTTAGAAAAACAATTTTTTCATAGGGTTATATATGTTGGATTTTAGATTATAAATATTCATTAGAAAGATAAAACGATTTAATACATAATTATATTTGATTTATAATTTTTAGACATTAAATAAGTTAATTTATTTATGACTCAATGATGATGCAGTAATTACTATAATAGTGAAAAATCAAAATAATTGATATTATAAATACCCAAATAAATATAATATGAAACTTCTAATGAATTAAACTAATTTTCTAGGATAATAAGATATATTAAGATTTATTCAATTGACTTTTTTCGAAGTAATCAATCTGTTATGAGTTTCACATAAATCAACTATTGAATAGTGTCAAAATTGACATAAAAAAGTTTTTAAAAAACATATTATATTATTAATTGGTATTAAATTACTAAAAATCTAAGGCTCAGCCAAGATACTTATATCATGATAGGTTTCTCATTAATGGACCACTTGGGGGTCTCTGGGATGTATATACTATGTTTATTCACCATATTATATAAAAATACAAAGAGACATTGTAAAAGTGAAACTAATTAACTTAGAGTTAATACTTAAAGATAAGGTTAATATAAGTACCCAAACCTGTCTAAATTATATTGGTTGAGTTTTTTTCGACCCATAATCACCTTAACATTTAAATAATAAACATTGGAGCCATTAGAAACCGAATATTAATTTATTATAAACTAATATTTCTAGCTTTTCCAAAGGTGCCCCTCACCCCTCTTATAAAAGGGTACCCATCCTTCTCTTTTCTTCACACCTTCAAAGCCTTTTGGTTCGGCAAAACTATACCCAAATACTCTCCCAACTTCCCTCACTACATCCTAGAGGCATTAGGTTGATCAGAAAGCCAACCTAAAGAGCCCTTTTGATCAAATCAAAAGGAAGAAACCGAAGAAGAGGTAATGATTTCACCACCCTTTTCCAAGTTCCTTTCTTCTTCCACTTCTTCTTCCTTTGTTGTTACCATTTCAAAATAATAACTCTAGTATCATATATATACTGTGATGTTAATATAAATATGGTACAGCCATATTCAGTATTCTATCCACCCATTGAATAACATGTCACCATACGTGCGTACGTACGGCTTACCGTCTCCACGTCGTGGTGTAATTGTTATTCAATATATTATTATTTGGATGGGTATAATAATGATATGTAACTCATGTAAATAATAAATATAACATGTTAATGATTTTTTATATATGATATACCATCCATTTATATATTATTTTAATATCAAAAGAATGATATTGTCACTCGTGCGTACGTACGGACTACCGTCTCCATGAATGCGATAAGATTCATTCTCCATCGTATCCATTCAAGTATAATTATCATTTGAGGATTTAAAAATGATTTTTAAGGACTTGATATCATTCTGGATATTAATAATATACAACCAATCCATTACAAACATGGCTTACGTAACAAAACATATAAAAGAAAATGAGTAAGTTAACACCCGAAACAACGATAATACTAAGATATTATTAACAAAGGGAAGTTAAAAGATCATATATGATATCATATTAATATATATGATTCTTGTATAATTTAATAGAAATTATTTCACTATTATACAGGAGGTTAACCTACCCCAACCAAGGAAATGTACAGGGTAAGGGTTATTTCACAATCTCTTCATTATCTGAGGTTGTTTATACGTAATAATCTACTGGGATCTCTTTATCATCCACATCCATGTTTCTTAAAAATGTATTTCAAAACATTTTTACTATTTACTAGAATATGAGTTAAAGCCATTTATACACTTTTTGACTTTTATAAGTGGTTTATAAAGGATTCTTTCCATCGTTTTCAAAACAAGGTCCTTTTTAACCTTTTCGACAGAATTAAGGTAAGAATGTTTTTTTTAAAATTATACGACGGGTGCGGCTATTTTCCGCCATTATATAATCTTCAAAGCTTCCCCTACAAGATTATAAGAATATTTTCAAATAAAATGTTTTATTTTATAAATATATTACTCTTAAATGATTTCAAAATAGAAAGAGATATTTGTTTAAAAATAATTTTGATTTCATCTATGTCAACATCCTTTGATGGATTTTACGCTTATTTAAAGTTGATTTATTATGATACAAAACTTCTATATTGTATTGAAGGTTTTGTGATATATTTGACTATGGATGTGCTATTTTTATACCATTCATGGTTTATGGTGAAAGTATTGACATTTTTTATTCTAGTTTTAATACGAATGTTTATGTTATGTTTAAACCTTTTCATATGGGAATGTATTGGACTTAATATGTGACGGGTGGAGCCCGTTATAGCTCCTCGATGCATCAGTAGGTCTCATGAGACAAACTAGTGTCTTGGCACAAGGCCTTGGCAAAATCTTATTTGTAGTCTTGGCACGAGGCCTTGGCTATGTGGTTATGATAGTCTGGCATTATGCATTCCAACATTGTGAAAGTGGTTATTGATATTTCATGTGATTATTCGATTAGTAGAATATCCATTTGAATAAGTAAATGGCATTATTTCATTTTACTTTTGTCATACTATGTTGAAGTTCAAGTTTAAAAGGCTTTTGTTTTATTAATGCATTGCCTTAAGTGTTTATGCTTATTTTTGAAAGTTCCGCTATATTTTTAACCATACTGGGCATTTGAGCTCACCCCTTTTCTATGTTTTATTCTTCCCAGGATGTGAAGAAGTAAGTTATGAATGACCTGCAGGGATTTTATGTGGGGATATGAGTGTGGAATATGAAGACTATGTTGTTGTTGTAGTTTTTCACTTTATGATGTAATGTAAAACTTTATGAATATATCTAGTGTTTCCAAGGCTACTAAACCAATCGGTCTTTCGAGATTTGATCTTTCTTGTGATCATGCCAATGTTATGTAATACTGCACCGACTCTGGGTAACTAGGGTCGGGGCGTTACACCAGACGACCATGTTAAAGTCAGGGTGTCTGTGCGGTCACTTATACCTAGTTTTCACACATTATAGATAATCATAGATGATCGTTTTGACTCTGAGAATCCAACGCCATGTTTTCTTCTCTATGTTGGTGATTTATTGAGCAGTAATAATCTTAAATCATCTCAAACTGTATTTTTTGGTTCATATTTAGCTCTCCACAAAATAACATATTCTTTAAAAATTTATAATAAGTATACATGTCACATATTTCTATATAAAGAAAATTAATCCCTATCTTTAATGAAAAAATTACCATAGTTAATTAAAAATGATGAGTTGGGTAATTCTATACATGATTCATCATTTTTCATGATGTATAAGATATCACCATATAAATCTGTATGGGGAATCATCCTAGTTCATTCATTGATTCATCACTAAATATTACCAACCCTTATCAACTATAGGTTACTGTAAGAATAAGTGTGTTGAATAATCTTCTCTTGAGTTCCTTGAAATTTTCTTCACATTTGTATTTCAAAATAAACTTGACTCTATTTTTTACTTTACATATTGATTATAATAAATATATATGAGAATTTTTTTTCAATGTGTTTATAATATGTAGATAGACCAAGAGAAATATTTATCTCATTCACAGTGGTTGTTTTAGTCTAATGTTCAATAACTTCCATCAATAATGGATCCACAGATATACCCACACATAAGATTATATGACCTAAAATTAAAAATTTATATTGAAAAGATTCATATTTGGTAAATTTTTATTATATATTCTCTTTTATCTGGGTCTTTAGTACAATCCCAAATTCATCTTTATGATCTTTCATACTCTTTAAATATATAATAATATTTTCTATAAGGACTACCACAAGGGGATCAAGGTAATCTTTAAAGCCCCTATTCATTAAATACATGAAGATAGTGGGGAAATTAGTAAGACCAAATGGAATCACTACAAATTCATTGTTTCCATACATTTTATAGAATTGTATCTTCAGTATATCCCTATTCATGAACCTCAATGGAATATATACAGAATTAAGGTCAATTATGGAAAATTATTTTGATCTATGTGGTTGATTAAACAAGGGTTAGAGGATACATGTTCCTGATCATGATATTATCAAGTTCTCAATAATAAATTTAGAGAAATATTGATAAAAAATTCTTATTATAAAAAATAAATGTTTCACCCGATGATAAATAATTTAGATGAATGAATCTCTTATCATGATATTTATGGATTTTATTATTCAATTCGAGCAACTCAATTGGTTCCATTCTATATGGAGTCCCTGAAATATTTGTACCACCAAGTATGTGTTCTAAAAAACTCAACATCAAAATTGTGAGGAAGACTAGGCATAAATTCAAGAAAACATAAATAAAATATCATAAAATAAGAATATGTTTAATTTTTAGTTTCTCTCTAATCATTTTATAAAAATATTGCTTTTGAAAATCAATCAATACATGTATAATGGTTATAATTTCTTTTAGAATTTCATATTAACATTCACATTTATAGATGATCGTAGGCTAGTTTGGAATATCAAAAATGAATTCCCTTACTAGATAATTGATGTGTGATATATGTATAGAAATAAAATCCATTACAAAGATAATATAAAATTAAATAGGAGAGAGAATAATGAGATGTATAGGAATCAAATTTCCAAAACCTTCAATTAGAAGAGGATAATAGAATTGATATGTAGTCATCATACCACTAGGATAATTTACTACTAACTCAATATATAATCATTGAGGTTAGTAATTAAAATTACAAAATACATTTCATAATATAAGGGAATTAATATGACTAAGTTCAAATAAGATACATCAATATTTCAAAATTTCCTTCACCACCTCAACATTATTATTTTTTCTTAATTCCCTTACAAAATACAATATGTTTATGATGAGAATAAAACATAAGGAGGGTTAATATATACTAGACCAACACTTTTTAGGGTTATTAGCCATATATTCATCTATTTCAAAATCATATCGACTTATAGTATCTTGAAATAGATTTTTTTCAAGGAAAACAAAACTCTTATCTTTATAATAACATTAGATATTCCTTAATTCATAGGATTATCCTAAAGGTCCTCACTAAATTATTATTATCCTAGTTTCCAAAAGTAAGTAATAATTTCTATAATACCTACTATAATGACCCATGTTTTCTATACCTAAATATTAAATTTTATTATATGAATATTTAGTAAATAACATTCTGATCAAGGATAGAATTATATTGGTTTGGTATCATTAGAAACATGGATACATAAAAAAATTTACATAAGAGATCTAAATCATCCCCCAAAAATTTCTTCATAACAATAATAATTCTTTGAGATATTATACTTAAAACCATTCTTCATAACCAGAGGAAAGTATTAAAAAAAGGGTGGGCCCATATTCCTAATAAGCTTAAATAATAAATATATCAATGATCACTTAAATATAACATGCTAATCGGGATTTAAGAACAATATATTGACAATTCAAAACCATACTCTATATATTAAATATCATAATCTTGGGTCATGGCATAAATCTTGGTTTTTCATAAGAATTGAATCATAAAGGAATCAAATAACATAAGCCATGACAGCACAAAAATTTGAGAAGACATATGTTTGTGGTGAAGAAAATCATGGAAATATATTTATTTAGTCAAAAATTGCTTCCAATAATATAATAGTGTATTGTATTAACTCTTAATTCCATTGAAACCTTAGTTAATTATCAATCTCATTAATATCATAGTTGACAACAACCCTTACTGAACTATGTTCAATCCATATTCTAGTCTTTATTATCTCATGATATATCCATATTTACCCAATTAATTATAGGGATATATAATTTCAAACCCACATATAACTTAATAATAATCCAATCATTTGTGTTCCACAAGATCAAAAAAACATTCATCAAATATTGGAACACTTGGAATGGATGTTCCTTTCATAAACATTTCAACATTTCATCATAGCATAACCTGTAAACAAATAAATGAGTTTTATAAATATATCATTATCATAATCCAAAAAAATTATAGAGAAATAATGACAACATCCTTGGATCATATCACTAGAATATATTAATCTACATCAAAGTATTTTATCACAAATCAAAATTAATTTAAAATATTACATGGAATATTTTGTGAGGAAAATACCCTTTAGATTTTGGAATCAATTCTATAAAATATAGAAATTTCCAAAATATTGGGAAAAATATTATTGTTAAAATAACCAATGAAACTTATGAAAGAATATTTAAATATTTGAGTTGTGTTTATGGTCTGAAATTCTGTTATTATATTTTATATTAAATTAACGTTTCCTTTCACTTTTTTTGTAAAAACTCAAAAGTTCCACATTTAGAATAAAACATTAATATTCCTTCTAAAACATTTTTAAAAAGTAAAACATGGGTAAAAATATTTTATAATAATTTTATGAGAATATTAAAAACATTATTTGAAAATATTTTACAGAAAACATAGGAAAGGAAAAAAAGATTCCCAGCCAAAAAGGAAATAAAGCCTATTTTTTATAAATAATTCATCGATCATTTTACACACCAATGTGGGGAAATAGTACCTTTAATTGATAATTTCATGGATGGAAATTGAAGAATAAAACTATATAGATTTATCATAAATGGATAATTTAAGTCCCTTAAATTTAAATTCATATATAAAAAATCTTAATTGAAATGATATTGAAACATAAATGCCTTACCTATTTGGTAACATTTGAATCATAAGACACATGAAATAATAACATCATATGATACTTTAAATATATCTATAATAAGGATATTAATGATATAAAATTTCATATATTATGTATATACACCACATAAAAGAATATAGCTTTTTGACATAACATATGTCCCAAAGGAGACAATTTGTGATGATAAAATGTTACTCTTTTTGCATTCTCTGAATCAAAATTTCATGAAAGATTGAATCTCATATGAGTTTTTTAACCAACATAATTTTCATTTTAATAATATTAAAAAAATCAAGGTTATTATATATTTCATACAAAATAAACAAGTGGGTAATATGGTAATTTTCTCACAGAAATAAAATTGAGCCGGGATATCTTCTTCCCTAAAGTTTTTTATTCTTAGAAATATCTCTAAACTCATTTATAATAAATTAAAATTTATTATAATTATATATAGAATTCATGTTTATGTTTATAATATCATATATTATCCACTTATAACAATTCATCCCTTATTTATTAATAATTATTTATTAAAATCATTAATTCTGGGTGTTACATGGTCGGTTTTTCATTAGAATTTCAGTTCGGTAATTCTAGTCCTTGTACATTAATCATTATTCCATAATATATAGAATATTAATAATTATATAAATATAATTTAAATTCAATAAATATATAAATTTATAACAATATATAAAATGTAGATATAGGAATAAGAATTACACCATTCTTGGAGAGGGTATGCCATAAATACACAAGAATATTGTTTTCACTTTTCGACGGACGAAACAAAATAACAGTAAATAATAGTTAAACATTAAAGAATAATTATTATTTAATTTATATCATATATATTCATTATATATATCCTTATTACAATACATTTAATGATTAAATGAAAAATTAATCAGATCGCCTTGTGGAGGCGGTAGTCCACACATACGCATGAGGGGCGTTATCATTTTCTAAAGGATTATAGGGTAAGAAGGTAGATATGTTATTATAATTATACAAGAATAATTATGTAATAAATATTATGTATTAACATTAAACCAATAATAAAAATAGTCTATGAAATGTAGTTATATAAAATAAATTGTATCACTATGTGGATGTGGTAGTCCACATGTATGCGGGAATGACACTGTAACTTCCCATTTAATGGAATATAGGGTATATATTGGTGATTTAATAATCATAAAAAAAATTAGTATATTTAGGATACAAAATTTATTATCTTATGATGAATACCACTAATTTATATAAGGTTGAGGAATAATTAAATTGAAATAGGTTAGGTAAGTTGATTACCACTTATTTTAGACATCCTTTAGATATTTTCTTAAAGAACCATTAAATGGTATTTAAGGAAAAGAATAAAACTATAAATCATTGATAGGTAAGTTTATAAGATAATTTTTTATTTTTTTTCAAGAAATATGAATCAATTTTTTGTAAAGAAGAGAATGTACATGTGTCCTTTAATATGTGGGGGAGAGGACATACTAGTAATTTTTTAAAAATTTAAAATATTATAAATTTATTCAAATTAAAAGGATTAAAAATGAAAGAGTATTTAAATTTTGGATATTATGAGGACTAAATATTTCCATTAAATATAATTTATACCTATTTAATTTGAAAAAATAACCTTATCACTCTGTTTAACCACAATGTAAACCCATTTTAACCTTGAATCTAGTAAAAAAATAAAGGTTTTACTGCTCATTATGAAAAAAAATTAATTTGAAATTATTAAATAATATTAAGTAAGATGATTAATATTATTTGAAACATTTTATAAAATTAAATCCACTAAAGTGTAAATTTATAATTTAAAATAGAACCTGAAAATGCAAATAAAAGTGGTTCTCCAAAAAAATTATTAAGTATAAAATTTTTTTAATGTCAAAATTCAACATAAAATTGTCTCAAATGAACAAAATTAGATTATTAAAAAGATTATTGATCTAATCATACTTTTAAAACCAATTTAAAAAATGGAGCTTTGTGAATTATTTTTAAAAGGCCAGTTTCTAATAAAAATAATTATTTTCCAATATTGATCAATAAATTAATCTTTTCTTGATATTTTAAAACATTAAATCTATGATATTCTTTACATGGTGATTTTATAAAAGATGGTAATTTTTTCTAATAATTTTTTATAAATTTTTTAAATTATTTTATAAAAAATATAAACAAAACCCATTTGTTGAGGAAGAAATTTATTTTTAAAACATGCTAGAACAATAATTAATATTAACTAATTATATGTCATTATGTTTAAATTATCTAAAACCTTAATACATAATTTTAAAAAATATTATTAATATATTTAATTTAATGGATTTTTTTTAGGGTTTACTATATTATTTTTCACATAGAATTGGTTTTATGAGTATAAAAATCTATCAGGGAAATTAAAAAAAATTAAGATGAAAATATCATACAATATTAGGTTGTTACAATCTATCTCATCATCATTGCAATACAATGTTTCAATGAGAACTACAATCTATCATTCATCCTCTTAGTATGATTATCAATAATTGATATAACCCATGTATGTTTCAACTTCCACAAATTCCATGACTCTAATTACTCAAAGAACGTTTAACTGACATACTGTCTCCAAAAACATGTGGTGAATGCTTTTTTAAGAGAGTACTACCTTAATGGTTTTACCCAAAATATATAGGCTTCTCAATAAATCATTTAGTAAATAAATCTCTATATATCACCTCATCCCGGGAGGTGTATGGGAAATCCAATTACACCTGTCACCACCTTAAACCATATTGAGATTCTGTCCCACAAATCGGAAAATTCCCACCATCTATATTTTAGGGAGATAAAGATATATAAATTGGATGACCACATCCAAAATACCACCCTCGATATGCCTAGGTGTGATCCTTAAAATATTTTTTCATTATTAATTCTATATGACCACAGTCATTTAGTAATCCTTTGAGGAAGAAACCCATGAGGTCTTGGCCACAATCATCTAGACTAGGGATCCTGAAAAGACTCTATGTGGATGGAAAATCACAAATGGTATAGAAAGATATCTTATTCCCATTACAAAATAATTTAATCAATAGTATATTTTTGAACTAATAAAACAAAAAATATATATTCTTAATCACCCTCAGAAATCCTATAAGAATATCTTGGAAGAATTAAAAGAAGCAGGTCGACATATCCCAATAATGAATAAGAAGCACATCCATATTATTTCTCGGATATATAAACTCCATCGGCATATCCTAGTGAAAATAGAGGACGTGAGTGGTCCCATACACCCATTAACATTGAATGATTACACTATATTTCCATTCTAATTAAATAATCTCATCAACATATCATGGTGCTAATGGATAACCATTCTTATTACCCTATCCACATCTCACAAAGCTACCAGAATATTCTAGCTCAAATAGAGGATGAATATCAGTATATTATTGAGGCCATTAGGGGATAGGACCAAAATACTTATAACAACCCCACATCCAGTAAACCAATGATATTTTCCAATTTATTACATAGGCATATATAAAAGGTGACAAATCCCAAAGGATCGACCTGTTTAGTATCCTTAGAGAGCATGATATATACATAATTCCAATTTTACATTAGTAATGAAATATAAAAACTAAAAATAGTGAAATTTATACATCATTGAAACTCATTCAAAGAATCAATCTTCATATCTTGAGGATTGAAAAAAAAAATTAGGGTTGAGATCAAATGCTCAGTAAGGTTTATGTACAATGGAAGATATCATGAGTTGATAAGTTATAATCTATATGAAAATGTAAGAAATAGGAAACACGTGTCAATTAATCAATATTTTGATCTATAAATGCATCCGTGGGTAATATCTATTAAAAAATTTAATGGATAATTAAAAAATCTAAATTATAAATAAATAAAATTTTTAATATCGGACATCATGATATATATACCATAAATAATTTTCACCAATATGGTTTAATTGGTGGGTAGGTATAAACCAAAACCTAGTTTCATTTGGTCGAAAAACAATTCTCATGAGACATGTAAATGCATTAAGGGTCTATCTAAAACCAGACTCAACCCATCAATTCATGTCCAATGAATTCCAAATAAATTGAATGATCAATTTTATTGATAAATAATATTCATTATAAATAAATATCATAAATTATTAAATAATATAGATTTATGAAGATTTTTCGCATTCAATCAATTAAAATTCATAGTAAAACAAAATATCTAAAAATGTTATAAATTTTAGGAAATAATCATATCCATGATAAATAGATTATGAATATTTAAGATAGGAAACCATAGAGGATGGATCCTCACTCACCTAGTTGATCCTATGCTCCCGGAATGGTCAACCTCTCCTAGGGTTTCGGGTTCCCCCGACGGTGGCTCTCACTTGCTCTAGGATACACTCTCGCTCTATTTCTTCTTTTTCTATTTCTTATCCCTCCTTGTACTATGATAGTGCCCTGATTTTATCCTCATCTGCCTCTATGTGCTACGATCTTATGTTCCTCGGCTTCTCTCAAGGTTGGATTCAGAGAAAGGGATATGTTGAGGTTTTGGGTGAGCAATTTGGTGGACGATATTTTTCCAGGAGCTACTAAAGGTGGTAATTATTCCTAGGGTTTCATTCCCTCTCCCTTTATGGTTTTGTCTCACTTTCTTCTTTACCAATATGGAAACTTTAATTCTCTCTCGCTCACCTTTCCTTGATTTTTTTAAGATTTCTGGTCTTTTCCCTATTCACCTATCTGTGCTCTGATCTTGTGTTCCTCGGATTATCTCCAAGCCAGTTTTGGAGCATGGGATTCACTAGGGTTTTATGCATGTGATTTAGAAGATGATAGATGTCCTAGTTATTTGGAGGTTGTTCCTATTCATGGGGTTTCAATCCCATTCCATTTTTTAGGTTTTCTCTTGATATATTCATTATTTTTTAGGTGATAGTTTCTAGTGGTGTTTTTCAATGTCAGTGATGATGTTTTTTTCTCTTAGCGATGAAGGGGGTTATAATGGAAGCTTCTCGACGGTATGTTGATGACTGACATCTTCGGAAATTTTTTTGAGTTTTGATATTTGTTTAGTGAATCTAATATAATGGTTTCCCATGGTGTAGATTCCATTTGTCATACCCGAGCTTTATTGTTGGTATGTGGTGTTGTGATGGTGGATAATGACATGATGTTGTGGAGGGGATTTGACATTATGGTGTGTTATTTAATGGTGACGACGATGACATGATGAGGGTAGCTCTGTAAGATGGTGGTGATGGTTGAGGATGATGATCACGGTGATGTGATGACATAACAGCAGAGGTGGTGCTGGGATGATAGATCATCAAGGTCATTGTGGCGGTGAGGTGTCTCCTCGATGGTGGGTTTCTTAGGCTGCTCGCTTGCCCACATTTTTTTGGTTTCCAATGTTTGAATTTGAATTTTAAATTTTAAATGTGTCTTTTGGGATCAGGTTTGTTGTGTAATTCATAATTTTGGTGAAGTTTGAAATTGTATTTAGTTTTCGTGAGGTTCCCACTCAACCAAAAAGTGGTGTTTTGAAAATGAAAAAAAAAATATTAAAAAAATATTTAAGAGAGAGTTAATATCCATTTCTCATAACAATTTGAATGTTTTTAGGGAGAGTTGAAAACCCCAAAATTGAAAATATTTGATCATCAGTTCACAAGAAATATTGTCATTATAATAAAATTATATGCATTATAAAAATAAAGAAAATAGAAGTGAAATATTAAAATAATATTTCATTAATTATTTTTCTTTTTAAACTTATTTGAAACATGTATAAGAATATAAATATCATAAAATATTTACAGAATTTGGGAAGTACATTATTTTCATTTATGTTAAAAAAATTGTTTACCTTTTGGTAAAGAAAGTCGAAAAATTCCCTTTTGGAAAACATTCGAAGTGTTCTTTTGAAAATCATTTTAAAAAATGAAAATATTACATAAAATTGTATTATTAAATAATTTTAGTAAATAAAATGACTTTTGTAAAACAATTTGTTAAATATGGACATATAAGAAAAATATATCTGATTAAAAGAGAAATAAAATAGGTTTTTTTTATATTTATTTTCGTGATTTAAGTACCAAAGAGAGGGAAATTTGGATTAAAATATGAAATATCCATAAATATTAATAGGATAAGAAAATATCTGAATTTTAATAAGGATATTTTATCATTTACCTTTTAATTTAAATAATAACAATCCCAAAAACTGAGATTGTAAGAAAAATTATTACCTCTTTAGTAACTTTTCAACTACAACCCCTTTAAAGGGTAGACTTGAATTGAAAAATTAATCATCATTAATAAATAGTTATTCATGTTAAATAAATCAAATGGGTAGTATATACACAATATAAAATTTAACATATATATATAATAACAAATATATATAAATGGAGTTTAATTTGAGATGAATTTTCATTAACTAATACTTCAATTTAATTGAAAGTTATTTATACTCATGTATAATGGTTTTAAAATTGAAAATAATTATTTAAATAACCATATTAATCTTTAAAATACAATATAATATCTTTATTATATCATCTTTTCACTCATTCAGTAATAATATTTCATTATTACCATTGTTTTGGGTGTTAACTACTTCATTTTTTTATGAATATTTTACCATTATGTTCTCGTTCATGTGAAAGGATATAGTTACATAATATCCATAATTATATTAATGTTATAAATATCATATTTATTTATTAGATACATTTTATAATCATTATTAAAATATAAATATGTAAAATTAATCACATCACTTCATAGAGACGGTAGGACATACATATGCTTGACTAAAATTATGATCTCCTTAAATTAGTTAAATGGTAAGGAATTAGATGATATATTAGACATAAATAATCAATATTATTACATTATTATAATATAAATTCATGTTTCCATAATTATGACTATCCATGTGAGTTAGTGATGGAAGAAAAATTATATCAATTTGGGAGGCTGTAGTCCTCTGTACACACGAGTGATGGTTTTGTTACGAATTTTATGGAGAAGGAGAAGAATAAATATTATAAAATCAACATAATAAAATATCATTATATGGGTTATATTTATTTTATTATATATTAATCATTAATATATAATTTAACTTTGTAAAATAAGAAGCTAAAAGAAATATATCCATGAAGACATTTACTATTTCTTAGAAAATCCTCACTTGGATATCTTATAAAGGACCCTAGGGTAGGTATTTTGGGAATAACAGAGCCTATAGAATGTGTATGAAGAATCCATGGAGATATTTTTTGTAGTTCTTTGTTAGTATAAATGGCTTTATAGGTATCATGAAATTGAGGGGAGTTGGTTCCCTTTAACGATTGAGTCTAGTGGGATACTTGTAACTTTTTAATGTTTGTCAATAATTTCATTTGACATTACTATATGTATGGATCCAAAATGGATAATATTATTACGGTAATGTTATAAAGTAAAAATAAAACAAAAAATGGTATTTTATAAATTTTTAGGTTATTTTGACATTTATTATAGATTAACCCCTTTAAAATTCGTTTTAAACATAATCGTAGTAATTAATTTTTTTTCACTTTTACTATTAATTATAAAATAATTAATTTTAACGTCTTAAATAATTTTAAATATATTTATTTAAAATATTTAATCCATTTTATCAATTAAATTCAACTAATTTTTAGGTTTCAATTTAAAAATAAAGATACATAACCTATAGAAAAATAGGTTCTCAAGAAATACATTTTTCAATCATAAGATGATATTACATTAACTATATGACTAGTAATAATAAATATAGGGATTTAAATTCATATATTATGATGTATAAAATATAAATTTCATTTAAATCATTTATCATTATAGAATATTTTAATAAATTAAAATGGAATGATATTTTTCATTTTTTTTTAAAAATAGTTTTCTGAAAAATATCAATTTTTACCTCTAAGTGATATTATCATTATTTATATCAAACTGATGGTAAATAAATTTATAATTATACTTATTATAAAATTTTATTATAAATAAAATAAGTATTATTTAATCAATGAATTTTCAATCCTTCATACAAACTTATTTTTTATGGGAAATTTCAAAAATTCATTCTAGGCTTATTTTCACTAAGTATGTTCAAAATCAATATTCATCCTATAAAATAATTATTTTTGTGTCAAAAAAAATTAAAATGTAAATTTTAAGATGATTTTATTAAAATATATGTTTCCCTTACTATAATTGAATCTTGGGCTTTAAATTCTTTCATTCTGTAAAAATTTATCTCTAGAGTTTTCTTGGATATTAATTTCTATAAATTTGATGGTAGTTCTTCTTCATACTATCAAATAGTCCACACATTTCACCCTCCTTTTTTTGATTTATCATAGGTAACATTAATATATGTTACATTTGAGTCCTCAATATTTTCTCCCTGGTGTCATGAATTATGATAGGTTCTTCACAATAATATTGAAAAATATTAATCCATATGTTCAATTCATTCAATTATTTCAAATGTTTTGACGTACCTATAGCTTATTTTATCATTTATACTAAATATTATAACATCCTTCCATAGAGATACATTGAAGATAAAATGATCCTCCACTTCAAAATATTTTCTCCTTTAGTTGTATCCAAAATATTCTTCTTGATTTGAGATATTTTAATATGAATCTTAATACCTTTAACATTTTTCATTATTTACTCAACATGTTTTTGGATTATAAGTTTTTCTTCACCAACATAATCCTAATAATTTGGAGTGTGACATCACTTTATATATAATTCTTCATAAAGTGCTAGTTGAATACGTTAATGGAAACTATTTTTATAAGAAACTATAACAAAGGAAAATATTAATCCTAAATACCTTAGGATTTATATGAGAAGAATCTCAATATGTATTTTGATGATTGAATATTTCTTTTAGACTATCAATCAGTTTAATGATGGTAGGTGGTTCTATAATGATTCCTCGTATCAAGATGCTATTGAATACTATTCCATAATATATAGTTAAATCAAGGATATTTATAAGAAACAATTTAAATTAGTTCACCATAAACTCATTCAAGTTCATTAATATAGATCCGTATAAGGAACTCATGAGGTAAATTTTCAATTATTGAAAAAAATGTGAATATTTAGTAAGGCACTCAACGATAACCATATTTAATTATTATTTGTAGATTTTTATAGAAATATAATGAAAAATTCCAAATAAATGACATATAATTTCCATGTTTTAATAGGTATAGGTGGCATGACTCTTCTAGGATGGTATCACTGAGCCTTCACCAATTGGAAAATAAAAATCTTGATTCATAATCAGTAATTTCCCAATTAATGTTATCGCACAAAAAATATTCCCTCAAATATCTATACATATTGATGCAAATTGGGTATATAGAGAAATTAAATCTATCAGAATCATCCCAAAATTCCTTTTTAAATAAAGTATTTCTGGAACACATAGTCTCTTTCTAAATTTCATCCATCTATCTTTACAAATAAATTCTGAAAAATTCACATCATTCGCCACTTTTATTATCTTTTGAAAATTCTCATCAACATATTAGAAACTTTTTATCTTATCTAACAGTGATGGGTTGGATATCATTTAAAAATGATTTATTTATCCCCTTTATTAATAATTTCCATAAACATATTTACTAGATCCATGAACATAATATCTGTATCAATAATTATTTTGGTCAGAAATCCATGATCTATCCTAATCAATGCATCTCTTCCGTTATTTTCCTTCCCTCAATGGTAGTGAATTGAGAAATCATAATCATTAGGTAATTTGAGCCATTCCCTTTGCCTTATATTGATCACATTCAATGAAAATTTGTATTTTAGTCTCTTATGGTCTATGTATATCCTACATATTTGACCATAGAGATAATGTTCCCATGTACTCAAAGAAAATATTACAGCTTCTAACTCAAGATCATGGGTTGGATTGTTCTATTAATGATTCTTTAACTACCTTGATGCATAGAACATTATCATTAAAAAAAGGCATAACCAAGTCCCTTTTTTGATGCAACACTATATTTCAGAAACCCATTATTTTTTGATGGTAGGGTTAAAATTGGAGCCTTGACCAATATCCTCATAAATTTTTTATAACATTCTTCACATAATTTTAATCATGTGATCTTAACCCCATTATGAGTAATCATGTTCAATGGGTTATCCAATTAAGAAATTTTTTGAATGCACTACTGATAGTAACATTCCATGCCAATTAAACTATGTTTCTTTGTTATGTTCATTGTTTTAGATCATTATTTTACTTCCTTTTTCTTCTTAAGATAAACTGAGATTAAATTCATGGAGATATATGGCCAAGAAATGAAACTTCCTGAATCCACAATTCACACTTACTAAATTTTCTATATAACTATTTTTCTCTATGATTGTAAATGATAATCTATAAATTATTCTTATGGTCCACATAGATTTTAGAATACACCAAGATATCATCATTGAATGCCATAATTAATTTATCAAGATATTCCTTTAGTAATATATTCAATATATCAATAAAAATAGGTTGTTCATTATCCAATAAAAATGGAGTTTTCGTAAAATTTTAATGTCCATGACTCCTTTAAAATGTCATATTCAGTTTATCATCTTTCATTACTTGCAGTTGATGATACCTAGAATTAAGTTAAATGTTTGAGAAATATTTTTCTCTATAAATTTGATATTAAAGAAAGATGGTACTTTTTATTTATGATAATACAATTTATTTCTTTATAATCAATGCATCAATTCATAGATCTATCTTTATTATTAAGGAAAATATCAAGCTCCCCTAGGTGAAACACTAGGGAGAATAAATCTTTGACAAAACATCTGCTCTAGTTGTTTATTCAACTCCAATAATTCCACAATTTTCATTCCATAGGGATTCAATCATATTTGTCTTTCATAGTGGATTACATAAATAGAAAACTAAACTTCACACTTTGGGGGATGTCCAGATAATTCTAATGTGCTACTATGGGGGTATCTAGACACAAGCTTCTCCCACTCCCCTTGGCCTCTTATATAGTGGATTTCCTTGATACATGGGACATTGTTATGAATTACACCCCAATTATTTATATTTAAAGAATTGTATTGAAATGTTTTGTTTCAATCCATTATATTCATGAGCTATATTTCCTTTTTTTTGCACAGGTAACACACTATCATTGCCTTCAGGTATTTTGTAGGATTTTTCACTCCATAATTTTCTCATGATGGAAATAGATACATTTTCGTATTCTTATTTGATATGTACCCTTTTTTATCATGTTCAGAATACATATTTATTTCTTATTCCCCATGATTCTATAGAATCTAAAAATTCCTTCTCCATTTTAATAGCACATTAAACTATTTCATTATGTCATGAAAATATTTGAGAAAAAATTACCCTTCCAAGACATGGATTAATCCCTTTAAATAAATGGTAAATATTTATTCCTATATTAAATATATAATCCATAGAGTACTTGAATATTCTTGTAAAGGTTCCCTCATAATTCACAACTCATTCTCCTTCCTTTTTCATTTAGTTGAATAACTTTATCCTTATTTTAGTTAATTTCTCTTGAGGAAAATATTTTCCAAATAATGTTACATTAAATTTTTTCCATTCCATGTGTTTTAGTTCATATTAATATCTAGGATTCTATATCAAGACCATCATTTATTATAATTTCCCTAAAAAAATATACAGACTGTATAACCTTTTCCTTTTTCTATGATCCCAAGTGTAGAAATATTGTTTTAGTAGACTTAATCCACTACTCATCTACCACTATATTTATATTTCTACTAATTCATAGGGGATTATGTCTCATTAAATGATGTAATATTGGCGTATCATTCCATGTAACATCATGTTACTTATTACGTGAAAAGTTTTTAGTCACAACATGGGTCAAGTTCCATAATATATCAATGATCTACTATGTTCCAACACGAGTTTTATTGGCATGCATAGTTGGGAAATTTCTACATTGACTATAATTATTGACACCATTCTTTCTTACATACACCTTTAAAAAAATAACATATGCTAAATTAGTTTATAAATTATAAATTTTAAATCATCGTGTATAATTCTAAATCTTCTAAAACACTTAACATGAATTTAAAATTTATGCATTTTTAATATCAAAATCATAAACATTATTTCATTGGGAATATAATTAAATAATAAAAATATTTTCAAATACTTCATAAGAGTTTATAAATAAAATGTTAATTAACTAAGTAATATCTCCTATGAGTGTAAAACTAGGTGAAGGATAAGGGTAAACTAGCTGTGAAACAAAATTATGGTTGAGATATACTCAAACCAACCCTTTGAATGGTTATTAGCCCTGGATGCATCTTTTCCAAACCCATATCCACTTATAGTATCCATAAAGGGATGTATTTCTAGGAAGACAATAGAATATCGACCTTATCGATAATATATGATGTTATTACACAATTTTAGATATCATAAAATTAGTCCATAGGGTAATGTTCCATAATCTATGTTTTTTTAGATATATTTCGCACGGTTTCTATTAAATTTGATCTGATACCAACAGTAACAAACTTGACACACTTAATCCAAAGATAGTGGTTCGTTTATTCCTTTGGAATATATACAAGAGTTATAATATAGAATAAATTATTATCATAGTAATATTGGAGATCTGGATACATAAATGATTCCCATTATACATTGGAAATAAAATATAAATCATAACAAAAGTGAAAATTATGCATCCTTGAAACTCATTCAAATAATTCATCTTTATATCTAAGGGAAATGAAACAAAATATAGTTGATCTAAATTTTCTTTAAAGGGTTTCATACATCAAAATAAACCATGAGTAATTAATTGATAATAATTATTAAACAAAAAATAACTATAAACACATGAAATTTAATCAAAAACATGAGCATGAAATGCATACATTAATAGTATCAATGAAAAATCCAATGAAAAATATTAAATAAACAAATGAATGAAATTTATAATATTGGATATCATTATCTCATAATTATTGATATCTATACCATCAAGAATTTGTGCCAATATATTTCAATTAATGGTTAGGTATACACTAAAAACCCTTTTAATTTAGCAAATAGATTTTTCTCATAAGACCTATCGATCCATCAAGGGGAAATCTATTACTAGACCCTACATGTAACTAAATTTATAATGCATTCATCATAAATTGAATGATAATCTTAATTCATAAAAAATATTAATCATAAATAAAAATCTATATTGAGTAAAGAATACCAATTTATCATTATTTTACCTAGTAAATCACGTAAGTTTCATAATAAAACAAAACATATAAAAATGATATATGTTTCAAAAAATAATAATATCTATGATATGGAGAATATATATATATTAGATTAATTTAATTCCAAATAATCACAATAAGGTGAATGTTTTGAAATAAGGTTAATGACTACAAATTTATAAGAGATGATCATCGGATCAGTGAAAATATAGGTTTGGTAATAAAATCATATTATTTGAAAAGATAAATAAAATTAAAGAGAAATATAAAAATAATCTATCATTAAATATTATTTTTATTAAAAAATGAAAATGTGTAGAATAGGATAAATATCATAAAATGGTTATGACAACAACGAAGTTTGTTATTGTCTTATACGTTAAAAACATTCCTCTTTTTTACTTTTTGTAAAGATAATATAAAATATTCTTTTACAAGAACTTTTGAAAGATTAATTCAAGATATAGCTAATAAAAATTCAATGAGAAAATCATGTGACTAAATTAAAAGGCTTTTTTATAATAATTTTTAAACACATGGACATGGATGAAAAATATATCTATTTATAAGAAAAATAAAATCATTTTTTTTGTTAAAAAATAATTTTCTTCATTAAAGAACCAATGAGATGAAATTTTGGAATAAAATATTCAAAATAATTTAAAATACATAGGATAAGAAAATATATGTACTTTAATAATGATAGGGTATAAGTTAACTTCTTTAGAAATATGTTTAATCACAAAAAAATTGATATTCTAAAAGAAATTCTCATATCTTTGGTAACTTTTAAATTGAAACCACTGAAATAAACGAATTGAATTGAAAAATTAATCATCATGAATAAATATTTATTCATGTTAAATACATAAAATGGTAATTATATAGACCACATAAAATTTAATAGGCGAATAATAACAAATGTGTCTCAATGGAGTGTAAACTGAGACACAATTCCCTTACCTCGCGATTCCCTTTAGAAAAAAGTAATTTAACCTACTGTATAATTATTTTAAACAAGTTATTAATTTTTTATATAAACATTAAAATACATGTAATATCATATATTATCTTTATTATATCATATTTTTCACACATTCATTAATAATATTTCATTATTACCATTTTTCTAGTTTTAATTACTTGATTTTTTATGCATGTTTTGTCATGGATGTTTCGATTACTGTGATTAGGATATATCTATATCATCTCCATAAATTTATTAATTTTATAAATATAAATTATTTTCATTATATTTATGTTTATAATCATTCTTAAAATTTCTACAAGTAAAATGAATCACATCGCTTCATGGAGATGGTAGTTCATACATACACATGAGGGATGTTATCATTTCATTAATGGATGAAAGGGTAAGAAAGTAGATGGTATATTAAATTTAAAAAATAAATATCATCTCCAAATTTTAATATAAATTCATTGGTTATATCACTATTAATATACATGTGATTCGGTGGTGGAATGAAAATTACATCAGTTTGGGAGGTGGTAATCTTCTGTATATAGGTGTGATGGTATAATTTCCAATTTGATGGATAAGGAGAAGTAAAAATATTGTGTCAAAAAATAATAACATATCCTTATATTTTAGATATTGGTGTTATTATATTTTAATTTTATATAAATAATTTATGGTGGTAAAATAATTAGTAAAAAAGAAAGATCTTGGTGATGAAATTTACCATCGCTTAGAAAATCCTCACTTGGATATCATATTCAGGACCCTAGGGATGGTATTTGGGGAAACCCAGCACCTCTATAATGTTTCTAAGGATTTTTGAGAGAGATTTATTTGATGTTTTTTTGAGAAAAATTGATTTAGAGGTTTTAATAATTGAGGGGATCAGGCTCTCTTTTATAATTGAGGTAAGTACAACGGTTGTAAATTTTCTATGTTTTTCAAAATTTTCATGTCACTTAATCGGAAATATGGCTCAAAAATAGATCATATTATAATGTTAAAATGACAAGGTCTAAATAAAACCTTATGATGGTGTTTTAGTAAGGTTTTATGTCATTTTTACACTTATATTTTTAGATTAACCTCCATTAAACCTCATTTAACCATAACAGTGTTAGTTAATTTTTTTACTATTTTTACTATTTTTACTATTCATTATAACCAAAAAATAATTTTAAATTATTACCTAATGTAAATTTTTATGATTTCGAATATTTAATCCATTTTATATAATTCAATTCAAATATGTTCAGAAATTTAATTTAAAAATAGACTCGTAAAATGAATCAAAAAATTGTTTTTCAATAAATGCATTTTTTAAGTATATGATGATCTTGGATTAACTATATAACTATAAATAATAATTACAAATATTCATATTCATATAGTTAAATATATAATATATATTAATTTCACCTAAATCATTAATCATTAAAAATTATTTTAATTATTTAAAATGGAGACATATTTTGCCTTTTAAAAAATAGTTTTCTAATTAATATCCCTTTTTACTCCCAAATGATCTTATCATTATTTAGATCAGATTAATTGGAAATAACTAGTTAAGTATACATATTAGAAAACATTTTAAATGTATATAAAATTCAATTTATATTTTGTTTTTAAATTATATAAGATTATTTTGAGACCAGGTGCTCAGACCGAACTTTATTCATAGGCCCGGTGATCCCTCAATAAGTGTTTGAACTTTTTGAAGTTTATTTAAAATAGTGCATGTACATTGTTTTGGAAATTTCTAAACGGGTGCCTGAATTTAAAGTATTAGGGAACGGTTGTGTCTGGAATGATGATTTTACCTATGGAAATATTTAACCTCAACCAGCACAGGTTGTGGGAAATATTTATTGTTCAGATTTTTTAAGAAAAATATAATTAAAATTTCTTAAGGAAAAATAAAACAAAATTTTATGTTATTTTATTCAAATTTCAAATTTCATTGTATCATAATGTTGTTTCAACCCAATCCTAACATAAAAACTTTTTCATAAATGAATTACTGTAACGATGATGTGACTGACTGTAATAGAAATGTTGAAACGCGTTTTCTCTATTTAATGGGTTAACTAAATACTGGATCATGGGAGCAATCCAGTATTTCTCTAAACCATTGCAGATTTGGTATTGGAATGTGAGGATTGATGAACCTCCTTGAATGAAATTTCTAGAAACAACGGACAACAGTGGGGTGATCTTCACCGACAAATAATCCAACCTCGATGTAGGGGTTTGATTCTCAGTGAATTTCCTTTTTCCCCATTCATGGATTTGAGAGATGAATGTGGGTCAACACATGAAAAATGTGACCCACAGATCGATCAATTATAAGGGATGGTTTCTAATCTAGGGGTTTTAATTTGAGTTACCCATGTTAGATTCTTAAATCTCCTTCCAACTTGTTTTTAAATTCTAATGTGGAAGGAACGAGCTGACACAAATAAGGCTTGGATCCCTCCGTTTGGGGAGTTCTTGTGTTCATCATGACTGGACCTCCAAACTGACGATGAGAAAACATGGAGTTTGGTATAGTTATAGAGATGACCCGAGGATCCCAAAGATGCTCATGGATACAAAAATGGACCACCGGAGCGGGTCTATTGTCCAGTAGAAGAAACTGCAAGTGCATTTGCACAGGAGGTGGCCGTGTGCAGGAGGCGGTGCGCACTGGTGGCGCATTGTGGGGGAAGATGAGACACATATAAATGGCCCTCGGTAGTGGATCTGGGCACCAAAAAAAGCTAACGTCAACACAAGTGGACATGGTGAGTCGCACTGCATCACATTGATGGAGGGTAGTAGTCCAGTTTGACAATGGAAGTAGACCCTACGGCGACCCGCATGGTGGAGGGAGGCATAGTGGGCATCATGTCTTGGGTGGAGAAAGCTAGCCCGCTCATGGAGAGCTATCCTGGATATGGAAGGCTGCCCCAGGTGGCCTAGAGGGCCAGAATTGGGCCACCCAGCGGGCTGGACTGGGGGCCTATTGGGAAGGGTCAGACCCAGACCAGGTTGGATTCTGACTGAGTCAGATCAAGACTAGGTCAGATCCCGGTCAGGTGTAGTCGATGGGACCGGGTTGGGTTGATGGGGTCGGGGTGATGTAGATGGGCCCAGGTCAGGTCGTGGGCTAGGGTTGGGTCAGTGGACCCCGAGCTGTGTCGGGTCGAGTCGGTTTGATCGGATTGAACCGAACCCCGACCCCACCATTTCCATTTTAGTAAAACTAGCATAACATCCAAATCATACATCCGATTGACGATCTGTTTGTGGCATTGGGATCTTCACTACGAGAAATTAGTTTTGAAAAAAATTATGTGGGTTTTATGGATGTTGGGATACAACCTATATCTTGATGAGTAAACTCTCCCGGAATAAATCATGTTGGGAGCAGGAATCCTTCCACTGGCTGTGACGAGATGGAAATAATGAGCAGACGTCAGTGGCCCAGCAGACCAAAGTGGCGAGCAGACCTCAGTGGCCCAGTAGACCTCAATGACTAGTAGACCTTAGTGGTCCAGTAGACGAGCGGACCTCTGTGGCCTACCATACCTCAGTGACTAGTGAACCGCAGTGGCCTAGTAGACGAGAAGACCTTAGTGGCCCAATAGAAAAACAAACCTCAATGGATCAGAAGACCTCAGTGATGAGTGGACCTCAGTGGCCCAACAGGCCACAGTGACTCATCATGGATGATTCCCTCAGTAGTTCAAGATGTTCATTATTATGAATGATTGTCATTATTTATAAACTTTTGGTTATACATGTGTGAGTTTTCTACTACATTGTGTGTACTTTTCTTGGTGGTACATTCTTTCTGGTTTGGGACCCCAAATAAGTATTGTGTTACTAACCCCTACATAGTCTCCTCCCACACATACTGTGTCTTGTACTGATGACCAAGGTTTTGACATAGACCTTGGCAATCTAAGACCTGGCAGTGAACAGTAAGTATAGACACGTGAGGTGTACTCCTAAAGCTTTAGGTAGCTACTCTTCTCCTACTCTTCATGTAGGGTTTCTGCAAATGTGTTAATATAGAATTTTGTACCCCCTTTTATAGCTTGTTTTCTTGGTTTGTATTATTCCCCCCTTTACGTCCAGCTTTTTACTATTTACTCTCAATGGTTTTTTAGTAGCATGCATGCTTTCACTTTTCATCTTTGGGGAATTGGGTTTTGAGTGTGTTTGTGTGGACAAGTACTCATTAAATTACTACAACTTGTAGGATAATGCCTGTGGTGCTAATCATTAGCCCTGAGGCTTTGGGTGGCAGGCTTGGTGTAGTCATAGAATTGGCCCCAGGGGACCGGTCATGAAAAACTGGTATCAAGGAGGTGGGTTAAACCTTAATGACTGATATTCTATAAATTTATTTGGGGAAATAGTGTCAAATGTTTTGGGTTTGACTTTCAAGATCAGGGAGTCCATTGTTGGTGTGGAAGCTGACTTTTCGATACACCAAGACCCAATATCCTACTTTTTTAAATGATTCATGAAAAAAACTGGTTGCATGAATCGTATAGGAATTGAGGGTGTTCTCGTGTCTTTCTTGAGTTACAATAAACACATTGGGTATAATCTATTGACTGTGGTTCATCTTCATCTATTTCAAGATTCCACCATGCAAACAGCCATCAAGGATTCTGGTGCATGATCACGAGGATGGTACGCCTAGAGATGAGAAGTTAGTAAAGGGATATGTACTATAGATGGACTCAGTGGTAGGGGCACCAGCATTTTTGCCACCCATTGATCAATTGTTTCTACTGGAACTATTGGTATAAGATGCACACAGGCTCAGTGTCTTACATGAGTTTCAGAGGCAGATACCTCCTAGGTTTAGGGGTGATACTGACCCTGAGGTGGATGGGGATTGGCTCAAGGTGGTTACATTAGTCTTTTGTCTGGTGAGGATTCCTCTTGACCAGATAATGATCTTACCTGTGAGCCTTCTTCTGGAATTTACGGGGAGTTGGTGGAGCTTGAAGATCCAGATGCACGATGAGGCGACCCCTCCTGGACAGACATTGAGCTCCTCTCCAGGGAGTAGTTCATTCCAGTGGAATTGTTCTCATTATGCATACATAAGATACTACACGTACAGTAGGGTTTCATGATAGTAGAAGAGTACTCATCTAGATTTACCGATCTTTTCCTTTACTCCACGGACATGGTGTGAGACCCGTTATTTAGGGATTAATCTTTTTAGTAGGGGATGTGCCATAAAATTAGGGCATCCATGGTGTCTCTTAGCATCACTACTTAATATGGGGTGCTAGAGTGAGCTTTGATTATATATATCTTCCTATCGGAGCAGGAACCAGCAGCTAGAGCTACCAATAAACATCGAGCGGAAAATTCTTCAGCCTTTGGTAGAAAGCAACAGAAAAAGGGACCCAAGAGGGTTATGAATTTTAGGGAATGACCCTAGGACACGAGATCAGTAGTAAAAGGCTCCTAGGGTAGATGGAATCATCAGAGTAGGAGGGTGTTCTACACATGCCGTAGGTAGGGACACATGGATTGTGATTTTCTGACTCGTCGTGCAGACAACCAGTATATGGTCGAGTGACTGCCGAGGAAGAGGTAGAGGTTTGAGCATGGTGGTCCATAGGGTGGTAGCTATGGTAGGGGCAGGTAGAGCATCATGTGGTGGGTGGAGGTTTGAGGTGCTACCCCCACCCCCAAGTGGTTCACCATGGGCTTCGGGAGCTAGTGGATAGGGGAGAGGCCAGATTCAGGAGATGGATACCTATAACCATGACACCCCAGAGACAATTAGAGGTAAAATATGTATCTTATTTACCTTATTTTTTAGTTCTTATTGAAATAGGTTCCAGTTACTCTTTCTTTTCCACAGACTTTGTTCAGAGTTCAAAAATTCTTATGGAGCTATTGGCCCGATCCTTATGGTTAGAGACTCCTACAAGATGGTATTATATGATTACCCACTAGTGACAGTAGTGGGTGCTTACTCTGGGAGGTGAGAACTTCAGCAAGGATATCCTAGTAGTACTGTTGAGGACTTATGACATCATCTTTGGTATGGAATGGTTATCCACATATCATGCACAAATCGACTGTTTTAGGCACAATGTGTAGTGAATCCGTGGATATGGGAATAGGTTTACCTTCATTGGTGAGATGGGAACACTTAAAGTTCATGACAATCTTTCTTAGAGAAGAGAGTAACCGATCACTCACCAGTTGTCTAGCATCACCCTCATTGCGGTTGACAAGAATATTCCTCACTTTCTTTTAGTGGTGGATGATTATGACGCCATCTTTCTTGAGGATGTTCCAAGATTACCCCCTTGTAGAGAGGTTGAATTCTACATTGATATGTACCCCAAGATGGAACTGATTTCCACACCAGCATATTAGATGAATCTTGCAGAGCTCTGTGAGCTGAGTTTACAACTTGAGGATCTACAGAGGAAGGGCTTCATGAGACCCTGTGTTTCACCATGGGTAGCCCCAATATTGTTTTCCAAGAAGGTAGATGGGATTTTAAGGCTATGTGTGGACTTCTGACACCTGAATGAGGTGAAATTAAAGAATAAGTATCCACTACCAAGTAATGATGACCTCTTAGATCACCTGAAGGGAGTGATATGGTTCTCAAAGATATACCTTAGATCATGATATCATTAGCTTCGTGTATAGGATGAGGATGTACCAAAGATATCTTTCAGGTGTCTGTATGGAAACTATGAGTGCTTGGTGTGAATAATGGTGTCACCAATTATCCAATAGTGTTCATGGGCTCATGAACAGGATCTTACATACATAACCTGACCGGTTCATTATGGTATTCATTGATGACATCCTGGTATACTTGGCATTCGAGAAGGAGAACACAAAACACCTGGGGATTTTCCTAGATACACTCTTAGAGAACCATCTTTTGTGGAAGCTCTCAAATTTCCAATTCTGGATTTAAGAGGTCAGTATTCTGAGACACGTCATTTCATAGGCTAAAGTTGTAGTGTATCCAGTAAAGATAGAGGTGGTGCTTTCTTCAGAGCCAACCAAGATAATAGCTGATTTTTGGAGTTTCTTGGGATTGGCTAGATACAACCAAAGGCTGGTGCATGACTTTTATAGGGTAGAAACACCCTTATCAGCTTTGACAAGGAAGTTATAGCCCTTCGTGCAGATGGAGAAGTTCCAGAATAGTTCTCTAGTGCTGAGGTAGATACTGAAGAGTTCCCCCATATTGAGACTACAAGGGGAGGGAATTGGGTATGTAGTATTCTACAATGCATCAAGGATCGGACTTAGTTGTTTCCTAATGCTGGAGTAGGGAGTGATCACCTATGTTTCATGGTAGTTGAGGCAGAACGAGATGAATTATGCAACTCGTGACCTGAAGCTAGCATTAGTGGTCTTTTTTGGAGATGTTGTAACACTATGAGATTTTATGAGATAGTTTATTTTTAATTTCTTTTACTTCTTATGTTGTACACTACACCATGATTAGATTGCGCTATACACAACACCATATTAGCTTGTACTATACTCAACACTATACTTAGGTAGTATTACACACAATTTAAAGTTATTTTGATAGAATTTAATTCACGCAACATTGAGTATAGATTTTTTTCAATGTATAAAAGAACTATGTTTTTATTATGTTTTCAAAAACACCAACAAAAGTTTTCACTAAACGCAACACTATACATGGCTTCTGTTACACACAATTTCAAGATCTTTTGATAGAATTAATTTCACGCATCACTAAGTATAGATTTTGGTCAATTTATAAAAGAAATATGTTTGGATTATGTTATACAGAACACCAAAGGAATCTTGTGCTAAACGCAACACTTACTTGTCTTTAATTACATGTAAAAGCGACCTTTCTTGATAGCTTGTGTTGTACGTAATACCATGTTTCACTAAATAATGATATATTATGAAAACATGATTATTTAAGGGGATATAAACTATTAGTTAGGAATATTATTAACAACATTTTTAACTTTATATAACATTAATATTCATATTATGTATTTTCTAGACATTATGTAAGAACAAATTTAATATTTCGGATAAAAGATTTTTTCTTCAAAAAAATGCATTTTTTCTACCTTTTGATGGCACACCCATTTCAAATAAAGTTTTTGAACACTTATATATATTATATTTTAGAAAATAAACTTCTTATCTAGAATTGGGATATCAAATTTTACTTTGTTTTAATTTTTGGTATTTTTTAATAAAATTCAAATTTTAATGAATAGTGAAAAATACTGCATTTTAATTCAAAACAACCTTTTCATATAAAATATTTATATAGTTATATTATATTTTTAACTGGTTTTAAAGTGTAATTAGATTGTTTTTTATAATTTAATTCAATTTTGTCCATTTAATGTAATTTCACATTTAAATGTGATATAAACACATGTCAATCTTTTGATAGTTTTTACTTCTTAAAAACCCACTTTCTAGTTTTGACAATGAGAAATTATTTTAAATTAATTTCTACCAATTATGTGTTTTGAATTTTAAAAAATTTATTACATATTTGGAATCATAAGTCCCAAAATTTTTAAATAGGTACCTTTTATTTTTGTACATTATTAATAGTAACTTCAATAATTATTTTTATTTACCGTGGTTAAAAGTTAAATCTGGTAAATAAGGGTACACAAATAATATTATAATAATCTAAAACTACCATAAAATGTGTATTAATTAAATATTATGATATAGTTCTGACCATGAGTATCCTTGGGACTATTTTAAGACCCCATGGAGCCACCTAGTTTTGATAATGACCTTTTAGAATTTCTAATTTAATGTAAATAGAAATATAACATAAACATGTATCTTTTAGTAAAACATTTTTATATAGGGTTATATAACTTATTTATTTGAATATAAATAGTAATTTAAAATCTAAAAATATTTCCTACATCATGGTATTTTATTTATAATTTTTAGATATTAAATAAATAAATTTATTTAGGACACAATGATGATGCATTGATTACCTTATTAATGAATGATTCAAATAATTAACATTATAAATATTAAAATAAATATAATTTGAACATTATAATTCCATAATATAATTTTATACATGAATATGGAATTTTATATTTGATTTAATGAAGTAATTTTTAATTAATTAAGTTGTTATGAATTTAATAAAAATCAATTACTAAATAGTGTCAAAATTGACATAAATGAGTTTTTAAAACAAATAGCATTTTATTAAATGATATAATAGTCCTAAATATTTAATATTCCTCCAACTAACTTATATAATGTTGAAATATTTTTTAATGATCCAATTTTTGTTCTCTTCTCATTATATATTAACTATAGTAACAATATATTATAAAAATACAAGAAAAAATGGTAAGAGTTAATGTTTTTAACTAAAGGTTAAAGGTAAATGATAAGGTTACTTTTTTTACCTAAAATTATCTAAATCCTATTGGTAGTGATTATTTAGAACCATAATAATATTATCTTCTAAATAAATGACTTTGGGACCATTATAAATCAAAAATAAATTGATAATAAATTAATATTTTTAAAGACATTCCTAAAGTACCCCTCACATCTCCTATAAAAGGGAGTTTCACCTTATCTTTTATCAACACATCCAAATACCCTTTTTATTGGACAAACCATACTAAACTATCCTCCCAACATCCCTAACTTTATTCTAGAGGACACACTTTGTGCATAAAGATATCATAGAGAGAAATTTTGTGCAAATCAAAAAGAGATACTTTAAAAAGAGGTAATTGTTTTATCTCCTCTTTCAAATTTATTTTCTTCTTATACTTCTTCTTATTTTTTTGTTTCAATAATAAAGTAATAAATACATTATATTATACAAACTTATATGTTATTATAATTATGTACAATATTATTCCTTCTTTTATCCATCGTAAGAATAACAATATCACCATGCGTGTGTATGTACGGCTTACCATCTCCAAGACGTGGTATAATTTGTTATTCAACAATACATAATTTGGATGGGTATAATGATGAGTATAAAGGATATAAAAAATGAATTTAACATGATAAATATTCTTTATAATTAATAAAACATCCAGTTACATAACATTTCACCATTAAGTGAATGATATCATCGCTCATGCGTACGTACCGTCTACCGTCTCCACGATGCGATAAGATTATTCTCCATGTTAACCATTCAAGAATAATTATAAAGTATATTTAATAAATAATCATAAAATATATGAAATAATAATTCTACACTATTTATCTATATATATATTTCATTTACTTTATTCCATTTATTTCAATAAGGAAACGAAAACATCGCTCATGTGTATGTACGGCCTACCGTCTCCATGAATGGTGTATTACATTTCATTTATAAATTTATTATATATATTTATATAAATCATATTTTACATTATTTATGTAATTAAATTATGATCTATGTAATAAGATCCAGAATAATAAGTCAAAACATGTATGATAAATAAAATGATAATTACCCAAACCATTGCTTTGACATGGAATTGATAAATAAATGGGTAATATAATGACATAAGTGAATAATATGTGATATCATATATATTATTATAGGTTGATTACTACTTAATAATATGTTTAAACTCACAATACAATAGTTTTAGAAACATATGAATGAAATAGGACCTACCATAAGGGATAATTTTGCAATCTCATTATTTTTTGTGACTGTTTATATGTAAGTATTTAATGGGGTATAATTATCATAAATGAACATGTTTCATAAGTATATAATATTATTTATATTCTTAAAATATTTTTTAAAATTAATTTTATACATTGTTGAATTTTTATTAAATATTATGGAAATAATCTTTCTTTGTTTTTTCCATACGTAGTACTTTTTGACTTTTTCAGCAAGAGAACGAGAAGAATGTATTTTTTTAACTCGTACAAAATGAATGAATTTATAGATCTTTATAAAACCTTATTTACATCAAGATTCATCTACATGATTTAAATTTTATTTTCAACTAAATTCTTTTCTTTTAAAACTGTATGGCATTTTGGGAAAAGAAAATGTTTTTGAAAAAGAAATGATATTTTCCTCGAGAATTAAGTTCAAGTGTTTTATGAAAATTATTTTACATATAATATGACATAGGGTTATATTTATATCCTTATAATTACTTTGATTTGATTGTATTTATAATGTAATTAATTTTAGGAAATCCATTTATTTTATATGGATTATGATGGAATGATGTTTATGAAACCCAATATATTTCATGGGTTATGATATGGTGAATGATTTATGTTTTTATGGAAAATTTAAGAATGAATTCACTATGATGTGGGTGGGACCTATATATCTTCCCAATGAACTGAGTAAAGATTTATATCGCATGATATAGACAAGACTGGAATGGAATGTAAATCTGGTTCAGTAATACAGGGCTGGAACAGAAATTAAATACGGTTTAGTAACACATAGATGGAACAACAAGTAAACCCAGTTCAATAATGGACTATATCCACTATGATGGTCCTAGAAGAAATTTCATGGCTACTAAGGAAATCATATTATGTTCTTATTAGTTTTCCATAATTCCAAGTTTTATGCCAATGCTATTTTATCATGGTTAATGTTCCTTTATTATCTATGACCTACATACTGCCAATGTCACTACCATCATCTTTGAATTAATTATTTTATTAATTTTCTTTTTTTCAGTGGGTACATTTTGAAACACAACATAAAATTTTATATTACTTATTTCAAAAAAGCGTGTTTTGGCCTTGAGTGCATCCAGCGCACCGCAGTCGAAGTCGTGCAGCCTCTCCTGGGTCATCGTACGACCTCCCCCGAATCAATACATGCCTCTCTAATGTTCAATTAATGAAATAACATGAATTAAGAATGATTTTAATAATAATAATAATTTCACTTGTGAAAATTATTATTATTATCTTGGATAATAATTTAATTGAGAGTATCTTTTTTATTATTAGCATTTTATTAAGTTGATTATTGTATAGTTTATTATTTAGTTTGTTAATTTTGTTATTATATTATTATTATTATTATTATTACAATTTTTATAAATTATTATTATTATTTTCCATTTATTTTTTTAATTTATTTTTTTATTTTCATTAGTTTTGAGTCTTCTCCTTCGACACTTCTCCCAAAACGCACTGCAACCCAACACCCCTATGCAATCCCATAGAGCCACAACTCATACCTTACACACCACGTTGTCGGTGCCCTACACCCTATAAACTACCCTCTTCCTCCTCACCAGCCAACCCTATGTGCCGCCCTCTCCCTTCGAGCACGACCTGCTTCTAGTGTCCCGTCTCTCTGCGCAACACCTCTTAGGTGGACCACCTCCTTCTTCACCGCTCCAATGGTCGACGCCCCATCTCCCTTTGGTGAAACTCTTTCCGGCGCACCACTTGGGTTCCCAATGCCATGACCCACAGCCTCCAGCGCAACTTCTTTGAGAAGGTCTCTCCTCTTATCCCTTGATTTTTTCGGTTTCTGGTGGGTATGAGGTTCATTTTAGGGTTTGATTTTGATTCATTTTGGTTCAAATTCTTGATTTTGGGTCATATTTCTATTCCTCATGGTGCGTTTGTGGTGCGATTGGAATTTTGAACCAATTTTTGGGAGTTCTCAACACCTGATGTAAGTTTTTATATCAATAAACATTATTTGGGTGAATTTTTTGTTTGATTGATTAATTTATTATTCTTATGAGTTTATAAATGTGTTCATTAGTTTTATTTTTTTGGTCATAATGGTATTTTTAAAATGATTGGTTTGTTTACTAGTTAGAAATGATTTTTTGATATTGATATGTCAATGTTTTTTGTTGTTTTGGTGAAATGTTTTCAAAATGGGTTTTATGTGTCATTTGGTTGGTACAAACTTTGTTTTCAGGTGTATTTGAGTTGTTTATTTTTAAATGTGAATTTTAAATTTTTTTACAAGATGGAAGGCTTTCTTTAGAAACAGTTTAAATTATGAGTTGTTTTATGAAGGGTTTTGGCCATTGTTTCGGTTGGTCTTAATTGGGTGTTTTCTTGTGTTATAAAAATGGAATTTTAGAAACTATACAAGTGGTGGTAAATGAATTTAGAGTGAGGTTTCTATTGTTTTTTTGTTTAATTTGTTTTTATTTTTATCCTTTAGTTGTTATTATACTCCCTTGCATCGTTTTAGGGTGTTTTGTTCATCGTTGTGTGGGTTTTGGTTGTTAGTTACAAATACCTATATGTATATACATGGGTAAGCATGTAAATATGTCTCTCCTCCTTGTGCATATTCCTTCATGGCTCAAGGAATATGTACTTGGGTCAAAGGGTGAGTGTATATATATATATATGAAAATTTATATGCGTATAAGTGAAGCGGTCCCAATTTTCCATCATCATGAGCCTTATGCCTTGATGTAGGTCCCTCACTGCACATACCATTATATTTAGAATTTAGTAATTTCTGGGAATTTTATTAATTTTAAATAAATGGTAACTAATAAAAATTAATTAGTTTTAGAAATAATTTATTTTGAAAGATAATGGTTCTCTCTTGGGCTTGAGTTACCAAGAAATTCTTTCTTTCAAATGTGCAAAATTAGTGTTGATAAAATGCCTGGTTAGCCTTTTTAAGTAAATTGTGTTTCTTTTAAAGAGATTATTGGGTTTCACATGTGTTTGGGTTTCTAAAATGGATTTCTGAAATAGGTTTTCAAATGGTTTTTAGATTCAAATTTTTGTTTCTTTGATTATTTGGAAGTGATTTTGTGTGTGTTGGTTCTTCTGAAAATAGGATGGTGTCGAGTGGTTGATTAAGGCCCATTTGGAACTTTAATGACATAAATTATTTTGAAAAATCTCTTTGGGGTGACTTAGGGATTATCTTGTTGTGTGCATTGATTATATGAGTTTTTGTGTGTGGTGTTCGGGAATTGTGATTGGTTACTTGATTTACATTGCTTATTCATCCCTCTTTTCATTTGGTACACTACATCGGATCCTGGGATAGTAAGTTAATTTTCTGTGAAAGAATGTAGCACTAGTTTAGATTATGCACTGGCCAGTTTCCCTTAGTAAGAACCTTTCTCTGCTAGGGGATTGGGCACCTCAGTTTGGCCAGGTAGTGAAACACCGAGTGTTAGAGCGTTATGACATAATTAAGTAGGGCATGCCTTCAGGATGAGTCACATGTATAATACGTTCTGGATTGTTCACAAGCTCCACGTTTTGACCCATGTTTCCTTTACTTCTTATTTGTATGTGGCAGATGTTTGAGGTGCTTAGTTTGGTTGATGGCGTCGTGCGCCATTTTTTCATTACCCTCATTGTGTTTTGTGTGTTTTCATATAGTTTTCCTCTTATTTAAAAACTGAAATTTTTATTTTAAATTTTTCATGAAAATGTTTTAAAAATTTAATCCATATTTTCCCTTCAAACCTTAAAATTTATTTTAATTTGAATTGGGAAATGGAATGTTACTTTCCTTATAAATGAAAGTGTGTGTAAAACTCTTATTTTATATAATTTAGTTCAAACCAAGAATTAAAAAAATCTTTATTTAAAGCTAGTGCATTGGGAATAGTTTTTTGGGAATGCCTACTGAGTTTTAATACTCATGCTAATAGTGTTTTCTTGTTTTTAGTTTCTCATATAGGTTCTAACTCTGGTTTGGATCGCCTTGGGGATGTTTGGTCTGGGTGTTGGAGAGTGACTCTCAGGTTCATGTAGAGTTTTGTTCATGGTCATGTTAGTATGTGTTGTTGGCTGTTCTTTCTATTTTGTGTCTTTTATTTAGTTTGTGTTGTTATATTTTATTTATGTTACTTAGTTCATTTTTTATTGGGATAAATTGTTCCCCTACTTTTCTCTATTGATTCCCTATCACTTTTCTCTAGCATGAGAGGATTGGGATTGCCTCTCAGGCCTTACCGCGGATCGAGTCTGGTGACCGAACTAGGGTCGACCCGAGTTGGTTCGTGACAAAATGGTATCAGAGGAGGTTTTATCTTGTGGGTCATGTTACTTTGGGATATAGTTGAGGTAGAGCAAAATTAAGTGTTTCAGAACTCAATGTTCTATCTAAGAGAAATGTTCCTAGCAAGCACACCTTATGGTGGGACTCAAGTTACCAATGTAAGTTGAGGTTTTTCTGAGTCGTTGTTCCTTGTGGGTAATCTTGTAAAGGGTTAATTAAAAGGTAGTACAGTCAGTGGTCCCATTGAGCTCATAGGGTCTGGAAATCTATGTGGAGCCAGGGACACTATCCTAGAATAATATTTGTGTTGGTGGCGTGATTGGCGTATGGGTTCCAACCATATGTTCCAGTCACCTGATGACACTAGTTTCATCTTCAATCATTCCTCATCTCTTTGTTTGAATTTTTGGATTTCTGGTTTTTAAGTAAAAATGATTTGGTCTTGGAAAATGTTTTGAAATTAATAGTTTAAAAATAAAATGATGTGTAAGATTTGAAATGTGTGGGTTGAATGTTTTTGTTTTGAAAAATGGAAAGGTCTAGTTTTGATCCTTCGTGTCTCATAAGAAACCACATGAATGGGAGTATATGTAAGGAGAAATGGTAAATGGTACGATCAGATGAGTGCTTGGAAGGACATGAGGTGGGTATCATTGAGGCATAGGAATATTCATGTGTGAGGCCCATGAAACCCCATGGGTGTTTTTTCAACCCACCATCTTTGTTTATATTCAAAAGTTTTTGTTAAAGGAAAATTTGGTGTTTTAATAACTGTTGATTGTGTGGTGCGTCTTTGTATTTTGTAAATGTTATATATGAGGAATTTCGAGTTGAGAATCCTTTTTTACTGATTTGTGTCTTGAGTTTGAATTCTTATTGGTAAGTTGGTGTGGAAGCGTTTGGTTAGTGGTTTCTTTTGAAAAGTGCTTCAGGAAGCCCCTGGAGTGGTTCCCCCTGCACGTTTAGTGTTTGAATTCTGTATGTCTTGGCCATTGGGCTAATTTTATTAGGTCTATGGTTTTCTTTCTTTACTAGTGCACACTTACCCCATAAACCATTAATGTGTGATTGCAGTGCGGCCACAAGAATTTCGCCATTGGCCAGACCAACAGTCGATTAAATTAAGGACACTCCCTTTTTAGTGATATTTCTTAGTCTATCCCTTATCCATTTCAGCTAAGTGGATCCTCTCACAGCCGGATGACATATGTGAGGGGAGTTGAAGGGATTTTTGTTCTCTTTCAGTTGTCTGAGTCATCGGGTATGAAGTTTTATATTGTTATGTTTGAAGGTCCTCCCTCAAAATGATGAAAGGAATTCCAGCAGGGAAGGGTGAAGATGGTTCAGAATTATCGGTGCTGATAGATGTATTGGAAGTCTTGTAGTGATTCAATCGGCCAGAGTGGTCATGTTTAGTGATGTCTTGCAGCATGAGTTCTCCTTGAATAACAAAGGTGGATTTCGTAGAATCCTTCAGAAATCCTCATTTTCAGAAGAGTGTGCCCTCCACTTTAAGAGTTCTAATTTTTTTGTTCAAATGGGAGTGTTTGTTGTGGGTCCTTCCCTTCCTAAGTTTCTTGGTTAAGGTAAATAGGTGATGCATGCGCATCATTTAAACCCCTGTTTTGGTGGATGTTCCGTGAGGGAGTAGTTGTATGTCATGGTGTGTTGTGTATATTGTTGTTGTCTCAGTTAAGGTGTGGTTTTAGGTGGTACCAAAAGGAGAAGCTCCATCTAGGAGTCTTCAATACCTAAATGCAATGTAGTAGATGCTTCAAACATTAGGGCTCCAGTCATATGCCTTGGAGGGAAGTTGGTGTGTGGTCAGGAACCTTAGGAGTGTGTGGGACCGTGAATTTATTTCTATCATCGGTGTTGAAGATGAAGGTAGTTTAGATCATTTTCTATAGCTATTCTGTTCCTAATGAACTATTTTGGTGTGTGGGGTTTCCGATGGCTATGAGGTTGGGTGGTTTCCTCGTTAGCTTAAAGTACTGGGGGTTGTGTCCCACTGAATTTAAGCACTTTTAGTGGTCCTTATGGGGTATTTGGGATAAATTGAACTCCAATTTGAATAGTACTCATCAAGGGATATGAAAATGTTGGTTTTTCTTAGGTCATGGTTTTGACTCCCCGGTTGTTGGGGCCCTTCCCTCCCCGCCCATTGTGGTTGGGTGTTGGTCACCGTTGGGAAATTTTCAAAGTTTTTTTTATCTTTTTAAGTTTTAATGGTGGGGAGACCCATGACGGATCTCATGAAAATGTCTCTAGAATGAACGGTTGTTGAAATTTTTCATAATGGTGGGAATTCTACTCAGACCTCCCCATGTCATTTTTCAAGTGTCGTATTGGACATTGGTAGGTTTCTAATGGTGTGAATCCCCTATAGGCTTCCCATGTGTTCCTTTTGGTTCTATTCCTATAGAAGTCTTGGTGGTAAGTGATGAGAGTGTTCTTTGGACATGGTTTGATGTTGATTGTTCATTCTAGTCAAATAGTGTGGTTTTCGAATAATGGTTCATGATGTTTTTTGGTCTATGAAGTTTGTTTCCTTGGGTACGAGAGTTCCTTTCATTGATTAATCAATTGGTGGTGTTCTAGCTCTTCGGTGCGGGTGACACATAAAAAAAGTATTTTTTATGAGCTTCTTGAGGATTTCATGTAAGTCAATTTATCTGAGCACTGTGTGTTTTCCTATTTTCACTTGCATTTCATATGGATCCTCTTTGAACCTCAAGGGGGTATCAGTTATTGCTTTGGGGTTCAGTCTTGTTGTGGATTTTCTAGGGGTTGAAGGCTTTATGGTGGGGATAATTTTCACAACCAATATCTTTGAATTAATTATTTTATTAATTTTCTTCACGTTAGATGGTTCAGGTTGAAACTCGATATAAAATTTTTCATTACTTATTTAAAAACGTGTGTTTTGGCCTTGAATGTATCCAGTGCATTGTGTTCAATGTCATGCGACCTTGCCTGGGTCTCCACGTGACATCTTCTGGATCACCGCATGTCTTTCCGATGTTCAATTAATGAAATAAAATGAATTAAGAATGGTTTTATAAATGATATTATCATTAATGTCACTTGAGAAAATTATTATTATTATCTTGGATAATAATTTAATTGAGAGTATTATTTTTATTATTAGCATTTTATTTAGTTGAATATTGTATAGTTTATTATTTAGTTTATTAATTTTGTTATTATCTTATTATTATTATTATTACTGTTGTTATAAATTATTATTATTATTTTCCATTTATTTTTATTAATTTTTTATTTTATTTTTTTATTTTATTTTGGTTAGTGTTGAGTCTTCTCCTTCCCCCCTTCTCCCGAAACTTGTCACAACCGCAACCCCTACCCAATCTCGTCGAGCCGCACCTTCTCCCCTATGCACCACCCTACCGGCTTCTTACACCATGCGCACTACCCTCTTCCTCCTGGCTAGTCAGCCATGCATGTCACCCTCTCCCTTCTGACACAACCTGCTTCCAGCATCTTGCCTCCTAGTGCAGCACCTCTCCAGCGAACCAAATCCTTCTTGGCTACTCCTATGGCTAGCAACCCATCTCCCTCTTGCCGAACCATCTCGGCCGCACTGCCCGGGTTCCTTGCACCATGACCCTAGGCCTCCCGTGCAACTCCTCCGGGATGGTCTCTCCTCTCATCCATTGAGTTTTTTGGTTTCCGGTGGGTATGATGTTCGTTTTATGGTTCTATTTTGATTATTTTTGGGTAAAATTTATGATTTAGGGTCCAATTTGGATTTATTGTTGTGCATTTGTGGTGCTATTGGATTTTGGCACCAATTTTTGGGAGTTCTTGACAACTGATGTAAGTTTTTCTATCGATAAACATTATTTGGGTGATTGTTTGTTTGCTTGGTTAATTTATTATCCTTATTAGTGTATAAATGTGTTCCTTAATTTCATTTTTATGGTTCGAATGGTATTTTCAGAATTATTGGTGTGTTTTATTGATAGAAATGAATATTTTATTAAGGATATGTTAATGTTTTTTGTGCAATGTTTTCAAAATGGGTTTTAGGGGTTGTTTAGTTGGTATAAACTTTTTTTAGGGGTATTTGAGTTGTGTATGTTAAAATTGGAATTTTAAATTGGTTTAAATATGGAAATATTTCTTTAGAAATAGTTTAACATACGAGTGGTTTTATAATGGATTTTGGCCGTTGTTTTGGTCGGTCTTAATGGTGTTTTTTCTTTTGTTATAAAAAGCGAATTTGAGAAACTGTACAAGTGGTGGTAAATTTATTTGGGGTGGGGTTTCGCTTGTTTATTTGTTCAAATTGGTTTTATTTAAATCCTTTTTTAGTTATTAGACTCCCTTGCATCGTTGTAGGGTGTTTTGTTCATCGCAGTGTGGGTTTTGGTCATCAAAAACAGATACCTATATTTATATAAATGGGTAAAAATGTATATATGTATATCCTATTTGTGAATATTCTCTCATGGCATTGGGAATATGTACATGGGTCAAAGAATATAAATATATATATATATATATTAAAATGTATATGTGTGTTGGTGAAGCGGTCCCGAGTTTCCATTGTCATGAGCTTCATGCCTTGAGGTAAGTCCCCCACTACACTTACCATTATATTTATAATTTATTAATTTTTAGGAATTTGATTAATTTTAAATAAATGGTAAGTAAAATATAGTAATTAGTTTTAGAATAAACTTTTTTGTGAAAGATAATGGTTCTCTCTTGTGCATGAATTACCTGGTAATGTTTTCTTTAAAATTTTTATAATTAGTGTTGATAAAATGACCAGTTGTCCTTTGTAAGTAAATTGGGTTTCTTTTAAATAGTGGATTGGGTTTCAAATGTGTTTTATTTTCTAAAATGTATTTCTAAAATACCGTTTCATAGGGTATTGAGATTTAAAGTCGTGTTTTTTTTATTCATTGGATGTGATTTGGCGTGTCTTGCTTCTTCTGAAAATAGGTTGGTGTCGAGTGGTTGGTTAAGGCCCTTTTGGAACATTAATGAAATAAATTATTCTTAAAATGCTCTTTAGGGTGACTTAAGGGTGATCCTCATATGTATGTGGATTATGTGATATTTTGTGTGTCTTTTTCATGAATTGTGATTGGTTACTTGATTGACTTTGCAAACTCACCACTCTTTTCATTTGGTACTCTACAGGGGAACCTGGCATAGTAAGTTAATTTTCTATGAACAATTTATGAACTAGTTTAGATTATTCACGGGCTAGTGGTCCTTAGTACAAACTCTCCTCTTCTAGGGGATTGGTCCCCTCAGTTAGGCCAGGTAGGAAAACACTGATCGTTTCATCGTTATGGCGTCATTGAGTAGGGCATGCCTTCAGGATGAGTCACATGTATAGTATGTTCTGGATTGTTCACAAGCTCCTAGGTTCGACCCATGATTTATTTATCACTTATTTGTTTGTGGAAGGCGTTTGAGGTACTTATATTGGTTGATGGCCTCGTGCACCACTTTTTCATTTCCCTTATTGTGTGTTGTGTGTGTGTGTATATGGTATTCCTCTTGATTAACAACAAAAATTTTGATTTTAAATTGTTCTCGAAAATTTTTTAAAAATGTAATACATCTTTTCCCTTCAAACCTTAAACTTGATTTTAAATTGAAAAGGGAAATGGATTGTTACTTTCCTTAGAAATGAAAGTGTGTGTGAAACTCATATTTTATATAATTTAGTTCAAACCTGGAATTGGTAAATTATTTATCTAAATTTATAGATTTGGGAATAGTTTTTTGGTCTCACCAACTATGTTTTAATACTCATTCCTAAAGAATTTTCTTATTTTTAGTTTCTCGTTTAGGATCCAGCTCCGATTTGGATCACCTTGGTAAATGTTTGGTCTGGGTGTTGGAGATTGAATCTCAGGGTCACGTTGAGTTTTTGTCATGATTAGGTTAGTATCTGTTGATGGTCGTTCTTTCTCTTTTGTGTCATTTATTTATTTTCTATTTTTTTATTTTATTTTTGCTTCTTAGTTCTTTTTTATTGGGTGAAATCATTCGCTACTGTTCTTTGTTCGTTACCTGGCACTTGTCGCCAGTCTGAGAGTATCTGTAATACCTCTTGGGCCTTGTCTTGGATCGACTCTAGTGACTGGTCCAGGGTTGACCTGGGTTGGTTCATGACATCCAAGATTTGTTTCATGAATCAATATTTTAATATATAAACTTTATGTTCATGTTTTTACATTATTATGTTTACGGTTTGTTTTATTTTTTCAATGTTTACCCTTACTAATCATTTGAGATCAATATTTTTATGTTTTAATTTTCCCCTAATATATATAATGGTTTAGGTAAGAAAACAAAAGGGGTAGATCTTTATGGGATATGTTGGAGATCTTTCTTCATGTTAGAATATTATGTTCCATGATTCCAAAGACACTAAACAAATACAGTATTTGGGGATATATTTGTGTATTGTATTAAGTATTCTGAAAATGAAATGTAATGTCCATGTATGTCAATCATGGGTCATTAGAGTTTGTATCATAGCGAAGGATTAGTTAACATTTGGAAACTTGGATGTAAAAACATTTGGGATATCCCTAGAGATATTTCTAATGTATGTATAGGGTTTTCCCAAAGGGTAATTATAACTATATGTTACAGTCTTAGAATTATGGTAACAATCATGAATAACAGAGGATGAAACCTAAGATGTTAGAGATTGAAATTACTCCCCTTGATTATGTTGTTTTCATAGTATGATTTTTTCATCTCACATTATTCTTTTTGGGTTTTAGACAGTGGATGGAACTCGAAGTAATTGTTTTAATGATCAACGCACTAGAAAATGAAATTATTTTCCATATGAGTAACAAAATGTTATGGGAGATGGAATAAAAATTCTTATTTCAATACTTACACAATCTATGAATCATTCTGGACTTCCAAATGAGCAGAGAAGGGAACAATATTATATTAAGTCCTTCATGAGGGAACATCTACCATCTTTTAGTGGTTCTTCTAATCCAATTGTTTCTAAACAATGGATCAATACCATTGAAAATATATTTTCCATCCTTCACTGATTGAAACATGAGAAAGTCATTTTGGTTGTTTATCATTTAGAAGGAGAAGTATACCAATGGTGGACTCTAATCAAGAATCAAGGCAGTAAGATGAAATCGAATCGCTGGAATGAGACTAGTTGAAGAACATATTTTTAAATATTTAATTTACTCATCTTCTTTAATCTAAGAAGGAAAATGAGTTCCTTGAGGTTAATAAAAATGTTGTTGAATCTACTGGTAGAAACGAGGAAAATTTTACAAGACTTTCATGGTATGCTTCTGGCATTATCATCCTACCTGATAGTAAAGTTGATCGCTTCTTCAGTGGCTTAAAACCAAGTATTCTAAGGTAATTAACAATAAGATACTTTAGTAGCTATTAAGAGATTGTGTGTTGTGGTACCAAGGTAGAAATGTTAGTTGGTGTTACATATCAATCTCATGGTTTTAATAAGAAATTAGAGATGGAGTTCAAGGGAAAATCACAAAAAATGGTGAAAAGAAGATGAATGTTTCCTTATTCTAAAAGTGTGGAAAGAAGCATAGTGTAGATTATATTAAAGGGAATATAAAATGTTTTAAGTGTTGAAAATATGGTCATTGAGAAGTCGAGTGTCAAAGTAATGGGAAAAATGTTTCTAATGATGTGAATAGAGAAAACAATATAGAGAATGCACCACCCACACTTTAATGCTACAAGTGCAAGGAAATGGGGAATTATGCTAACCAATTCTAAAATACAAGGGTTAATGATGATTTTCTATAACACCCCAAGCTTCCACATTACACTTCTCATTGAATAATTTAATAGCATGTGTTGTACGCAACTTCGAGTTCTAGCACACCACGACCAATCAACCTAGCCGTTATGAATAGAAATAACACTTTTCAAAATTTTATAAATATTATTTTTTAAAATGGACTTCATTTTTGGATTCATTATATAAAATTATATTAGGGTGAATTTTTTTAATTTTTCTGAAAACATTCAATTTTTGATGAATAGTGAAAACAATGTGTTATTGTTTAAAACTTAATTTTATTTAAATAATTATTATTTCTATTTAAATTTATTTTAAAATAAAAATAGATACGTAATACCTATATTAGTTCAATGTAATTCTATGGAGTCATTTTATAATAATATTAGATGTATAAAATTTTATTTAACTTTTTAACGTCTTTTACCCACCTTCTGGGCACATTTGAAAATTTTCATAAAACGTAATTTTTCCGCTTCTGTGTTTTGAATTTAAAAAACCCAAGATAAATTCTTGACATCAGTAAGAAAAATTTGGTTCAATAAGATGAAAATAATATTTTTTGAATTGTAACTTTTGAATTTTATTTACCACTGTTAAAAGTAAATATGTTAATTAAAGGTAAATATGATTTTATAATATACCTAACCCAAGTCTAAATTCTATTGGATAAGTTTTTTTGACCAATATCAACCTTTGAAATAAAATATGATCCTATTTGATCCGCTTGAATTATATTAGGGAATTTATTATTATTTTATTTAAATAAGAGTTAAAAGTGTAAAATTCAAAGTTTAATAACTAAACCATTTTTAATATGGGGTTATACATAAGAAAAATTTGACTATAAATATTAATTAGAAATATAATAATATTTAATATATCATGTTATTTTATTTATTATTTTTATACATTAAATAAGTAAATTTATTTATGACACAATGATGATGCAGTAATTACCTTATTAATAAAAGATTAAAATAATTGATATTATAAACATAAAAATAAATTTAAATTGAAACTTTTAATGAATTACAGTAATTTTATATGTTAATATGATATTTTAGGGTTTATTTAATTTATTTTTGCCAAATTAATAAAAAAAAATTTTACTTTCAAAAAAAACAAATACTAAATAGTGTCAAAATTAACATAAATTTGTTTTTACAACAAATATTATATTATTAAATGATATAATATTCCGAAAAATATAAATCTAATTAAAAGGAAATATATAATTTTATATATTTAATTAATCAATCACATGAGGTTCTCTTATAATATTATAGTATGTTTATTAACCGTTTATTATAAAAATACCAAAAGACATGGTAAAAGTTAAACTATTTAACTAAGAATTAAATCTAAAATATAAGGTCAATATGGTGACCTAAACTTTTATAAAACCTATTGGTTGAGAATATTTCGACCCCTACCCACATTATCCTAGAAATAAATCCATTTTTAGCCATTAGAAACCGAAAATAATTTCATAATAAAATAATATTTCATGGTTTTCCTAAAGTGACCCTCACCTCTCTTATAAAATGGTATTTTCTCTTCTCTTAATTTCACAACTCCAAATCCATTTTTCTCGACCAAAAACTTCTCAAATATCCTACCAAATACTCTAAATTAAACCTAGATGCCTTACTTTGATCACAAATCCAATCTAAGGATCCCTTTTGATCAAATCAAAATGAAGCACCCGAAGAAGAGGTAATAATTTCATCACCTCTTTCAAAGTTCTTCTCTTCTTCCACTCCCTCTTTCATTGTTGCTTCCATACCTAAACAATAACTATAGTACCTTCTACATACTGTGGTGTTATTATAAATATGGTGCAACCATATTCATTATTCTATCTATCCTATGAATGACAAAGTCACCATACGTGCGTACGTACAGTTTACCATCTCCACGTCACAGTGTAGTTTTTTATTCAACAAATAATTATTTGTATGGGTATAATAATGAGTATAATTGATTTAAATAATAAATATAACATGATAATTATTTTTTATATATGATATATCATCAAATTACATACTATTTCACCATCAATATAATGATATTTTCGCTCATTCGTACGTACCGATTACCGTCTCCGAGAATGTGGTGAGATTCATTCCCCATCATAACCATTCAAGAATAATTTTTTTTAGGATTAAAAATAAAGTTTAAAAACTTAACATAACTCTATATATGAATCAAATACATCCTACACTTGACAAATATGACTTTACAAACATAACATATAAAGGAAAATGAATCAGTTAAAACCTAAAACAATGATACTACTGAAATATCATTAACAAAACAATATTAGAAGATCTTATATGATATCATATATATGTATGTGGTTCTTGTATAATGTAATAAAAATTATTTTAGAATTATATAGTTGGTTAACATACCTTCTTTTAAAGAAAATTATAAGGTAATGGTTAATTTTAAAATCTTATTATTATCTAATATTATTTATATGTAAGTATCTACTAGGACTACTTTATCTTCCACATCTGTGTTTCTTAAAAATTTATTTCAAAACATTTTTTACAATTTACTAGAATATGGTTTAAATTAAGTTATACACTTTTTTTACTTTTTATAAAATGGAATGAAAGAAATATTTCCATCTCTTTCCAAATATTTTACTTTATGACCTTTTTGACAAATTATGGAATGAATGTTTTTTAACTTATAAAACAGGAGCGACTATTTTCCACCATTAAAAACCTTCAAAGCTTCCCTTAATAGATTATAATAATATTTTCAAAATAAATATTTTCTTTTATAATTATATTACTTTTAAATGATTTCAATATAGAAGGAGATATTTCTGTCAAATATTTTTGATTTCATCTATGTCAACATCCTTTGTTGGATTTTACGATTGTTTGAAGTTAATTTACTATGATAGATTATTCCATATTGTATTGAACATTTTGTGATATGTTTTACTTTGGATGTTCTATTTTTATACTATTCATGGTTTTTGGTTAAATTATTAACATTTCGTATGCCATTTTTAATATGAATATTTATTTTATGTTTCATTCTTTTCATATGAAGAATGCATTGGAATTAGTAAGTGACAGGTGGAGCCCAATATAGCTCCTCGATGCATCGATATGTATCATGAGACAAACTAGTGTCTTGGAACAAGGCCTTGAAAAAAATATTTATTTGTAGTCTGGGTATGAGGCCTTGACTATGTGGTTATGATGTCTAACATTATGCATTCCATCATTAAGAAATTAGCTATTGATATTACATGTGATTGTTCGACTAGTATAATATCCATGTGAATAAGTAAATGGAATTAATTAATTTATATTTTCCATATTCAATACTATAAAAAATGGCTATAGCCATGGACCTATATACACAGGTTTTTAAGTCTATGGCTATAGCTTAGTTTATTCCTACAGTACTATTAAAACTGTGGCTATATGATAATTTATAGCCACGGATTAAAAAACTCCGTTGCAATGTTTTTATGACTATCTATCGGGCTCCTCCTCCCCAGTTCGCGACTCCACTCCTCCCCCGATCCATGATCTCCTCCTCCCCAGTCTGTGATGCTCTCCACGACACCCTCCATGATGCTCTACTCCTCTCCTCCCCCAATTCGCGAGCTCCTCCTCCCCACTGTCCATGACTCATGGAACCCTCGACCAGGACCCGCTCTCCATGCACTCCTCCCTAACATCACTACTACACTTCCCGACCATCGGTGTTTCATAGTGACCTCCCCACCCCCACGCTCGACTTTATCCTCCCACCCTTGACCCTCTCCCTCGGTGAATACTCCTTCTCCCTCACCATTCCACGTCCCTCGTCGTTCCCCCAGAGACCGAATGGTCATGGATTCTATCATGTAAGTTGATTGGACTTTTAGTTTCTTCCTTGCCCGCACGCTTGGTTTCTCGTGAATATGTGAATTTTTTAGGAAATTTTAAAGGGATTTCAATTCTTAGATTTATAGTTTAGGGGAAATTTTGAACAGTAGTGCCCAGGACGAGCCGACTCATTTTCTCAATTGGTTCTGGGAATTTATAACAGGTTTTGAAATTTAATTGATTTATCTTGTTTCCTTTTTTTAAAAAAAAAGAGCTATGAAATCCCTTCATAAATGAAGATTCTCTTTTGTAATTTTCAAGGCCTTAGGAACTCTCCCACAATCACATCCCTGAGATACATTATTACAACAAAAACCCATGATGATTTTTTTATCTAAACCAAATATGGGGTGTGACAACTAGAGTGACTTTAAATGGTCCGCCCTTGTAAATTCCTATGTATCACAAAAAGAAAGTGATAATGACTCTGAGAATCTCTGTATTTTAATGAATGAAAGTATCAGCCTCTATTCATGAATATAAAATCAGCAAGACGTTTTAGTAGATATTGGTATCCAAGGAATTGTAATCTCCTTGTATTTTGTTTATTCCTCTATCTCTTACACAAAAACAACATATATTTTGGATAATATTGAAGGGGTAATTTCTTATTGATCATATAGTTTGGTGATTCTGAGGGGTTTTAACACTATTCTAAGGCATGAGGAAAAAACTGGTCCACATATCAATATGATGGAAGATTCTGAATTTTCATCCTTTTTTGATAAATATAACATGGTTGAAGTTACAATTGTGGATGGATACTAAACCAGGTGTAGATACACCATCAATGTATTACAAGCTATCAAATTGGATATATTTTTTATTCATATTAATGACAATAATTATATTATTGATTGATCAGGTCTTGCTCTCCCAAAATTTTTACTAGGATCATAATCCTTTTATGGTGGATATTTTCACAAATAAATTGACATCATCTCCCCTTCCATTTGAATTCAACAATGCATGACTTTTTTCCCTGGTTGTAGGGAGATTATCATCATTACTTGGAACATGGAAATTTATGGAATCCCTCTTCAAATCATGGAAAAAAAAGTTGAAAAATGCTAAAAGGATGATTCTTTTCTGGAACAAGGTGTATTTATATAATATCGGTAATGATATCAAAGATCCTGAGAAATCCTTACTACAATTTTATAATATTTATCAGAATCAGAATGATCCTTCAAATGATGTGATTAAATTCCTATCTCAGCTTTATGAAAACTCATTTCTAAAAGAAAGGATAGTCTAAAACTAGTATAATATAATATGGATATAGGAGGGAGATAGAAAAACTGTATTTTTTCATTATCTAAACCAGGAAAAGTGAATTGAAATAAGAGTCACTTCCTATTGAATCGATTGGTCTTTATAGAACTCATAAAATCAATTTTCTAATGTTATGGTTGACTATTTTGGAAGACTATTCTCAAATAAAGGATAATATTTTACCTTCTAGATGATGGATAAAATTACTTTTGTTGTTGACAATAATCAAAAAAAAGTCTTTAACTAAATCTTGTGATGATACGGAGGTAAATACTTAACTCTTCTTCTTATTTGAGAGTGTGGTTGGGCCCGATGGGTTCACAAACTAATTTTTTTGGTTTACATGGATATTGTGCATGTTTATTTACATAATTTTATGAGAGAATTCTTTAGTAATGCTTCTATACCTTATATAATCAATTACATTTTTATTACTTTGATTCAAAAAAGGATAATGTAGTGGATATTAAAGACTTCAATCCTATTTCCATTGGGAATGAAATTCATAAAATTATTAGCAAAGTCATTGCTTTAAGGCTATGATCTATTGATTGAGGCATTATATAATCAAATCAATTTAGATTTATAACTAGAAGAAGAATCCAAAATTACCTATTCACTTCCTAAAAATGTATCTACATTATGAATAATAAAGGTAGGATTGGTAACATTTAATTGAATATTGCTTGAGGCATCATAGCCTATGCTTATGCATGTGAGAATATATATAACGGTCCTCTTGTCATAGTTTATTCTTATATAGCTTGTTTGACATTATTGCGTTTAATTTTTCTATTTTAATCCTTAATCCTCTCATTTGAGACACCACGAGCATCTCCAAATATTTTTTTGACTCATAGGGGGTGTGCAGGCTAGGGGTGGCGCAGGCTAGGGGGGTTGGTACAGGCTAGGGGGCTGGTGCATGCTAGGGGTTAGGGGTGCAGGGGGTATGGGGGGGCTGTGGAGGATAGGGGGATGGGTGGAGGGGGTAGGGGTAGGGGTAGGGTAGGGGCATGGGGCATGGGGAAAGGGGGAGGGTGGAGGGGGGTAGGGGGCAGGGGGGAGGTCTGCAGAGCATGGGGGAGGGGGTAGGGGTGGGTTGATGGGGGCAGGGGGTAGGGGGCAGGGTGGAGGGGGTAGTGGGCAGGGGGTAGGGTGGAGGGGGGGGAGGGGGGTAGTGGATGTTTGCAGGGTAGGGGGAGTGGGAGGGGGATGTCTATAGGTAAGGGGGGGTCTTCAGGTCAAGGGGGAGGGAGAAGGGGGGGAGGGTGGAGGGGGCAGGGTGGAGTGGGCAGGTCTGCAGGGCAGGGGGTCTGCAGGGCAGGGGGGAGGGGGGGTGGGGCAGTGGGGAAAGGGGGTGGGGTAGGGGGGTGTAGTTAGTCTCTATAGGTTTATTTAATCTTAGATAAGGTTGAATAACCATTACAATCCATCTTTAACTCCCCCATTTCTTCATGATTAGGTTACTCCAAATATTCCCTTCTATTTACAGCATATGGCTTTCACTAAATCATGGCTTAATATTAGTTTCAAAAAATTATATTTTTTATGATACCACTAATTTTTATTGGTATGGATTTTACACCTTTTCTTTTAAAAATACAGGCCAATATGTCACCTTTTTTTAATTATAGCTTATAAATATATATTTGGATCCTGAAATCTTTCCTCCTTTTGGTGGGTTGATTCCACTACCACATTGCATTAATTTACCTATACATAACTAGATTCAATATGATATTTTAAATTACATTCACTGGTGGAAATCCCACTTATAACAAAACTTACATACCAATGTTTTGAAAAAACCATTGGTTTAGTAATAGTTTGATGTGTTTTCCCAGTGGTTTCATTAAACCAGTTGGAATAGATTACATTAGACAATATTTTCCTATAGTTTTTAGAAACCGTAGTGAACCCCCCCCCCCCCCAATAATATTTCTCTACGGTTTTAGAAACTTATGGGAAAAACCCCCTAAATAATCGTAGTGAAGCCATGAATAGATCTCTTTGCACATCATTGAACAGATCTCTCCGCTGTCGAACCCTACTTCACATGCATGAACCCGTGAGCTAACTTCCTTTGTTGAACATAGTCTCTCCTCGAATAGATCTCTCCTCTAAACAAGATCTACTCCTCTAATGAGATCTCTCCTCCAACTCTACCTCTTGAGCATGAACCCTGCTTGGTGAGCTCACTTCCTATATCATGATATCACTTTCTCTGGAACGAATCTCTCTAGGCTTTCAACCATAATTCATGTCTACCTAATTTGTAAGATACCTTGAATCATAGATCTTTCAATCTATTATTTGATTCAAACATCTAGACTCATTGTGTTCTGCTTGAAATTGGTGAATTCTTTTTATTTTCCACTTTGATATTCTTCTAATGGACTTGATGTGGTGTATTTATCAGTTTCCATATGGGATTATGGTGGATTACATTAATCAAAAATTTATGTTTATTGGATTAATATTATTTGTATTGAGGTGAATGATTTGAAAAATATCCCTAATTTCTTTATTGGTTTTATAGTATCTACATCATGTATGATAGTGTCATCATGTCGTTTGTGTGACCTCTTCTATTTATAATCCATGGAAATTTCTCAAATCCTCACTGTTAGACCTTCCACATATCCTGTTGGGTCCATTGATGATGAATACCATGATACTTTGGCCACCAAAGAGGTGTTCATGTCTATAACCTTGGGTTAGAGCATCGATGGTATGAGTCTTGTTCCTTATACCTGGAATGATAAATTGATTAAGGAATAAATAGAATTGTGAATTTTATTTGTTCTTCTCATGACATGTGAATTAGAATTTGTAATTATTATTATATGAATTGGAATTCACATAATTGAAACGTGAATTGATAATGTAGAATATAACTGTATAATTAGTTTAAAATTGGAAAAGAAACAATGTAATATTGACAAGAACTGATATTTGACATAATGGAATATGAGGAAGGAGAATTGGTAATTTTAATGAATTAAAAAATGTGTCATATGTCCAAATATTTTTCGTGTTTTGGGGTTTTGTTGGGGGTTTTTCTCTTGGTTATTCGTGGCTCAAAGTTATATAATACTTGGAATGGTTACTCCACACTTAGCATTATTTATTCTCTTTGGTAATGTAATCTTTTCTATAATTAGAATTCATAGAAATTCCATTAACCCACGGAAGATGAGATATATCCCTGGAATTGGTAATGTGTGTTAGGTTAGTGGTCCATAGAATGGGTAATGTACCTTGTCATGGTTTCTTGTCAAGTAAATCATCCTAGATAATGGTAGTCATAGACAAACATATATCTAACTCTGTTGAATCATGTTTTTCATACCCTGTGTGTCATCCTAGAGCTTGCGTGTTGGAAGGATAATTTAATGTTCAACATTAAATTAATGAATTCTTGAAAATCAATATCATACAGTGATATATGATTGATTTTGGTTTTCTCAAAACATAAAAATAGTTATCATTGTAGTCTTTGTAGATATAAATCATTGTAATTTCACATTGAAGATACCACGATAACATTATTTATTTGAGATTCAGGTGAACAATATATGATGTGTTTCTAGTTTCATAAAGAATATCATATTCTATGTAAAATAATTTGGAGCTCATAAAAATGATAAGAATATTTTATGTATAGAATTATTCATACCATTGATGCTTTGTTGATGTAGTAGTTATGTGAATGGAGTGTTACAACTTCCAAATGAAAATGTTATCTAATGCATACTATTTTAATATGTTCATGATTCATGTGAAGGAAAATTGGTTTATGGATAAATGTGATGTTCATTTTGGATTCACATACAGTTGACTGGGTAACCATATTTTATTAAATTATAAAGTGTTATCTAGTTGAAAAGTTCCATATAAATATGGCATTCACTCATGGGAAAGGTTTTGAAACTTCTTTAGAGATGTGATTAACAAAAATGTATTTTCGTATTTTCTCTATGTTGATTTTTTCAATGGAATAACAACACTATATGAAGGATTTATTTTTCAAAATTATTTTCCTTCAAAAAAAAATATATGGGAATTCTGTGTTATGTGAAATTTCCATTCGAGTGTTGTTTTATATCAACAAGTCTGGTAATAAGGTGGTTTTATCAACTTCTAAGTTATTATGATTTTTTAAACATTGGAGAACTTTTCTTTGTAGCTCAAAAGTCTTTGATTTTCTTTGCACTATATTATTTCTCACATTCTAAACATTTATGTTGAGGAAACATGGTTTTATCTTCTTTAACATGTTTATTATTGTTTGAAAATTGAATATTCACTTGAGCAATTAGAGAACTCTCAATGTTTTTCATTTTTTTGGTTTACCCTTTTATAACTCATTAGACTATATGATCAAACATTCTTATCATGTTCAACATTATTTATAGGTGTGGATCCATTTATTGTTATAATATATTCTATTTTATTAGAATTTTTGTCCTCTAGTAAACATTTATTATCAGGAGGCATAAAAATTTGTATTGAAGAAAACCAAATTAAGATAAAACTCAAGAAAAACTAATTATATACCATTAACAAGAAGAATAATGGTTAATTAATAGGAATTTACTATTTGATAGTATCATTTTGAAACATGGATCTATTTCCCCCTAGCTTGCTGGAACATGATTTGACCCATGGGGAATTGTGGTTCTTATGTGTTTCGTGGTGATGTGTATAGTCATAGGAGACAGGTATGTTTTAGTTTAGTTTTTATATTATTTTCTTTATCACATTGGCCACATAGGTCTTTGACTTATTTATGTGGACAAAGGGAAATTATATTCTGTGAAGGGGGAAAATGGGGTTTAGATTGATTCAGTCTGCTGGTTTTGATCTGAGGTATGATTATATGGTTACAACTTGTCTCGCACCTCATGTATTTGGGGATTTTAGTGTTTTTTACTCCATATTATGTTTTCAGTAGGGCGTTGGATCATTTCATGTTGGTTCGGGTGGATTTTGTTCTCCCAATCGAGGTAAGGATTTAATGTTGTTGGTTGGTTTCTCAATGGGTATATAGCATCCTTTATGTGTTTTAATGTTCCTAATATCCTTTTTGTAGTTCGTTGATCCCTGCTCATTGGTTTTGTGTATCCAAGTTAAGGGAACTTGCCTGCGTGTGTATAGGTAAGAAAGTATATGTATATTGGTTCCCCCGTTATGTGTATAGTCAACCATAGCAGTGATTATTCACATATGGGGAAATGTGTGCCCATGTATATATATATACAAATGCATATGCAGGTGAGTGGAGACTAGTATATGCATATAAGCATATGTGTAAGGATCCCCTTACACATGCTCATGAATATGCAGGTGTGTGAATAGGGTCTAGGTTTCCTTGCATGTGTGTGAAGGTACCTATACCCAGTGGGGGAGCAGCAACTTTTTGTTAGAAGTATCTAAGAGCTGAAGTGGACAGTTTGGTTCCACCTTGAGGTAGGATCCCTCTTCTAGCCTCTTTAATTCAAGAATTCTTTAAATTGAATTTAGCTTCTTTCTTAATTGTGCTTAATTATATTGAATTGCATATCTTGAATAAGTGTTCTTTAATATAATTGTTTCATTTGATAAATAAAGTCATGTTTTAATAATAAAACCCCTTCAATGGTGGTGCGCTGTCTACGAAAACTCACAGTGATAGTTATGTTGATCTAGTTGCTTAAATTAATGCATTTGATTTGTGCTGAATGAGTTTTAGAATAAATTTTAAATATAACTAAATGAATTGTGTGATAAATCAATGCCATGGTTTTATAATAAAACCCCTCCAACAGAGGTGCTCTATATTATAAACCAAAGAGTAGTGATATATATTTATATCATGTTTAGATTTGGTTTGAGTCTTTGATATGCCTCTTGCTGGTGTTTTTTTGTGGCTAGTTAGTTTTTGTTTTCTTTGAATAATATAAATTGGATTATCATACTTGTTTAACTCAAATGACATTGTGCGAGTAGGCATATTCCTGGACCATGACACTTTCATTTTCACGCTTTGAATATTATAAATAAAATTTCCATGTTTAGGAAAAGTGAATGAATTTGTAAATGGTTTGTGTAGGGTGTATGATTCTTTTCCGTCTTTTTGTTTCCCTTTATACGTTGTGTCATTATGCCACTCGCTACAACCTTCTCGGGTGATCCCTTGTTATATCATATTAAATAGTTGATCTATTCTATCATCTGTCAGTGGGGCGATGGTCGGAATGTTGCCCCACCTCCTCCCCCTCCCTTCAATCCTGGACGGAAGATGTTGCCCTGCAGATGTCATTAGATCGGGACAACATGTTGCATTCACGTCGTGGTCACGCCGCGGTCACGCTGTAGTCATGCCATAGTCACACCACAGTCACGCCGTGGTCACGCCGTGGTCATGCCGCAGTCACGTCGTAGTCACGTTGCGATCACGCCACGGTCAGGCCACGGTAATGCTGTGATTTGGACCTGCTCTAGGATGACACCCTGCAGTGGTTAATAGTGACAGTATTCCACAAGTCTTGTGATCAATGTTGGGAATGAATAATCACAATTTCTGCTGGTGGAGCGATGACCGGAATGTGTCCCCGCCTCCTCCCGCTCCCTTTGATCATGGCTGGAAGATGTTGCCTTGTGGATGTCGATGGACTGGCCCAACATGACGTTGTCGTGCTGTGGTAACGCCGTGATTTGTCCCTGCTCTTTGACGACACCCCAAAGAAGTTCATAGTAATATTATTCCATGATTCTTATGATCAATGCTGAGACTGACTAATCACAATTTTTGTTGGCGGGGAGATGGTCGAAATGTTTCCCCGCCTCCTCCCACTCCCTTCACTCCTGGCTGGATGATGTTGCCTCACAGATGTTGCTAGACCGGGCCAAAATGTTGTGGTCATGCCGCGGTCACGCCGCGGTCACGCTGCGGTCACGCCACGATCACGCCACGGTCATGCTGCGGTCACGCCGTGATTTGGTCCTGCTCTAGGATGACACCCCACGGCAGTTCTTAGTTATAGTATTCCATGAGTCTTGTGATCAATGTTGAGACTGACTAATTTCAATTTCTGTCGGTGGGGTGACAGAAAAAATGTTTCCCCACCTACTCCCACTCCCTTCGCTCTGGGCCCGAAGATTCTACAATGCAGATGTCGCTGGACTAGGCGAACACGCCGCGGTCATGCCGTGGTAATGCCATGATTTTTCCCTACTCCAGAAACATCCAGCCCTCACCAGCCCCCTTCCACCTTCATTTCATCCCACTTCCACCAGCATTCCAGCCTGCAACATCCCCCCATTCCACCTTAGAATTAGCCCGCACCATCCCCCCGGCACTTGCAACCAGCCCCCTTCCACCAGTATTCATGCCGCCTTCCACCTGCATTCGTGCTCGCACTAGCCCTCAGCCACCTACAATCCAGCCCACACCAGCCACCACACAAGACACCACCCCCAGCCTCCTGAAAAACACTCATGCTAGCCCTCTACTACCTGCAAAACATCCCAAGCCACCGGTTCCATCCCTCGACCTCCTACATCCCAGCCCACACCAGCCCCTGCCACATGCCTAATAGCCCATAGCCACCTGCAATCCAGACCACACCAGCCCCCTACCACCTATTCTAGCCTGCACCAGCCCCCTTCCATCCCCCTACCACCTGCCTTCCAACCTGCACCATCCACTCCAGCCCGCACCAGCCACCATACCTTCCCCCATCCTTTTGCATTCTAGGATGCATGAGAAAAACTCCATGCAAATCACAGAAAGGAATGGAGAAAGAAGATCTTGTTTCCTGATCACTCTTTTCCTCGAAAACATTCCATGTAAACTGCCCTTAATGTTCACTAAGAACATTGGGTTAGAGGTACATCTTTTTACCCAAGATGAGAAACTAGTCAGAAAGCCAAGGAGATCCAAAGCATACCATAAGAATTCCCACCAGACTGAATCAAAATCCTTGAATTAATCGATCTTGAAGGAACCCCTAGGAACCCTAGAATCAATATGGTAGCCCAAAATAATTCCTGGGTAACAAAATTATTAGGATGAATTGGTTTTGGTATTGAAGGTTGAGGATATTTTTATCCAGCTTTATATTTATGAGTCTCTTAAGGTTATTTTTGTAACCATCCTACTAGAGGGTCCGAGTTATAAGTGGTGGAAGTCTATTATTCAGACTAATCCAGAAAAAGTCTATTCTTGTAAAAATTTTAAGGCAGGGTTCATTTAGAATTCTCTCATTATGAAGTAAAGGTACTAATGGCTATAGAATTTTCTAGGAGGGGATATCCAGGCGAGGTGTCCAAGGGCTGCCACGGGGTACCTGGGGGTCTGCAGGGCAGGGCAGAGGGTGTAGGTGAGGTGTCTAGGAGGGTCTATCCAGGGGTGTCTGAGGGTTGTCTGGGGGGTCTACAGGGCAGGGTGCAGGTGGGGTGTCCAAGGGTTGTCGGGGGTGTCGAGGGGTCTGTAGGGCCAGGGGAGGGTGTAGGTGGGGTTTCTAGGATGGGATGTCTAGGGGTGACCAAGGGCTGTCTAGTGGGGGTCTGTAGGGCAGGGGGTAGGGTGCAGGTGGGTGTCTAGGGGGCTATACAGGGGGGTATCCAAGGGTTTTCCGGGGGGGCTGATTTGAAGAGATAAACCCACGATCAATGGGACCTAACCTCATAGAAATAATTTTGCTAATTATTTTTGGAAAGGTATTCCCAATAGAAATAGGTCTGAAATCCTTTACATCCACAGCATTTTCATTCTTTGGGATCAGTGCAATAAAATTGGAGTTTATTCCATAGGGCATTGAGGCATGGTTAAAGGACTCCCTCATAGCGTTAAGGATCTCATCACGGACTATATCCCAGTAGAACAAAAAGAATTAATTTGTGAACCCATCAAGACCAACCACACTATCAAGATTTAGAGAAAAAAAGGGCATTGTTAACCTCTTTCTCATCAAGGGATACAACAAGGGATATTGTTGGATTGGTGTAGCCCGATCCGGTTGGGCCGAATGCCTGTGGACCGTAAATGTCGCAGGTCAAGCTCTGTAGTGAGCTCATTGGGGGTTGTAGGGGGCAATGTGCCCCTGATCTGGGGAACCGGGGGTCAAAGGCCCCCGGTCCAAAATTTTTGGAAGGTGTAGCAAATTTGACCACTATAGCAGTGCGGACTTTGGAGTCCACATTACTGTTGCACTTTTGAATTCCAGCCGACAGCCACTAGAGTATTGCATCCATATAAGAAATTATTCATAAGATTGAAAAAGTCTTTAATAATATTTCCTAATCTCTCCATACTACTAAATAAATCTTCTCCTCTGTGAATATCTTGACTAGGGTTGTCATCACTTGCAACTGGTCAACATATTCCTTGAAAACCCATTCTATAGAATCTGCCTCAATTAATCATGATGTGATGAATGGAAATCACCGATAACAACATGGAGATAAAATTTGACTACAGACTAGATCAAATTATCATCAACTAAAGTCGATGGAGGTGTAGCACTAGATGTGGATGAAACAATAGGAGGTTCTTGATAACTCAAAATTCCACTATAATCTAAAAGAAGTGTTTCTCTAAAATATTATAAATATACTATGTATACAAAATCTGAAGGCACTGGGGAAACAACTCTCTCAACACTAGGTAATGCATCCTTTACAGGTTATGATTTGGTAGGTACATCTAAGGGAAAATATTGAAGCTTGCCTTCTTGGTCAATTTTCCTAACAAATGATCCCTTAGGATATGCACAAGGGATGTGTAGGGGGGGCTACTGTCCAGCAGGGGGGCTGTCTAGGGGGGGTCCAGCAGGGTGGGGGGCTACTTTCCAGGGGGTCCGGCAGGGGGGGCTGCTGTCCAGGGTATAAGGCCCCAGCCTTAAACCTTACATAATCATGAGTTATTACAAGATTACACATTGAGGATCTTTTCAGGTTTAGAGTTTTATAGAATTAGATCATGAAACATGCATTACATTCCACATTTAAACAAAGTGGTTACATAAAAGGCAGTATTCATTCTTCCCATCAATGAAAACATAATTAAAATATAACACAGATTCTTTCTTGACACATCCTTGACACTATCATCACATCATGTACGTTTCCCTTGACCTGTGAAAAACATTTCAAAAACATGGGATGAGCATAAAAAGCTCAGTAAGAGTTATAAAAATATGGAAAGGAAAAATGACTTCATATATACATAAGAATTAAATCATATGTTACCCATAAAACATAGGCACTTTATCATACCTCATAATATCATGAACAAATCATAGAAATCATAAGACAAAAAGGTAACTTGAGGCATTCATAACATTCTTACGTAGGGAGTAACCCTCTTGGTTACATTTGGAATACCCATCACAGTATATTCCCTAAATCTCTTCGTAGAAACCTTAACGTTTCACTCCTTCGCGTTACCCAATGCATTGGAGAGCTATATCGGGCTCACCCGCCCTTAGTTTATCACAGAACAACCCGTTTTCATAACAATGCCCATGAACCATAACATAAATGTATCGCATAAAACATGCATAAAGGAAACATAACATTTCCACATTTCAATCACAATATAACATTTTAGTATATTGAAATAATGAATCCATTCAAAAAGAAACCATTTCCAAAACCATTTAAAACATTTAATAAAGAGATTTTTGAATCAAAGTGTCTCATACCACCTTGAAGCTTAAAATTTTAAACCATTAATATCCATATAAATAAGTCCTTAAAACCATTTTGAAAACATGGATATTAAAAAGAACAAATAATTAAAACATTTAAAACTATATTTTGGTTAAAGGGGTTTTACCAAAATTAGAGACACTTGAATACAATAATTGAGGAATAACATTTAGTCAGAAATTTATAATATCATGAGAATAAATGTATTCATGATATAATACTCCAAAGGACAGTATATACACCATATAAGAGTGAATTGGTGCATGAAAACAATGAACCCTCAATAGAAATGTCAAATGTGATGAAATCCCTTATAAAGAAGGTATCCCTAAATTAAGGACAAATAAATCTCATAAATATGTGTGACAAATATAAATAAACCCAATATAAGTGGATATTAAGTGTAAAACAATAAAATGTCATTCACATATATTCAATGGATGACATATTCAATGACTACATGTTGAACCCAAAGAAATCGAAATTGGGTTAAAAAGTTCCCTTGACAGCCTAACGGCATCACATCAAAATGAGTTGATGAGAGATAAAAAGTGTATCTCATCACTTGGACATAAAATTTACATCAATAAGGATATATTAGAACATATCCCAACATAAAAATATGTAAATGAAAGACCCAACAAAAAAAGTCTTTTAAAAAAGAGGAGGGTGAAAGGTTCCCTTACCGACTTGGGTATCTTTCAAAACATACACCCCATGAAAGAAGGACAATAGATCATTGATGTAAATACTCATAAACGAAAGTATATTACACAAATAGTAGAATAATGGGCAGTACATACACCACTCAATGGAATTTTTGGAAAATGTAGCATAAATCTAACGTGAAAAAAAGTGAGATGAAAAATCCCTTACGAAAACTCGGCAGCCTAACGGCGCCACATAAAACTTCTGAATATGGATTGATGAGATCAAATATGGTATCTCATCACATTACAATAAAATGTACAGAAATAGGAATATAAAATAACATCCCCCAACATTACAAATAGGAGCTTAAAAGAAGTGACATAAAGGAGAGTACTTAAAAAGAAAGAGAGGGGTTAGATCTCTTACGAATGTTCGGCAGCCTAACGACGCCACTCAAAACTTCCAAAATGGATTTATGAGAGTGAATAGGGTCTCTCATCACATGAAAATAAAAATTAAAGTAAGTGTAATATAAAAGATCATCCCAAAAACAAGAAATATGAGCTTTAAAAGTAATGACATAAAAGTGTGTACTTAAAAAGAAAGAGAGGAGTAGGATCCCTTACCTCGGGTCCGACTTGACTTGATCGTTCTTTAATCTCCTGAATAATAAACTTGAGTTAATTTCTACTTACTTAAGAACCTTTTTCAATTTCATTATTCCTTTTATATCACTTATTACCATGTCATAAACATTATTTAATCATTTAAGTTAATAATATTTGTTTTGTCGATATTTGGTTCTTAAGTCGAATGTGGACTTCTTACAATTACATGTTGTTCGTGTGGCCAAATGTTTATTATATCCAGAATTGTATTCATGATGTAGATATCATATATGTCATATATATCCAGTAAATGCATTCATTTATAACATTAAATAATCATTTAGAGGTAAGAAATGAAATGCACCGTTCATCGAGACGGTAAGCCGTACGTACGCATGAACACTACTTTCATTTCTATTTCGTATTTTATAGAATGAAATAATAATTATATAATGGTATATTATAATTCCATTATAATATCATATATAATATCATAGTTCCATCCTTTATACGTCCCACATATGGTATTTAACAATCAAATCACTTTGAGGGGGCGGTAGTCCGCACTTCCTTAAATTAAGATATCGCGTTTACCCATAATGGAACCCATAAAGGTATGCCCAAAATGAAAAAAAACAGAATCTTAAGGAAAACATAAACATATTATATATCATATATAAAAATAGTGACATCATAATGGCCACATTTGAAGGTGTTAAATGAGTATTGAACAATCATCGTTTCGGGAGGCAGAATTTCACCATCCACAGAAACCGTATGTTCTTTAACCATTTTATGTAGTTGTGTGAGAGTGTAGCTCGAATAAATCTTATAACAACATCCTAGTATATTTAATATACTGTTGTTGTTACAAAAGAAGTAAATAAAAAGAGTTTAGGGGGTTGTAGAAGCAAAATAAAACAAATGAACATGAGAGAATGAATTGCTTTTAAAAGTGTAACTCCTTTTGATTTGAGCCTAAAGGCTTCCTTTGAAAGGATTATTCCCAAAGGGAATCCTCTAGGATGAGGAGAGGGATGTGGAGAGAGTAAATGGGCAGGGGTTGGCCGATCAAAAATCTTGAGGAGTGTGTGAAATGAGGTAGAGGTGGGGGCCTTTTATAAGAGGAGAGGATGGGCACTTTTTAGAAAGTAAGAAATATTACTTTATTTGAAAATGTGTTTCGGTTTTAAAATGTCACACATTGATATAATTCGTGGATAAGGTGATAAGGGTTCTAAATCCACCCATCCAATAATTTTTGGACATGTGTAGGTCATAGAGTTTACATTATCTTCTCATTTTATTTAAATCGTCAGATAATGATGTCATCGCTGCATCATTATGATGTCATAAATAATTTAATTTATTTAATGTCTAAAAATTGTAAAAAAATTACTATGATGTAGGAAATCTTTTTATCTTTCCAAAGACTATTTATAATAAAAAATCTGACTTGTATAGCCCAACTTAACAATTGTTTTAGTAAAACATATTATGTTTGTGTCATTTTTACTTTTACATTAAATAAAAAGTTATTTATGTCATTTCCCAACCAAAGTGGCTCCATGGGGTCCCCAAGTTGACCCATGGCTTGTCTTGGTCGGCCATTACACATCCAATGAGGTTAGGACATGTTTCAAGTTCATTTCATATTATTAAAACATTATTTTTACCTTCAACTACACTATTTACCTCTAATCGCGATTAAAAACTTAATAAGTTACTATTCACCAAAAAATTATTTTTATCCCATTGAACCACATTTTACTTCTTAATGAAAACCATGTATGTTGGATTTTTGAAATTCAAAACACAAAGATGGAAAATTTTCATTTAAACGGAAAAATCAGTTTTTTATAAATACCACTTAGTGGTGTCACTATTCATCAAAAATTGATGTTTTTCAGAAAAATCCAAAAAATTCACCCTAAGCTATATTTGTTATTCCGAATTCAAAAATGAATTCTATTTTACAAAATTAAAAACATATAAGTCAAATTAATTAATTTAATAATTAATTCCCGCTGTCAGAGCAAATAGTGTGTTTTTATGAAACAATAAGTATCAAAAGATTGAAACTGGTTTAAGTCTGATTTCAAAGTGAAATTAATTCCAACGACCACTATTGGATTTAATGGTAAAAATATATTCTAATTTCACTTTAAAAAAAATTAAAAAGATAATCTAATCATATAAATAAATTAGATTAAAAATAGGTTTTGAATTAAAATACAACATTTTACACTATTCATTAAAAAAATGAACTTTATCGAAAAGATACCAAATATTTACATAAAGTAAATTTTGATGTCCCGATTCTTAATAAGAGTTTTATTTGGTCCAAAAGAATGTTTAAGAGTGAACAAAACTATATTTAATGATGTTTCAACATCCAAAGGTGATAAGTGAACCTTTAGTGAAAACTAGGGCATATACGCCTAAAATTGAATTCTTTCCGTATTTTAAGCCTCTATCCTTTATTGGATAAATGTAAAAACATTTAAAAACATATATAATCATATTTTAGTTATTTCTATCCATTCCCTCCATTACAACGGCTACATGTTAACTGCCATTTAAAATAATATTATTTTATTATTAGAGTGCAACGTAAGATTCCCAAGAAACTCGTTGTTGCGTGTTGGGTACGCCATCGAGCATGGTGTCCCCTTTAAAGTCATATCAATATTTTATTCACAAATATGAATAAATATGAAAATGTCATATTCTTTATTTACCTCGGGTGTTACATCTTTCCCCCCTTTTGGGAATTGCATCCTCGCAATTTTTAAAATTGAGCTTGGATACATCCTTGAAAGTCCCACATTGGAACAAGAGTCAGTAAAACAATCACTTTAAAATAAAGAAAGATAAGCACAGAGGTCACCCGAGTTAACCCATACTAGGATTCCAAGTATGAAAATATGGACATGGAGGAAAAAACAAAGGGTCATGTTCTGATGGAGAGTGATAGAAAACATGTTTAGGAGAAAGTTAACAATAAGAAAATCACAAACTTGTGATGGGTTAAACGGTATTCGATTCCCCATTAGGAAAAGTTAATAGACAACATTTTTGTTTTAAGTTACTTTTTATTGAGGAATTTATTCATAAGGAAACATAATCACTTATCATGTTGACTTTCAACTTTTACTATATTCCTTAATCAAACTCATATTTTTTCCAAAAGACAAGTATTTAGGGAGACTTGTTCGCATTAAGAGTACTATAATCAAATTCTAGAGAATCACTTAATCCTCAAAAGAGAACTATATACATCCCATGTCTTTAGGCTTTAACCAAAACCAAAACCAAAAAGGTTAGTACAAGGTTAGATAATCCAGAAAAGGATAACCCATTAAAAAGAAAATCCATGCTTAATCTCCAAAATTTGTCCAACAAAACCCAAAGTTCAACGAGGACCATCCGATAAACAATTTGTCCATAAAATTCTTCAAAGTAAACCAATATAAGATTGAAACCCAAATATTTGAAGGATTTAGTCACATAGTCTTCCAAGTTAAATCGTAACATTTATCTCCAAACAACATCAGTTTCTCCTAAAGTCTTGTATTGAAAAGTAATTAACCTAATCACATATCCTCTATGATAGGTTAATCATTTTCATAAATAACCCAAAATCAACTTACTCTTAAAAAAAGAATCAGTCAAACTAACGAGGGACTTCACATAGTCCAGTGGTAGGTGATAAATACCAGTTGCACTTTGATTGTGGGTTCGATTCCCATAGCTTTGTCCGACGCGACGGGTAGTCACACGGTCTACGTGTTGTCCTTTTCCAAAACTATATAATTCTAAAATAATTCCCCAAAAAGGGATAAAATCATCAAAAATAACCATAACATAATTTAACCTCAATTTTATCTCATGCCTTTCACTTCAATCATAACATATAGTAACCCATAATTACCTCAAAAGTAAGGATCATATAAACCCAAATGGTTCTTTATAACTATGTCCACAAAAGAAAAGATAACTATTACTTGAATAAAATTTGCCTATATTAAACATCTGGGTTACACATAATATAAAAAGTCTTCTAATGTAACCTCATCATCAAAAGAGACTTAATACTCTTAAGAATTTCACCATAACTCTTGAAGCCCTTATATGTTGACATCTTACTTATTCAACATTCTTCATGATCCATTATCCATTCCTTTCCAACTTATTCCGAAATACCTCTTTCCTACAAACAAAATCATGAATCATATCCTAAGATTCCAAAATAGGAAAACAATAGTCATGAAATAGTACATACCTTTGATTGGTCATTTTCAGTTTCTTCATCCTCAATCGGAATGGCATTAGGTATTGGTAAACGAATATTGGTACGCTCTTGGTGACCCCATTCACGAAACATCTTCATCGGACATGTGTTTGCATAATGACCATGCACACAACATTTAAAACATTCAATTGATCCCTCAGAAAGAACTTCTTTCCCTTTCCTTGAGTCAACTGGATGCTTCCTTTTTCCATGGAAGGTTCTTGCTTTATGACCTTCATTTCCACATCTATAGCATATTTCTGTCCCTTTGAAACATTTTCCTAGGTGTTTCTTTCCACATCTTTGACACATAGGTTTTTTAACACACTTACCTTTATGATTATTACCTGTACTTCCGTAGGGATTTGTTTCTTACATATATGATGCCTTAGAGAAATCTCCAAGGTTTAGGTGGTCAATCATGACTCTAGATAGTTGGTTGAGGATAATCACAATAGTTCTCATTGCAGATCCCATATCATTCAGTTGCTTGCTCAAAAAACTGTCACAGTTTCCTTCACATCCACTGTTACTTTGGTGCCTGCTAGATCCAGCCATTTACTAAAACCAAAAATGTCAGTGTGAGTATATCAACAAAACCATCATGTACTAATGAGTAAGATAAACACTAAGATATACTTACTCATTCACTTTATATAAAAATAGGACTTTTTCTGAAATCCTAACCATTATGGTAATGTCACTTATGCTTAAAGAATACCCTAACCTCTAAAGTTATCTAAACCGACCTTTGATACCAACTATAAGGCCCCAGCCTTAAACCTTACTTAATCTTGAGTTATTACAAGATTACACATTGAGGATCTTTTCAGGTTTAGAGTTATAGAAAATTAGATCATGAAACTTGCATTACATTCCACATTTAAACAAAGTGGTTACATAAAAGATAATATTCATTCTTCCCATCAACAGAAACATAATTAAAATATAACACGGATTCTTTCTTGACACATCATTGACACTATCATCACATCATGTACCTTTCCCTTGACCTGTGAAAAACATTTCAAAAACTTGGGATGAGCATAAAAAGCTCAGTAAGAGTTATAAAAATATGGAAAGTAAACATGAGTTCATATATACATAAGAATGAAATCATACTTTACCCATAAAACATAGGCACTTTATCATACCTCATAAAATCATGAACAAATCATAGAAATCATAAGACATAAAGGTAAATTGAGGCATTCATAACATTCTTACGTAGGGAGTAACCCTCTTGGTTACGTTTGGAATACCCATCACAGTATATTCTGTAAATCTCTTCCGAGAAACCTTAACGTTTCACTCCTTCGCGTTACCCAATGCATTGGAGAGCTATATCGGGCTCACCCGCCCTTAGTTTATCACGGAACCACCCGTTTTCATAACAATTCCCAAGAACCATAACATAAATGTATCGCATAAAACATGAATAAAGGAAACATAACATTTCCACATTTCAATCACAATATAACATTTTAGTATATTGAAATAATGAATCCATTCAACAATAAACCATTTCCAAAACCATTTAAAACATTTAATAAAGAGATTTCTGAATCAAAGTGTCCCATACCACCTTGAAGCTTAAAATTTTAAACCATTAATATCCATATAAATAAATCTTTAAAACCATTTTGAAATCATGGATATTAATAAGAACAAATAATTAAAACATTTAAAACGATATTTTGGTTAAAGGGGTTTTACCAAAATTAGAGACACTTGAATACAATAATTGAGGAATAACATTTAGTCAGAACTTTATAATATCATGAGAATAAATGGATTCATGATGTACTACTCCAAAGGACAGTATATACACCATATAATAGTGAATTGGTGCATAACAACAATGAACCCTCAATAGAAATGTCAAATGTGATGAAATCCCTTATAAAGAAGGTATCCTTAAATTAAGGACGAATCAATCTCAAAAATATGTGTGAAAAATATAAATACACCCAATATAAGTGGATATTAAGTCTAAAACAATAAAAGGTCATTCACACATATTCAATGGATGACATATTCAATGACTACATGTTGAACCCAAAGAAATCGAAATTGGGTTAAAAAGTTCCCTTGACAGCCTAACAGCATCACATAAAACTTCCGAATATGGATTGATGAGATCAAATAGGGTATCTCATCACATTACAATAAAATGTACAGCAATAGGAATATAAAAGAAAATCCCCCAAAATTACAAAGAGGAGCTTAAAATAAGGGACATAAAGGAGAGTACTTAAAAAGAAAGAGAGGGGTTAGATCTCTTACGAAAGTTCGGCAGCCTAACGGCGCCACTCAAAACTTCCACAATGGATTCATGAGAGAGAATAGGGTCTCTCATCACATGAACATAAAACTTACAGCAAGTGTAATATAAAAGATCATCCCAATAACAAGAAAGATGAGCTTTAAAAGGAATGACATAAAAGTGTGTACTTAAAAAGAAAGAGAGGAGTAGGATCCCTTACCTCGGGTCTGACTTGACTTGATCGTTCAATAATCTCCTGAATAATAAACTTGAGTTAATTTCTACTTCCTTAAGAACCTTTTTCAAGTTCATTATTCCTTTTTTATAACTTATTACCATGTCATAAACATTATGTAATCATTTAAGTTAATAATATTTGTTTTGCCGATATTTGGTTCTTAAGTCGAAAGTGGACTTCTTACAATTACATGTTGTTCGTGTGGCCAAATGTTTATTATATCCAGAATTTTATTCATGATGTAGATATCATATATTTCATATATATCCAGTACATTCATGCATTTATAACATTACATAATCATTTAGAGGTAAGAAATGAAATGCACCGTTCATGGAGACGGTAAGCCGTACGTACGCATGAACGCTACTTTCATTTCTATTTCGTATTTTATAGAATATAATAATAATGAAATAAAGGTTTATTATAATTCCAGTATAATATCATATATAATATCATATTTTCATCCTTTATACGTCCCACATATGGTATTTAACGAATCAAATCACTTTGAGGGGGCGGTAGTCCGCACTTCCTTAAATGAAGATATCGCGTTTACCCATAATGGATCCCATAAAGGTATGCCCAAAATGATAAAAAACAGAAGCTTAAGGAAAACATAAACATATTATATATCATATATAAAAATATTGACATCATCATGGCCACCTTTGAAGGTGTTAAATGAGTATTGAACAATCATCGTTTCGGGATGCAGAATTTCGCCATCCACGGAAACCGTATGTTCTTTAACCATTTGATGTAGTTGTGTGAGAGTGTAGATCCAATAAATATTATACAAACATCCTAGTATATTTAAGATACTGGTGTTGTCACAAAATAAGTAAATAAAAAGAGTTTAGGGGGTTGGAGAAGCAAAATAAAACAAATGAACATGAGAGAATGAATTACCTTTAAAAGTGTAACTCCTTTTTATTTGAGCCTAAAGGATTCCATTGAAAGGGTTTTTCCCAAAGGGAATACTCTAGGATGAGGATATGGATGTTGAGAGAGTAAATGGGCTGGGTTTGGCCGATCAAAAGGCTTGAGGAGTGTGTGAAATGAGGTAGAGGTGGGGGCCTTTTATAAGAGGAGAGGAGGGGCACTTTTTGGAAAGTAAGAAGTATTACTTTATTTGAAAATGTGTTTCGGTTTTAAAAGGTCCCACATTGATATAATTCGTGTATAAGGTGATAAGGGTTCGAAATAAACCCATCCAATAAGTTTTGGACATGTGTAGGTCATAGAGTTTACATTATCTTCTCATTTTATTTAAATCGTCAGATAATGATGTCATCGCTGCATCATTATGATGTCATAAATAATTTAATTTATTTAATGTCTAAAAATTATAAATAAAATTACTATGATTTAGGAAATCTTTTTAGCTTTCCAATGACTATTTATAATAAAACATCTTACTTGTATAACCCCAATAAAAAATTGTTTTAGTAAAACATATCATGTTTGTGTCATTTTTACTTTTACATTAAATAAAAAGTTATTTATGTCATTTCCCAACCAAAGTGGCTCCATGGGTTCCCCAAGTTGACCCATGGCTTGTATTGGTCGGCCATTACACATCCAATGAGGTTAGGACATATGTCAAGTTCATTTCATATTATTAAAACATTGTTTTTACCTTAAACTACACTAATTACCTCTAATCGCGATTAAAAACTTAATAAGTTACTATTCACCAAAAAATTATTTTTATCCCATTGAACTACATTTTACTTCTTAATGAAAACCATGTATGTCGGATTTTTGAAATTAAAAACACAAAGATGGAAAAATTTCATTTAAACGGAAAAATCAGTTTTTTATAAGTACCACTTAGTGGTGTCATTATTAATAAAAAATTGATGTTTTTTAGAAAAATCCCAAAAATTCACCCTAAGATATATTTGATATTCCGAATTCAAAAATGAAGTCTATTTTACAAAGTTCAAAACATATAAGTCACATTAATTAATTTAATAATTAATTCCCGCTGTCAGAGCAAATAGCGTGTTTTTATGAAACAATAAGTATCAAAAGATTGACACTGGTTTAAGTCTGATTTCAAAGTGAAATTAATTCCAATGACCACTATTGGATTTAATGGTAAAAATATATTCTAATTTTACTTTAAAACATATTCAAAATATAATCTAATCATATAAATAAATTATATTAAAAAGAGGTTTTGAATTAAAATACAACATTTTACACTATTCATTAAAAAATGAACTTTATCCGAAAGATACCAAAAATTTACACAAAGTAAATTTTGATGTCCTGATTATTAATAAGAGTTTTATTTGGTCTAAAATAATGTTTAAGAGTGAAAAAAACTATATTTAATGATGTTTCAACATCAAAAGGTGATAAGTGAACCTTTAGTGAAAACTAGGGCATATACGCCTAAAATTGAATTCTTTCCATATTTTAAGCCTCTATCATTTATTGGGTAAATGTAAAAACATTTAAAAACATATATAATCATATTTTAGTTATTTCTATCCATTCCCGCCATTACAACGACTACATGTTAACTACCATTTAAAATAATATTATTTTATTATTAGAGTGCAACGTAAGATTCCCAAGAAACTCGTTGTTGCGTGTCAGGTACGCCATCGAGCATGGCGTCCCCTTTAAAGTCATATCAATATTTTATTCACAAATATGGATAAATATGAAAATGTCATATTCTTTATTTACCTGGGGTGTTACACAGGGGGTCCAGCAGGGGGAGCTATCTTGCGGGGGGGCTGCTATCCAAGGGGGTCCAGTAGGGGGGTTGGGGGCTACTATCCAGGGGGTCCAGGAGGGGGAAGGGAGGGGGAGAAGTGTGGGTATAAGGGATGAGCATTACTATGTTCTACCTTGTTTTGTAGGTACTTTTGAGCTGGTTTCAGACTTTTTTAATAGTTTTTCTTATAGGGAGACTCATGTAAGTGCAGTTATGTGTTTTATATATATTTGTATTTGTTTAATTCTAATTATGTAAGAATATTTCGTGTATAAATTAATTTGGAGGGGACTGGTAGGAGGGGTAGGGGAAACTAGTAGGGGGTACAACGGTGGGTTATCAGGGGCAGGGGAGAGGGGAAACGGGCAGGGTAGGGGGGTGGCAGGACTGGAAAGGGGTATCGGGAACTGGTAGGGGTAGGGGGGAACTATCAAGGGTACTGGATGGGGGGAGGGGTCGGACAGGGAGGGGACTAGTTAGGGAGACTGGCAGGGGGTAACTGACAGGGGGTGGGGTGTCCAGTTTCTAGGAGGGTGTCTAGGGGGTCTGTCTAGGGTTTAAGGGGGTGTCCAGGTTCTTGGGGGGTGTCCAGGGTCTGTCTAGGGGGTGTCCAGGGTTTGGGGGGGTCTGTCCTAGGGGTTATATCCAGGGTCTATCTGGGGGGGGTCTATCCAGGGGGTCTGGGGGGGGGGGTTTCAAGGTTTGGGGGGAAGGACTGCCAGGTAGAAGGGGTGAACTAGCAGGAGGGGGGGAACTAGAAGGAGGGACTGGTGGGGGGACTACTAAGGGTCAGGGGGTAACTGGCAGGGGGTGCAAGGGTTGGGGTCTCCAGGTTCTGGGGGGTTGTCAATGGGGATCTTTCCAGGGTATGGGGGGTGTCCAGGTTCTGGGGGGTGGGTTCTAGGGTCTGTACAGAAGGGGGGAGGGGGGTCTGTCGAGGGGGGTCTGGGGGGTGTCCAGGTTTGGGGGGTTTAGGGTCTGTCTAGGAGGGTGGAGGTGGCTGTACAGGGGAGTGGAGGTCTAGGCTATCTAGTGGGATCTGTCCAGGGTCTGGGGGTGTCTAGGGTCTGGGGGTGTCCAGGGTCTGTCTAGGGGGGTATCCAGGGTCTAGGAGGTCTGTCCTGGGTCTATCTGGGGGTGTCTAGGGTGTGTGGGGGGGTGTCTAGGGTCTGTCTGAGGGGGTGTCTAGGGTCTGTTTGGGGGGTGTCCAGAGATTGGGGGGAGGTTTCTAGGGTCTTTCTGGGGGGTGCCCAGGGACTATTTGGGGGGGTGTCCAGGGTCTGCCCAGGAGGGGGGCTTTGTAGGGGGATGTCCAGGGGGGATTCGTAGGGGGGAGGGGCTATCCAGATGAGGGGTTTTTATATAGGGTGGGGGTGTCCAGAAGAGAGGGGGTTGCAGGGGTGTGGGCTACTCCAGGGGGGGCTAGCAGGGGGTGGGGCTATTTTTTATCGTTTTTCAGACCTTATAGCCATAGTTTCTAACAGTGGATACAGGTCTATTTCCATGGGTTTTTACAATGGCTATAGGTTTAATGCCACAATTTCTAACTGTGGTAATAAATTGTGTCCCTCCTCTAGTATACCCATGGTTCTAAACCGTGGATATATTGATATTACAATAGTTCAAACCGTGGTTGTATAACTATAGCCACGGTTTGAATTGTGGCTCTATACCTATAGCCATAGTTCCAAACCGTGGCTATAAGTCTAGGCCTATAGCCACACCAAACTTAGCCATAGTTTTAAACTCTGGATACAGCCCAAATTTCTACTAGTGATTATGCGGAATCATAAGTTTAAAGGGATTGTATTTTAGTCTTATACAATGCCTTAAATTTTTATGCTTATTTATAAAATTTTCCTCTATATTTTTATCCTTACTGAGTATATGAGATCACCCTTTTCTTATGTTTTATTTTTCCCAGGACGCGAAGTATTATATTATAATTGACCTCCAGGAATACAATAAGGGATACGAGTGTGTTCAAAGGAGTCACAATGTTGTTTTTTTCATTTCATAATGTATTTTAAAAATTATGTATGTATCTAGAACATCCATGGATACTAAACTGACGGGTATTTTGGGATTTGATCCCTTGTGATCATGCCAATGTTATGTAATAATGTGCCAACTCTGGGTAACCAGGGTCGAGGCATTACAGTTGGTATCAGAGGAAGTTTAGTAAAAACCTTGAAAACTATATTTAGAAAAACACTGATTACAGAACATTACCCTAAGATAAACTTTGAGTATTAGTATAGAAGAACTTCCTAGAATTTTGGTAATGTAAAGATTTTGCGAATTTTTCAAGAAAATTTATCCCTGTCTGGATACAAATAGGTAGAGGTGGCTCTGAAACAGATGTACCTAGAATTGAAACCTCTGAAAAGGAGTTTCAAGCTTGACCTAAGTATCTTGGTACATGACAACGGGCCTTGCTGCAATCTTGATATTGACACTCCTGGGGGATATGCTTGGGATAATTCACATTTTCTTTTTAAACCATTATGAAGGATTTATGATTAAATAATTCTTCAAAGAATACATATTTATGATTATGGATTATATGAATAAACTATTCAATTTGTCTTAGGTATTATACAAGTTTGAAATTATGCATTGTGATTCATAAAATAACCTTGTGTATGCCATTGTTTAGAATTGGATCATAGTGGAAGGAATGGAAACTGTATCAATGCACGTAATCCATGTAGGGATTTACCTAGTAATCAAGATAATTATAGTGGAGATGGTGATTCAAGTGGTTCCGAACATCTTACATCCATACTGGGACAACTCACTCAGGTTATAAATAATTACCTTACCCATATAGAGCACCCTGATCCACAACGCGGAGGATCAATGGTATATCGCTTTATGAGGTAAAAAACATCAACATTAAATGGTTCAAAAAATTCATTTGTAGTTAAAAAATGGATAATTTCCTTAGAGAAAATATTTCATGCTTTGGGGAGTAGTAAAAGGGAAAAAGTTTCAATGACATTTTATCTCCTCACAGGAGATGCAGATCAGTGGTGGTCATTAATTCAAACACAAAGGAAGATGAATAAGTATCAAATATGTAATTAAGGGAGTTTAAAGACCTTTTATTAGAAAAATAATTATCTCATGAACATCAAGAATATATGTAAAGGTAATTTCTGTGTCTAAGGAAAAAGGATGATGAGAATGTCGCAAAGTATGAGGTGAATGTTACAAGGTTAGAAATGCATGCTACAAATTATATACATAACCCAAGGAGTAAGATTGATTGATTCTTTGATGGGTTAAATATATTTTTCCATCAAGCTATAGTCTCAAAATCCTTCTCATCGTAAGAATATATAGTCACATACGCCATCAAGACAAAAAATAAATTCTCTAAGTCTTGCGAATTTAAATAAAAGAAAGAGAATAAGAGATCTGATGAACACTTTGGAAATGGAAATAAGGGGAATAATGGAATAGTTGAATTTACACCATGCATTAAATGTGGAAAGAACACCCCAATACTTGATTGAAAGAGATGGGAGTTTGTTACAAGTGAGGATAAAAGGTCCACCAAGCTTGTGATTGTAATGATAAGAAAGTGGTATTAAATGTTGAATGCTACAGTTGTAGATAAATGAGGCATTATGAAAATGAATGTCTTAAGCACAAAAGAAACTTACCTCAGAAAAGGAAAAGGGAGAAATTCCAAAATTAAGCAATCACTACTTCTGAGTTTGAAGTTCCTAATGATGTGGTATAGGTACATTAATTGTTTCCTCTAATTTAGCCAATGCTTTATTTGATTATGGATCATCGAATTCTTTCAGATCTTCCTAATTTTCCAAAAAAAATAGATATTTCCAATTTTATTTAATAAGGGATTTTTTAGTCAAAACTCTTAGGGGAATTATCATTGTAACAATGTTTTGTCAATAAGTTACTATTATTCCATATAAACGTGTGTTATCTATTGATCATATTATCATACCCATGATTTAATTTGATATAATCCTCAGCATGGATTGGATTTTGAACCATGTTGAAAAAAATTATTATAAGAAGAAAGAGAATACAATTTTTGGTGGTGATAAGAAATCCCTTATCTTTAGAGTAGAAACATCACCATCTACTTCTCATCTAGAACCACCCCTAGTAGCTATACTAAATTCAATTATTGGTGAGGAAGGGAGTGAAATAACTTTGGGTGAGGAGAAGAATGTACATATAGAGGATGTACTTATTATTCAATAATATATTGATGTGTATTTTGAGGATTTACTTGTAGATCCTCTAGAAAGAGAAATTTAATTTTACTTTGACTTAATTCTTGTTTCAAGGACCATATTAATGACCCCTTATATAATGGACACTGTGGAATTAGTGGAACTAATGAAACAACTAGAATAATTGGGTAAAAAAGGATTTATTTACCCTACTGTTTCTCTATGGGGAGCCCCTATTATTTTGGTTAAGAAGAAAGATGGATCTATGAGGTTGTGCATTGACTAGAGGGAGATCAATGCTATAAAAATAAAGAACAAGTATCCCCTACCTCACATTGATGATTTATTTGATCAACTTCATGGAGCTCAATATTTTTCAAAGATTGACCTTCAATCATGATATCATTAGTTCGTCCTAAAGAAGGAATACATTCCAAAGACAACATTTCATACCAGGTATGGGCATTATGAGATTATAGTAATGCCTTTTGGAATGACTAATTCACAATATATTTTCATGGATGTAATGAACATATTTTTCATGGAATATCATGATGACTTTGTAGTGGTATTTATTGATGATATCTTGGTATACTCCAAAATCTATGAAGATCATGAAAATCACTTCCGCAGTATTCTAAAAACTACTTGAGAAAATGAATTATATGGGCTGTTTAGCAATTGTGAATTCTGGCTTCAAAAGATTTGTTTTCTTGGCCATATTGTCTCTAAGGATAGATTATTTGTTGATCATTAAAAGATAAAGGAAATCCATGAATGGATAGCACTGACATGTATAACTGAGGTATGTAGTTTTATTGGTTTAGCAGGTTACTATCAGCATTTCGTCCATAATTTTTCTCTATTGGCTAACCCATTAACCAAGCTCACCGATAAAGGGGTTAAATTTGTTTGGACAAAAGAGTCGGAAAAATGTTTTGAAAAACTGAAGATAATGTTAGTCAATTCTCTTATCTTGACTCTACCATCAGGTAATGATGGGTATGTTATTTATAGTGAAGCTCCAATGGAAGGACTAGGTTGTGTCTTTATGTAGAATGATTGGGTTATTGCCTATGCATCATGGCAGTTAAAAATTCATAAACCAAACTATCCCACTCATGATCTTGAGTTATAAATTGTAATTTTTTCTTTGAATATATGGAGACAATATCTATATGGTAAAAAATGTGATATTTATACTGATCATAAGAGATTGAAGTATATTTTCTCACAAATAGAACTCAACATGAGGCAAAGGAGATGTCTTGAACTACTCAAGGATTATGATTGCACTATACAAACCCACCCGAGGAAGGTAAATAAGGTGGATGATGCTTTGAGAAAAAAGGATCATTGAGTTATGAACAAGATGAGAGTTTAAAGGGATCCTATATTCATGGATCCAGTAAATATGGATATGGGAATATTCATGGAAGGTGAAACATAAATACCTTTTCAAATTGTTGCTAATCCATCTTTACTAGAAAGGGTGAAAAGTTCTCAGACTAATGATGAGGATTTATGAAAGAAAATTAAATATTTTAATTATGGGGGATTGATCAACTTCATATATGAAGATGGAATTTTGAAATTTTGGAAGATAATTTGTGTTCCTGACATACCTGATCTAAAGATGGAATTTTTGGATGATTCTCATAGCTCTAATTTCTCTATACACCTTAGTATCACTAAGATATATACAGATTTGAGGGAACAAGTTTTGTCGGAAAACATGAAGAGGGAGATTTCTGATTATGTGTCAAGATTTATGGTTTGTTAAGAGGTGAAGGTTGGAAGACAAAATCCTAGAGGATTCATGCAAACTCTTCCCATAGCTGAGTGGAATTGGGATGATATTATGATGGAAATTGTCTTAAGGCTACCAAAGACTCTTAGAAGGAATGATGCAATATGGGTCATTGTTTTTCGTCTTACCAAGTCAACACATTTTCTTGTAATAAGTGAATATTTACCACTTGAATGTTTAGAAAGACAATATATTAATGAAATTGCAATACTTCATGGTGCACCCCTATCAATTTTTTCTGGTCATGATCCCCGTTTTACATCAAAATTCTAGAAAATTATTTAGAAATATTTGGATACAGAACCTCATTTGAGCACTTCCTATCACCCTCAAATTGATAGACTATCAGAATGGACTATTGAATCCTAATAAGACATGTTGAGATCTTTCTCAATTGTCTTTCAAGGTAGGTGGGATCAGTATTTACGTCTGGTAGAATTTTCCTATAATAATAGCTTCCACTCTAGTATCTAGATGCACCATATGAAGCGTTATATGGAAAGAGATTTCGCACACCAACTTGTTGGGATGATGTTGGTGAAAGAAAACTCATAGGCCTAGAACCTGTTGAGGAAACAATAGAAAAATGTGAATATTATCCAAAACCACATCAAAGTAGCTCAAAGTAGGCAAAAGAGATATTCGGATAACCGAAGGAAGTATTTTTTATTTCAAGTAGGACGTCATGTCTTCTTGATGGTATCTCCATGGAAGGGTGTTATATTTTTCAGTAATAATGGTAAATTAATTCTCAGGTACATTTGACCTTTTGAAATTCTATAATGAATTGGAGTTGTAGCTTTCCATTTGGAAATGCTGCCAAGTCTCTCTAAAGTTGGTCTATTCCAAGAATCACTATTGAGAAAATAAATGCACGACCCACATCTTGTACTAGCCTACGATGAAATAGAACTGGAACTCAATCTATTTTATTTTGAAGAGCCTATCAAGATTGTTGATATTATAGAACAAGTGTTGAGAAACTGGACGACTTGTCTGGTAAACATTCTATGGAGAAACCATAAAATGGAAGAGGCCACATGGGAACCCGAGAAACTTATGATGAAGAACTTCCCAAATCTTTTTATGCAGTAATATTCTAGAAATTTTTCAGATGAGATTATTTGAAGTAAGTAAGAATGTAACACCCGAAACATCCATGGTATGCTTCTCATTGAATAATACAATAGCTTTCATTGTACGCAACTTCATGTTATAGCACACCAGACCAATAAAACAAGATGTTATGAATAGTAATACCCACTTTTTGAAATTTTATACATTTTATTCTTCAAAATGAACTTTATTTTTGGATTTGGAATATCAAAAGTAGCTTAGGGTAAAATATTGGTATTTTTTTGAAAACATTCAATTTTTTATGAATAGTAAAAAACACTATGTTATTGTTTAAAACTGACATTTATTTAAATAATTATTATTTTTATTTAAATATATTTTTAAGTAAAAATAGATACATAATACCTATATTATTTCAATCTAATTCATTGGAGTCATTTTATAATAAGATTAGATGTCTTAAATTTTATTGAACTCTTTAACGTCTTTTACACACCTTCTAGGCACATTTGCAAATTTGCATAAAACGTAATTTTACAAATTCAATGATTTAAATTTCAAAAATACAACAGATATGGTTGACATTAGTATGTAAAATTTGGTTCAATATGATGAAAATAATTTTTTGTGAATACAAACTTTTGAATTTTATTTTCCACGATTAAAATTAAATAGGGAAATTAAAGGTAAAAATTATATTAAAATTACCCTAAAACATTTCCTAATTCTATTGTATAAGGTTTTTTTCGACCAAAATCATCCTTAGGAATAAAATTTTATCCACTTGGATAAGACTAGGACATTTTTTATTATTTTATTTAAAGAAGAGGTAAAAGTGTAAAATTCAATGTTTAATAACTAAACCATTTTTAATATAGGGTTATACATAAGATAAATTTGAATATAAATATTCATTAGAAATCTAAAATGATTTCCAACATCATGGTATTTTATTTATAATTTTTATACCTTAAATAATTAAATTTATTTATGACACATTGATGATGCAGTAATTACCTTTTTAATGAATGATTAAAATAATTGATATTATAAATATCAAAATAAATTTAAATTGAGAATTTTGATGAATTAAACTAATTTTATAGGTTAATATGACATTTTAGGGTTGATTTGATTTATTTTTGATGATTTAATCAAGTTCTTTTGTCTTAAAAAAACAAATACTAAATAAAGTCAAAATTGACATAAATGAGTTTTCAGAACGAATAATACATTATTAAAGGATATAATATTTGTTAAAATATAAGGTTTAGCCAAGGAATTATGTAATAATTTATATGTCATTAATTAACCACTTTAGGTTCTATTGGCATATTATAGTATGTTTATTAACCATGTAATATAAAAATACAAAAAAACATGGTAAAGGTTACACTATTTAACTAAGAATTAAATCTAAAAATAAGGTTAATATGGTGACCTAAACTTGTATAAAACCTATTGGTTGAGAATATTTATACCCATAACTTCCTTATCCTTGAAATAAATCCATTTTCAGCCATTATAAAATGAAAATTATTTTATAATAAAATAATATTTCCAGATTTTCCTAAAATGACCCTTACCTCTCTTATAAAAGGGTAATTCCCCTTATCTTGTTTTCACACCACCAAAGCCATTTTTCTTAGCCAAACCCTGCTCAAATATCCTCCCAACTAACGTGACGTAAACTTAAATTCCATAATTTGATCATAAAGCCAACATAAGAATCCATTTTGATAAAATCAAAAGGATGCACCCAAAGAAGAGGTAATAATTTCAACACCTCTTTTAAAGTTCTTTTCTTTTTCCACTTCCCCATTCATTATTGTTTCCATAACAAAATAATAACTCCAATAACTTAGACATAACGTGATGTTTTTATAAATATGGTACAACCATATTCATTATTCTATTTATCCTATGAATGACAAAGTCACTATATGTGTGTATGTACGACTTACCGTCTGCACATTGTATTGTAGTTTGTTATTAAACACTTAATTATTTGTATGGGTATAATAATGAGTATAATTGATATAAATAAAAAATAAAACATGTTAATGATTATTTATATAGGATATAACATTCAATTACATACTATTTCACCATCAATAGAATGATATTGTCACTCGTGCATACGTACGGATTACCGTCTCGACGAATGCGATGAGATTCATTCCCCATTGTAACCATTCAATAAAAAATTTCATTTCATGATTAAAAATAATGTTTATGAACTTAATAAAATTATCTATATGAATCAAATACATCCTCTCCATAACAAACTTGACTCACTTAATAAAACATATAAAAGAAAATGATTCAGTTAACACCCAAAACAATGATACAGCTGAAATATCATTAACAAAGCAATATTAGAAGATCATATATGATATCATATATATTTATTTGGTTCTTATATAATTTAATAACAATTATTTCACCATTATACAGGAGGTTAATGTACCCTCGACTAAGGAAAAGTAATGTTAAGGGTTAATTTTACAATCTCTTTATTATTCGAGGTTGTTTATATGTAAGTATCTACTGGGACCTCCTTATCATGCACATTCGTGTTTCATAAAAATGTATGTCAAAAAAATTACTATTTAATTTTCAATGGGTTAAATTAATTTATACCCTTCTTTTAATTTTTATAAATTGTTATTAAAGGAATCTTTCTGTCGCTTTCCAAATAAGGTACTTTATGACCTTTTCGACAAATTAAGGAAAGAATGTTTTTTAACTTATAAAGAGGGTGCGTCTATTTTCCTCCATTATAAAAATTTAATGATTCCCATACATTATTATAAGAATATTTTCAAAATAAATGTTTTATTTTATACTTATGTTAAATTTAAATGATTTGAAAATAGAAAGAGATATTTCTATCAAATGGTTTTGATTTCCTCTCTCTCAACATCCTTTGTTGTATTTTATGCTTTTTTAAAGTTGATTTATTATGATAGAATATTCCGTATTATATTCAACATTTTGAGATTTTATTTAATGAGGATGTTCTATTTTTATTCCATTCATGTTTTATGGTTAAATTATTCACATTTTGAATGCAATTTTTAAAATTAATTTTCATGTTATGTTTTAAACTTTTCATATGAGGAATGCATTGGACTTAGTAAGTGAATGGTGGATCCCACGATAGCTCCTTGGTGAATCAGTAGGTCTAATGATAAAAACTAGTGTCTTGGAATAATACCTTGAACAAATCATTATATATAGTCTTGGCACAAGGCCTTGACTATATGGTTATGATTTCTGACATTATGCATTCCTTCATTATAAAATTATCTATTGATATTACATGTGATTATTCGTCTAGTAGAATATCAATGTGAATAAGTAAATGGCATTATTTGATTTATATTTTCCATATTATTTTAATGTTTAATTTTAAAAGGATTATGGTTTAGTCTTTTACATTGACTTGAATTTTTATGCTTATTTATGAAAGATTCATCTATATTGTTATCCTTACTGAGCATCTAAGATCACTCATTTATTATGTTTTATTTTTCCTATGATGTGAAGAAGTAAATTATGATTGAACTGAAAGAATAGGCTAAGTGATATGAGTGTGTTCAAAGGATACAAAATGTTGTTTTTTTCATTTCATAATGTTATGTAAAACTTTTGTATGTATTTAGTACTTCCAAGGATACTAAATTGATCGGTATTTTGGGATTTGATCCCTTCTTATCATGCCAATGTTATGTAACAATGCACCGACTTTGGGTAACTAGGATCAGGGAGTTACATGATTGACATCAGCAACTTATTAAGGCGAAATACAACATAAAATCACATGTGATAACTATTGGTGATGTTGAGTATGATGACAAAGTGGTGGAATGATTTAGTGTTTATGTAATGGGATTCAAAAATAATATTTTTGAATCTCTTTTATAGTATTATGGAATATTGGAATATGAATGTATTGGTCCATTGTGGTTTTCTATAAGTATTTTGTACTGTTAACTGTGAAAAGTGATTGAAATGTTTTTAGAAAGCAAATGATATGCGCATAGTGAAGGGAGAAGGAGATATTGAGATGTTGGATAGTATTAATGATTCCATGAATAATATAAGGACAAAGTGATATCATGGTTTTATTATATAGAATTATTAGTATTTTTGGTTTGTGGAAAGTGATAATTATGATAGAATACATGTTTTCACTAAGGTTCTATGGTAATTCATTTAATTTACATGTTTCAAGAGAATACATAATTAAGGTATTCACATGTTTGGAATGTGAAAAAAATAACTACCATATGAAATATGGGAGATAAATGTTATGTCGATTTATTTCACCTCTTTCTAAGGTTTTATACATTTAGTTTGTGGAAATATTTTAATGTTATCCATTTATGGATAGGATAAGTTTTATTTAGTTTGAGGTTTGTTAGATTGATGTATTATATCACTATAGTTGGACTTCTACATATTTGATTACATGTGATAACCTTTTTGTTGAGAAAAATGAAATTACCTATCATTCTATCGCATGATCTACTAATACTTCAAGAATGAAAATTTTTACTTCATTTCTTTAAATAAGAGATGTAGTGGAATTTTTTTAAGGCACGAACAATGGTGAGATTGTACCAAAATCATTTAAGTATTTATTCTCATGAAAATTATTCTACTTTCGGGAAATAATCAAGAAAACAAAAAAAAATTATCTTATTATCTTCTTATCCAATGAATCATATGGTACCATAAATCATTGTAGATTTATTACTTTCTGGTGGTTAACTTTCTTTAAACATTGTTCTCTATCATTATCCATCCGAACTTAATGGTAATATTTTTCTTCAATATCCATGTTTTAACTTCCCACCAATTTTCTCCTATGTGTAATCCCAGTGATGAGTTATTTTGGGTAACCGTTATGTTTCTATAATTTTTTTTTAAAAAAAAAATTTAGTATTCATTTCTACGATGTGGGTTTCTATGAGAGAAACATTCAAGTAGTAAACATTTTATAACCCTGATGAATTTTGAGGGAAAAAATCATTTAATGGGGGGAATAATATAACACCCAAAGATTTTTTGAGATATTTTATTTTTAATTGTTTGATGTCTTGTATTGTACACTCCACAAAAATTAGCTTGTGTTATACACAACACCGTATTAGCTTTCCATATACACAACACTATACTTGTCTTGTGTTACACACAATTTCAATTTCTGTTGATAGAATTATTTTTACACAACACTGAGTATATATTTTTTTCAATGTATAAAACATCTACTTTTGGATTAAGTTATACAGAACACCAAAGGAAGCTTTCACTAAATGCAACACTATACATGGCTTGTGTTACACACAATTTCAAGTTATTTTGATAAAATTCATTTCACGCAACACTGAGTATAGATATGTTTCAATTCATAAAAGTAATATGTTTGGATTATGTTATAAGGAACACAAAATAATTCTTTTACTCAATGAAACACTTACTTGTCTTGCATTATACGCAAGAGACACCTTCCTCGATAGCTTGTGTGGTATGCAATACAAAGTTTCACTAAGAAACGATATATTATTAAAATTTTATTATTTAATGGGATATAAACTAGATTTTATGAATATTATTAACCAAATTTATAATTTTTATACTATTAACATTCATATTATTTATATTCTATACATGATATAGGAAAAAATAAATTTTTTGGATAAAAGATGTATTTATCATAAAATGCAGTTTTGCCACAAATGGATGGCACACCCATTTTAAATATTGTTTTTAACACTTTTATATATTCTATTTGAAAAAAATTAACATATTATTTGGAATTCAGACATAAAAATTAACATTGGTTTAATTTTTGGTATGTTTTTTATAAAATTCATATTTTAATGAATATTGAAAAATACTACATTTTTATTCAAAACACCATTTTTGTTTAATTTATTTATATAGTTAGATTATATATTTAATTTTTTTAATGTATAATTGGATTATTTTTTATCATTTAATACAATTTTTTCATTGAATGTAATTTCACATTAAAATTGGATATAAACACATGTCAATCTTTTGATAGTTTTTACATATTAAAAACTCGCTTTCTACTTCTGAAAATGAGAAATATTTTTAAATTAATTTCAGCCAATTCTATGTTTTTAATTTATAAAAAATGATTTCATATTTGGAATCATAATTTCCAAATTGTGTAAATATGTATCTTTTTTTGGACATTATTAATAATAACTTTAGTAATTATTTTTATTTATCATGGTTAAAAGGTAAACTTTATAAATAAGGGTAAAAAATTATATTATAATAATGTCAAACTACCCCAAAACGTGTCCTAATACCATTGGATGACATATTTTTTACCATGAGCATACTATGGTATATTTTAATACCCCATGGAGCCACTTGGGTGTGATAATGACCTTTTTGATTTTTTAATTTAAAGTAAAGATAAATATAACATAAGAATTTATCTTTTACTAAAACATTTTTAATATAGGATTATATAACTTATTTATTTTACTATAAACATTAATTATAAATATAAAAAGGTTTTCTACATCATGGTGTTTAATTTATAATTTTTATACATTAAATAAATAAATTTATTTATGACAGAATGATGATGTAGTGATTACTTTCTTAATGACTGATTCAAATAAATTTTATTATAAATATTAAAATAAATATAATTTGAACATTATGATTTAATACATGAATTCTATGGATTAATATGACAAGTTATATTTTGTTTAATGTATTTTTTTCCAATTAATGAAGTTTTTATGACTTTAAGAAAAATTAATTACTAAATAGTTTCATAATTGACATAAATGAGTTTTTATAACAAATACTATTATATTAAATGATATAATCTTCCTAAAAATATAATATTAGGAAAAATATCTTATATATTGTTAAAAATTTCATTAATGATCCACTATTGGTTCTCTTTTCATTTATAGTAACTATAGTAACCATATATTATAAAATATAATAAGACATGGTAAGAGTTGATGTTTTTAACTAAAGATTAAATCTAAATGATAAGGTTACATTTCTGACCTAAACTTTTATAAAAACTATTTTTTGGGAGGATTCAGACTCATCCCTATCTTATATTCTAAATAAAGGAGTTTTGGACTATTATAAATTGAAAATAAATTTATTATAAATTAATATTTAAAGACTTTCCTAAAGTGCCCAACCACATCTCTTGTAAAAGGGAACTTCTCCTTATCTTTTATCCACACCTCCAAAGTCCTTTTGATTGTACAATACCTAAAAAAATATCCTCCCAACATCACTAAATTTCTTCTGTAGGCCTCACTTTTTGCAGAAATCTATCCCAGTGAGACCTTTTGTGCAAGTCAAAATGAGATACTCAAAAAAGTGGTAATTGTTTTATGACCTATTTCAAAATTATTTTAATCTTATACTTCCTATTCTTATGTTGTTTCAATAATAAATTAATAAATAAATAATATTATACATAATTATATGTTATTATAATTATGGGAAAACCTTATACTTCCTTTTATCCATCCTAATAATAACCACATCACCATTTGTGCATACATACAGCTTATCGTCTCCACGATATGGTGTAATTTGTTATCCAATATTACATAACTATGATAGGTATTATGATGAGTATAATAGATATAAATAATCAATATAACATGATAATAATTATTTATAATTAATATATCATCCAATTCCTTACTATTTAACCATTAACTGAATGATATCATCACTCGTGTATATGTACGCCCTACCGTCTCCACGACGCGATGAGATTCATTCCCCACGTTATCCATTTAAAAATGATAATAAAGTATATATAATAAATAAGGATCAAATATATGATATAATAATTATACTTTATATATATATATATATATCATTTACTTACTTACATTCAATTCAATAAGGAAATGGAAAGTGTGTTCATGTTTATGTACGGCCTACCGTCTACATGAACGATGTATTACATTTAATATATATATATATATATTATATTTATATATTGAATATATATAATATATAAATAATTTTTTACATTCTATAAGAAATAAAATCATGATATAAGTAATGATATCAAGAATAACAAGTCAAAACGCATATGATAAATAAAACAATTATTACCCAAAACGTTTCTTTAACAAGGAATTGATAAATAAACGGCTAATATAAATTCTTAAGTGAATCATATATGATATAATAAATTTTATTATGGTTCTATTAAAAGTTAATAATATTTTCATACCCACTATATAAGGGTTTTGGACATATACTAAAGAAATCATACCTAAGGTAAGACATAATTTCGCGATCTCATTATTTTCCAAAATTGTTTATATGTAATTATTTACTGGGGTATATTTATCATCCACGTCTATGTTTACTAAGTATATAATATTATTTCTATTCTTATATGACTATTTAAAGTATATTTTATCCATTGGTGGATTTTTATTAAATTTTATGGAAGAAATATTTCTTTCATGTTTCATACGAGGAACTTTTTTACTTTTCTGGAAAGAGTAGTAGAAGAATTTATTTTTTTAACTTATACAGCATGAACTGTTTTTTAGATTTTCATGACACCTTATTTACCTAAATCTTACTCTAAATTATTTCTAGTTTATTTTCAACTAAATGTTTTTCTTTTAAAATTTTATTTCATTTTGAGATAAAAGAACCTTTTTGAAAAAGAAAGGATATTTTCCACAAGAATTAAGTTCAAGTGTTCTATAAAAATTATTTTCCATATAAGATAAAATAGGGTTATGTTTCTATCCCTAATATTACTTTTTTTATTTTGTTTATGATGGAATTATTTTTATGAAATTAATTTATTTTATATGTATTATGATGGAATGATGTTTAAGAAACACATTTTATTTTATAGGTTATGATATGATGAATGATTTATGTTTTTTTGGAATATGTAATAATGACTTCACTATTAGATGGGTGGGACCTATTTCTCCCTCCAATTCATTGGGTAAAGATTTATTTCTCATGAGATATACATGACTAGAATGGAAAGTAAATCTAGTTCAGTAATACAAGGCTGGAATGGAAAGTAAATCCAGTTCAGTAATACATGGCTGGAACGACAAGTAAACCTATTTTAGTAATGGAATTTGTCCACTATGATGGTCCTAGAAGAAATTATTTGGCTAATATGGAAATCATGTTATGGTTTTATTAGTTCACAACAATTCCATGTTTTATGCTAATTATATTTTATCATGGTGAATGTTCCTTTATTATATATGCTTTATGTACTACCTGGACTTATTTTATGATTCAGGATTTTGATATTTAAACATTATGTTCATGTTTTTACATTCTTATGTTTATGATTTATTTTATGTTATCAATTTTTACCCTAACTAATAATTTGATCACACCCTTTTTGTATTTTCTTTTCCTCATGATACAAAGAAAGGATTAGGTAGGAAAAAAAGTGGAGGATCTTTATGGGATATTTTGAAGATCTTTCACCAAGTTAGAAAATTTTGATCCATATTTACAAAGAAAATAAACTAATACGGTATTTGGGCGTATATTTATGTGATGTATTATTTATTACTCAATATAAATGTAATGTTCTTGTACATTAAGGAAGTTTCAATAGAATGTAGTGGCACTACTTGATGGGATAGTAGTTTACCATCTAATACAATCAAAAAAGTATAAGGTATATCTTCTCCCTGTAATACATGAACATGAGGTAGCGATGGTGGATAGATTTCCTTATGTACTATAAATTCAAGATAGTCTACACTCTTGGGAAGCGAAACTTGGTGGCAGACGTACTCAGTAGGATATCCAGTTTGAAGTTACTGAGACAAGAATCAGAGTAGTTAGTTACGATGCAGATATCATTTGTGGATGATGATTGAGATGATTATATTTAGTTTATGGTTGTCACTCCCCCACTCTTACAACGAGTTAGGGAGGTACAACTTGCAGATATTTACTATGAGGCCCGACATGCTCAATTATCCTCAGGATAAGCACTTGATAGATATTCGGTAGGTGGAGAGAACATCATCCTTTTTATTGGGAACACCATTGTACCAATGGAATCATGTGAGGAGGTTCTGAGGGAGTTCCACACCTCCCCTTTGGTGGTACGTCCATGAGGGAAAATATGTACCAGAATCTATGACGTTAGAACTAGTGTCCGGGGATGAAGAAGGAAATGGCAGAGTTCATTTCATAGTGCCTCACATGTCAACAAGTGAAGGTAGAGCATCAGGTTCTAGCAGTATTGAGTCAGCCACTTAAGGTACCAGAGTAGAAGTGGGCTGGTATATTGATGGACTTCTTGACAGGTTTACACCACATATCTAGAGAGCACAATACTATATGGGTAATTTTTGACCAAATCACTAAGTCGGCCCAATTTCTAGCCATTCGAGAGTAGGGTTTAGTAGATAGCATGGGATGCCTCTATGTTTGGGAGATATTTTGACTCCATGGAGTCTCGTCGACGATAGTATCATATTGAGACACACACTTTACATCCCAGTTGTGGAAGGGATTGCAGGAGGTGTTTGGGACTCAGTTGCGCTTGAGTATAACATTACACCCACAGATATATAGTCAGATGGATAGGAATATCCATGTTTTATAGGACACGCTTTGTGCTTGCATATTATACTTCAGTTGCAGTTGGAAAGATTATCTACCTATGGTGGAGTTTGCGTACAACAACAGCTACCACTCCACCATTGGTATGGAACTATTTGAAGAATTGTTTGAGTGACCATGCATATCCCTGTTATGTTGGACAGACCCAGGAAAGTTAGCACTCATGGGTCCAGAGTTAGTACGGTCTACCACCAAGAAGGTGCAGGTCGTCTAGGAGTAGATGATGATTACACAATGCAGACAGAAATCTTATGCGGATAGGAGATGGAGGCCCTTGGAGTTCAAGGAGGGAGACCATGTGTTTCTTTGGGTCTCACCTCGATGGAGATTACAGAGATTTGGTCAGGGAAGAATTTTATCTCTGAGATTCATCCAACCTTTTTAGGTTTTGGGCATAGTTGGAAAGGTGGAATACTACCTAAATCTTCCCCCATAGATGCACCGTGTTCATAATGTCTTTCACGTATTGCGTTTGTGGAGGTTTCTACGTGATTTATTTCACGTCCTCGACTAGGGTGAGTTGGGAATCGATGATGGGGAGACGCTTTCAGAGTTCCCAATAGATATTGAGGATTGACAGGAGCGGTTCCTTTGAGGATGGTCGATTACTCGGGTGCGTGTTCGGTGGCCTCGCGGGAATCTCCAGAAGAGCACTTGGGAGAGGGATGCTCAGATCTGTACTCAGTAACCCCATGTGTTTTTATACCTTGTTTTAGATTATGAGGACGTAAAGCCTTAATGTGGGGTGAATTTAATGACCTATAAATTCAATGTATTTTTTAAAAAATAGTATATGGGATTATTTTGAGACCAGGCAGTCAGATGAAACTTGATTCTGAGGCCTGGTGAGCCCGGTGTAAGTTTTTGAACTTTTTTAAGTTTATTTAAAATATCACGCCTACATAGTTTTTGAAACATCTAAATGGGTTACTGGTTTAAAAATCCAAGGGAATAATTAAATCCAAAATAATGAGTTTACCTAGGAAATACCTAACCTCAACCAGCACAAGTCAAGGGAAAAACTTATCTTTCTGACATTTTAAGAAAAGCATAATAAAAATTTTTAAGGAAAAATAAAATAAACTTTTTGTTTATTTTATTCAAATTTAAAATCTCATTTCAACATAATGATGTTGTAACCCAATAATAAAAAAAATCTTTCATAAATAAAACAATGTAACAATGCTACGAATCAGCGTAATAGAAATGCTAAAATGTGTTTTCTCCATTTAATGGGTTAATCGAATACGGGATCCTTGGCTGAATCTGGTACTGCTCTGAACCCTTGGAGATTTATCATTGGGGAGTTATGATCGATGACCCTCCCCCAACGATTGATCCAGGAACTAAAATCAACAATTTTTCAATCATCCCCAACAAATGATCCAACCTCAAGGTAGGGTTTTTATTCTAAATGAATTTTCTTTTCCCCCTTAATGGATTTGAGCGACGAATGCGGGTCAACAAATGAATAGGTTACCCAAATATCAATCACATATGTGGGAGGGTATCTAATATCTTGGTTTTAATAATAGTTATCCATGTTATATTCTTCAATATCCCACCAACTTGTTTTTAAATTCGAATGCGGAGGGATTGGGCTGACACGAATAAGGCTTGAATCCCTATGTTGGGGGTGTTCTTATGTTCTTCATGACCGGACTTCCTGATTGACGACGAGACAACTTGGATTATGTAGTAGTGATGGTGATGACATGAGGATCCTAAAGGAACTCAAGGATCATAAAATGGACCACCAGAGTGGGTCCAGTGGCCTATAGAACGAATCTCCAGTGCACCAACGCTGGCGGTGGTGCCAACGACAGGCCTACGGCGACAAGCGGCAGACATGTGCAGGAGGTGGTGCACACTGATGTAACCCCGTGGGGGTAGAAGAGGCATGTGTTAATGGCCTCGGTTGGTGGATCAGGACTATCATTAGTGGTCATCAGTGGTGCAAGTGGATTCGGTGAGCCGCGCTGCGACACATGGCTAGAGACGGCAGACCGGACTCAGGCTGCCCAGCTGGCCGGACCCACGACACAGTGGTCCAAGAATATATTTGCCCGAGCCAGGCCTAATGAGTTTATTCAGACCTAGACCTAGTTAGATCTGGGTGAGGTCGGTGGACCCCGGGATGGGTTGGGTCTGGTCGGTCCGTCTGGGTTGGGCTAGACCCGAACCCCATTATCCCATTTTCCGAAAAATGAGCACAACTTCTAAACTGCATTTTTGATTGATGAGATGCGTGTGGTGTTGGGACCCTCGTAATGAGACAATCCATTTGAAATACTCCAAGTGAGTTTTTTTAGAAGTTTTGGTATGAATAATGTCTTGAGGATTAGATTATCCCGTAATCAAGAATGGTATGAGCGGGAATCCTATGGATGGATGTGACAAGAAGGAAGTGAAAATTGGACCTCAGTGGCCCAACTGACCTAACTGACAAGCATTCCTTAGTGTCCCAACAGACCTAAGGGATGACTGGACCTTAGTGGACTTGTATATGAGCAGACCACAGTGGCCCAATAGACAAGCATAAATCCATGACCCCACAGACGTGCAAACCTCAGTGGCCTAGTAAACCTCAATGACGAGCGGACCTCAGTGTCCCAACATGCCATAGTGACTCATCAGGGATTATTCCCTCAGTAGTATAATATTTTCATCATTAATATTGATAGTCTTACTTTCTATACTTTAGGTTATACAATTCTGAGATATCCACTACATCATGTGTACTTTTCGTTGTGGTATTTTCACTTTGGTTTGAGGATCGTACCGAGTATTGTGTTACTCACCGATGCATGGGCTCTACCAATACATATCATGTCTTACACATATGAAAAATGTTTTGACAGAGACCTTGAAGGTTAAGTGTGACACACAAAGATTTTATGAGATATATTCTTTTTAATTTCTTTGATTTCTTTTATTGTAGTCTACACCAAGATTATCTTGTACTATACGCAACACCATATTAGCTTACAGTATACACAACACTATTCATGGCTCGTGTAACACATAATTTCAAGTTCGTTTTATAGGAATTAATCCATGCAACATTAAGTATAGATTTTGTTTAATGTATAAATTAAATAAGTTTTGATTATGTTATATGCAACACCAAAGGGAGCTTCCACTACATGCAGCCATGACTTGGCTTGCACGCAATTGGGACCTTCCTCGATAGCGTGTTTAGTACGCAATACCGGGTTTCGCTAAACAACGATATATTGTTATTATGAACTAGTATTTATGAATATTATTAACTAAATTTTGAATTTTATAACATTATTATTCATCTTACATATTTTCTAGAACATGGTATAAAAACAAAATAGTTTTTTTTTTGTAAAATAAATATTTTTTAAAAAATGCAGTTTTGTCACCTTTTGAGGGCGCACCCACTTTAAATTTTGTTTTTGACATGTTTATAAGATAAATTTGAAAAAAAAATTTCTTTGGAATCAGGATATAAAAATTTACTTTGGATAAATCTTTCATATTATGCTGATAACTTTCATATTTTAATGAATAGTAAAAACACGCTATATTTTTATTAAAACAACTTTTTCATCGTAATAATTTATATTGTTAAATTATATTATTTAATGGATTAAAAGTATAAATAGTATATATTTTTACCATTTAATATAATGTATGTCAATATCAATTATTTTAAATTTAATTCATAGGTAAAATCAATCCAATCTTTTGCAATGTTTTAACTTTTAAAACTCATTTTTTGAACAATGAGATTAATTTTAAATTAATTTATGCAACTTATATGAGTTTAATTTTTAGAAATGGATTCCATATTTGGAATCATTAGGTCCTAATTATGTTAATAGTCTAATTTTTATTTTTGGAAACTATGAATAGTAACTACCGTAAATTTAATTTAACATAGTTAAAGGTAAGTCGGGTAATTAAGGGTAAATATAATATTATAAAATTACTCTAAAACTTATCTTAATATAATTGGTTGATTATATTTCATCATAAGGAATATTTTGGTCCAAATTCAATCCATTGGAACCCACTTGGATGTGATTAAAACCTTTAAATTATTTTATTTTAAAGAAAGTGAAATCTGTCTCACTAATCTTTAATAATTAAAGTAAATTTAATATAAGGTTATACGGAATATAACTTTGATTATAAATACTTTTTTGAAAGCTAAAATATTTTTCTTTGTTATGGTAATTTATTTTTAATTTTTATGTGATTTTTCATTTCCTTAATAGCTTATACATTAATGATTCAGAAATTGTATACTTAGTGGAAAATCAATAATATAGTTCTTATTAAAGTGATAATACCCATCAAAAGGCCCAAACACTTGACCTAAACCTATTGGTAGAGTATATCTATACCATAAGCATCTATTTTTAGACTTTGGGACCATTTAGAGCCGTATAAAAGAGATTATGACATTTATATTAGTTTATTTTTAATAATGTCAAAGTTGTCTCCTTCATAACATAATAAAAATAACAATTTAAATGTTGTGATTTTAAGATGATAAATTCGAGTAAAAGTATTATTATGAAATTTAATATATTTATATTCATATTAGGTTTTTATTATTAATTTTTATGAAACAAATAATTATATTAAATAATTATAAAAAAATTCTATAATAATTATTTTATTAAGAGAAATATCAAATAAATGGTTTTAAAAATATTAAAATAAATATTATATGAACTATTTAATGTTATCCAATAATTTTCTAGATGAATATTCCTTTTAATAATCGATGAAATATTTTGGATCGAATATATCTTCTCGGTGGATTTTATTTAAATTCAAATAATTGAATAGTTTTAAAATTGACACTATTGGTATTTTATAAAAATAAAATATTATTAAATTGTTTAAAAATAAAAATAAAATCTTTAATAATTGAAAATTATATGGTCTAAAATGTAATAATTTGTCTAATTATGTAAAATTCACAACACATAAGTTATTTTTATAACAATTTAAGAATTAGAATTTTATTACCACAAATAAATTTAAATTGATTAAATAAAAATAAATCAAATTGATAAGGTTTAAAATAAATTCCAAGCATGTCTAAAATTTATCGGTTGATGATATTAAAACCCTATATCATCTCATATTTGAATTTTAATCATTTTGTATGTTTTTATGTGGGGTTTGAATTTATTATAAATTAATATTTCTTATGTTTCCAAAGGTGCCCCTCTCCTCCCTTATAAAAGGGAACCTCCTCCCTCTTCTCCTCACACCACTTTGAGCCTTCCATCTCGGCAAACCCATGACCCTTTATCATCTCCCCTTCCCTAAAAACATACTAGAGGTCCTGGTCTTCTTCAAAGACCATCTTTAGTGCCCTAGGAGGAGGTTTAGAAGAGGCGCATCGAAGAAGAGGTAACATCTTCTACCAATTCTTTCAAGTTCATTTATTCTTATACTTCCTCTTCTTTTGTTGTTTCATAATAATTTAATAACATAATTATCACTGATATAGTTATATGTTATTATAAATATTAACCAACCATATTTCACCTTCTATCCATCCTATGGAAAACAAAATCACCGCGCGTGCGTACGTACGGAATACCGTCTCCACGTCGTGGTGTAATCTATTTTTCCACCACCACCTTACTTGGATATTTAAAATGGTGTAAATATTAACTATATATGGTTATTATAACATGATACTAATTCTGAGACATTATATCAACCACTCTAATTCCATTCAATAATTATGGGAACGATATCATCGCTCGTGCATACGTACGGACTACCGTCTCCACAAATGGGATGAGATTTATTTTCCATGATTAACCATTAAAGTATGATTATAATGTATATATAATAAATAATAATGACATATATTACATAATAATGATACTTTATTTATGTACATATATGTTTCATTTACTTAATTCCAATCTATTCATTCAGGAAACGAAAACAGCGTTCATGTGTACGTACGACCTACCGTCTCCATGAAAGGTGTATTTCATTCCTTTTATCGGTCTATAATATATATTTATATGATGAATATATATTATATATAAATCATGTTTTATATTCTCTAATTAAGTAAATCAGGATATCAGTAATAATATCAAGAACAACAAGTCGAAACACGTATGATAAATGAAATGATTTTACACAAAACGCTGCTTTAAAATAGAATTTACAAAAGAACAGGTAATATAATGTCCTAAGTGAATCATATGTGATATAATAAATATTATTATGGTTTTTTACTAGTTAATAATATGTTTAAACCCACTATAAAGGAGTCTCAGACAGATACGGAGGAAATTGGACATAAGGTAAGGGATAATTTTGCAAATCTCATTTTTATCAGAGATTTCTTAATACTGGGGTTATATTTTTCCTCCATGTCCATAAAAATGTTTTTCATAAAGTGTTTAATATTATTACACGTATTTTTAAAGTCATTTTTACCCCTATATGACTTTTACATTTTGTTATGGAAGGAATATTTCTTTTGTTTACAATACGAGGAACTTTTTGACATTTCCAACAAAAGTATGAGGAGAATTTTTTATTAACTTATACGACACGAATGGATTTTTACGGTTTCATAACGCCTAATTTTCATGAAGCTTACTCTACAAGATTTCAGGATTATTTTCACCAAAATCCCTTTCTTTTAAAATTTAATGGTATTTTTTGAAAATAAAAATTATTTTGAAGAAGAAAGGATATTTTCCTCAAAAATTCATTTCAAGTGTTATTTCAAAACTATTTTCCCTATAATATTACATTATTTAATATGGTTATGTTTCGTGTATAATGTTCAAATTATTTAAATGGTTAGATTTTTTTCTGATGAAATGATATCCATTATTTTATATAGATTATGTTATGATGGGATGATGTTCATGAATCCCATTCTATTCTTTGGGTTATTATGAATGGTTTATGATTATTTTGTGGCACACATAAGAATGATTTCAGTATGAGATGGGTGTGACCTATATCTCCCTCCAATGCATCGGTTAAAGATTTATATCTTATGATATAGACATGTCTGGAACGGCAAGTTAATCTAGTTCAATGATGTAGGACTGGAACAGGCAGTAAACTTGATTCAGTAAGGGACTTTGTCCACTATGATGGTCTTGAACGCAATGCCTTGGGTACTATGGAAATAATTTCATGTGCTTAATGGTTTTTCACAATTACATGTTTTATTCCCCATGCTATTTTAGCAAGATTTATGTTCCATTATGATCTATGCCTTAATTACCGCCATGTTTTATGTCATTGCTCAAGATTTTGATGTTTAAACATTATTTTCATGTTTTAAATTCAAATGTATATGGTTTGTTTTATTTTATCCATGCTTACCCTTAATGAGAATTTAAGCTCACACTTTATATGTTTTCTTTTACTCAGGATATAAATAAAGGTTTTAGGTAAGAAAACAAAAGGGGGAGATCTTTATGGGAGAGGTTCAAGATCTTTCACCGTGATTAGAAGATTATGTTCCAAGTTTCCAAAGACACTAAACAAATATGGTCTTTGGGATTCTGCTTTTGTCATGTATTAAGTATTCTAAAAAATTAATGTAATGTCTATGTATGTCAAGCTATGGGTATCGATAGTTGGTATTAGAGAGAAGTTTTAGTTAACCTTTGGAAACTAGGATTCGAAAACTTTAGATCCCTAGAGATATTTCCAAGGTATTTCTAGGGATGTCCCAAAGGATAAGTATAATTATAGGTTAAAAACCCTGAATAATGGTAACAATCATAGAATTAAACCTAATATGTTAGAGATTGAAAGTACTCCTCTTTATTATGTTTTTTTTCTAGCAGGATTTTTGCCTCTCACACTATTCTTTTTGGGTTTTAGAAAATGGCTGGAAAGAGGAATATTCATGTCAATGGAGAATATTATGGACAATGGAATGATGTTACTCTTCTGCATCCAAATTAAATGGGATTTGGAAGGTGAAACACCGTTATTATGCCTAATCAGCAATCTCATAATATGATCAATAATATCAACTTTGGTAGGTTTCATGACTCGGCTAATAAGAGAAAGATGGAGTTTCATGATGATCATAGGGGAAAGAAAGTTCTATTTCCCTCATTTAAATCATGCAGGAAGAGGCATCAAGGAGAATTTTTCGAAGGAACTAGAAGATGCTTTGGGTGTGGAAAAGAAGGACATAAAGCTAGTAATTGCAAAGGAAAAGGTTCAGTTAACACAATGGACAAGGATAATGGTATTGTAAAACACCAACCAAGGATAAATGTTTTAAATGTGGAATGTATGGGCATTATGAAAACTAATTCCCTAAGGGAAAATCTCATGAAGAGAATCAGCATGGTCGTATGGGTAGTATTTCTGTTGATGATAATGAAGATACTACAAATGACATATGAGATGAATGAAGTGTTGATGAATAAAATGAAGAAGCTCAGTCAATGTTTCAAGAATCTAGTGGAATGATTGAATTTTTTACAAGAATAATATATGGTACTATAGAATAAAGAAAAAACTTAAGGATTGTTACACTATTGTTTTTCCTTGAGAATTTAAAAGTATATGTTGAATGGTACCGATAACCATGAAAAGTGATTGAAATATTTTTGGAAAGCACCTAACATGTGCATAAGGAAGGGATAAAAAGATAATGAAATTTTTAATGAGATCATGACTGATATAAGGACAAAGTGATATCATCGTTTGAGTATATAGAGGTTTTGGGATTTTGGTGTGTGGAATTAGTTACCTTTTGACAGCATTCATGTTTTCACTAAGGTTCTATGGTAATTTATGTTTCAACAGGATACGTGATTAAGGTATTCACATGTTTGGATTGTGATCAACAATATATATCTTATGATATATGGGGGATAAATGATGGTATTCACGTGCTTGTTATGTGACCTTTCCAGTAATCATTTTCTTTATACAATGAGATTGGACAGATGTATTTTGGATAAGGCTAAAGATTGGAATGGATTATGTCAGACATCAGATAATAAGATTTAAGGCTATAACTTTTTTTGATATTATTTTTGTAATGTTATAATAGTTTAGTTTTATAAAAAGGACAACCTTCAGGATGGGCGACAACTCATCGCGTCGGATAAGGTTGTGGGAATCGAACCCACAACTGAAGTGCGACTTCCCTTTATCACCTACTACTAGCCTACAGTAAGTCCCTGGTTAGTAGAAATTAGTTTTATTTTATTAAGCAGTATGATAGTTGAAGTATAAGTCCATTTTTGGAATCATGTACGGTTAATCTAACCATAATATGGACTTAGGAATATAACTTTTTCTAACCTTATGTTTGAGACAGATTGAATGATCCATCATTCTATCACATGATCTACTAACACTTCACAGAATACAAATTCAACTTCATTTCATTAAGAGATGAAGTGGAAATTGTTCAAGGCACAAACAACAGTGAGATTGTACCAAAATCAAGTAAGGATTTCTTTTAATTATTCAACATTAGGGAAATGATCTTGAAAACCAAAAACATTGTCCTAGTACCCTCGTAGTCGATAAATCAGATGGTACCTTAGATCATCACAAATTTATGGCTTTGTGATTTTTGTATTTTTCATAGTCATGTTCTCTACCACTCTTCATCAGAACATGATGGTTAGATTTCTCTTCCATATCCATATTTTCAACTATGTTCTCATATGTGGAAACCCAGTGATGAGTTAATTTGGGTAACCATTACGTTTCATACTTCACTTTTTAAAATTAATTTTTAGTATTCCTTTTTACGATGTGGGTTTCTATGAATGAAACTTTTTAGTATTAAACGATTTATAACCCTGATGAATTTTGAGGGAGAAATTCATTTTAAGGTGGGTAGAATGTAACACCCGAATATTTTATGAGATATATTCTATTTAATTTCTCTGATATCTTCTATTTGACACTAAACCAACATTATCTTGTACTATATGCAACACCGTATTAGCTTGCATTATATGCAACACTATTCTTGGCTCGTGTTACAGACAAATTCATGTTTGTTTTGTAGATATAATTATACACAACATTAAGTATAGATTTTTTAATGTATAAATGAAATAAGTTTTGATTATGTTATATGCAACACCATAGGGAGTTTCCACTACACGCAGCCCTAACTTGGCTTGCACGCAATCGCGACCTTCCTCGATAGCGTGTGTAGTACGCAATACCGAGTTTCACTAAACAAAGATATATTGTTATTATGAACTAGATGTTATGAATAGTATTAACTACATTTTGAATTTTATAACATTATTTTTCATATTAAATATTTTCTAGAACATGTTATGAGAACAAAATAATTTTTTCGGATAAAATATTATTCTTTTAAAAAAATGTAGTTTTCCCGCCTTTTGATGGCGCACCCTCATTAAATCTAGTTCTTGACATGTTTATAGGTTCAATTTGAAAAAAAAATTCTTTGGAATCAGGATATAAAAATTTACTTTGGGTAAATCTTTCATATTATTCTGATAACTTTCATATTTTAATGAATAGTAAAAACATGCTATATTTTAATTAAAAAGAAATTTTTTCATCGTAATAATTTATATGGTTAAATTATAATATTAAATGGATTTAAAGTATAAATTGAATATATTTTTTACCATTTAATATAATGTGTGATATTATAATTTATTTTACATTGAATTCATAGGTAAAATCATTTCAATCTTTTGCAACGTTTTAACTTTTAAAACTCGTTTTTTTTTACAACAAGATTAATTTTAAATTAATTTCTGAAACTTATGTTATTTGAATTTCGAAAAATGGATTCCATATTTGGAATCATTAGGTCCAAATTATTTTAATAGGCTAGTTTTTTATTTTTGGGCACTATGAATAGTAACTACGGTAAATTTTATTTACCATAGTTAAAGATAAATCGGGTAATTAAGGGTAAATATAATATTATAAAATTATCCTAACACTTGACTTAATATAATTGGATGATTTTATTTAGTCCTATGGCATATTTGGGTTGAAATGGAATCCATTTAAACCCACTTGTATGTGATTAAGACTTTTAATTTATTTTATTTTAAAGAAAGTGAAATATGTCTAACTCAAACATTAATAATTAAATTATTTTTAATATAAGTTTATATAGAATATAAATTTGATTATAAATACTCGTTTGAAATATAATTTTTTTCTTTGTTATGGTAATTTATTTTTAATTTTTAAGTGATATTTAATTACCTTAATATCTTATACATTAATGATGCAACAATTATTTACCTAGTTAAAAATAAATAATATAGTTTTTATTAAAGTAATAATACCCATCCAAAGGGCCAAAAACTTGACCAAAACCTATTGGTAGAGTATATCTATACCATAAGAATTCAAGGGTCGACTTTGGGACCATTTGGAGCCGTATAAAATAGATTATGGCATTTATATTATTTTATGTTTAATAATGTCAAAGTTGTCACCTTCATAAAGTAATAAATATAACAATTTAAATGTTGTGATTTTAATATTATAAATTATAGTAAAAGTATTATTATGAAATTTAATAGATTTATATTCATCATATGATTTTATTTTTAATTTTTATACAACAAATAAGTATATTAAATAAATATACAAAAAAGTTATAGTAATTATTTTATTGATAGAAATATCAACTAAATGGATTTAAAACTATTAAACTAAATATTATATGAACTATTTAATGTGCACAAATAATTTTCTAGATGAATATGACATATTTGGAAGCTAATAAATATTTGTGATAGAATATATCTTCTCTCTGGATTTTATTTAAATTCTAATAATTCAATAGTTTTAAAGTTGACACTATTGGTATTTTATAAAAATAACATATTATTAAATTGTTTAAAAATAAATCAAATATTTAAAAATTACAAATTGAAAATTATATGGTCTAAAATGTAATAATTTATCTAATTATGGAAAATTCACAACACATAAGTAAGTATTTATAACAATTTAGACATTAGAATTTTATTACCACAAATAAATTTAAATATATTAAATAAGGATAAATTAAATTGATAAAGTTTAAAATAAATTCCAAACATGTCTAAATTTTGTTGGTTTATTAGTTTACAACCCTATCTCATCTCATATTCTAATTTGAGTCATTTTGGATGCTTTTAGGTGGGGTTTGTATTTATTATAAATTAATATTTCTTATGTTTCCAGAGGTGCCCCTCTCCACCCTTATAAAAGGGCACCTCCTCCCTCTCCTCCTCACACCACTTTGAGCCTTAAATCTCGGCCAAACCCTACCCATTTCTCTTCTCCACTTCAGTAGAAACATACTAGATGTCCTGGTATTCTTCAAAGATCAAATTTAGTGCCCTAAGAGGAGGTTTAGAAGAGGCGCGTTGAAGAAGAGGTAATATCCTTTACCGATTCTTTCAAGTTCATTTCTTCTTCTACTTCCTCTTATTTTGTTGTTTCATAATAAAGTAATAAAATCAGTATAACCCATATAATTATATTTTATTATAAATATGAACCAACACTATTTCATCTTCAATCCATCCTACAAAAAACAAAATATATTATGACAAGTATGTCGTCCACTCTAATTCAATTCAATAATTATGGGAATGATATCATCGCTCGGGCGTACGTACGGACTACCGTCTCCATGAACGCGATGAGATTCATTTTCCATGATTAACCATTAAAGTATGATTATAAAGTATATATAATAAATAATAATTAAAGATATTACTTAATAATGATTTTTTATTTATGTACATACATGTTTCATTTACTTAATTCCAATCAATTCAATAAGGAAATGAAAACAGTGTTCATGCGTAAGTATGGACTACCATCTCCATGAATGGTGTATTTCATTCCATTTATCGATCTATCATATATATTTATATGATGAATATATATTATATATAAATCATGTTTTACATTCAGGAATTAAATAAATCAGAATATAAGTAATAATATCAAGAACAACAAGTCAAAACACGTACGATAAATGAAATGATTTTACCCAAAACGCTGCTTTAACATGGAATTTACAAAAGAACGGGTAATATAATGTCCTAAGTGAATCATATATGATATCATAAATACTATTAGAGTTTTGTTACAAGTTAATAACATGTCTAAACCCATTATACAGGAGTCTCGGACACATACAGAAGAAATTGGTCATAAGGTAAGGGATAATTTTTCAAATCTCATTTTTATCCAAGATTGCTTATACATAAGTATTTACTGGGGTAATATTTTCATCCATGTCCATAAAAATGTTTTTAATAAGGTGTTTAATATTTTTAAATGTATTTTTAATGTCATTTTTACCCATCATTTACTTTTAAATTGTGTTATGGAAGCAATCTTTTGTTTGTTTACAATACGAGGAACTTTTTGAATTTTTCAGCAAAAGTATGAGGAGAAGGTTTTTTAACTTATACAAAATGAACGGATTTTTACGATTTCATATCACTTAATTTTCATGAAGCTTACTCTACAATATTTTATGATTATTTTCAAAAAAAATCGTTTTCTTTAAAAATTGAATGGCATTTTGTGAAAAGAAAATGATTTTGAATAAGAAAGGATTGTTTCGTCAAGAATTCATTTCAAGTGTTTATTCAAAACTATTTTCCCTCTAATATTACATTATTTAATATGGTTATGTTTCAGTATAACGTTCCTATTATTTACAAGGTTTGATTTTGTTTATGATGAAATGAAATTCATTGTTTTATATGGATTATGTTATGATGGGATGATGTTTATGAAACACATTCTATTATTTGGGTTATTATGAATGATTTATGATTATTTTGTGGCACACTTAAGAATGATTTCATTATGAGATGGGCGGGACCTATATATCCCACCAATGCATTGCTTAAATATTTATATCTTATGAGATAGACATGGCTATAATGGCAAGTTAATTCGGTTCAGTGATACATGACTGGAACGAGTAGTGAACTCGATTCCGTAAGGGAATTTGTCCACTATGATGATCTTGGAAGAAATGCCTTGGCTACTATGGAAATCATATCATGTGCTTAATTGTTTCACACAATTACAATTTTTATTCCCCATGCTATTTTAGCATGATTTATGTTCCATTATGATCTGTGCCTTACGTACTGCCATGTTTTATGTCATTGGTCAAGATTTTGATGTTTAAACATTATGTTCATGTTTTAAAATTCAAATGTATATGGTTTGTTTTATTTTCTCCATGCTTACCCTTAGTGAGCATTTTATCTCACCCTTTGTATGTTTTCTTTTGCTTAGGATATAAATAAAGGTTTTAGGTATGAAAAAAAATGGGGAGATCTTTATGGGAGATGTTGAATATCTTTCCCCATGATTATATGATTATGTTCTGAGTTTCCAAAGAAACTAAACTAATACAGTCTTTGGGAATCTGTTTTTGTCATGTATTAAGCATTACACAAAATTAATTTAATGTCTATGTACGTTAAGCTATGGGTCTCTACAGTTGGTATTAGAGTAAAGGTTTAGTTATCCTTTGGAAACAAGGATGCGAAAACATTAGATCCCTAGAGATATTTCCAATGTATGTTGGGGGATGTCCCTAAGGTTAAGTATAAGTATAGGTTATAGACCTAGAATTACGGTAAAAATCATAGAATTAAACCTGTGATGTTAGAGATTGAAAGAACTCCCCTTTATTATGTTTTTTTCCTAGCATGATTTTGGCCTCTCACAATACTCTTTTTGGGTTTTTGAAAATGGCTAGAAAGGGGAATATTCATGTCAATGGAGAATATGATTGACAATGGAATGATATTCTTCCTGAGCATCCAAATGAAATGGGATTTGGAATGCAAAACATCGTTATTATTCCTAATCAGCAATCTCATAATATGATCAATAATATCAACTTTGGTAAATTTCCTGACTCGGCTAATAAGAGAAATATGGAGTTTTATAATGATCATAGAGGAAAGGAAGTTCAATTTCCCTCATGTAAATCATGTGGGAAGAGGCATTAAAGAGAATGTTTCAGAGGAACTTGAAGATGCTTTGGGTGTGGAAAATAAGGACACAAAGCCAGTAATTGCAAAGGAAAAGGTTCTGTTAACACAATGGACAAGGATTATGGTATTTAAAAAACATCAAACAAGGTTAAATGTTTTATATGTGAAATGTACAACCATTATACAAACCAATGCCCTAAGGGAAAATCTCATGAGGATAATCAGCATGGTCGTATGGGTAGTATTTTTGTTGTTGATGATGAAGAGACTACAAATGATATATGAGATGAAAGAAGTGTTGAAGAATAAAATCAAGAAGCTCAGTCAATGGTTTAATAATCTAGTGGAATGATTAAATTTTTATCAATAATAATGTATGGAACTATGGAATAAAGAAGAATCTAAGAATTGTTACACTATTGTTTTTACTTGAGTATTTGAAAGTATATGTTGAATGGTACTGGTAACCATGAAATGTGATTGAAATATTTTTGGAAAGAACATAATATGAGAATAAATAAGGGATAAAAAGATAATGAAATTTTTAATGAGCAAATGACTGATATTAGGACAAAGGGATATCATGGTTTGAGTATATAGAATTTTTGGGATTTTGATATGTGGAAAGAGTTACCTTTTGAAAACATTCATGTTTTCACTAAGGTTTTATAGTAATTTATGTTTGAAGAGAATACATGATTAAGGTATTCACATGTTTGGAATGCGATCAATGAGATTTATCTTATGATATATGGGGATAAATGATGGTATTCACATGCTTGTTATGTGACCTTTCTAGTAATCATTTTCTTTATACTATGAGATTGGACATATGTATTTTGGAAAAGGCTAAAGATTGGAATATATTATGTCGGACATCAGATAGTATTGTTTATGGCTAGAAATTTTTTCGATATTATTTATGCAATGTTATAATAGTCTAGTTTTAGAAAAAGTAAAACCTCTAGGACAGGCAACAACCCGTCGAGTCGGACATAGTTGCGGGAATCAAAACCACAACCGAAGTTCAATAGGCCTTAATCGCTTACTACTGGCCTACAAGATGTCCTTGGTTAGTAGAAATTAGTTTTATTTTATTAAGTAGTGTGATAGTTGAAGTATATGTCCATTTTTTGAATCATATACGGTTAATCTAACCATAAGATGGACTTATGTATATAAATTTTTCTAACCTTATGATTGAGATAGATTTAATGACCTATCATTCTATCACATGATCTTCTGACACTTCAACGGAATACAAATTCAACTTCATTTCTTTAAGAGATTAAGTGGACATTGTTCAAGGCACAAACAACAGTGAGATTGTACCAAAAGCATGTAAGTATTTCTTTTAATTCTTTAACATTAGGTAAATGATCCTGAAAACCAAAAACGTTGCCCTAGTACCCTCATATTCGATGAATCATATGGTACCTTAGATCAACACAAATTTATGACTTTGTGATTCTTGGATTTTTCATAGCCATGTTCTCTACCAATCTTCATCAGAACATGATGGTTAGATTTCTCTTCCATATCCATATTTTCACATATGTTCTCTTATGTGGAAACCCAGTGATGAGTTAATTTGGGTAATCTTTACATTTCATACTTCACTTTTTAAAATTAAGTTTTAGTATTCCTTTTTACAATGTGGGTTTCTATGAATGAAACATTGAAGTATTAAACGATTTATAACCCCGATGAATTTTGAGGGAGAAATTCATTTTAAGGAGGTTAGAATGTAACACCCCAAGATTTTATGAGATATATTCTTTTTAGTTTCTTTGATGTATTCTATTTGACACTAAACCGAGATTAGCTTGTACTATACGCAACACTGTATTAGCTTGCATTATATGCAACACTATTCTTGGCTTGTGTTACACACAAATTCAAGTTTGTTTTATAGAAATAATTATACACAACATTAAGTATAGATTTTTTTAATGTATAAATGAAATAATTTTTGATTATGTTATACGCAACACCAAAGAGAGCTTGCACCACACGCAGCCCTGACTTGGCTTCCACGCAATCACGACCTTCCTTGATAGCGTGTGTAGTATGCAATAATGAGTTTCGCTAAACAACGATATATTGTTATTATGAAATAGCTGTTATGAATAGTATTATCTAAATTTTGAATTTTATAACATTATTATTCATATTAAATATTTTCTAGAACTTGGTATGAGAACAAAATAATTTTTTTGGGTAAAATAAGTGTTTTAAAAAAATGTAGTTTTGTCGCCTTTTGATGGCGCACCCACATTAAATATAGTTTTTTACATGTTTATAAGTTCAATTTGAAAAAACAAAATTTTTATTTGGAATCGGGATATAAAAATTTGCTATGGGTAAATCTTTCATATTATTCTGATAACTTTCATATTTTAATGAATAGTAAAAACTCGCTTTATTTTAATTAAAAACAACTTTTTTCATCGTAATAATTTATATGGTTAAATTATAATATTGACTGGATTTAAAGTATAAATAGAATATATTCTTACCATTTATTATAATGTATGATATTAGCATTGATTTTACATTGAATTCATAGGAAAAATCATTTCAATCTTTTGCAACGTTTTAACTTTTAAAACTGGTTTTTTTACAACGGTATTAATTTTAAATTAATTTCTACAAATTCGGCGATTTGAATTTAAAAAAATGGATTACATATTTGGAATCATTAGTTCCAAATTATGTTAATAGGCTACTTTTTATTTTTGGACACTCTGAATAGTAACTACGGTAAATTTTATTTACCATAGTTAAAGATAAATCGGGTAATTAAGGGTAAATATAATTTTATAAAGTTATCCTAAAACGTGACTTAATATAATTGGATAAATTTATTTTGTCCTAAGAAATATTTGGGTTGAAATGGAATCCATTGAAACCCACTTGAATGTGATTAAGAACTTTAATTTATTTTATTTTAAAGAAAGTGAAATATGTCTCACTCAAACATTAATAATTTAATTATTTTTAATATAAGGTCATATAGAATATAAATTTGATTATAAATACTAGTTTGAAAGATAATTTTTTTTATTTGTTATGGTAATTTTTTTTAATTTTTAAGTGATATTTAGTTATCTTAATATCTTATACATTAATGATGCAGCAATTATTTACCTAGTGAAAAATCAATAATATAGTTTTTATTAAAGTAATAATACCCATATAAACGGCCAAAAACCTTCCCTAAACCTATTGGTATAGTGTATCTCTACCATAAGAATCCAAGGGTAGACTTTGGGACCATTTGGAGCCGTATAAAATAGATTATGACATTTATATTATTTAATTTTTAATAATGTCAAAGTTGTCACCTTCATAAATTAATAAATATAACAATTTAAATGTTGTGATTTTAAGATGATAAATTCTAGTAAAATTATTATTATGAGAGTTAATAGATTTATATTCATAATAGGATTTTATTTTTAATTTTTATGCAAAAAATATGTATATTAAATAATTATAAACAATTGTTATAGTAATTATTTTATTAAGAGAAATATCAAATAAATGGATTTAAAAATATTAAACTAAATATTATATGAACTATTTAATGTGCTAAAATAATATTCAAGATGAATATGACATGTTAGAAATCTAATAAATATTTTTTATAGAATATATCTTCTCTGTGGATTTTATTTAAATTCAAATAATTGAATAGTTTTAAAATTGACTCTATTGGTATTTTATAAAAATAACATATTATTAAATTGTTTAAAAATAAAAAAAAATATTTAAAAAATAAAAATTGAAAATTATATTGTCTAAAATGTAATAATTTATCTAATTATGGAAAATTCACAACACTTAAGTAAGTATTTATAACAATTTAGAAATTAGAATTTTATTACCACAAATAAATTTAAATAGATTAAATAAGGATAAATCAAATTGATAAAGATTAAAATATATTCCAAACATGTCTAAATTTTATTGGTTCATTATATTACAACCCTATCTCATCTAATATTCTAATTTGAGTCATTTTTTATGTTTCTAAGTGGGTTTTGAATTTATTATAAATTAATATTTCTTATGTTTCCAAAGGTGCCCCTCACCTCCCTTATAAAAGGGCACCTCCTCCCTCTCCTCCTCACACCACTTTGAGCCTTCAATCTTGGCCAAACTCAGCCCATTTCTCTTCTCAACTTCAGTAGAAACATACTATAGGTCCTGGTATTCTTCAAAGACCAAATTTAGTGCCCTATGAAAAGGTTTAGAAGAGGTGCGTTGAAGAAGAGGTAATATCCTTTACCGATTCTTTCAAGTTCATTTATTCTTCTACTTCCTCTTATTTGGTTGTTTCATAATAAAGTAATAAAATCAGTATAACCCATATAATTATATTTTATTATAAATATGTACCAACCCTATTTCACCTTCTATCCATCCTACGGAAAACAAAATCATCGTGCGTGCGTACGTACGAAATACCGTCTCTATGCCGTGGTGTAATCTGTTTTTCCACCACGACCTTACTTGGATGGGTATATAATGGTGTAAAGAGTAACTATATATTATTATTATAACATGATACTAATTCTAAGATATTATATCATCCACTCTAATTCAATTCAATAATTATGGGAACGATATCATCGCTCGTGCATACGTACGAACTACCATCTCCATGAACGCGATGAGATTCATTTTCCTTGATTAACCATTCAAGTAGGATTATAAAGTATATATAATAAATAATAATTAAATATATTACATAATAATGATATTGGATTTATGTACATAAATTTTTCATTTACTTAATTCTAATCAATTCAATAAGGATACGTAAACAGCGTTCATGCGTAAGTACAGCATACCGTCTCCATGAACGGTGTATTTCATTCCATTTATCTATCTATCATATATATTTATTTGAGGAATATATATTATATATAAATCATGATTTACATTCAGAAATTATGTAAATCAAGATATAAGTAATAATATCATGAACAACAAGTCGAAACACGTACGCTAAATGAAACGATTTTACCTAAAACGCTGCCTTAACATTGAATTTATAAAAGAACGGGTAATATAAAGTCCTAAGTGAATCATATATGATATCATAAATACTATTATGGTTATTTTAAATGTTAATAATATGTTTAAACCCATTATACAGGAGTCTCAGACACATACAGTAGAAATTGGACATAAGGTAAGGGATAATTTTGCAAATCTCATTTTTATCCGAGATTGCTTATAGGTAAGTATTTACTGGGGTTATATTTTTCATCCATGTCCATAAAAATATTTTTAATAAGGTGTTTAATATTTTTACATGTATGTTTAAAGTCATGTTTACCATTCATTGACTTGTACATTGTGTTATGAAAGGAATCTTTCATTTGTTTACAATACGAGGAACTTTTTGACTTTTTCAACAAAAGTACGAGGAGAAGGTTTTTTTAACTTATACAGCATGAACTGATTTTTATGGTTTCATAATGCCTAATTTTCATGAAGCTTACTCTACAATATTTCATGATTATTTTCAAAAAAAATAGTTTTCTTTTAAAATTGAATGGCATTTTGTGAAAAGAAAATGATTTTGAAGAAGAAAGGATATTTTTCTCAAGAACTCATTTCAAGTGTTTATTCAAAACTATTTTCCCTCTAATATTACATTATTTAATATGGTTATGTTTCAGTATAACAGTAATATTATTTACATGGTTTTATTTTGTTTATGATGAAACTATATCCATTGTTTTATATGGATTATGTTATGATGGGATGATGTTTATGAAACACATTCAATTCATTGGGTTATTATGAATGATTTATGATTATTTTGTGGCACACTTAAGAATGATTTAATTATGATATGGGTGGTACCTATATATCCCTCTAATAAATTTCTTAAAGATTTATATCTTATGAGATAGACATGGCTAGAATGGCAAGTTAATCCGGTTCAGTGATACAGGACAGGAACAAGGAGTGAACTCGATTCAGTAAGGGACTTTGTCCACTATAATGATCCTGGAAGAAATTCCTTGGATACTATGGAAATAATATCATTTGCTTAATGGTTTTCAACAATTACATGTTTTATTCCCCATGCTATTTTAGCAAGATTTATTTTCCATTATGATTTGTGCCTTACTTACTTCCATGTTTTATGTCATTGCTCAAAATTTTGATGTTTAAACATTATGTTCATGCTTTTAAATTCAAATGTATATGGTTTGTTTTATTTTCTCCATGCTTACCCTTACTGAGAATTTGATCTCACCCTTTATATGTTTTCTTTTTCCCAAGATATAAAGAAAGGTTTTAGGTATGAAAAAAGGGGGAGATCATTATGGGAGATGTTGAAGATCTTTCACCATGATTATAAAATTATGTTCTGAGTTTCCAAAGAAAAAAAATAATACGGTCTTTCGGCGTCTGTTTTTGTCATGTATTAAGTATTACACAAAATTAATTAAATGTCTATGTACGTTAAGGTATGGGTCTCTATAGTTGGTATTAGAGTGAAGGTTTAGTTAAACATTGGAAACAAGGATGCGGAAACTTTAGATCCCTAGAAATATTTCCAAGGTATGTCTATGGATGTCCCTAAGGTTATGTATAAGTATAGGTTATAGACCTAGAATTATGGTAACAATCATATAATTAAACCTATGATGTTAGAGATTGAAAGTACTCCCCATTATTATGTTGTTTTCCTAGCATGATTTTGGCCTCTCACAATATTCTTTTTGGGTTTTAGAAAATGGCTGGAAAGGGAAATTTTGTTGTTAATGGATAATATGATGGACAATGGAATGATATTATTCCTGAGCATCCAAATGAAATGGGATTTGGAAGGCGAAACATCGATATTATGCCTAATCAAAAATCTCATAATATGATCAATAATATCAAATTTGGTAAGTTTCCAGACTCAGCTAATAAGGGAAAGATGGAGTTTTATAATGATCATAGAGGAAAGAAAGTTTAATTTCCCTCATCTAAATCATGTGGGAAGAGGCATCAAGGATAATGTTTCAAAGAAACTGGAAGATGCTTTGGGTGTGGAAAATAAGGACACAAAGCTAGTAATTGCAAAGTAAAAGGATCTGTTAATAAAATGGACAAGGATAATGGTATTTCAAAAACATCAAACAAGGTTAAATGTTTTAAATGTGGAATATACGGCCATTATGCAAACCAATTCCCTAAGGGAAAATCTCATGAAGAGAATCAGCATGGTCATATGGGTAGTATTTCTGTTGATGATGATGAAGAGACTACAAATGATATATGAGATGAAAGAAGTGTTGTGGAATAAAATGAATAAGCTCATTCAATGGTCTAATAATCTAGTGGAATGATTGTATTTTTATCAAGAATAATGTATGGTACTATGGAATAAAGAAAAATATATGGATTGTTACACTATTTTTTTCCTTGGGTATTTGAAAGTATATGTTGAATGGTACTGGTAACCATGAAATGTGATTGAAATATTTTTGGAAAGAACATAATATGCGAATAAATAAGGGATAAAAAGATAATGAAATGTTTAATGATATCATGACTGATATAAGGACAAAGTGATATCATGGTTTGAGTATATAGAATTTTTGGGATTTTGGTATGTGGAAAGAGTTACCTTTTGACAAAATTCATGTTTTCACTAAGGTATTATGGTAATTTATGTTTCAAGAGAATACATGATTAAGGTATTCACATGTTTGGAATACGATCAACAAGATATATCTTAGGATATATGGGGGATAAATGATGGTATTCACATGCTTGTTATGTGGCCTTTCCAGTAATCATTTTATTTATACTATGATATTGGACATATGTATTTTGGATAAGGCTAAAGATTGGAATAGATTATGTCGGACATCAGATAGTATTGTTTAGGGCTAAAATGTTTTTCGATATTATTTATGTAATTTTATAATAGTGTAGTTTTAGAAAAAGTACAACCTACAGGATGGGAAACAACCCATCGAGTCAGAAAAGGTTGCGGGAATCAAACCCGCAACCGAAGTGCAACATGCCTTTATCCATTACTACTAGCCTACAGGAATACCTGGGTTAGTAGAAATTAGTTTTATTTTATTAAGTTGTATGATAGTTGAAGTATAAGTCCATTTTCGGAATCATATACGGTTAATCTAACAATAATATGGACTTTTGTATATAACATTTTCTAACCTTATGATTGAGACAGATTGAATGACCTATAATTCTATCACATGATCTTCTAACACTTCACAAAATACAAATTCAACTTTATTTCTTTAAGAGATGAAGTGGAAATTTTTTAAAGCACAAAAAATAGTGAGATTGTACCAAAATCATGTAAGTACTTAGTTTAATTCTTCAACAATAGGGAAAAGATCTTGAAAACCAAAAATTTTGTCCTAGTACCCTCATATTCGATGAATCATATGGTACCTTATATCATCACAAATTTATGGATTTGTGATTCTTGGTTTTTTCATAGCCATGTTCTCTACCACTCTTCATCAGAACATGATGGTTAGATTTCTCTTCCATAACCATATTTTTACCTATGTTCTCATATGTGGAAACGTAGTGATGAGTTAATTTGGGTAACTGTTACATTTCATACATCACTTTTTAAAATTAAGTTTTAGTATTCCTTTTTACGATTTGTGTTTCTAAAAATGAAACATTCAAGTAGTATACAATTTATAACCCCGAAGAATTTTGAGGTAAAAATTCATTTTAAGGGGGGTAGAATGTAACACCCAAAGATTTTATGAGATACATTCTTTTTAATTTATTTGATGTCTTCTATTGTGCACTACACCAAGATTATCTTGTACTATACATAACATCGTATTAGCTTGTAGTATACGCAACACTATTCTTGGCTCGTGTTACACACAATTTCAAGTTCGTTTTGTAGAAATTATTCTATGAAACATTAAGTATTGATTTTTTTAATGTATAAATGAAATAAGTTTTGATTATTTTATACACAACACCAAAGGGAGCTTCCACTACACGCAGCACTGACTAGGCTTGCACGCCATCACGACCTTCCTCGATAGCGTGTGTAGTACGCAATATTGGGTTTCGCTAAACAACGATATATTTTTATTATAAACAATCCATTATTATTAAATAAATTTTGAATTTTATAACAGTATTATTCATCTTACATATTTTCTAGAACATGGTATGAGAACAAAATAATTTTTTCCGGTAAAATAAGTATTTTGAAAAAATAATGCAGTTTTGCCGCCTTTTGATGGAGCACCCACTTTAAATATAGTTTTTCACATGTTTGGAAGTTCAATTTGTAAAAAACAATTTCATTGGAATCAGGATATAAAACTTCAATTTGGATAAATCTTTCATATTATTCTGATAACTGTCATATTTTAATGAATAGTAAAAACACGCTATATTTTAATTAAAAAAAACTTTTTTCATCATAATAATTTATATGATTAAATTATAAAATTGAATAATTTTAAAGAATAAATAGAATATATGTTTACCATTTAATATAATGTATTTTATTAGAATTTATTTTACATTTAATTCATAGGAAAAATCTTTTCAATATTTTGCAATATTTTAACTTTTAAAAATCCATTTTTAACAATGTGATTAATTTTATATTAATTTCTACATCTTCTATGATTTGAATTTAGAAAAAGTGTTTCCATATTTGGAATCAGTAGGTTCAAATTATATTAATAGGCTACTTTTTATTTTTGGGAACTATGAATAGTAACTATGGTAAATTTTATTTACTATAGTTAAAGGTAAATCGGGTAATTAAGGGTAAATATAATATTATAAAATTACCCTAACACTTGACTAAATATAATTGGATAATTATATTTTTTCCAAAGGCATCTTTGGGTTGGAATGGAATCCATAGGAACCCACTTGGATGTGATTAAGACCATTAATTTATTTTATTTTAAAGAAAATGAAATATGTCTCACTCAAACTTTAATAATTAGTGTATTTTTAATATAAGGTTATACAAAATATAAATTTGATTATAAATACTCATTTGATAGATAATTTTTTTTCTTTATTATGTTAATTTATTTGTAATTTTTAAGTGATATTTAATTACCTTAATATCTTATACATTAATGATGAAGAAATTATTTACTTAATGAAAAATCAATAATATAGTTATTATTAAAGTAATAATACCCATCAAAAGGCCCAAAAACATGACCAAAACCTATTGGTAGAGTATATCAGTACCATAATCATTCAAGGGTCTACTTTGGGACCATTTTGAGCTCTATAAATGAGATTATGACATTTATATTATTTTATTTTTAATAATGTCAAAGTTGTCACCTTCATAACTTAATAAATATAACAACTTAAATGTTGTGATTTTAAGATGATAAATTCAAGTAAAAGTATTATTATTAAATTTAATAGATTTATCTTCATCATAGGATTTTATTTTTAATTTTTATGCAATAAATAAGTATATTAAAAAATTATACAAAAATGTTATAGTTATTTTTTTATTAAGAGAAATATCAAATAAATAGTTCTAAAAATATTCAAATAAATATTATATGAACTATTTAATGTTCTCCACTAATTATCTAGATTAATATGACATGTTATGAATCTATTAAATATTTTGGATCGAATATATCTTCTCTTTTTAGTTTATTTATATTGAAATAATTTAATAGTTTTAAAATTGACACTACTGGTATTTTATAAAAATAACATATTATTAAATTCTTTAAAAATCACAAAAAAAAATTAAAAATTACAAATTAAAAATTTTAAAGTCTAAAATGTAATAATTTATCTAATTATCTAAAATTAACAACACATAAGTAATTATTTATAACAATTTAAAAATTAGAATTTTAGTACCACAAATAAATTTAAATAGATTAAATAAGGATAAATCAAATCAATAAGGTTTAAAATAAATTCCAAAAATGTATTAATTTTATTGGTTGATGAGATTGAAACCCTATATCATATTATATTCTAATTTGAGTCATTTGTTTTGTTTTTATGTGGGGTTTTAATTTATTATAAATTAATATTTCTTATATTTCCAATGGGGCACATATCCTCCCTTATAAAAGGCCACCTCCTCCCTCTCCTCCTCACCCCACTTTGAGCCTTCAAGATCATCCAAACCCTGACCATTTCTCTTATAAACATCACTAGAAACATACTATAGGTCTTGGAAATCTTCAAAGACCATATTTAGTGCCCTAAGAGGAGGTTTAGAGGCACGTCGAAGAATAAGTAATATCCTTTACAGATTCTTTAAAGTTCATTTCTTCTTCTACTTCCTCTTCTTCTGTTGTTTCATAATAAAGTCATAACAACAGTATCACTCATATTATGATATGTTATTATAAATATGAACCAACCCTATTTCACATTCTATCCATCCTACAGAAAACAAAATCAACACGCGTGCGTACATACGGAATACCGTCTCCACGCCGTGGTGTAATCTGTTTTTCCTCCACCACCTTACTTGGATGGGTATAATGGTGTAAATAATTACTATATATGGTTATTATAACATTATACTAAATCTAAGATATTATATCATCCACTCTAATTCGTTTCAATAATTATGGGAACGATATCATTGCTCGTGCGTACGTACAGACTACCATCTCCACGAACGCGATGAGATTCATTTTCCATGATTAACCATTCAAGTATGATTATAAAGTATATATATTAAATAATAATGAAAGATATTACATAATAATGATACTGGACTTATGTACATATATTTTTCATTAACTTAATTCCATTCAATTAAATAAGGATACGGAAACGGTGTTTATGTGTACGTACGTCCTACCGTCTCCATCAACGGTGGATTTCATTCCTTTTATAGATCTATCATATATATTTATATGCTGAATATATATTATATATAAATCATATTTTAAATTCTGGAATTAATTAAATCAGGATATAAGTAATAATATCAAGAATAAAAAGTTGCAACATGTACGATAAATGAAACGATTTTACCCAAAAACGCTTCTTTAACATGGAATTTACAAAAGAACAGGTAATATAAAGTATTATGTGAATCATATATGATATCATAAATATTATTGTGGTTCTGTTACAGGTTAATAATTTGTTTAAACCCACTATACAGGAGTCTCAGACACATATGTACGAAATTGGACATAAGGTAAGGGATAATTTGGCAAAGATCATTTTTATCTGAGATTGCTTATACGTAAGTATTTACTGGGGTTATATTTTTCATCCATGTCAATAAAAATGTTTTTCATAAAGTGTTTAGTATTCATATATGTATGTTTAAAGTCATGTTTACCACTATTTGACATTTACAGTGTGTTATGGAAGGAATCATTCTGTTCTTTACCATACGAGGAACTTTTTGACTTTTCTGGCAAAAGTGCGAGGAGAATGTATTTTTAAATTATACGGCATGAAAGGATTTTTAAGGTTTCATAACGCCTAATTTTAATGAAGCTTAATCTACAATATTTAATTATTATTTTCAAAGAAAATCTGTTTCTTTTAAAATTGAATGGAATTTTTTGAAAATAAAATGATTTTGAAGAAGAAAAGATATTTTCCTCAAGAATTCATTCCTAGTGTTTATTCAAAACTATTTTCCTACTAAGATTACATTCTTTAATATAGTTATGTTTCCAGTATAATGTTCCGATTATTTACATGTTTTTATTTTTTTTATGATGAAATGATATCCATTATTTTATATGGATTATGTTATGATGGGATGATGTTTATGAAACTCATTCTATTCTTTGGGTTATTATATATGATTTATGATTATTTTGTGGCACACTTAAGAATGATTTCATTATGAGATAGGTGGTTCCAATATCTCCCTCCAATTCATTGGGTAAAGATTTATATCTTATGCCATAAACATGGTAGGAACGGCAATCTAATCTAGTTTAGTGATATAGGACTGGAACGAGGAGTGAACTCGATTTAGTAAGGGACTTTGTCCACTATGATGTTCTTGGAAGCAATGCCTTGGCTACTATGGAAATCATATCATGTGCTTAATGGTTTTCCACAATTACATGTTTTCCCCATGCTATTTTGTCAAGATTGATGTTCCATTATGATCTATGCCTTACGTACTACCATGTTTTATGTCATTACTCAAGATTTTGATGTTTAAACATTATGTTCATGTTTTTAAATTAAAATATATATGGTTTGTTTTATTTTATCCATGCTTACCCTTACTCAGAATTTGAGCTCACCCTTTATATGTTTTCTTTTCCATAGGATATAAAGAAAGGTTTTAATGAAGAAAACAAAAGGGGGAGATCTTTATGGGAGATGTTGAAGATCTTTCACCATGATTAGAAGATTATGTTTTGAGTTTCCAAAGACATTAAACTAATATAGACTTTGGGCATCTGTTTTTTTAATTTATTAAGTATTCTACAAAAGTAATGTAATTTCTATGTATGTCAAGCTATGGGTCTCTACATTAAGGACTGGTCGGTGCCCTGTGAGGACAGACAGGTGGGGAATACACCTACTACTTCATGCAGCTACTCCTCACCTACTCATCAAGTTGGGTTTTATATGGATGGGATTCAAGAGACATTTGTAACCCCTAATTTAAATCTTGGTTTTTTCTTGGGTTTGTATTCTGGCCCCCATTACCATTATCTTTTTACTGTTTACTCTTAGTGGTTGTCTTATTATCTGGTATGTTTTCTTTTTTCAGCATTATGGGATGGGGTTGTGGTTATGTGTGTGTGTGGACATGTACATAGAAAATGCCTCACACTTGAAGGATAATGCCTTCGGTGCTAGTCTCTATCCCCGAGACTATGGGAGGCAGTGTTGGGGTAGTCACGACATGGGCCATGGGGGATGATTCGTGACAACATTATAATAAATAAAATTAATAATAGTAAAATAATACATTTTAAATTATTCAATAAATCTTATTTTTAATGGAAAATTTTGAAAATTTCTTCTAGAATTATTTTTACCTAGTAAGTTCAAAATTGATATTCATCCTATCAAATTACTATTTTTCGACATAAAATATTAAAATTTTCACTTTATTATATTGTTAATAAAATATACTTTTCACATTCTATAATTGAAGAATAGTTATTATGATCCTTTTCAGACAATATTGAATTATCTCATTGACATGTCTCTATGCCTACTCAATGGAGCACCCATATTTCAGATCTAACTCATTAGTACTATTGGTATGCCCTGGTGAGTAATAGAGAATTGAATCATGTCCATAGCTCCATTCCAATTAGATTTTACCAACATGTACTAACATTCACTTTAGGGAAGACTCATGAACCTTCCAATACAATAGGATCACTCTAGAATATCCTAGAAATAACTCGAGAGAGGGATCATAAACTTTATATTTATAGAGGTGTCCAAGATTATGCACTGATGGTAACATTGGTCCATGATCAAACACATTCCAAGACATTCAAATCCTATCAATATATTTTGGCGGTTCCCATTATGGAGGAGGATAATATTAATATTATGACCTAGGAATCAGGTTTTCATATTCTGATAATGAAGGAAGACCAAGAATGGGCTCATGTCCTAATACCAACCAATACATACAAGGAATAATGGAATATTTTAGAAATTATCAATCATGTTTGTGTTAGGTCAAGATGGTTATGACTAAGAAAAAAACTTAAGAGGGGGTGAATTGTGATCTTTAAAAACTTTTATAGATTCAGATCACCTCTATTGACATACAGTGAACCTTTCCTTCACAAAAAGACAAGTGATAAATGTAAATAAAAAAGGAAATGGAAATAGTGATTTATAGTGGTTAATGGAAAAAATATCTTATACTCCACTCCACCGATGATGAAATCCATGATCTTGTTGATTTTCATTATAAGATCCACTTATCCAAAGACCTTTACAAGAATAACTGATTGTAGGAATTTGACACATTATGAGGATTTTGTAGGAATTTTTCATTCTTTCATAGGGAATTTAAAATCCATTTCTTAGTGTAAGAATATTACACTTAACCACAATTGAGTCTATGTAGTAAAAACTCCACCAAATCAATAGAGATTGATTTTTTTAAAAATGGGCTAAAAATCACAATTGAAGTAGCAACTGGAAGACTCATTCAGATCATCAATGATGAATAACAAAAATGAAAAATCCAAACAAACATTTAAACATATATGAATCCAAATTATAAATTCAAAAAATGATTTGTTGTTCTCTTAGAAGAAAATTTAACAATAAAATGTAGTAGCAGTGATGAAAATAGAAATGAGTCAATCAGATGGATCAAAACATGTATGTCTCCAATGTGTATAACTTAATAGAACAATGCACATTTTTTTCTAATATATATTTCCTCTTCTATATCATGTATATATTTCCTGATGAAGAACATATCAATATTTATATAGAAATTCAAATAGGTCTAGTTCAAAAAAACTCTAGAAATATCACATAGTAAATCATGAATATTTGAATTAAAAGTTATTCAAGAGAGTTGAAACTTACCATAATAATACTAATGATTTATTATAATGATTATAATCCTTAAAAACAATAATAACTAGTGTTTGAATAAATCATAAAATACATTTGAATAGATCTTTAATTCTGTCAAAAAATCATAAATCATAGATAATATTGCATATTTAAAACTTCTTCATTGAATAGTCAAACTTAGGGTTCCTTCTTGTGAAAACAAATCCCCAAACATAGGGTTGATAATTTATGGTTGATCACAAAAGTAGGGTTGATGTACCATATGCTTGTTTCCTCAAAAGGTAGGGTTCTTCATAAATATAGGTTTTCTGAATCATAATATCCCAATATCATAGGGTATAAGATCCATACGTGTTGTTTCAATGGTTGGGTTTCTGAATGATACATTATGTTTACACATGTTGTGTATGAATAGTGTTTCAAGAATACATTTAAACACGTCCTGAATTGTTCAAAAAATATTCCCATCGAATCAATGAATTGAATATAATTCTCAAATAAATATTCATATAAATAATAATTTCATGAAATTTTCCTAAAAAATAAACTCATTAAAAACATAAATGTTTGGGTTTTTGTGATTCTAAACAAAAAAATAACAAAATTGTTGAATAAACACTTAATCAACAATCTCCCCCTTTATTTATGATAAAAACCCCATTATAAAATATGTAAAAATTTAATAATCAATTTATAAAAAAACTAAAAAAAATTATCAGTATTTTTATCTATGATATTTTTATAAAAATCTCATAAAAAAGATTTTCCTGATTATAATATTCCTTGGAGAAATTTTTTTTATAGTCAAACTATATTCTCCCCCATGATAAGTTTTCCAATATTTTAATTTGATGATAACATTTAAAACTCCCACAGATAATCATATAAACTAGACCAATAAAAATCAACCCCTTGTGTGAAATCAAAAATATAAGAGTAGTATAATAAATTTCTCCCCTAAAATTCATTTTTACCTTTAAAGATATATAATTCTGAAAACAAGGAGCATAATAAAATATTTAATAAATAAAATAGTTATTTATTTAAAAACTCCACCTGAATCATAGCATATAGGATATTAAATAAATGAAAATATTTAAAAAAAGATTTAAAAGGATTTTAAAAATTTATGCATAAGTAATACATAAAAAATAAAACTATTATTATTGATATATTCACTCTTATTAATAGAATTTTTTTGAGATAATTAAATATTATGTGAATGATTATGTATAATAATATAAAAGTTTAAAAATAAAATACGATAAAACTTATAGAACATATTTTCACTTACCAACATATATTAAAATAGTATACATAACAATGATTTTAAATAGGAAGAAAATAAAAACAAATGGTTAAGAAGGAGTAGACTGTTCATCTGTATTTTCAAAAAAAAATTCTTTTTGGATTAAATCAGCTAGAACTCTTAAAAATTCTTTTAATATGATTTTAATATCTATTGTTCTCTAATATGAATAAGATGAAAAATTTTCAATTAGGAGCAACTTCATATTCCTAAGATCTTTCTTAGAAACAACTACTCATCTGAGTAACTCCATCTGACTTAACATTTCTACATTGAATGACTCAAATTTCTCTTTCAAGATTGAACTATTTTTCATGTTTTGATATTTCTTCTATAATGAGTCAAAACCCATTTTTGATATAGATCATTTTTGTATCTCATTATACAACTTTCTAGACACATAAAAATCATCTTTTTTCTTCATCTTTTCTTTATTAAAAATGGTGAATTTTAACAGAATCTTTTTATTACACATTTTAGAAGTTAAGGCTTCTATTTCTTCATTAAGTTGAGCTTCGTTATATCTTTCATCATTTTTTCAAAAGAATATTCAATATAAAAAATTGACTATTCTTTTAATAAGTCATGAGGATTAGCTTTTATCCTTTTATAAGACAGATTTTCTATTGTTCTTTATGTATTTGAATACATCAATGCACTATGTATGGTTTTCCAAAATACTCATCATTATGAGCCATAAGAAATTCCATTTTTCATTTATTCTTAGCCTCATAATTTTTAGAATATTTTTCATGTGAACGAGATATATTTCTTTATGTAACTTTTATGATTTTATGTCCTTTTCTCTTATAATCTTATTTCTTTTGAGATTTTATTAAAGTATAGTTATAATTTTCATAACCCTTTTCCTTGCATTCATATGATCTATTTTCTTCGGTACCTTTATTTTTATTTCTATAAATTTTCTTAATTTTTTTGTCAAGACATGATAATTTTTTTTCAAAATATGGATGAATTGAATCGGTTGATTAGTCCATGGTTTTCTTGAGTGCATATTATTCACATTATATATGTGTTTTATATTCACTTTTTATATCAGCTTCATACATCATTAAATTTCCAGTCAATTCCTTCATAGATTAATTTTTCATAAGTGTATATTGACTTATAACCACAGATATTCGATTCCACTTAGATGGTAGCACTCTGATTACTTTTAATACTTCATCTGATTGTGAAATTGGATCTCCCAAAGTAGAAATATCATTGACATTCTATATCAATATTCCATTCATTTGATTAATTGTTTCATCCTTATGCATTCTAAAAGTATCAATCTTTAGTTTCACAATAGTGTACCTCAATTATATAATGTTTTTATTTCCTTCCTATGAAACCAGAATAGTCTTCCACATCTCATATGTGGTAATACATTGATATACTCAGTTGAGTTCATTAGTTCCTAAACAACACACAATAGAATTATTGGATTTTGAATTGAGATCATATTCTCTTTCATGATCATTATTCCAACCATCCAAATATTCCTTAGTAATGTCATAAGGTTTAATAGCATTTATATAAACCCTTATTCTAAAATATTTTAAATAAATAACCATATGTTATTTCTAGAATCTATAATTATCACCATTAAAATAAACAGCACAGATCATCAATATATCTTCTCTAGAATCATCCAATTTAAGATATCTTCATCTAAATATTTAACTCGGGCTTGTTAGATCCAGTGGATATTTATTAGATCCTTTTGATACCACTTTTGAATGTTGGAAAATAATTATCAAGAATAAACTATAATAGTCAACCACTAACTTTGATACCAATTATTATGTTGGGAAGATGATGATGAAGACAAAGATACAAGAGGGGGTGTGAATTGTGGACTATAGAAACATTGATAGATTTAGATCACCTCTCTTTTTATACAGTGAATCATTCCTTCTCTCAAACATGAGTGAGTAATGAAAATAAACAAAGGATATTAACATAGTTATTTATAGTGGTTCATGGAACAAATATCCCCTAGTCCACTCCACCAATTCTCAACTCCATGAGCATGGTTATTTTCACTATCAATTCTTTTTATGATAATACCATTACAAAAAAAAATAGTAAAGGTATTTGAAACCTTACAAGTATTTTACATGTCATTTTGATTCTTTTATAGGGAATTATTAATCCACATCTTAGTACAAGAAGATGACAGTTAACCAGAACTAATTCCAAGAAATTGAAACTCCAAAAAATAAATAGGGATTGGTTTTTTTTTAAACATGGTTTAAAATTCATAGTTACTGTAGAAAAAGATAGATGTATTCATACCTTAAATAATTCACAGTAGTAAAGAAAACATCAGACAGATATTTTAACATGTATTCCACCAAATTATATCATCACCAAATGCTTCTTTGTTTTTATATAGGAATATATAAAAATAAAATGTAGTAGTTGCGACAATAACATCAATGAGTGAATTACATAGATCAAAACATGTTTGTCTCAAAAGTGTAGCTTTGAAATCAAGTAAACATAGCTTTTTCTTAATTATAAATCCTCTTCTATATCATATATATATTTCTCAAAAAATAATATCTCAATATTTATATAATAGGTTGAACAGATCCAGGTCAAACTAATTCCAGAAATATAAGATAGAAAATAATGAGGATTTGAATTAAAAACCATTCAAGGGAGTTATAACTTCATCTAATAATAGTAATGATTTACTATGTTGAATACAATCCTTTAAAACAATCATAATGAGACTCTGAGTCACTCATAATATATTTTTGAATAGATATTTACTTCCAACAATACCATTGCATAAATCATGGATAATATCACGTATTTAAAACTCTATCGATGAATATTAAAATGTATAGTTCTATCATGTGACAAAAAAACTCTAAACATACGGTTGAAAAAGAATAGTTTATCCCAAAACTACGGTTTATTTACCAAAAAAAATTCCTCAAATGTAGGTTTTTTAAAAGATGAAGGGTTTTTTAACCATATATTCCCAACATGGTAGGGTATAAGATCTATACATTTTGTTTCAAATGTAGGGTTTTTGAATGATATATTACTTTTACACACATAGGGTATGAATATTTTTTCCAAAATACATTTAAACAACTCCTAAAAACATTAATAAATCTTACTAATGAATCAATTAGTTGAATATAATTTCATGATAAATATTCTAAAAAGTAATAATTTCATGAAATTCAGATAAAAAAAGTAAACTCATTAGTAATAGAAATATGGGAGTTTGTGAGCATTAAAACCAAAAAATTAATTAATGAAATTGTTGAATCAATACACACTCAATAGTACATTGGTATATTATTACAATGAGAAGGGTATCTCCATGAAGGGTTTATACAAACTAAGGTTTTTTTCCACACTGTGAAACTCTAATTATGATTGAGGTATGGTCCTCATCTGACTAACCCTGATGATCCATGAGGTCTTATTAGGGGAGCCATACAACAAAAGAGAAGGATCATATTCCATACCTGATTAGCTCTAATGTTCTTGGGACTCTTAAAAAAACCTAGTAGAAACCTATGAATCTCTTGCGTCTAAAAAACTATAGATTTAATTAGTGGTTGTGTAGGTCCTTCCTATGACACATATATAAAAACAATTCATTTACACCCCATGGAACAATTTATAGAGGTCTTCATCACAATATAAATATCACTAGGAATGAAGCCCCTTCCATTAACAACACCTCAGTGGATTGTAATCATATAGTTCATCATCATAGAATCCAAGAAATAAGACATGGAGGCACACCCCATTATGATCACTGTGAGGGTCTTACCCATGATGAACTAATATCTCAACAGAATGGTCCTCCATGTATTGACATCACTCGAGACCTCTTTCATATTAAGAGAATATCATGAATTTGAGGTTGACTAAAAAAAATATCTTTATCATTGGCTCGTGAAATATCATCTAAAACAAAGGATAGTTTTTGGAGATGATTATTATGTTCACATCCCACAACCAACTTTTCGTTTTATACAAATTAGGAGGTTTAATGTGATCCAACTTCCCTTGATTAGGTAGCGGAAAAGATACCTTTATAATCATAAAAAATTTAGTAATCACTCTCTACTGATATATATAATTCAACATTAATTTAGAGTGAACATGCAAATAGAAACATACTGGTTAGGTTTTGACCTTTGGTGACCCCGTGATAAGATATTATAATGATATAATAAGAGAAATTCATGCCATATTTGTTCTAAACCATATGTGAGACTCTTATCCATGTCATAGAAAAACATTGTAAATGCATGGAATACACTAACCATATCAAGGTGATGGGTGATATGTTTTGATAGGTTGATTTCCTGACCTTCTTAATGGATCAAATTTCAAATATAAAAAAGTAGTGGGATTGATTCCAATAGGCTTACATTAATAGTATGAAGTTACTCAGCCAATAAATAGTGGATTATATATCTAATGTTTATATCATATGTTAAAGATAGTATGAGGTATATACATTATCCTAATTGGTGTTCGGACTAGTCCATTGAAAAGAACAATAAGTAATGTTATTACCTTAGGAAAGGTCTTAGGCCAAATATCTATGTACACCATTTGATTTGTATATGGAAACATTTTTTTCCAAATGGATATAAATATCCTATTTAGAATGAGTGATATAAGGATAGGATTATCGATCAGGAATCCAAGATGATTGATCATGGGTCCCATTTAAGTATATATAATAATAAAACCATATATATTTCCATAATTTAATGAAGGTATAACCATACAAAGGCAATAAATATATCATATAAAAAAGTAATTCCCTAGAAAATGAAGTGAGTCTCAATATTATCATTATCTATAACAATATGGGAGAAACCCCAATCCATGAATATGGGAGAATTTTTATAACCTCTAGAACTGCTAGGGTCATCCAAGCCTCATTATCCCTATGATATGATGGTGATGTAACTATGTAAAATGAAAACCATATGATTGGGATCATTTATATTACATATTCTTCCATATAAATAAAGAAATTAATTATAATCTAGTATAGGGGAAGCTCCTAAAGGGACCACATCATTTTTACTCCCCTTTAATTATCCATCTCCTTCAGTAATGGAGTTATAATAGTCACTAGATATTCCATTAATGTAACCATCCTTTTAGGAGGGAATATAAAGCCTCACTATGTCCAGAAGCTAAAGCAATACATTGAGAAGGAAAATATTAAGGAGGATCACAATCCACTACTTGTATATTTTATATTAGTGAAAAAACAACTTACTACTCTAAAGAGGATGAAAAATGTATTCCTACTCATTTTTATAAATACATCATCATTTTGGGAATGAGCATTAAAAATTTTAAACACAAACCTAACATGGAATGATTTGATGAAGTGAAATCCACCTAAGATGTGGTCTGCATCAACTAAGTGGGTATATACACCCATAAATATATGTTGGATCCATATGTATAAATGAAATTCCTTGACCAATGAAAAAGTGAATCTATTGGGTACGTCCATATCCAACCTACAACTTGAGGATATTATACACATTCCATCATTGAAAGGTTTTCACATTACATTCTAAGTTGATGTATTTTTTGTCACTTAATGCCAAAAAAATAATATTTATGCTAGGTTCAATTTACGAGAATAAGAAAATGTATCCCGTATAAAAAATATTCAGCTGGATATAACTACTCAACTATACAATGGATGGTACTACCAACTAACTGGGTATTAATAAAGACCATTTGTTATTTAAACACCACTACTAAAGAATATTGGTATATTACTCAATTTTCAAAGAATATGGAACCATTTCATACATTTTACCATGTGTTAGCTTACAATATATATCAAAAACCGATAGAGGTGAGCTGAACACATCATTCATCACCTACATATCCCATTATGAAATCAATACATGAAACATTTCTTTAGAGATATCTAAATCTATCAAGTCCCTTACAAATTAAATTGAATCTATGATAGGGATATAAGTACTTATATAGATATAGAGAAATAAATACCCCAAATGGGTGGATGATACACCCCCTCTTCCCAATTTCAAGAACCCCACTTTACCATATTCAATGAAATGGGGGAAACAAAGCATCACTTGGTAGACTTCAATTCTTGATGTGTGCCAGTGATAAGAAAATTAGAGTAATATGTGGAAATAAAGCTTAGATGTTACATCCAAATTCCAAAAGTACCAACATTTTCCCCATATATTAATCAAAACCGATGGTATATTTCTAATTGGGATGATTTAGGGAGACTGTTCCACTATAATTTTAACTTTATTATTATTATTTAATTATCCTTGACCTATCAAATTACAAATAACAAGAATATGAGAGGTTCACAGACTTTATATTTAGATTTAAGCGACTTTCATATTTGCTAAACATGTATCTCTCTCAAAATAATATATTAGATATCATTATAGTGAATCTCTATGAGGAATTTTAGATTTCATTGATTTTACTAAAATATCATTGTATATTTTTGGTGTTTTTAGCAGTCTTAAAATGATGGGGTGATATCATAAGATTCTATAATGATAATTATTAATAAATGTTATTATTTCAAGGGATTATTCTTGTAATAGAGGATTCTATAACCCTTATTCTCAATCTGACACAAATACCTTCCTAGAAATGTAATCCCACACAATTTTTTTTTGTGTCTCCCCCTAAGCAGAAACCCTAAAGTAGATACCTCATTGGGATATTAAGGATTATAGGTTATAATAAAGTGAGGATCATAAGAAAAATAATAATTACATTATTAATGAGCAAGTCACAATGTATTTTATCATTACTATGGAGAATACCTTAATCAAATATCCAAAGGTCAATAATCCTAATGAATTCAATCGAAGTGACTTCCCTTACTAGTACCCTTCCATCAAATGATGGGGAAAAATATTCAAGACTAATTTGTATTTAGGGATATACTCTAAAATATAGGTTTTTTCAGGAAAGATAACTTTTAGAAACCTTAGATAATAGTGACTCATATTTCTATTGATCCACCAAAATAAGAAGAAGAATTAAAGGAAATAATGATTAGGAATGCATAAAAAATTTAATTAATGAATGAATATGAAGGAATTTAATCTGGTTACAATTAAACTAAAATTTTGAACCCCTATCCCCCCTATAATATCATATATGACACCATTATCATTATAGTGTTATTAATTTTTGTGAAATTGTTACCAATGAAACAAGACACCTGAGGAGTAGTCATTATTAGTAACTAAGCTGGTACGAACTCTCACAGACTTCATTCCACCATCATTAAGAGGATGGGAATAATCCCACCAAAATAGAAAATTATAACGATCCCTTCAAATAGTATTATGGTAAAATAAAGAATATAAATATAGTTTGGTCAATATAATTCCCCTAAATTACACCTTCTCTAGTGAAGATGTGGAATTATAAAAACCCAATATCTCCATTTGTAAATGGTATGAGGATGAATATTTTAATGATTCCATTAAATATGTCATCAAAATAGACCCAAATAATTTGGAAAATTTTCCTCTATGTATATAAAAAACATAGAAACCTGAACCTGATGACTCTAACGAACCTAGTAAAATCATTGATCAAATCATAAATTATCTAGGGATCATGTAGAAACCATAATAGTTAAATACTAACTAACATAAATTCACTTTTCTAATCAATATCTGATTATGGGAAGGCCATCTCTATAACATCCCAAGACCCGAACTTCTAGAAGTAGTGTTAAAAAAATAAACTATAAATGTATGGATTTGATACTCATAAATGTGACCTAATATTGCCCATCAAAAATATACAACATAAAAATGAAATATTTGATCACATACAAACCCAAGGACCTATTAGGTTTAGAATTTAAGGGAATTAAGAAAAAATCATAACAACATGGGTTTATAAATAACTAGTTCCTAAAGATCAACATCCTCTCCTGGTATACCCATCTTTTCAAATTTCATGTTAAGTGATTTATATCTCCAGAAAAATTCCATAGATATAAAACATTTCTAAATATAAACAACTTATCATCATTCTTCAAACCGTAGGAAAATAAAACATACTAAAAGGGTGATCTAGGATGCACAATAAGGGTAAGCATGGGAGATATCAATCGTTGATCATATCAAAGATTAAGATACTCATAAGGGTAAAATATCAGGATAAATAACTTAAAAAGTTCATACAAAATCTAAAAAATATCATCAACATGAGTAATAGAATAAAAAATTATCATTTAAAATTACATGATTCATAAAAATGATAAATCATTAAAACTCAATCATGAAACATAATTTCATGACATAAATGAGTGTGTCTTACCATTATAAGTATATAAAACATTTTATATGTTAATTTTTACTAAAAATCTCAATGGATATATCATAAACACCTATGTAACCAAGTGGATCAATAACATTGAATCATTTCCCATAACAAATCATACACATTGACTTGTTTTTTATAATAGATCAAACACATAGAATTTTTTCCCAAAACCGTCTCATGAGATATAATACTTTATCCAATCCAATGGAGGGATATATAAGTCCAAAATTTCATGTAATGAAAATCATATATATTTTTTACACAATATAATTCATTCATCATATCAGAAACAATGTAAATAAATGGGTTTAAAAAGTATTTCATCATAACATAACTCGTAGAAATGAAATGATATTCAATAACATCATGCCATAATAAAAATAAACCATTCAGATAAAGAACAAGGATTGTATCATTAGATTATATCATAATTAAATTATAAGTAACATAAAAGTATGTCATCTTGGATGGAAAATTATTTTGAAAGATCACTTGGAATAATTCTTGAGGAAAATAACATTTCCATTTTTAAATTACTTCTGTTTTTAAAAAAATATATACTTATAAATGAAAAAATATTATAAAATAAATTTCTAAACAATTAATGTAAAATTTAAATTATTTATTTTTCATGATTTTAGGAATTTCCACTTGTTTTATATAAGTTAAAAACTTTTGTTTTATTTTTTTTAGAAAATTACCAAAGTACCTCATTTGGAAAAAGAAAAAAAAAGTTTCATTTAAAACCATTTTATAAAAATTAAAACATGGGATAAGATTATTTTAAAACATTTTAGAATAATATTAAAATAATATTAGAAAACATGGACATAGAAAAGAAATATTCTCCAGGGCAGACTTAAACTTTAACAATCCAAACTAATGATAATGTTATGAAATAAACCCCTTACCACATTGATAACTTTTGAATCATAAGACTCAGAAAAGAAATTATTTTAAATGGATATTAATATACCATAATGTTCATTAAAATAATCATAAATGACATTCATGATCAGTATATAAACCATACAAAATAAAAAAGTAGTGTATAAGGCATGTTTCAACCAAAAATAAAAGTTATATGAAAATCTCTTACCTTAGGATGACTTCATTTGCATACGTTGGATCCAATTGTATAATAAATATAGATTTATTATACATAGATTATATATCAATAATCATATATACCATATATTAATTAAATACATCCTTTTATCACCAATATTTTATCAATTTCTTATTTTAACCACTTTTTTAGGTGATATCTACATCATTTTCACATAGGGTTTTGTTTGATAGTTTTGGTCCTCTTACAATGATAATAGTTACATAATATAATTTTTTTAATAATAATATAAATATCATATATATTCATTATAAAAATAATTATATTAATCCATAAAAGTTATAGACATAAAATTGAAGTACACTATTCATAGAGACAGTAGGTCGTACGTACACATGAACGTTGTTTTTATTTTTCAAAGTATTGAATGAGAGAAAGGTAAATAAAAATAAAAATTATAATTATAATTATATTTTTATATATATCATATATCATCTTTATATATATTATTATTACTATCCAAGTACAATGGAAAACAAAAATGAATCGCATCACTTTGTGGAGGTGGTAGTCCACACACACAAATGAAGGACGCTATCATTTTCCATTGGTTTCAAAGGGAATAAAGTAGAGGTTATATTATAATTATAGAAGTTTAATTATATAGCAATTATTATATAAATAAATTAAACACATCATAATACCCATCCATAAATGATAGTGATGAAAAATGAATTGCATTGCTACGTGGAGATGGTAAGTCATACGTACGCACGAGCGACACTTTCACTTCGCGTCTGATGGAAAAGAGGGTTTATAGTGGTATTTCCTAAACATAATAACATTTAATAAAATTTAGATTACTAAATTTATTATTTGATGAATAATATAAAATATTTTTATGTGTTAAAATAAAAACAAAAAATAAAACGACTGGTTAAGGTGATTAAATGTTAATTGAGATGACTCCCTTAGATCTCATCTTAAGGATCTAGGGTTGGTATTTTAAGAATACGAAAATCTATATAATATGGATAGGGAATTTTAGAAGATAATTTGTATGTGTATGGTTGAGATAGATGGCTCAATGTTTTGTAAAGAAGAAATCGAAGAGGTTCCCTTTTATAATTGAGTTGAGAACACATTTTGAATTCCTTAAAAAAATCAAATATAATAAGACTATTCTAGATACAAATACATTAAAATGAAAATAAATTCGAATATAGGGTATGGAATAGTAAAAATATCATCATAGAATAAAATTTTTATACGTTTAATTTCTATTTTGAACCTTCTATTTTTTAACTCCTTACATAACATATTTTAACATTAATCGTGGTAACATATTTGTCACTATTAAAGAGTTATAATTTTACATATAAGGTAAATATTAACTCATAAATGAATAATGGATGACATTTTAGAACATATATTATCCCTTTTTTCATTATTTAATATATTTATAATTTTTAAATAATTTAAAAAAAAATATTTTCATTAAATATCATTATTGTTAATTTTGACTTTATTCATTACGTTGACTTTAAAAACACCAACAAAAAAACATTAGTTAAAATTAAATTTTAATCAATAAAATTAATTTATCACATTAATTATTTCAAAATTTATTACTTTTAATATTTTAAATATAATTTATTTTATTTTTTTCATTAATTAAATAATTACGGTGTTATCGTTCTGTAAGTATTTAAAGTAATTATTTATTCATTAGAATTAAAAATAAATTTACATGACGAAAATAAATTTTTTATATTTTAAAATATTATTTGTAGTTGAACATACCCTCTGTTTATCCTTATGTTAAAAAAATTATACATATTAAAAATGTGGGTGTTACTTATTTATCTTTTCATGAAATAAAATAGAATAAAGTTAATAATCTCATAAAAATGTCTGAAAATGGTCATATAATCAAAAATTGGATGCTCATGGAAGTAATTAAATCATATAATAGAATTTAGTGATGTATTTATGTCATTTAATAGTCATTGTCATTTTATTTTTAACCTAAATTACCTAGTTTACCCTTTCTATGGTAATAAAACTACTAGAGTTTCTTTTCATATTAACAAAAAATAAGAGGGTACTATTCACCAAACTTGGACCCAATAATTAAAAATATTTATTACATTTTTCAATATTTAATTCATAGAATTGGAAATTTTAATTTAAAATTAATCTTGCAAAACATAGTGATGAATCTTTTTCTTGCAAAATGTGTTTTAAGCCCCAAAGAAATACTTATAAAAAATAAGGTATAAGGTTGATTAAAATTTAATTAATTATATTATAACTAACTAAATTTTGTATAAGTTATTTTTATATGAAATTAAAATTTTAATGATATATTTTCATATAAAAAATACATTTTTATAAAAATCTGTATTTTGACTATTCACTGATAAATTAATCATTTCATAAAATTATAAAAAACATAATCCTAGAATTATTTTAAAATAACTAATTAAAAAATGAAATTTATTTTTATAAATACATTTTATAAAATTTTATGAAATTAATTTTAATATTTAACCATAAAAAGTAAGAAACCCCAATTTTGAAGAAAACATATTTTTAAAGAATAAAATGAATTCACAGAAAATTGAGTGATTATTTTATAATAATTTTTCAATATATTTATATTATATTAGAAAATTTTATGTATGAAAAAATATTTAATCCTATTCATACCCTCCAATTTTACTGCTCAATTAAAACGGTATGAATTAATTAATAATATTTCATTTTTTTAAACTCGATGTTTTTTATCTTTTAAGATATCGAACATAGTCATTACATTTAAGGTATTTTAATATTAAATTATCCCAAATATAATAAAATTAATCCTCTTAATTTTTAATCAATCTCTGTAACCATGGGTCTGACATTTCAAAATACCTTTTTTGAGATCCCACATCGTAAAAAGGGTTAATGAAACATTCACTTGAAAAGAGAGAAAGGGATGTGAGAAAGTCATCTGGAATAACAAAAACTAGGTTTTCATGTCGTAAAACATTTTTGTAAAGTTAAAACATAGATGTGAAAGAGAAAACTAACACTTAATGACTAATAGGGAGTGGCCTAGAACATAGTCATGAAAAATATTACCATCACAATACCATAAATCTATGATATATTAAATAGCTATTTATTTCTCAATAAAAAAGGTAAACTGATGATGTTTTCATTTAAAGATAATTTTTCCTAGAGTTGAAGAATTAATTTAATACTTAGTATATGAACATGATTAAATATACCAACTTGACAAGTATAGTCTCATACTTTATTCAATTTCCAAAACAATATCAATTTTTTATCCAAAAGATAAATATTTAAGATTAACTTCTCATGATTGTGGAACAAAAAACAACTTCTAATAAATATCATAATCCATAAAATAATAACAATATATTACTCCTATATTTAATCACTAATAAAAAATAAAATGGTTTGAACATGGAAAGATGATTCCCAAAGAGAATAAACCTTCATATGAGGAAAATTACTTTAATCTCTATAATTCAACAATAATACTCAAATTTAAACATATAATATTCAATAAATAACTATCATTAAAATACCCAAAAAAATCAAACTTAGAATGAAATAAAAAAATATAAATTATTTGAGCACATCATCTTCAAAGATAAATTTAGAATTTATCTCTAAAAATGTGAATGCCCTAAACATATAATATCCATGATGCACTAACAATTTCCATATATTACCTAGATCAATATAAATCCAAAATAAAATCTTATATGCATAAAAAATAAAATTTAACCTTTATTACTCAAATAAAATACCATAATATTCTTTTTTACCTTAATCATATAGGGTTCAAAAAATAGTGAACATCTTCAAATATAAAATTAATCACTTAAAAATCAATTTCCAATACTATAGTTATCTATGTGATAAAAAATATGTTCCCAAAATGAAATTAAAATTTATCTTTCAGATAGTTTAAATAAATAAAGAAAATGTCAAACGGACCAGGACATCACATAGTACAGTTGTAACTAATGAAACATTGTTTCCCTAAGTTTGAGGGTTCATGCTTCATGGCTTTGACGTATGTGATGGGTTGTCACCCAACCTGTGGTTTTCCTTTTTTATCTAAAATTATACTTGTAGAATCCTTATTACATTCTTAGAAATATGATAATCATTCTCATAAATATCTTTAATATATTCAACATTAAGGAAAACATTTAACCTCAAAGGTTATCTCATACATTTTATTTTACATCCCATGAAAATAATAATCCATACTCACCTCAAATCAAAGATCATATAAACCCTAAATTTTATAAATAAAATTAAAACATGTGTCCAAAAAATATAAAAACATTATTCCTCAAATAATAATTCATTTTATACCAAAGGGTTACATATACCTATCCCAAAATATCATTATCCACCTTAAAATTCCATCACATAAAACCTAAAATGAGTGTCTAAGTATATAATCATATGGTCACCCTAATACATATATACCCATGATAGTATCCATAATTATAAATACAACTTATACTGAAAAAATAGTAATCTCCAAATTTTTCGAAACCCTGCTCTGATACCAAATAAAACATCTTGAGACCCGCCCTTCTGGATCCGATGTTAAAAACATAAAATTAAAATTTCTGTTTTTGATACCAATAAATATCACCCAATTTTTTCAATCTAAAACATAATACATCCAAATTAAATATTGGATCACTTAAATACCCAAGGAACTATTAGTATTAAAGTTTAATAGAAATAGGGAAAACTCTTAACAACTTGGTTTCATAACCAACTGGATCATAAATATCAACATCATCTCTAAGTATGTCCAACTTTATATATTCTTTGTACATTATTTTAAAATCATAATAAAATTATTCACATATGAAACCTTTCAAAACCCAACACATTTAGCATTGTTCTTCCTAACCTGGGAAATGGAAACTTAAAAAAAGGGTGAGCATATATGCTCAGTAAGGGTAATCATGGGATATATTAATCATAAATCATATGAAAAAAATAAGATAATAATAATGGTATAAGATCTTGAACATAACTAAAAAAACTCATTCCCAATCTAACAATGATCATAAACATGAGTATTGGTATAAAACAATAACACCTCTATAGAAATGAATCATAAGAATGATAAATCACCATAACTCAATGATGAAACATAATTTCATGTCATAAATGTGTGTTTGTCCCCATAATAAGTATAATGAACTTTTAATATTTCAATTTTAATTACCAATATCATTGTATCAGGCATAAAAATATCTTTACCTAGTGGATCAAGTTTATTGATATATTTCCCATAACAGATCAAGAACATTAACTTATTTCCCATAATTATCTTTTGAGATATAATAATTTAACCAATTAATTTGAGGGAGATATATGTACCAAAAATCACCTAATAAAAACATACACATGTGTTCCATAATATATAATATTAATCATATCAGAACCCATGAAAATAAATTTTTTTTATAAACATTTCATCATAACATAACTCATGGAAAAAATATGATTTATAAACATATTTCCATGATAAACATGAACTATAAAAAGTAATTAAAAGGATGGTATCCTTTTATTATATCCCCAATAAAGTATAAGTATCATCAAAGTATGTCATCTTAGACTGGATATTAGTTTTAAAGATCACATGGAATTAATCTTAAGGAAAATAAATTTTTAGTACTAAAATTTACTATCTTTTTTAAAATATTTTGACTTATAAATGAAAAAAAAATCCATTAAAATAAAATTTTATTGAAACACCTAGAATTTTACGAGTAATTTTTTTAATTATATATAAATATTACGAGTCTGTGAAAATTGATGGCATGTGATTATGAGGCCCGGTATGCCCAAAATGAATTTATGAACTTTTTTTGGTACGTTCAGTAAACACACGAGTGGTGTTTTGTAACTTTTGAACTAGTACTCAGAATTGAAATCCAAGGACACCGTTGAACTCCCAGCCCCAATATTCTCTTAAGGAGACCTTCACCTCGACCGCATTAGGTCAAGGGTGGAAGTTAGTTTTCCGGATTTTCATGGGAGAGTTAAAAGAATAAAAATAAAATAAAACAACAACTTCAATTTTATTTTTTTGAAACCTCCATTTTGAATAAGTGGAGGTTGGGGCCACACGAGGGTGGTTGGGCAATTAGGGTTCGGAATTAAATTCATGGTTAAGGAAATTATGTAACCACAACTCTCTTTAATTAATAGGTTTCATTAAATCTAAATTAATGAAACAACTTGTTAATTAAGATTTATTTTATTAACACTTCATGAGTGAATTTAGGGTTGTTTTCCCTATGATAAAAAGGGAGAGGAGGCCTTTGAAGGAAGATCCTCCAACAAAGAAGATCCTCCAATGAAGAACCACCCCCAACGAAGAATGAGGAAAACGATCAAGCCCGGATCGGAAGCGTCTTAGGGGAGTAACGAACGCTAATGTCACCATCATCATCTTCCTCCTCACGAAACCTCCAATGGACAATCGAGGTAGGGATTTTGAATTTGATTGTTCTTGTTTGTTCTTCGTGGTTTCACATTGATTCCATCCTTATGAACCTTCTACTATCAGTCTAACACAGAGGGTGCGGGTCAAACAAACACGGCCTGATCCTTCCAAAAATTCATCATGGTATGACATGTTATTCATCAGTGGTGGAAGAATGGTGGCTGACACACCAGCTGGCCACATAGAACTGGGGCGTCATGCGTTTGCACCACCGGTAGAGAAGGAGGTCGCAGCCCATCGGCCGTGGGGGAGGATGGAAGCGGCCGACACCACAGCCAGCCACATGGAACCAGGGTAGCGTGCATCTATGCCGCGAGTAGAAGAGGAACCCATGGCCCGTCGACCATGGTGGAAAAGGGGACGGCAGCCAGCACACCGGTCAGCCGCGTGGTGAAGCTGTGGCGTGTGACCGTGCTGCCGGAGCTGTAGACCAAGGTCATGGTAGAGATCGGAGGGTTGCTGACATCCAACATGCCAAGGTGGAGTAGCGGTGCATTTCCTCGCTACTGGAATAAGGGCCGACCATTCCGGTCAGCCGCATCGCACCGAGCGGGACCGCTCTGGTGGGTCCCACATGCCAGCAGGCGCCAGCCAAATGGTCCATAGGTCATTTGGAATACCGGGGGCACCACCCCCGGTGTGTCTAGGGCAGGTCCCACCATGGTGAACTGCACATTGCTGGGAAGACCGTACCCAACTGGGTGGGCTGCACAGAGCGGGTCCCACCTAGCGGGCTGGGCCTCCCCCTTTGCGGGTTGGGCCGGTCTACTGCCCAGCGGACCGGGCCCACTGCGGTCCAGATCATCTGGTCCAGACCCATACTGGTTCGGGTCGACCAAAACCACATCGGGTCGACCCAGGCTGGGTCGGGCCGGGTCGGCCCGACTAGGTCGGACCGGACCCGAGCCCATCTTAACCTAGTTACACCTTTATGGCCATATATTGAGAACTGTGCATCTGTTTGATGAACCATCTATAGAACTAGGATCCTTGTATCTAGAAGGTACTTTTGGTATACTCTACATGATTTTTGGATAAATTTGTGGTATGACCTGGTTGGATTGAAGCTGAATCCAATCGGGCCCTCGGAACGGAAAGGCTAATAACTTACAGATCGAGCATCCGATTAATGCACTGTCTATCGCGTTGAGTCTCTTATGATGTGATGGAACTTTGGGATACTTCTTAGTGGGAATTCATGGCATTTGATGTATCGACTAATGGCCTAAGAAGCTGAACCTCCTGAAATCAAGTGTGCTTAGTGCGGGAACCCTGCTACTGGCTGTACTTGAAAAATATTTAGATCCCAGGTGGGTCATCATTAGATCCTGTGTGGGTCATATTCAGATCTTGTGTGGGTCAGCTCTTAACGATCCTGTGTGGGTCAATGTATATTGATCATGTGTGGGTCAGCGCTCAGTGATCCTCTGTGGGTCAGCGCATTCGGATCCTATATGCGTCAGCACTCAACAATTTTGTATGGGCCAGCGCTTACCAATCCTTTATGGGTCAGTAGGGGTTAGTTATCTATCGATCATGTGTGGGTTAGTGGGGGTTAGTTACATATCGATCCTATGTGGGTCGGGGGGTTAGTTACCTATTTATCCTCTGTGGTTCAACAATAGTGCTTCTTAATAGAATAATATGATCTAGTTTACGACTAATCATTTGTACTTTTGTTCTTATGTTATACCTATGTGAGCTGAGTCCTTACCTCTGTTGTTATACCTATGTGGTATTCTCTTGTGTGGCGTTACCTTTGTGGTACATACCTTGGTGGTGATACCTGTGAGGTATTCTTCGATGTGGCATTACCTTTGTGATACTTTTCTATGTGGTGTTACCTTCATGGTATTCAATCCTTCATGGAACAGTTGTGCATTGGCTGAAGAGTTCATCCTTGTATTCCTCATGAACATGATGGGTATACATTATAACTTAGGTATATGTATGGGGATATACCTAAGTAGGGTTGACTTGTAACGAACCCGGCAGGCCTAAAGCCCAACCAAACTCGGCCACGCCCGAGCCCAGCCCTCTGGTAGATAGCAGACCCCCACCCTCAGGCAGATAACAGGCCCCCACCTCAGACCGGCCCAGATAACACATGGCAGTAACTGTCCCCTGCCTGGAGGGGATTTTAATTCGCCTCCCCCGCAACTCGTAACGCTTCCCGGTTGGCCTTTAAGCCTGTGGTCACGGGTTCGAGTTGCGGGGGAGGCGAATTAAATCCCCTCCAGGCAGGGGACAGTTCCTGCCACGTGTTATCTGGGCCGGTCTGAGGTGGGGGCATGTTATCTGCCTGAGGGTGGGGGTCTTCTATCTGCCAGAGGGCTGGGCTCGGGCGTGGCCGAGTTTGGTTGGGCTTGAGGCCCGCTGGGTTCGTTAAATGACTGTTGTTTCAATGCTTTGAGGTTTATCCTTTGTGGATTTGAGAGACCTTCTAGGGTCTTGGGGTCCCTACAAATTATTGTTATACTCATCCCTGCATGGGCTATGCCTGCACAATATTGTGTCTTGTGCAGATGACAGACAGTGATAACTGAGGACGAGTGTACTAGGACTCAACATTTATTAGAGGTGGACATTAGATGAGACGTACAACAGAGACGACCATTTGAGAGTTGTACCTACCGTTCAGGTAGGATCCTTGGTGTGTGTTCACAAGAGCTGTTTTAAGTTTTACTTGCAATTTCTAGTTTTACTTGTACATTTCAGTTGGGCTTGTATTTTGGCCCCTTTACTTACTGTAAACACCCTGTTTACAATATAGTTTACTTTATACTTGTTTCTTGTTGTGAGCTTAGTTTTTGTGAGTTTATAGGTTTCAAGGAAATGCATTCCTAGTTTTAGAGATATGCCTTTCTAGTGCTAGTCGCCATCCCCTGGCCTATGGAAGGCGGGCTTGGTGTAGTCACAACATGGGCCTCGGGGGACGGGTCGTGAAAAATTGGTATCAGAGGAGTTATTTCTATCAAAGAACTTGGACTCGGATCTTTTAATCGGTAATAGTGTTATGTGTTATGAGTGTGGTTATCAGTTTGGGGAATCTAGGGTTGGTGCGGTGACTGATGTATCCATACACCAGGACCCTGACTTCTTATTTTTGACTCAGTGCATGAAAACACTGAATGTGTGTGTATTTTTTAACAGTTTTCTTTGTGATCACTTAGATTCATCTAACCGAGTATAACTTAATGACCGTGGCACACCTGTTTCTTTTCAGGATACCTCCACACAGCCAGCCAGCCATGGTTCTAGGTAAAGTACGTGATGACAGCCCACCAAGCAACGAGGCTTTGGTGCAGGGCCCCCTTTCGGCATTTGTACCATCGGGTGGTGTACTAGAAGCACCACTACCCATTGGGTAGTCGATACCACCATCCCTTGTAATAGAGGGTGCATGACTCCAGAGCGTGTTTCAGGAGTTCAATCTCCCAAGGACACCGAGGTTCTAGGGTGATACGGATCCGCAATCGGATGAGGATTGGATGGAGGTCATGGTTAGAGTTTTTATGACTAGTAGGAACACCAGCTGATCTCATGATGATCCTTGCCGCTAGTTTCCTTCAGGCAGCAGCTGGAAGATTATAAGAACCCATACCTTCTTTTTAGGTATGTTTCTCTTTTCTGTTTGTTGTTGATAAAAAGATGAATTTTGGGAAGAAAACTTTTAAAGTTATAGAGGTTGTGTAGGGGCGCACGGTTTGTTCAAACCATCCGGCCAGCCTAGAAAACAGTGAACCCTTGACAGTGGGCTCCGCACGGGAGGCGCACGGTTTGTCAAACCATACAGGGAAACCGTGCGAAGTTCTTGGAGGAGAAAGTGGGCTCTGCACGGGCGGCGCACGGTTTGCCATACCGTGCGGGCAGGCCGTGGGAAGTCCCTGGGAGAGTTAGTGGCAACCACACAGTTGGCGTACGGTTTTCCAAATCGTGAAGGGAAAATTTTTCGGCCACATAAAATTAGGTTTTAAAGCCCTGGACCACTCGAGATTCCTCATTTCTTCTCCAAACTCTCTTCCACTCGAGCCTCACTCAGGATTTTGGGTTCTCAAAGGTTGAAGGATTTCTTCCACTTGTTTTGAAGGAATATTAAAGGGATTTCTTGGCGGATCGAAGCTGGTTCTTCTTGGGTAAGTCTCTCCTCTTGGTTCCTTTGAGTTACCTCTAGATCTACATATCGATATCCATTTTTTTCTAGATCTACACCCATTTTGTGTAGATATAAGGTTGTGGTTGCCTCGGGTGTTGATTTCAGGACTTGTGGATTTTATGGAAGGAGCTTTAGACCTTTTCCGGGGGTGAGTTCTTTAGTTTTTTGGAGGTGGAATTGTTTGTGGATAGTTTTCATCATAACCCTAAAGGTAGGTGTTTTGTGACTTTTGGTTTAATGTCTTTGAATTGTTGTGAAAAATTTCCAATACCCATGAATGGGGTATTTCGTGTTACTGTTTTATCCCTATTGATTGCTTTCTTGCTTGTATGCTAGAGTAGAGGATTTTGAAGTTGTTTGGGCTAAATTCTATTCTTTGGATGTTTTGCCCATGCATATATGATATGACCGTATGGTCTAGTTTCTCCTGTTAGGATATGACCAGTTTCCCATGCCTAGTGTTATAGGATGGTGTGTTGTGATCTTCTGATATGATGAGATGTTGTAGACTCCAAGACAAGGTGTTATTGAGGTTTAATTTGGCCAATACGCACACTATACTCTTGATGACTTACACAGGGTCGTGAGAACCTGTTGGTGTAGACCATTGGAAGAATGAATGTAAGGGATTCTCCAGAGTGTCTTTATAATACAATGTGAGAACACAGGGGGAATTTATGTTGAGTGATTCCCTAGAGTGTGTGTAGTTCCTCGACGCGTGCCACAGGGGGAATGAGACATTGAGTGCTTCCCCAGAGAGCCTTTAGTATGATACAAGACTATAGGGGGAATTGATGGTGAATGCTTCCCCATAGAGTCTATTCTTTAGCTGAACTAGAGGGGTGAGACTGTGTGTGCCTACCATAGGGTTGCTAGTACTTTTTGGTTGAACCAGAGGGGTTAGGCTATTAGAACTACCCAGAGGGTTACCTGTTTGTTCTTCTTGATTGTGTAGATGATTACCTATTATGGATTAAATGCATGAAACTATGGATTTTTTACTATTTAGTACATTCATTCCTACTGTTTCTATACTTTTATCTTCCATATATTCACTGACTGATAGGCACATTTCTCGTGGTGGTTGCCTACTGGTATTTTGTCTCACACCCTATTTGAGCCATGATTTTGGGCCCAAACAAACTATATTGTTGCAGGTATAGACAATGGAAAGCACCATTTGACTTCAGGTACTTGATTACATTGGAGATGGAGAGCATAGGACCAAGCCGAGGCTTGCGATGTTGAGGAGTTTCTCATATGTTTCTCTTTTGTACTTTGGTTTAGCACTATATTCAACATTGTGACTTGTTTGGTTGTTTTCCTATACATATATGTATCATGAATCATTTACATATATTTATTCACTAGTTTTTTATTAATCAGTCTTCCACTATTGTTGCTCTTGGATATTTATTGCTTCCGTTGTATTATGTGTTGTGTGTGTTTTATGTGTTGTTACATCCATTGTGTACTCTGTCAATGAGGGCATATTTTCCCCACTATCACACCCAAGGCCCTTGCTGCTAGTTGGTAGCCTCTAGCATTCGGGGAAATGTGCTTGAGATCATGTGACCAACCGGGTATGGGGTGCCTCTAGGTGGCTTCTGGAACCGGGGCATTACAAAGTGGTATTAGAGGATTATTTTCTCTTGACTTAATTTTTTGTGCCTTTATCCATGGATAGGACGGAACAGGTACTTGGTAATGAGCTATCCCCGGGAGTAGCTAACCCGTGTACGGGGAAAAGCCATACTACCTCATCTATTTCAATTTTATTTGGTTTTCAAATTTTACAGTTGATTTGATTTCACCGTTGAGTGATTCACATGCTTTGTTTTGTTACCGTTTTTATTATTGCGGTTATATTTTCTGTCGCAACCCGATGAGATGAGGGTATTCCATATCATGTATTATATAGGCACCTGATAAAAATCACATGTCATGTATTCATTCCACGTCATCTAGAATGCATTAGTGATTACATGTTGTTGTGATATATGTTGTGTAGATTATGCATGTTGTTGTGATAGATACCATGATAGAATATTTTCTCTATTTAGAGCTTTGTTTAGAAAGTTTTTTGTGAATGTACACCAAATTTTTGGTACCTGAGGTGTTATGCGCCCTTGTAGACCAGAAATTGGTGGATCATTAGCTTGTCTTCTTTTCTATGACATGTGTAAGATGACAAACTTTGATTCGTGGGGAGTATGGGCCCTCATGGATCAGAATTTGGAAATTTTAATGTTAGTATCAGTGTTTCTCTAGGTTCCACAGCAGTTTTTAAGGCTTACTATCTAGAAAAACCCAGAATGCACGCCGTGTAGTTTTGACTACACAACATGTGTTCTTCCGTTCAGGAAGAAACAGTTTTTATTTGTAAACACTTTGTACTCCTATGTTTCAGTCCCTATTAATCTTGATATAAGGTGTGTGTTTGACCTTGTAGAGTCATGCCACCAAGACGTCCTCCGGTTGTCCTCCAGCTGCAGGGAGACGATTAGACACCGGACATGGCTGATCAGGGCCTTCTGGAAGTTCCTCCTGCTGTGCCAGTCTTGGCACCAGTAATTATACCAGATGTAGGTGTTGATGCACAGTTCAGGGAAGGCTTCATGAGGATGATGCAGACCATCCAGGTAGCACCACCTCCTTCCTCAACTATGGAAGACTTGACGTGGGTTTTCCAGCATAAACATCCTCCCACCTTCTTAGGGGAAGGAGGACCTCAGGTTGCAGAGTCATGGCTAGAATCCTTGATGATGATCTTCGAGCATCTAGAGACGCCTCCAGAGATGCGGTTCAATCTTGCTACCGACACGCTACATGACTCTTCCAAGAGGTGGTGGGACATGATATCACAGGCGGTTCATCAGCAGGTTATGGTGTGGGAGGAGTTTCAACACGTCTTTTATGACTACTTCTATCCAGAGACCCTGAGGGCTGACCAAGCCCGGGAGTTCATGATCCTGGGGCAGGGTACTCTTTCTTTCATTGATTACTCCTCTAGTTTCATTGAGCTTCATTGTTTCACACCCCCCCTCCCAGGGCGGAGATGGGTTGTTCTTGGAAAGGAAGTTTGAGTATAGTCTCAGACGGGAGATCCGCACACAGGTGAATATCTTCAAGTTGAATTCCATCACTTCCATCATCAACCATGTACTGATTTCGGAGCATAATCTGAGAGATTCTGGAGCCGATAGCCAGTGAAGTTCTGCTTCCAGGGTTAGTACTTCACCAGATGATAGCAGGAGGATCTATCGGGAGTCTACGTCTGGTGATCTGAGGCAGTGAGACACACATTCAGGTATCCAGGTGGTATTATACCAGTATGGAAGAGCTGGGTATACAAGACCGCAATGCTAGAGGGACCCAGTGGAGTTCCAATCTTGTGGAAAGATGGGTCACATTCAACGGTTATTCCAGGTTTTCTCAATATCATATGGTGATAGGGGTTCTTCCATGACTCCTCGTTCAGGAGCAGCGCCACCAGTTTCACACTAGTCTAGGAACTGGAGTTCTTCTGGCCGTTCGGGCCGAGGTGGAGGTAGAGGCCATGGTGGTCAGTCACCGATCTTTCAACGAAAACAGGGTGGATTAGCTCAGAGTGGTCAGGCAGGGTCACAGGGCCGTGGAGAAGACCAGACTTTTGTGGTGGAGAAGACCCAGTAGGAGCAGGATCCCAGACCCTCTACAGTTCGAGGTACCATTCTATTTGCCTCAGTTTTATCTTCTGCTCTTTTTGATACAGGGGATTCCCATAGTTTTTTATTCGTTTATGTTGTGGAGAGCCTTGGGCTCTGTATCTTGTTTTTTGTCGACATTTTGACACTAGACACCCCGTTGGGAACAAGGACATCTAGCATAGTTTAGTGCATAGAGTTCCCTCTAGAGGTTCCGGGGTGTCACTTTTTATGGGATCTCTATATCCTTGATATGACATGCTATGATGTCATTCTCATAATGTACTAGCTAGTCCCCTTCTAGGAATTCATCGACTTCTACCACTGCAGGGTTAGTTTCATATCACCAAAGGGTGGATCCTTTCTTCCTAAGGGAAAGTGGAATGTCCAGGTGAGTAGAGCAGGACCCGACCATCATGGACTGGGTGGAGTTACAGCTCAGATTGCTAGTCTATATCTGGATGATAAGGGGACTTCACAGTTAGACTTTCCTCCATTGGTGGACCGTTTCAGGGATGTCTTTCCAGATGAATTTTTAGGTTTACCTCCAGAGCATGAGGTAGACTTTTCTATTGAGCTCGTGCCTAGAGCGGCACCGGTGTCCATTCCTCCTTATAGGATGGTGACACCTGAGCTATAACAGCTCAAGAAGTAGTTAGAGGAGTTACAGGAAAAGGGTTTCATCAAACCCAGTACTTCTCCATAGGGTCCACCTGTCCTTTTTGTGATGAAGGAAGATGATACTCTTAGGCTGTGTGTGGATTATCGGAAGTTGAACCAATTGACGGTCAAGAACCGATATACCTTGCCGAGGATTAGTGATATTTTTAATCATCATAGAGGAGCACGAGTGTTCTTAAAGATTGACTTGAGATCCGGATATCATCAGTTGAGCGTTAGAACATCAGACATACTGCTTACAGTTTTTCAGAGCAGGTATGGTCTATATGAGTACTTGGTCATGTCGTTTTGACTCACAAATGTACCAGCAGTTTTCATGGATCTGATGAATCGTGTGTTCCACCCTTATCTGGATTCTTTTGTGGTAGTCTTAGTGGATGATATCTTGGTGGACTCTCACACTCGACATGACCATGCCACCAATCTTGAGATCGTATTGAGTACACTACGAGAGCATCATCTATATGCTAAGCTCCCAAAGTGCCACTTTTGGATGGACTAGATTCACTTCCTAGGTCATGTTATCTAAGAGGCAGGAGTTGCAGTAGACCTGGAAAAGGTGATATTAGTAGTTTCCTAGGAGAATCCTAAGAACGTGTTTGAGATACATAGTTTCTTGGGGCAAGTTTGTTACTACAAGAACTTTATACAGGACTTCTCTTGCTTAGCAGCACCGCTGATGGATCTTACAAAGAAAGGTGCGAAGTTCGTTAGGTTAGAAGCTTGCGAGACGACCTTTCAAGAGTTAAAGGGAAGGTTGACATCAGAACCGGTCCTGATTCTTCCAGAGAAATGGAAGATTTACACAGTTTACTGTGATGCATCAGGTATTGGACTGGGTGTAGTTTTGATGCAGGGTGATCGAGTAGTTGCATACGGGTCTCAGCAGTTGAGGCCACATGAGAGGATTTACCTAGCGTATGATCTCGAGTTGGCATCTATTTTAAATGCCTTACACTGTTGGAGACATTATCTTCTGGAAGAGCATTTTTTGTTTTTCACTCACCACAAAAGTCTCAATTACATCTCCACTAAGCGTGATCTGAATCTGAGACAGTGTAGGTGGGCCGAGTATCTTCAGTCCTTTGATTTTGAGCTCGCCTATAACCTGGGAAAAGGCAATGTTGTGGCTGATTCATTGAGCAGGAGGACTCAGATATAGGCATTTCGAGAGGCCAGTAATGAGTGGAAGCTTATGGCTCTGTTCTCTGAGATGCATTTGGCGGTGCATGATAGACAAGGGAAGACTTTTCGATCTTCTGTAGCTGTTACCTCTAATCTTATTGATTGGGTACGAATGAGGCATCTATCAGATTCTGAAGGCCTAGTCCTATGGGAAACTGTGTCAGGAGATGACCCTATTCCTAGATGTACATTAGGTGAGGATGAGATATTGTGTTTCCAGGGACGCGTATGGTTTCCAGCAGACATACACGAGGACCTGATGTGGGATTTTCATTCCTCAGTTTGGGCAGTTCATCCTAGCTTCACCAAGATGTATAGTGATCTACACCTCCAGTATTGGTGGCCAGGTATGAAGAGAGATGTTGTAGGTTTTTTCATGAGGTGTTCCACTTGTCAGCAGGTGAAAGCGGAGCATCAGTGACCCGCAAGTCTTTTACATCAACTACCCATTCCGGAGTGGAAGTGGAACGATGCCGCCATGGACTACATAACCGGTTTTCCAAGATCACCTCGAGGGAATGATGTTGTTTGGGTTGTCATCGACAGGCTTATGAAGGTTTTTCACTTCTTATCGATCAAGGATGCCTTCAGTGTTGACGGGATGGGACAGTTGTACATCCATGAGATTGTACATCTGTATGGATTTCCACACTCCATTGTTTTATATAGGGATGCACATTTTACTTCTCGGGTCTGGAAAGGGCTTCTGAAGGCTTTTGGTACATAGGTACTTTTGAGTACAGCATACCATCCTCAGACAGATGGCCAGTCTGAGCATAGGATTCAGGTGCTTGAGGATATTATTCAAACATGCATCCAAGATTTTGGAGTTTCATGGTAGAAACATATACCTCTTGTGGAGTTTTCCTACAATAATAGTTTTCATGTAACTATTCAGATGGCACAATATGAGGCTTTGTACGGTAGGTAATTCTGATCACCCTTATGTTGGCTAGAGGCAAGAGAGATAGCTTTTCTGGGACCTCATCTTGTTCAAAAGACCAGAAAGAAGATAGAGTTGATTTAGAAGAGGATGGCTACTTCACAGTCTCATAAGAAGTCGTATGCTGATTAGCGGAGATGACCTCTGGAGTTAGAGGTTGGGGATCAGGTTTTTCTAGGTGTCATGCCGAGGATGGGACACAAGAGGATTAGGAGACAGGGTAAGCTTTCGCCAAGGTACGTCGGGCTATTTGAGGTGTTGGAGAGAGTTGGGTCGGTTTCCTATCATTTTCAGTTACCTCAGAGTTACTAGGCTATGCACGACATCTTCCATGTCCCTAAGATTTGACATTACTTTTCAGACCCATCTCATGTCTTTCAACCTGATGAGGTTTATCTCGAAGAAGATGCGTCATTTGAGGAGCATCCTATCTGGATTGTCGATCGCAGTAAAAAGGTTCTTTGTGGTTGATCTATTCCTCCGGTACGAGTGCTATGGTAGCACGAGAAAGTACATGATGCGACTTATGTAACGCCCCGCCCCCAGCTACCCAAAGTCGGTGCATTACTTCGTAACATTGGCATGATCTCAAAAGATCAAGTCTCGAAAGACTGATTAGTTTAGTAGCCTTGGAAACACTAGATACATTCATAAATGTTACATTACAACATAAGGTGAAAAACTACAATAACAAAGTCTTCATAGTCCACACTCATATCCTCTTCTGACTATCCCTGCAGGTCATTCCTAAAATACTTCTTCACACCCTGGAAAATATTAAAACATTGAAAGGGGTGAGCTCAGATGCTCAGTAAGGATAACAATATAGAGGAAGCTTTCATCAATAAACATAAACATTTAAAGCAATGTATAACTAAAACAAAAGCCTTTTAAACATGAACTTCAACATAATATGGAAAAAGTAAAATGAGATAATGTCATTCACTTCTTCACATGGATATTCTACTGGTCGAATAATCACATGCAATATCAATAACCGCTTTCATAATGACGGAATGCATAATGCCAGACTATCACAACCACGTAGCCAAGGCCTCGTGCCAAGACCACAAATAAGATTTTGTCAAGGCCTCGTGCCAAGACACTAGTTTGTCTCATGAGACCTGCTGATGCATCGAGGAGCTATAGTGGGCTCCACCCATCACTTACTAAGTCCAATGCATTCCTCATATGAATGTGTTTAAACATATCATAAACCATAACATAATCGTATCACATAAAACATGCATAAAGGAAACATAACATTTCTACATTTCAATAACAAGATTTCAATACAAAACATTGATATAATAAAAACGCTTTCAAAACCATTTTCAATACCAAAATAAAAGAAAGGTAAAACATGGTATTTATTTTTCTTTTTAAAAAAAGGTATGGCGTGTAAAGGAAGCCGAAACTCAAATAATGGTCACGGCGGTGGAGAAGTCATTGTCACCACATATGTACGGAAAGAAAAACATTCCCTTTTTTTCATTTAGTAAAACGATTCGTATAAAAAATATTCCTTTCGAATAAACGTAAAAGTTAAAGGGGTTTATATACCGTATAAAAGAAAATTGTGTATAAAACCAAATATGCCTCAATGAAAGGAGATTGAGACGAAGTCCTTAAAAAGATCATTTTTAAAATAAAATAGGTCTATTATGTGTATTCACTATAGGTACACATAAAGAACATAAAAAATACAAAATAGGACATAATAATATCATGACATAATTTGAATTTAGGAGATTAACCCAAAGAATGGAAGTTGGGTTAAGAAATTCCCTTACCTCGTGTCCGACTTGACTCAACCGTTCTTTAACATCTTGAATAATAAACTAGAGTTAATATCTACCTTATTAAGAACCATTTTCAATTTCATTATCCTTTTTATATCACTTATTACAATGTTATGAACGTTATGTAATTATTTAAGTTAATAACGGTCGTTTTGTCGATCTTTGGTACTTGTGTCAACAATAAACTTCTTATAATTACAAGTTGTTCATGTGGTGAAATATCCATTATATCCAGAATTATATTCATGATTTAGATAGCATATATATCATATATATCCAGTATATACATTCATTCATAATATTAAGTAACATTTAGTGGTAAGAAATGAAATGCACCGTTCGTGAAGACGGTAAGCCGTATGTACGCATGAACGCTACTTTCATTTATATTTCATATTTATTGTAATGAAATCATAATGATATAAATGTATAATATAATTCCAGTATAATATATAATATAATACCATTTACTCCATCCTTTATACATCCGACATATGGTATTAACGATTCAAATCACTTTGAGGGGGCGGTAGTCCGCACTTCCTAAAATGAAAATATTGTGTTTACCCATAATGGAAACCATAAAGGTATGTCATAAATGAGAAATAAAGAAGCATAAGGAAAACATAAACATAATATATATATCATATATGAAAATAGTTTCATCAAAATGGCCACCATTAGAGGTGTTAAAAGAATATTGAACAATCATCGTTTCGTGAGGCAGTATTTCGCCACCCACAGAAACAGTATGTTCTTTAACCATTAGACGAAGGTGTGTGTAATTGTAAACCAAATCCTTATCATAACAACATCCAAGTATATTTTATATACTGGTGTTGTTACAAAATAAAGGAATAAAAAGAGTTTAAGGGGATGTAGAAGAAAAATAAAACAAAACAACATTAGAGAAGACATTACCTTCAAATCGGGTAACTCTTTTTGATTTGAGACAAAGGCTTCCTTGGGAAGAATTATGCCCAAAGTGAGGCTTCTAGGAGTAAGGGAGGGAAGTTGGGAGAGTATTTGGATAGAGGTTGGCCGAGCCAAATGGCTTGAAAGTGTGAATGAGGTGGTAGAGGTGGGGGCCTTTTATAAGAGGAGAGGAGGGGCACTCTTGGAAAGTAAGGTAATTTTACATTATTATACAATGCTTTTCGGATTCTAAAGGTCCCACACTTATATAATTCGTGTATAAGGTGATAAGGGTTAGAAAGATCCCCATACAATATTCTTTGGACAAGTTTAAGCCTTGGACTGTACATTATCTTTTCATTTTATTAAAATCGTTAAATAATGAGGTCATCGCTGCATCATAATGATGTCATAAATAATATAATTTATTTAATGTCTAAAAATTATAAAACAAACACTATGATGTAGGAAATCTTTTTATCTTTCCAATTAATATTTATAGTCAAAAATATGACTTGTATTACCCCATGTAAAAATTGTTTTAGTAAAACATTTCATGTTTTTGTCATTTTTTACTTTAACATTAAATAAAAGGTATTTATGTCATTTTCTAACTAAAGTGGCTCCATGGGGTCCCCAAGTTGACCCATGGATTGTCTTGGTCGGCCATGTCACATCCAATGAGGGTAGGACATGTGTGAAGCTCATATCATATTATTAAAACATTATTTTTACCTTAAACTACACTAATTACCTCTAATCGCGATTAAGAACTTAAAAGTTACTATTCACCAAAAATTATTTTCATCTCATTGAACCACATTTTACTTCTTAATGACAACCATGTATGTCGTATTTTTAAAAATAAAATCACATAAGTGGTAATATTTCATTTAAACGAAAAATCAGATATTTAACTACCACTTAGTGGTTTCACTATTCATCAAAAATTGATGTTTTTCAGAACAATTCCAAAATTTCATCCTAAGCTATAATTGATATTCCGAATTCAAAAATGATGTCTATTTTACAAAATTCCAAACATATAAGTTGCATTTATTAATTTTATAATTAATTCCCACTGTCACAACAAATAGCGTGTTTTTAAGAAACAATTTATATCAAAAGATTGGCAATTGTTTATGTCCAATATCAATGTTAAATTAATTCTAATGACCACCATTGGATAAAATGGTAAAAATATATTCTAATTATACTTTAAAACCACTAAATAGTATAGTTTATCACTATAAATTATTTTGATTAAAAAAAGTTGTTTTTAAGTATTTTTCACTATTCATAAAAAATTAGAAGTTCTCAGAAAAATACCAAAAATTCAACATAGGCTAATTTCGATATTCTGAATCCAAAAATGAAGTACATTTTGAAATATAAAATTTCTATAATTTTAAAAAGTGGTTATTACTATTCATAACGGCTACTTTGATTAGTCGCGGTGTTTTAGAACTCGAAGTTGCGTATAATGCAAGTTATTGCATTATTGAATGAGAAGCGTATCATGGAAGCTCAGGGTGTTACATTCTCCCCTCCTTCAATAAATTTCATCCTCGCAATTTGAAATTTTTCTTGGAAAATAAAAGGTTGAAAATAGAAAATACCTTTGTTGAAAACCCACATCGGAAATAAGATTAATAAAATTTAGCCTTAATAAGAGGGAAAGGGAAATGAAAAAGTCACCACCCAATTATGATCTCGATTAGGAGAACATTGGTGGCAATTAGAGACATATAACTGGAGGGAAAACTTACATATTTGTAGGGGGTGATTGAGGTCATCAATCACAATCAACTGTCAAATTGAGGGCCTCAAAGCCTTCAATCTATGTTGATTTAAAATATCATCAGTTCAACAAGACATAAGGTATTAGGATAACACATTTTTTTGTTTTAATATCCCTTTACTAAAGTTTAAAAATTAATTTATTCATTGAATAAGAGATATGTATATATATATTTATGCTTGAAAATTAGAGTTTCAACCTTCAACTCATCTTTCACTCAAAAAGATAATAGAACTCAAAAATATTATACTTACCCTAATTGTATAAGGTTCCAAATGTTAACACATTTCATTTACATTAGTAAAATTATTTTGTAATAACCAGGGAATTCATGTAGGCTAGTGGTAGGAAATAAAGGCATGTCGCACTATGGTTGTGGGTTCGATTCCTGCAGCTTTGTCCGACGCGACGGTTTATGCCCCACCCTGTAGGTTGTCCTTTTCCTAAAACTATAGTATTATAATATTCCAAAAATAATCTTCATAAATTTTTTCACCTTAAACAATACTATCCAAAGATCAACTTAATCCACTCCAACATTTATAGTTATCCAAAATACCTCTGTCCAGACTTTCTCTAAAAGGTCTCTTAATTCCAAAATCAATTTATTAGATTCCCCAAACAAAGTAATGTTTCTCTTATTGTCACATACTAAAAATATAATTACCTTCATCATATTAAAACCTTACTGAAATCAACAAGTACTGCAGTACAATCCTTATATATATATCACATTATTCTAATAACCAGAATATAATCCATGAGTCCAAAAGCACCAATACATTAGTTATTCTGCTTCAACTGTAGTAACAACATAAGATTGTCCTTGATCCCTTGGCATTTTCTGAGGTATGTTTCCCTGATGCTTAGGACATTCATTTTCATAATGCCCCATTTCCCTACAATTGTAGCATTCAACATTGATAACCTCTTTCTTTCCCTTGCAATCACGCACCTGGTGACCTTTTTCCCCACATTTATAACAAACTCCCATTCCTTTTAGACAAGTACCAGGGTGATTCTTCCCACAATTATCACATAATGTAAAATCCTTCTTTCCCTTTTTCCATTTATCTGTCTCTTGTTCCACCGTTCTCTTCTTCTCTTGCTTTACTTTGTTGTCATAAGTCTTAGAGAATTCCTTTTCTGTCTTGATAGAACATGGGACAATATCTTCGTATGACGAGAAGGTTTGTGAGACTAATGATCGACGGAGAAATGGTTTTAACCCATCAAATAAACGATCAGTCTTACTTCTTGGGTTACGTATATAATCTACAGCATGCCTCGCTAACCTTGTAAAGTTGGCCTCATACTTTGCGACATTCTCATCCTCCTTTTCTCTCAGACTCAAAAATTGTCTTTCCATATCTGCTCTATGGTCATGAGGATAGTATTTTTCTAGGAAAAGCTCTTTGAACTTCCTCCATTCCATATTCGATACGTCATCATCTTCCTTTGTGTTTTGAATCAGCGACCACCACTGATCGGCATCTCCAGTGAGGCGGTAAACTGCCATGACAACCTTCTCCCTTTCGTTACTCCCCAAGGCATGGAATATTTTCTCTAAGTAGTTTATCCATTGCTCAGATACTAATGGATTTGTACCCCCATTAAATGTCGGTGGTTGTTTCCTCATGAAGCGGTCTAACATTGATCCTCCACATTGTGGATCAGGGTGATCCATACGAGTAAGGTTATTATTCATAACTTGAGTGAGTTGTCCCAGTATGGTAAGAAGTTGATCAGCACCATTTGTATCTCCAGATCCACAATAATTATATTGAGGAGGAGGGCAATCCCTACACAGAGTGCGTGCATTGATACGGTTTCCATTCCTTCCACTAGGCGCCATTTCTATACATTGGCATAAACTAGATTAGTTTATGAATCAAAATACATAATTCCATACTTATAAAATACTTAACATAAATTGAACTATTTATGGATATAATCCATAATCATAAGAAGGTTTTCTTTGAGGAAGTATATACTCATAACCGTTCATAGTGGTTTGTAGAGAAAACGAGAATTATCTTAAGCATATCCCCCGGGAGTGTCGTAACCAAGAGTGCAGCAAGGCCCGTTATCGTGCACCAGTTCTCGTTTGAGTCTAGCTCAAAGCGGTGTTTTCGGGTTTTACCCCTAGGTACATCTGTGCCAGAGCCGCCTCTACCTACTCGTATCCAGACAGGGATGTATTGCTCAGAAAACTCACAAAATCCCTATAATACCAAAATTCTAGGAAGTTCTTCTATACTAATCCTTAAAGTCTATCTTCGGGCTATGTGCTCTAATCCGAGTTTATCTAAATATAGCTTCCAAGGTTAGTACTAAACTGCCTCTGATACCAACTGTAACGCCCCAACCCCAGCTACCCAGAGTCGGTGCATTACTTCGTAACATTGGCATGATCACAAAAGATCAAGTCTCGAAAGACCGATTAGTTTAGTAGCCTTGGAAACACTAGATACATTCATAAATGTTACATTACAACATAAGGTGAAAAACTACAATAACAAAGTCTTCATAGTCCACACTCATATCCTCTTCTGACTATCCCTGCAGGTCATTCCTAAAATACTTCTTCACATCCTGGAAAATATTAAAACATTGAAAGGGGTGAGCTCAGATGCTCAGTAAGGATAACAATATAGAGGAAGCTTTCATCAATAAATGTAATCATTTAAGGAAATGTATAACTAAAACAAAATCCTTTTAAACATGAACTTCAACATAATACGTCAAAAGTAAAATGAGATAATTCCATTCACTTTTTCACATGGATCTTCTACTGGTCGAATAATCACATGCAATATCAATAACCGCTTTCATAATGACGGAATGCATAATGCCAGACTATCATAACCACGTAGCCAAGGCCTCGTGCCAAGACCACAAATAAGATTTTGTCAAGGCCTCGTGCCAAGACACTAGTTTGTCTCCTGAGACCTGCCGATGCATCGAGGAGCTATAGCGGGCTCCACCCGTCACTTACTAAGTCCAATGCATTCCTCGTATGAATGGGTTTAAACATATCATAAACCATAACATAATCATATCACATAAAACATGCATAAAGGAAACATAACATTTCCATATTTCAATCACAAGATTTCAATACAAAACATTGATATAATAAAAACGCTTTCAAAACCATTTTCAATACCAAAATAAAAGAAAGGAAAAACATGGTTTTTATTTTTCTTTAAAAAAAAGGTATGGCTTGTAAAGAAAGCCGAAACTCAAATAATGGTCACGGCGGCGGAGAAGTCATTGTCGCCGTATATGTACGGAAAGAAAAACATTCCCTTTTTGTCATTTAGTAAAACTCTTCGTATAAAAAATATTCCTTTTGAATAAACGTAAAAGTCAAAGGGGTTTATACACCGTATAAAAGAAAATTGTGTATAAAACCAAATATGCCTCAATGAAAGGAGATTGAGACGAAGTCCTTAAAAAGATCATTTTTAAAATAACATAGATCTATTATGTGTATTCACTATAGGTACACATAATGAACGTAAAAAATACAAAATAGGACATAATAATATCATGACATAATTTGAAAGTAGGAGATTAACCCAAAGAATGGAAGTTGGGTTAAGAAATTCCCTTAGCTCATGTCCGACTTGACTCAACCATTCTTTAACCTCCTGAATAATAAACTAGAGTTAATATATACCTTATTAAGAAACATTTTCAATTTCATTATCCTTTTTATATCACTTATTACAATGTAATGAACGTTATGTAATTATTTAAGTTAATAACGGTCGTTTTGTCGATCTTTGGTACTTGTGTCAACAATAAACTTATTATAATTACAAGTTGTTCATGTGGTGAAATATCCATTATATCCAGAATTATATTCATGATGTAGATATCATATATATCATATATATCCAGTATATACATTCATTCATAATATTAAGTAACATTTAGAGGTAAGAAATGAAATGCACCGTTCATGGAGACGGTAAGTCGTACGTACGCATGAACGCTACTTTCATTTCTATTTCGTATTTATTGTAATGATATCATAATTATATAAATGTATAATATAATTCCAGTATAATATAGCATATAATACCATTTACTCCATCCTTTATACATCCCACATATGGTATTAACGATTCCAATCACTTTGAGGGGGCGGTAGTCTGCACTTCCTAAAATGAAAATATCGCGTTTACCCATAATGGAAACCATAAATGTATGCCATAAATGAGAAATACAGAAGCATAAGGAAAACATAAACATAATATATATATCATATATGAAAATATTGTCATCAAAATGGCCACCATTAGAGGTGTTAAAAGAATATTGAACAATCATCGTTTCGTGAGGCAGTATTTCGCCACCCACAGAAACAGTATGTTCTTTAACCATTAGACGAAGGTGTGTGTAAGTGTAAACCAAATCCTTATCATAACAACATCCTAGTATATTTTAGATACTGGTTTTGTTACAAAATAAAGGAATAAAAAGAGTTTAAGGGGATGGAGAAGAAAAATAAAACAAAACAACATTAGAGAAGACATTACCTTCAAATCGGGTAACTCTTTTTGATTTGAGCCAAAGGCTTCCTTGGGAAAAGTTATGCCCAAAGTGGGGCTTCTAGGAGTAAGGGAGGAAAGTTGTGAGAGTATTTGGGCAGAGGTTGGCCGAGCCAAATGTCTTGAAAGTGTGAATGAGGTGGTAGAGGTGGGGGTCTTTTATAAGAGGAGAGGAGGGGCACTCTTGGAAAGTAAGTAAATTTTACATTATTATACATTGATTTTCGGATTCTAAAGGTCCCACACTTATATAATTCGTGGATAAGGTGATAAGGGTTTGAAATCTACCCATCCAATAGTCTTTGGACAAGTTTTCGTCTTGTATTGTACAGTATCTTTTCATTTTATTAAAATCGTTAAATAATGAGGTCATCGCTGCATCATAATGATGTCATAAATAATTTAATATATATAATGTCTAAAAATTGTAAAAAAATACTATGATGTAGGAAATATTTTTATCTTTCCAATGAATATTTATAGTCAAAACTATGACTTGTATAACCCCATGTAAAAATTATTTTAGTAAAACATTTCATGTTTGTGTCATTTTTTCTTCAACATTAAATAAAAGGTATTTATGTCATTTTCTAACTAAAGTGGCTCCATGGGGTCCCCAAGTTGACCCATGTATTGTCTTGGTCGGCCATGGCACATCCAATGAGGGTAGGACATGTTTGATGCTCATCTCATATTATTAAAACATTATTTTTACCTTAAACTATACTAATTACCTCTAATCGCGATTAAGAACTTAAAAGTTACTATTCACAAAAATTATTTTAATCTCATTGAACCACATTTTACTTCTTAATGACAACCATGTATGTTGGATTTTTGAAAATCAAATCACAGAAGTGGTAATATTTCATTTAAATGAAAAATCAGTTATTTAACTACCACTTAGTGGTTTCAATATTCATCAAAAATTGATGTTTTTCAGAACAATGCCAAAATTTCACCCTAAGCTGTAATTGATATTCCGAATTCAAAAATAATGTATATTTTACAAAATTCCAAACATATAAGTTGCATTAATTAATTTTATAATTAATTCCCGCTGTCACAACAAATAGCATGTATTTAAGAAACAATTTATATCAAAAGATTGGCAATTGTTTATGTCCAATTTCAATGTAAAATTAATTCTAATGACCACCATTGGATAAAATGGTAAAAATATATTCTAATTATACTTTAAAACAACTAAAAAGTATAGTTTATCACTATAAATTATTTTGATTAAAAAAAGTTGTTTTTAAGTATTTTTCACTATTCATAAAAAATTAGAAGTTCTCAGAAAAATACCAAAAATTCAACATAGGCTAATTTCAATATTCTGAATCCAAAAATGAAGTCCATTTTGAAATATAAAATTTCTATAATTTTAAAAAGTGGTTATTACTATTCATAATGGCTACTTGATTAGTCGCAGTGTTTTAGAACTCGAAGTTGTGTACAATGCAAGCTATTGAATTATTGAATGAGAAGCATATCATGGAAGCTCAGGGTGTTACAAATTAGGAGAGGGAGACCGATGTACGAGCTTAGTGGCTGGAGCTGTTCGGGGTTTCTTCTTCTGCACCGCTCTAGGGAAATTTAGTGAAGAATTTCTTTAAGGGGTAAAGTTTGTAAAAACCCGAACCTTCTTTTCAAGTATGTTTCTCTTTTTTGTTTGTTGTTGAGAAAAAGAGTAATTTTGGGAAGAAAACTTTTAATGTTGTAGTGGTTGAGCAGGGGCGCATGGTTGGCACACGGTTTGTTCAAACCGTGCAGCCAGCCCAAGAAATCCTGAACCCTTGAAAGTGGCCTCCATATAGGAGGTGCATGGTTTGTCAAACCATGTGGGATAACCGTGAGAAGTTTCGAGAGGATATAGTGGGCTCCACACGGGCGGTTCATGGTTTTTCAAACCATGTGGGTAGGTCGTGCGATGTCCCTAGGTGAGACAGTGGCAACCGCACGGTTGGCGCACGGTTTTCCAAACCGTGCGGGGAAACCATGCTGCCACATAAAATTAGGGTTTAAAGCCCCGGGCTGCTCGGGGTTCCTCATTTCTTCTCCAAAATCTCTTCCACTTGAGCCTCACTCGGTATTTTGGGTTCTGAAAGTTTTAAGGAGATCTTCCACTCATTTGGGAGGCAAATCGAAGGGGTTTCTTGGATGATCAAAGCCAGTTCTTCTCGGGTAAGTCTCTCCTCTTGGTTCCTTTGAGTTTTGCTAGATCTACATCTCCTTATCACCCAATTTTCTAGATCTATAGCCATTGTGTGTAGATCTAGGGTTTTGGTTGCCTCAGGTGTTGATTTCAAGACTTGTGGATGTTAGGGAAAGAGGTTTATACCATTTCCGGTTGTGCGTTCGCAAATTTAGAGGAGGTGGAATTGCTTGTGGATTGTTTTCATCGGAACCCTAAAGGTAGATGGTTTGTGCCTTTTGGTTTAGGGTCTTTTAATAGTTGTGAAAAATCTCCAATACCCTTGAATGGGGTATTGCGTGTTACCGTTTTAACCCTATTGAGTTCCTTCTTGCTTGTATGCTAGTGTATAGGATTTTGAATGTGTTTTGGGCTAAATGTTATACTTTGGATGTTTTGCCCATGCATGTCTGATATGACCGTATGGTCTAGTTTCGCCTGTTAGGATATAAACAGTTTCCCATGCCTAGTGTTATAGGATGGTGTGTTGTGATCTTCTGATATTTTGAGATGATGTAGATTGCTAGCCCAGTAGTTCTTGATGTTTACTTTGGCCGATACGTGCAATATACTCTTGGTGACTTACACAGGGCTGTGAGAACCTATTATAGTAGACCATAGGGAGAATGGACGTAAGGGCTTCTCCATAGTATCGTTATAATACAATGCGAGACCACATGGGGAATTGATGTTGAGTGCTTCCCCAGAGTGTCTGTAGTTCAGCGACATGGGCCACAGGGGGAATGAGACGTTGAGTGCTTTTACTGAGCACCTTTAGTACAATACGAGATTATAGGGGGAATTGACAATGGGTTCTTCCCCAGAGAGTCTATTCTTTAGCTGAACTATAGGGGTGAAACTGTGTGTGCCTCCCATAGGGTTTCTATTACTTGTTGGTTGAACCAGAGGCATTAGGATGTGAGAACTACCCATAGGGTTACCTTTTTGTTCTTCTTGATTGTGCAGCTGATTACCTGTTATGGATTAGATGCTTGAAACTGTGGATTGTTTACTGTTTATTACATTCTTGTTTACTATTTCTGTACTTTTACCTGCCATATATTCACTGACTGATAGGAACATATCTTGTGGTGGTTTTCTACTAGTATTTTGTCTCACACCTTGTTTGGGCCATGCTTTTGGGCCCAAAAAGACTATATTTCTTCTTTTATATACATGGGAAAGCACCCATATACTTCAGGTACTTGATTACATTGGAGCAAGAGAGCATGGGACCAAGCCAAGGCTTGTGATGCGGATGAGTTGCTCATCTGTTTCTCTTTTGTACTTTGGTTTAGCACTGTATTCAGCATTGTGACTTGTTTGGTTGTTTTCCTAAACATATATGTATCATGCATCATTTACATATATTTATACTCCCTTTGTTTATTCATCAGTCTTCTTCTGTTGTTGTTGTTGAATCTTTATTGCTTCTGATGTTGTATGTGTTGTTTGTGTTTTATGTGTTGTTACTTCCATGATGTACTCTACCAATGAGGGCATAGTTTCCCCGCTATCACACCCAAGGACCTCGCTTCTAGTCAGCGGCCTCTGGAACTTGAAGAAATGTGTTTGAGGTCATGTGACCAACTGGGTACGGGGAACCTCTGGTTGGCTTCTGAAACTGGGGTGTTAAAATGATGGTGGAGCTTGATGCTCCAGGTTCATGACATGGAGACTCTCATCTGGGCAGAGTTCATCCCAGCAACTTTATGCTCAATGTGTATACAGGAGCTCCAACACATGTAGAAGGGTAGCATGATTGTGGCTCTATATTCAGAGAGGTTCACCGACCTCTTGTGCTACTCCACTAACATGGTGCATGACCCTTTCTTTAGGGCCCAAACCTTTGAGCAGGGGCTCAGACGTGATATTAGAGCTTCGATGATTTGTCTTAGCATCTTGACGCAGGCGGGGGTGTTAGAGTGAGAGCTCTTAGTGGATATTTTTCTTGCTAAGTAGTCACCAGTAGTGAGACCCACCAACGAACGTTATATAGCAGAGACATCTGCAGCTGGCAGCAGAGAGATGACGCAGAGGTATAAGAGGACTGGACCTACTGTAACGCCCCGACCCCAGCTACCCAGAGTCGGTTCATTACTTCGTAACATTGGCTTGATCACAATAGATCAAGTCTCGAAAGACCGATTAGTTTAGTAGCCTTGGAAACACTAGATACATTCGCAAACGTTACATTACATCATAAAGTGAAAAATACAATAACAAAGTCTCCATAGTCCACACTCATATCCTCTTCTCACAATCCCTGCAGGTCATTCATAAAATACTTCTTCACATCCAGGAAAATATTAAAACATTGAAAGGGGTGAGCTCAGATGCTCAGTAAGGATAACAATATTGCGGAAGTTTTCATAAATAAACATAAACATTTAAGGCAATGTATAACTAAAACAAAAGCCTTTTAATCTTGAAAATCAACATAATATGGCAAAAGTAAAATGAGATAATGCCATTTACTTCGTCACATGGATATTCTACTGGTCGAATAATCACATGAAATATCATTAACCACTTTCAAATTGATGGAATGCATAATGCTAGACATTCTGAAACATTTTGTCAAGGCCTCGGCCAAGATGTCAAAAATGATTAAGGCCTCGGCCAAAACCATAAATCAAATTGGGAAAGGGCCTCAGCCAATTCCACTTCTAGTTGTCTAATGAGACCTACCAATGCAATTTCTTTAGAATATAATTACATTTAAAATTGATCAAATATACTCTAGTGTTTTTATAAAAACATTATGCAAGCTTCTGAAAACAAAATAACTAATTCTGAGACTGCTCGACTAATTGCAGGCCATGATGGGTCCACGCCTAATCCCTTCCTGTCTACCATACTCGAGAGACGAGTTTTCTGAAAACAATTTTAAGCTTGCAATAAATACATATACATTTGCACTGGATTTTCATATATTTGAGAGAAATATTTCGTTTTTTAAATCAATTAAAAAGCATATAATTATAAAATAAAACCTTTTGAATAAACATAAAATTCAAAGGGGTTTATACACCGTATAAAAGGAAAGTTGTGTATAAAACAAAATATGCCTCAATGAAAGGTGATTGAGACGAAGTCCTTACAAAGATCATTTTTCTTATAAAGTAGGTCAATTATGTGTATTCACTATAATTACACATAAATAATGTAAAAAATACAAGATAGGACATAATAATATCATGACATAATTTGAAAGTAGGAGATTAACCCAAAGAATGGAAGTTGGGTTAAGAAGTTCCCTTACCTCATGTCTGACTTGACTCAACCGTTCTTTAACCTCCTGAATAATAAACTAGAGATAATATATACCTTATTAAGAACCATTTTCAATTTCATTATCCTTATTATATCACTTTTTACAATGATATTAACATTATGTAATTATTTAAGTTAATAACGGTCGTTTTGTCGATCATTGGTACTTGAGTCAACAATAAACTTCTTATAATTACAAGTTGTTTATGTGGTAGAATATCCATTATCTCCAGAATTATATTCATGATTTAGATGTCATATATATTTTATATATCCAGTATATAAATTCATTTATAATATTACGTAACATTTAGAGGTAAGAAATGAAATGCACCGTTCATGGAGACGGTAAGCCGTGCGTACGCATGAATGCTACTTTCATTTCAATTTCATATTTAATGGAATGAAATCAAAATGATATAAATGTATAATATAATTCCAGTATAATATAGTGTATAATACCATTTACTCCATCCTTTATACATCCCACATATGGCATTAACGATTCAAATCACTTTGAGGGGGCGGTAGTCCACACTTCCTAAAATGAAATTATCGCGTTTTACCCATAATGGAAATCATAAAGTATGCCATAAATGAGAAATACATAAGCATAAGTAAAACATAAACATATTATATATCATATATAAAAATAGTTACATTTTAATGGCCACCTTTGAAGGTGTTATATGAGTGTTGAACAATCATCGTTTCGTGAGGCAGAAATTCGCCATCCACAGAAACTGTATGTTCTTTAACCATTAGAGGTAGGTGTGTGTAAGTGTAGCTCGAATCCTTATTATAAAAACATCCTAGTATATTGAGGATACTGGTTTTGTCACAAAAGAAATGAATAAAAAGAGTTTAGGGGGTTGGAGAAGAAAAATAAAACAAAACAACATTAGAGAAGACATTACCTCAAAATCGGGTAACTCTTTTTGATTTGAGCCAAAGGCTTCCTTGGGAAGAGTTCTACCCAAAGTGAGGCTTCTAGGAGTAAGAGGGGGAAGTTGGGAGAGTATTTGGTCAGATGTTGGCTGAGCCAAATGGCTTGAAAGTGTAAATGAGGTGGGAGAGGTGGGGGCCTTTTATAAGTGGAGAGGAGGGGCACTCTTGGAAAGTAAAGAAAAGTCACTTTATTATAAAATGAGTTTCGGATTTTAGAGGTCCCACACTTATATAATTAGAGGATAAGATGATAAGGGTTCTAAATCTACTCATCCAATAGGATTTTGACAAGTGTACGCTTTGGATTTTACATTATCTTTCCATTTTATTTAAATCGTTAAATAATGAGGTCATCGCTGCATCATCATGATGTCATAATTAATTTAATTTATTTAATGTCTAAAAATTATAAAATAAACACTATGATTTAGGAAATATTTTTAGCTTTCTAATGAATATTTATAATCAAAATTTGGACTTGTGTAACCCCACTTAAAAACTATTTTAGTAAAACAACTCATGTTTGTGTCAATTTAATTTTAACATTAAATATATATATATATATATATATATATTAATGTCATTTTCCAACCAAAGTGGCTCCATGGGGTCCCCAAGTTGACCCATGGGTTGTCTTGGTCGGCCATGACTCATCCAATAGGAGTAGGACAAGTGTCAAGCTCATCTTATATTATTAAAACATTATTTTTACCTTAAACTACACTAATTACCTCTAATCGTGATTAAGAACTTAAAAGTTACAATTCACAAAAAAATTATTTTGATCTCATTGAACCCCATTTTACTTCTTAATGAAAACCATGTATGTCGGATTTTTGAAAATAAAATCACAGAAGTGGTAATATTTCATTTAAACGAAAAATCAGTTATTTAACTACCACTTAGTGGTTTCAATATTCATCAAAAATTTATGTTTTTCAGAACAATGCCAAAATTTCACCCTAAGCTATAATTGATATTCCGAATTCAAAAATGATGTCTATTTTACAAAATTCCAAACATATAAGTTGCATTAATTAATTTTATAATTAATTCCCGCTGTCACAACAAATAGCGTGTTTTAAGAAACAATTTATATCAAATGATTGGCAATTGTTTATGTCCAATTTCAATGTTAAATTAATTCTAATGACCACCATTGGATAAAATGGTAAAAATATATTCTAATTATAATTTAAAACCACTAAATAGTATAATTTATCACTATAAATTATTTTTATTCAAAAAGTTGTTTTTAAGTATTTTTCACTATTCATAAAAAATTAGAAGTTCTCAGAAAAATACAAAAAAGTCAACATAGGCTAATTTCGATATTCAGAATCCAAAAATGAAGTCCATTTTGAAATATAAAATTTCTATAATTTTAAAAAGTAGTTATTACTATTCATAACGGCTAATTTTATTAGTCGCGGTGTTTTAGAACTCGAAGTTGCGTACAATGCAAGCTATTGCATTATTGAATGAGAAGTGTATCATGGAAGCTCGGGGTGTTACATTCTCCCCTCCTTCAATAAATTGCGTCCTTGCAATTTGAAAATTTTCTTTGAAAATAAAAGGTTGAAAATAGAAAATACCTTTGTGGAAAACCCACATCGGAAATAAGGTTAATAAATATATAACATTAAAATAAAGCAAGATTAGTAAAAAGGTCACCCGATATAGCCCATTCTAGGATTCTATGAAAATATGGATATGGAGAAGAAACAAACCATCAAGGTCTGCTGGAGAGTTATAGAAAACAGGCTTAGGAGAAAGTTTAACTACAAGAAAATCACAAACTTGTGATTGGTTAAACGGTCATTGAATCCCCAGTTGGAAAAGTTAACCGACAACATTTTTGTTTTAAGTTACCTTTTATAATGTTGAGGAATTTATTTAGGAGATTTACTAAGAACGTAAGGGAATATACATACTTGTTATGTATACTTTCATTCGTTAATAAATTTTTACCACAAACCCAACTTTTACTCCAAATGGTAATGGAACTCAAAAATATTCTATTTATCCTAATTGTATAAGGTTCCAAATGTTAACACATACCATTTAGATTAGTAAAATTATTTTGTAATAAACAGGGACTTCCTGTAGGCTAGTGGTAGGAAATAAAGGCCTGTCGCACTTTGATTGTGGGTTCGATTCCTGCAGCTTTGTCCGATGCGACGGGTTATGCCCCACCCTGCAGGTTGTCCTTATCCTAAAACTATAGTATCATAATATTCCAAAAATAACCTTCATAATTTTTTTTAACCTTAAACAATACTATCCAAAGATCAACTTAATCCACTACAACCTTTATAATTATCCAATATACCTCTGTCCAGACTTTCTCTAAAAGTTCTCTTAATTCCAAAATCAATTTATCAGATTCCCCAAACAAAGTAAAGCTTATCTTATTGTCACATACTAAAAATATAATTACCTTCATCATATTAAAACCTTACTGAAATCAACAAGTACTATAGTACAATCCTTATATATATATCACATTATTCTAATAACCAGAATATAATCCATGAGTCCAAAAGCACCATTACATTAGTTATTCTTCTATAACTGTAGAAACAACATAAGATTTTCCTTAATCCCTTGGCCTTTTCTAAGGTAAGTTTCCCTGACGCTTAGGACATTCATTTTCATAATGACCCATTTCTCTACAATTTTAGCATTCAACTTTGATAGCCTCTTTCTTTCCCTTGCAATCACGAGCCTGGTGACCCTTTTCTCCACATTTATAACAAACTCCCATTCCTTTTAGGCAAGTATCAGGGTGATTCTTCCCACAATTATCACATAATGGAAAATCCTTCTTTCCCTTTTTCCCTTTATCTGTCTCTTGTTCCACCGTTCTATTCTTCTCGTACTTTACTTTGTTGTCATAAGACTTAGAGAATTCCTTTTCTGTCTTGATAGGAAATGAGACAATATCTTCGTATGATGAGAAGGATTGTGATACTAAAGCTCGACGGAGAAATGGTTTTAACCCATCAAAGAAACGATCAATCTTACTCTTTGGGTTACGTATATAATCTACATCATACCTTGCTAACCTTGTAAAGATGGCCTCATACTTTGCGACATTATCATCCTCCTTTTGTCTCAGACTCAGAAATTGCCTTTCTATATCTGCTCTATGGTCACGAGGAAAGTATTTTTCTAAGAAAATCTCTTTGAACTCCCTCCATTCCATATTTGATACATCATCATCTTCCTTTGTGTTTTGAATCAATGACCACCATTGACCGGCATCTCCAGTGAGGTGGTAAACTGCCATGATAACCTTATCCCTTTTGCTACTCCCCAAGGCGGGGAATATTTTCTCTAAGGAGTTTATCCATTGCTCAGCTACTAATGGATCTGTACCCCCATTAAATGTTGGTGGTTGTTGCCTCATGAAGCGGTCTAGCATTGATCCTCCACGTTGCGGATCAGGGTGCTCCGTACGAGTAAGGTTATTATTCATAACCTGAGTGAGTTGTCCCAGAATGGTAACAATTTGATTAGCACTAGTTGTATCTCCAGATCCACAATAATTATCTTGAGCAGGAGGTCAATCCCTACACGGAGTGCGTGCATTGATACGGTTTCCATTCCTTCCACTAGGCGCCATTTCTAAACAATGGCATAAACTAGATTAGTTTATGAAATAAAATACGTAATTCCATATTTGTAAAACACTTTACATAAATTGAACTATTTATGGATATAATCCATAATCATAAAAAGAAATGTTTCTTCTAAGGAAGTATATACTCATAACCCTTCATAGTGGTTTGTAAAGAAAATGAGAATTATCCTAAGCATATCCCCCGGGATTGTCGTAACCAAGAGTGCAGCAAGGCCCGTTGTCGTGCACCAGTTCCCGTTCGAGTCTATCTCAAAGTGGTGTTTTCGGGTTTTACCCCTAGGTACATCTGTGCCAGAGCTGCCTCTACCTGCTCGTAACCAGATAGGGATGTATTGCTCGGAAAACTCACAAAATCTCTACAATAACAAAATTCTAGGAAGTTCTTCTATACTAATCCTCAAAGTCTATCTTTGGGCTATGTTCTCTAATCAGAGTTTATCTAAATCTAGCTTCCAAGGTTAGAACTAACCTCCCTCTGATACCAACTGTAACGCCCCGACCCCAGCTACCCAGAGTCGGTGCATTACTTCGTAACATTGGCATGATCACAAAAGATCAAGTCTCTAAAGACCGATTAGTTTAGTAGCCTTGGAAACACTAGATACATTCGCAAACGTTACATTACATCATAAAGTGAAAACTACAATAACAAAGTCTCCATAGTCCACACTCATATCCTCTTCTCACAATCCCTGCAGGTCATTCATAAAATACTTCTTCACATCCTGGAAAATATTAAAACATTGAAAGGGGTGAGCTCAGATGCTCAGTAAGGATAAAAATATTGCGAAAGCTTTCATAAATAAACATAAAAATTTAAGGCAATGTATAACTAAAACAAAAGCCTTTTAAACTTGAAAATCAACATAATATGGCAAAAGTAAAATGAGATAATGCCATTTACTTCTTCACATGGATATTCTACTGGTCGAATAATCACATGAAATATCATTAACCACTTTCATAATGATGGAATGCATAATTCCAGACATTCTAAAACATTTTGTCAAGGCCTCGGCCAAGACGTCTAAAATGATTAAGTCCTCGGCCAAAACCATAAATCAAATTGGGAAAGGGCCTCAGCCAATTCCACTTCTAGTTGTCTCATGAGACCTACCGATGCAATTTCTTTAGAATATACTTACATTTAAAATTGATCAAATATACTCCAGTGATTTTCTAAAAACATTATGCAAGCTTCTGAAAACAAAATAACTAATTCTGAGACTGCTCGACTAATTGCAGGCCATGATGGGTCCACGCCCAATCCCTTCCTGTCTACCACACTCGAGAGACGAGTTTTATGAAAACATTTTTAAGCTTGCAATAAATACATATACATTTGCACTGTATTTTCATATATTTGAGAGAAATATTTCGTTTTTTAAATCTATTAAAAAGCATATAATTATAAAATAAAACCTTTTGAATAAACATAAAAGTCAATGGGGTTTATACACCGTATAAAATGAAAGTTGTGTATAAAACAAAATATGCCTCAATGAAAGGTGATTGAGGCGAAGTCCTTACAAAGATCGTTTTTTTTATAAAGTAGGTCTATTATGTGTATTCACTACAATTACACATAAATAATGTAAAAATACAAGATAGGACATAATAATATCATGACATAATTTGAAAGTAGGAGATTAACCCAAAGAATGGAAGTTGGGTTAAGAAGTTCTCTTACCTCGTGTCTGACTTGACTCAACCGTTCTTTAACCTCTTGAATAATAAACTAGAGATAATATATACCTTATTAAGAACCATTTTCAATTTCATTATCCTTATTATATCACTTATTACAATTATATGAACATTATGTAATTATTTAAGTTAATAACGGTCGTTTTGTCGATCTTTGGTACTTGAGTCAACAATAAACTTCTTATAATTACAAGTTGTTTATGTGGTAGAATATCCATTATCTCCAGAATTATATTCATGATTTAGATGTCATATATATCTTTTATATCCATTATATACATTCATTTATAATATTACGTAACATTTAGAGGTAAGAAATGAAATACACCGTTCATGGAGACGGTAAGCCGTGCGTACGCATGAACGCTACTTTCATTTCAATTTCATATTTAATGGAACGAAATCATAATGATATAAATTTATAATATAATTCCAGTATAATATAGTGTATAATACCATTTACTCCATCCTTTATACATCCCACATATGGCATTAACGATTCAAATCACTTTGAGGGGCTGGTAGTCCGCACTTCCTAAAATGAAATTATCGCGTTTTACCCATAATGGAAATCATAAAGTATGCCATAAATGAGAAATACAGAAGCATAAGTAAAACATAAACATATTATATATCATATATAAAAATATTTACATCTTAATGGCCACCTTTGAAGGTGTTATATGAGTGTTGAACAATCATCGTTTCGTGAGGCAGAAATTCGCCATCCACAGAAACCGTATGTTCTTTAACCATTAGATGTAGGTGTGTGTAAGTGTAGCTCGAATCCTTATTATAACAACATCCTAGTATATTGAGGATACTGATGTTTGGGCAGAGTTTGGCCGAGCCAAATGGCTTGAAATTGTAAATGAGGTGGGAGAGGTGGGGGCCTTTTATAAGTGGAGAGGAGGGGCACTCTTGGAAAGTAAAGAAAAGTCACTTTATTATAAAATGAGTTTCGGATTTTAGAGGTCCCGCACTTATATAATTCGAGGATAAGATGATAAGGGTTCTAAATCTACTCATCCAATAGGTTTTTGACAAGTGTACACTTTGGATTTTACATTATCTTTCCATTTTATTTAAATCGTTAAATAATGAGGTCATCGCTGCATCATCATGATGTCATAATTAATTTAATTTATTTAATATCTAAAAATTATAAAAAAAATACTATGACGTATGAAATCTTCTTAGCTTTCTAATGAATATTTATAATAAAAATTTGGACTTGTGTAACCCCACTTAAAAACTGTTTTAGTAAAACAACTCATGTTTGTGTCAATTTAATTTTAACATTAAATATATATATATTAATGTCATTTTCCAACCAAAGTGGCTCCATGGGGTCCCCAAGTTGACCCATGGGTTGTCTTGGTCGGCCATGACTCATCCAATAGGAGTAGGAAAAGTTTCAAGCTCATCTTATATTATTAAAACATTATTTTTACCTTAAACTACACTAATTACCTCTAATCGCGATTAAGAACTTAAAAGTTACTATTCACCAAAAAATTATTTTGATCTCATTGAACCACATTTTACTTCTCAATGACAACCATGTATGTCGGATTTTTGAAAATCAAATCACAGAAGTGGTAATATTTCATTTAAACGAAAAATCAGTTATTTAACTACCTCTTAGTGGTTTCACTATTCATCAAAAATTTAAGTTTTTCAGAACAATGCCAAAATTTCACCCTAAGCTATAATTGATATTCCGAATTCAAAAATGATGTCTATTTTACAAAATTCCAAACATATAAGCTGCATTAATTAATTTTATAATTAATTCCCACTGTCACAACAAATAGCGTGTTTTAAGAAACAATTTATATCAAAAGATTGGCAATTGTTTATGTCCAATTTCAATGTTAAATTAATTCTAATGACCACCATTGGATAAAATGTTAAAAATATATTCTAATTATACTTTAAAACCACTTAATAGTATAATTTATCACTATAAATTATTTTCATTAAAAAAGTTGTTTTTAAGTATTTTTCACTATTCATAAAAAATTAGAAGTTCTCAGAAAAATACAAAAAATTCAACATAGGCTAATTTCGATATTTCGAATCCAAAAATGAAGTCCATTTTGAAATATAAAATTTCTATAATTTTAAAAAGTAGTTATTACTATTCATAACGGCTAATTTGATTAGTCGCGCTGTTTTAGAACTTGAAGTTGCGTACAATGCAAGCTATTGCATTATTGAATGAGAAGCGTATCATGGAAGCTCGGGGTGTTACACCTACAGTATGAGGACTACTATATACATGGTCGCTTGTGCGGGCTCTCGAGACAGAGAAGAACTGGTGAGTAACAGGTACTGTTACTCGAGTGGCGGGCAGAGTCACATGGCTAGTGACTGCCCGACCTGCCGTACGGACAACCAGTAGACAGTCAAAGGACCGCCTAGGATGAGGCAATGATTTGATCGAGGAGGTCCACAGGCAGTAGGTAGATGTGTTAGATGATCTGGTTGTGCAATAGGTGGTGGGCAGTGATTCGAGGTTCTACCGCCACCACCTCCATGTGGTCCACCACGACCACAGGGAGCAGGTGGACATGGAAGAGCTCTATAATGACCCATACTTTACATACATTGTTATTACTTCAGAATTAAAGCACACTTATTACAACATATAACGAAACTAGGAAAGGGTCGTATAGGTATAGTGTCTTCAGAAACTGGGAAACATAACAACTGGTTCATAAAGTGTCTACATTGTCTCCCATTTTTTTCATCAGATCTATAGTCCCTTTTGGCATATCTTACTTAATAACCTTCTTCCTAACCTAGGGAAAGAAAACATACAAAAGTGTGAGCTCAAATGCTCTGTAAGGGTAAACAAAAGAAATATCAATCACATCATATACATAAGAACATAAATTTTGGAAATCTTAACCTGCAAAAGAAATCATAATCTCATAACATGGGATAAATCATAGTAGTGAAATTTAATCCCAATAATCATAACTTAAAACATGAAACTTTGTGGCATACACACATAATCATAGAGAATCATTTATTATCATTCAAGGCTCACTGCCAAGACTATCTTAGTTGAAAAAGTCCATTTCTGAACCGAGTTCACTCCTCGTTTTAGTCCTATTTCACTGAACCGGTTTAGCCTGCCATTCCAGCCATGTCTATCTCATGAGATATAAAATCTTTACCCAATTCCTTGGAGGAAGATATAGGTCTCACCCATCTCATAAGGATACCATTCTTATGTGTTCCACAAAATCACAAATCATACATCATTGCATAACCCATGTAATAAAAATGGGATTCTTAAACATTGTGACAACATAAAACAATTCATATAAGATAATGGAATTCATAAAAATAATTGCATCACAACATAATCAAATAAATGTAATAATAGGGATAGAAACAGAACCCTTTATTATCTTATATGGAAAATAATTTTGATAAAACACTTGAACTCCATTCTTGAGGAAAATATCCTTTCTACTTCAAAAACGCTTTTCCTTTCTTAACATGTCATACAATTCTAAACTAAAATAAGTTGATTAAAAATAAACTTTAAAACTTGTAAAGGAATATTCATGGAAATAATGTTTTAAAAATCCATTCATTCCGTATAAGTTAAAAAAACATTCTTCTCATACTTTTGTCAGAAAAGTCAAAAAGCACCTCGTACGAAAAACGACAAAAGATTCCTTCCATATCTTTTACTAAAAACTCACCGAAGGGTAAAATTAGATTTTAAAAATTTTATGTTGATGGAAATAACATTACATATTGAGGAAACATGGATGTGGATGATAAAATACACCCCAGTAAATTTCAAATTATAAACAATCTCGGATAAAAATGAGATTGTGATATTTCCCTTACCTTAGGTCCGATTTGCTTCATAAGTGTCTGAACCTCCTGTATAATGATTGAAATAATGTTATTGACTTGTTCCAAAATCATACGTATTTTTATGATATCATATATGGTCATATTCTTAGCTTCTTATTAGTAATATTTCATTACTACTTGTTTATTCGGGTGTTTCTTACTTCTTGTTCTTATGTGTGTTTTGTTGAATAAATTCTTATAATTATTTTTAGGTTATAGATACCTCATTTCCATAGTGGTATTAGTGTAATATATATCATATTTTTTCACTCAATTAATTTATATAATCATTATGCAATGAAGATCATGTAGAACGAGTCGCATCACATCATGGAGACGGTATTCCGTACGTACGCACAAGTGATGATATCGTTCCCATGATCGTGGAATTGTATTGGAGTGTATGTATACTATTTAAGAATCAATATCACTTTATAATAGTCATATATAGTCATTATTTACATCATTATACCCATCTAAGTAAGGTGGTGGGGGAAAAATAGATTACACCACTGCGTGGAGACTGTATTCCGTACGTGCGCACGCGCGGTGATTTTGTTTTTCGTAGGATGGATAGATGGCGAAATAGGGTTGTTTAATACTTATAATAAAATATCAGTATATGAGTGATACTGATGTTATTACTTCATAATTAAACAACTAAAGAAGGAGAAGTGGAAGAAGAAATAAAGTTGAAATAATTGGTAATCGGACATTACCTCTTCTTTGAATGGCCTCTTTGAGATCTTCGTTTAGGGAACTAAAATTGGTCTTTGAAGAAGACCAGGACCTCTAGGATGTCTCTAGGGAAGTGGAGAAGAGAAATTGGTAGGGTTTGGCTGAGCTTGAAGGCTCAATGTGGTGTGAGGAAGAGGGGGAGCAGGTGCCCTTTTATAAGGGAGAAGAGGGGAACCTTTGGAATAACTAAAACTATTATTTTATTATAAAGTCAAATTCGGTTTTAAATAGCTCCAAATTGATTTATTTCGAATCTAAGGTGGGCAGGGGTCTAAATCCTCTCATCCAATATAATTTAGACAAGTTTATGTTTCTATTTTAACCTTATCATTTAGATTTAACATTAAGTAAGATAAATTTACTTTTACCGTGTCTTCTTGTGTTCTTATACTATAAGGTTAATAAACATACTATAAGCAGCCAAACAATCCCCAAGTTGTTTATTATTAATATATATAACCTTATCTAAGTAATTTGGCCGAACTGTAGATTTTTAGGAATAAAATAACAATTACTAATATAATATTTGTTTTAAAAACTATTTTATGTCAATTTTGACACTATTTAGTAATTGATTTTTGTGAAAATCATAACAGAATTATTAGTTCGAAAAAAGTTAATTAAATCTGTAATAACATGTCATATTAACCTAGAAAAGTAGTGTAATCCATTAAAAGTCTCAAATTATATTTATTTGGGTATTTATAACATCAATTATGTCAATATTTCATTAATAAGATAATTACTGCATCATATTTGTGTCATAAATAAGTTAAATTATTTAAAGTCTAAAAATTACATATAAAATATCATTATGTAGGAAATCTTTTTATATTTCTAATGAATATGTATAGTCGAATTTATCTTATGTATAACCCTATATTAAAAATTATATACTTATTAATCTTTGATTTTAACTATTTTAACCCTTCTTTAAATAAATTAATAATAAATGTCCTAATATAATCCAAGTGGGCCTAAATGGTCATATGTAATTCCTAAGGTTTTTTTTTGTCGAATTTCACTTATCCAATAGAATTAAGACATGTGTTAGGGTAATAATAATATCATATTTACCCTTAATTACCCTATTTACTTTTAACCATGGTAAATAAAAGTAAAAAGTTACTATTCACCAAAAATTATTTTCATCTCATTGAACCACATTTTACATACTGACATCAACCATGTCTCTCAGATTTTTGAGATTCCACTCACAAAAGCGGTAAAAATAAGTTTTATGAAAAATTCAGTTTTTTAACTACCACTTAGTGGTTTCACTATTCATCAAAAATTGATAGTTTTCAGAAAAATACCAAAATTTCACCCTAGGCTAATTCTGATATTCCAAATCCAAAAATGAAGTCAATTTTAAAAAATAAAATTTATAAAATTTCAAAAAGTGGTTATTACTATTCTTAATGGCTAGTTTTAATAATATTTTAATAGCATATTGTTGTTTAGTGAAACTCGGTATTGCGTACGACGCAAGCTATCGAGGAAGGTCGTGATTGCGTGTAAAGCAAGCCAAGTAAGTGATGTGTGTAGTGAATGATTCCTTTGATGATTTATATAACATAAAAACAAAATATTTCTCATAAAAGTCTCAGGTGTTACATTCAACATCCCTTAAAATGAATTTCGCCCTCGAAATTAATCACTTTGTAACAAACAGATGAGGAAACCTCTCCCTCATCATATCCTCAAGCTCCCATGTAGCTTCTTCTAATTGGTGGTTCCTCCATAAAACTTTCACCAAGTGAGTGGTCTTGTTTCGTAGGACTTTTTCGCTACGATCCAGAATCTCTATCGGTTGTTCTTCATAAGAAAGATCTTGCTCTAGCGGTACAACTTCTGAGCTGAGTACATGTGAAGGAGCAGGTATGTACTTTCTCAGGAGAGATACATGGAACACATCATGAACTTGAGAGAGATTCGGTGGAAGCGCCAATTGGTAAGCTACCTTCCCAACACGATCCAGTATTTCGAAAGGACCGATATACCTAGGGCTCAACTTTCCCTTCTTTCCAAATCTCATTACTCTCTTCCAAGGAGATACTCGTAAGAACACTTTATCACCCACTTCAAACTCTAAGTCTTTTCTTCGGTTGTCGGCATAACTTTTTTGTCGACTCTGAGCTGCTCTTATGTGTTGTTGAATAGATCTGACCTTTTCTGCCATCTCATCAACAAGATCAGGTCCTAATAGCTTTCATTCCCCAACTTCATCCCAGCAAGTTGGAGTCCTGCATTTCTTTCCATAGAGAGCTTCATAAGGAGACATATGAATACTGGAGTGAAATCTATTATTATAAGAAAATTCCACCAAAGGTAGGTGTTGATCCCAACCACCATTGAAATCCATAGAGCAAGCTCTCAACATATCTTCTAGAGTTTGAATTGTTCTCTCAGACTGACCGTCTGTCTGAGGATGATAAGCAGTGCTGAAACTCAAATCTGTATCCAGAGTATGCTAAAGATTTCGCCAGAACTTTGAGGTAAACCTCAGATCCCGATCAGAAATAATAGAAAGTGGTACTCCATGCAATCTTACCACTTCCTTTACATATATCCTGGCAAGATGATCCAGAGATAAATCCTCTCTAATAGCAATGAAGTGTGCAGACTTTGTAATATGATCTACTATGACCCAGATAGCATTATTGCCTTTGGATGTTTTAGGAAGTCCGGTGACAAAGTCCATAGTGATGTTTTTTCATTTCTATTCAGGTATGGGTAATGGTTGTAACATCCCCTTAGACTTCTATCTCTCATCTTTAACTTGCTGACAAACCAAGAATCGAGAGACATATTCAGAAACATCTCTTTTCATGCCATCCCACCAGAAGTACCCTTTCAGGTCCCTATACATCTTCATGCTTCCAGGATGAATAGAGAATGAAGAACTATGAGCCTCATCCAGTAGCTCCTTCTTTAATTCGGGGATGCGAGGAACACAAACCCGATTCTAGAACTTTATTATCCCATCACAATCAAGGTTGAATTCAGGAACATTTCTCACCTTCTTTTGTAACTCGACATCTTTTTTCTGTGCCTCTTTAATCTTCACATGTATAGATGGTTGAACATTCATTTGATAAAGATACGATTTCCCCCCTTCCATTATAATTCCAACATCCATCCTTTGTAAATCCATAAATATTGGATCTTTTGTGATCCTCATCATGGATAAACTGGCATGGTCTTGTCGACTTAATGCATCTGCCACCTGGTTTGCTTTCCCAGGGTGGTAATGGATAGAGTAGTTGTAATCCTTAATCATCTCCAACCATCATCTTTGGCACATATTCAGCTCCTTTTGTGTGAAAATATACTTTAAACTTTTCTGATCAGTATAAATTTCACACCTTTCTCCATAAAGATAATGCCTCCAAATCTTTAATGCAAAGATTACCGCAGCTAACTCCAAATAATGAGTTGGGTAATTTTGCTCATGTATTTTCAACTATCGTGAGGCATAAGCTATCACCATATCATTTTTCATAAGAACACACCCCAATCCCTTCTTGGATGCATCACTGTATATCACAAACCTTTCTCCACTACAAGGCTGTGTGAGCATAGGTGCACTGGATAACCTTCTTTTCAACTCCTTGAAATTATCTTCACATTCCTCCGTCCAGACAAACATAACTCCTTTCCGAGTCAACTTGGTGAGTGGATTAGATAATCATGAAAAAGATTTCACAAAACGTCGATAATATCCAGCCAAACCAAGAAAACTTAAGATCTTAGTTACTGTTGTTGGTCTCGACCATCTTTTGATAACCTCTGTTTTTGCTTGATCCACATATATCCCCTCTTTTGAGATTATGTGACCCAAAAATGCAACTTTTTGAAGCCAAAATTCACACTTGGTAAATTTGGCATAAAGCTTCTCCTTTCTGAGGGTCTTCAATATAATTCTCAAGTGATATTCATGTTCTTCCTTTCTCTTTGAATAGACAAGAGTATCGTCTATAAAGACTATCACAAACTGATCAAGATATCCTCTAAAGACTATATTCATCATATCCATGAAGATAGCAGGGGCATTAGTAAGACCAAATGGCATCACTATAAATTCATAATGTCTATACCTTGTACAGAAATCCATCTTTGTTATATCCTCTCTTTTGACCCTTAATTGATGATACCCTGAACGAAGATCAATCTTGGAAAATTATTGAGCTCCGCGTAGTTGGTCAAATAAGTCATCAATGTGTGGGATAGGATATTTGTTCTTGATAGTGATCTTGTTACGTTCTCGATAATCAATGCAGAGTCTCATTGATCCATCTTTCTTCTTAACAAACAGAACATGTGCTCCCCAAGGTTACACACTAGGGCGTATGAACCCCTTATCAAGATTCTCTTGAAGTTGCTTCTTCAATTCATACAACTCAATTGGGGCCATTCTATAAGGTGTCTTTGAAATAGTAAAAGCACCCGGTACGAGTTCTATTGAAAACTCAACTTCAGGATTTGGTGTAAGACCTGGTAATTCCTCCGGAAAGACATCGGAAATCTCCCGTACAATGGGCATATTCTTAATCATGAGTTTCTCACCAACCATTTGAGATAAATAACCTTCATTTAGTGGAATCAAGACCCATAAGTTGGAAGAAATTTCCACTGTAAGGTTATGTTCATCCTTGCATTGATAGACGATCATAGATTTATCTGGAATACGAAATTTGACTTCCCTTCTTTGGCAATTGATATGAGCTCCATATAAAGAAAGTCAATCCATACCAAGAATCACATCAAATTACACTATAGGAAGGATCACAAGATTTGCAGGAAGCACATTCCCACAAACATCGATCAGAGAAGAATTATAAACTTTTTATGCGACTGTTGTGCCATTAAGGGTTGTCACAGCTAACTCAACATCTAATTGTTGAGCTAATACGGTGATATCCTTAGAAAATTCTTCAGAAATAAAAGAGTGGGTGGATCCAGAATAAAAAAAAACATTTTCTACTTTAGAGTGGATGGTAAGTGTACCTTTCACCACATCGTTATCGTACTCCACATCGCTGATATAAATTTCATGTGACTTTCCTTTATCTTTAGCCTTAAGAGTTTGTTGACGTCGACCATCATCATCAACCCTTGGATTTGGGAATTGATTGGCATAATGCCCCATCTCCTTGCACTTGAAACATTGATGTGTAGTAGGTTTATTCAGTGTATCCCTTCCTTTGTTTACATCATTAGACATCTTCTTCCCATCATTGCGGCATTCAAGTGCCCTATGACCTTCCTTTCCACATTTGAAACATTTACTTGTCCCTTTAAGACAACTCCCTCCATGTTTCTTTCCACACTTTGAGCATAAGGGAAATCTCATCTTCTTTTCAGTCTGCTCTTTAGATTTTCCTTTGAATTCAATTTTCCTCTTCTTATCAAACCCATATGACTGATGGGTTACTCCAATCTCCATCTCGACTTTGAGAGAACATCAAATGATTTCCTCGTAGCCATTGAAGTCCCTTATGGATAAAGCCCTTCGAAGACTTGGTTTTAAGCCACTAAACAATCGATCGATCTTACTCTCAGGTTGGATAATAATAACAGAAGCGTACCTTGAAAGTCTTGGAAAATATTCTTCATAGGTACCAACAGATTCATCATCCTTTTGATTTAGATCAAGAAACTACTTCTCCATCCTTGTTCGGAGAATACGAGGGAAGTACTTATTGAAAAATAAGTTCTTGAACTCGTCCCATTCCATGGACTCAATTTCATCCCTTTGCCTCATATTCTTAATAATATTCCACCATTAATCAGCATCACCTTCCAAACGATACACTGATAAGATGAATTTATCATGTTCAGAACATTGAAGAAATGAAAATATCTTTTCAGTAGTACTAATCCATTGTTCAGCAACTAATGGATCAGTAGACCCGCTGAATGAAGGTGGATGCTGCCTCATGAAGGATTCAACAGAATTTTGCTCCTTCCTTTGATCGTTTGGAAGTCATGTATGATTCATATCTTGAGAAAGTTGTGTGAGCATTGCTACAATATTTTTCATTCCATCTCCCATAACGTTTGGTTGCTCAGGGGGACAATCATTGCATTGCCCGTTGCATTCCGCATTAACACGTTTCCTTCGGGTTCCAGTCATTGACTAAAACCAAGAAGAATAGTGTGAGCAACACTAATTATAATAGGAAAACCACATAATCAAGAATAAAATTTCACACTTAAGGTATTATCCTAGGTTATTCATGGCCATTTCTAAAACACTAAGATTGTGTTCTATGCTTAGACTTATCCTTAGGGTTCTTACTAAGGCTTTCATATCCTAGTTTCCAAAGGTTGACTATACCTTTCCTCTGATAACAACTATAACGACCCATACTTTACATACATTGTTATTACTTCAGAATTGAAGCAAACTTATTACAACATATAACGAAACTAAGAAAGGACCGTATAGGTATACTGTCTTTAGAAACTGGGAAACATAAACAACTAGTTCATAAAGTGTCTACATTGTCTCCCATTTATTTCATCATATCTATAGTCCCTTTTGGCATATCTTACTTAATAACCTTCTTCCTAACCTGGGGAAAGAAAACATAAAAAAGGGTGAGCTCAAATTCTCAGTAAGGGTAAACAAAAGAAATATCAATCACATCATATACATAAGAACATAACTTTTGGAAATCTTAACCTACAAAAGAAATCATAATCTCATAACATGGGATAAATCATAGTAGTGAAATTTAATCCCAATAATCATAACTTAAAACATTAAATGTTGTGGCATACACACATAATCATAGAGAATCATATCTTATTAGTCAAGGATCATTGCCAAGACTATCTTAGTGGACAAAGTCCATTTCTGAACCGAGTTCACTCCTCATTTCAGTCCTGTTTCACTGAACCGGTTTAACCTGCCGTTCCAGCCATGTATATCTCATGAGATATAAAATCTTTACCCAATGCATTGGAGGGATATATAGTTCCCACCCATCTCATAATGATACCATTCTTATGTGTGCCACAAAATCATAAATCATACATCATTGCATAACCCATGTAATAAAAATTGGATTCTAAAACATCGTGACAACATAAAACAATTCATATAAGATAAAGGAATTCATAAAAATAATTCCATCACAAAATAATCAAATAAATGTAATAATAGGTATAGAAACATAACCCTTTATTATCTTAGATGGAAAATAATTTTGATAAAACACTTGAACACCATTCTTGAGAAAAATATCCTTTCTACTTCAAAAACACTTTTCCTTTCTTAACATGTCATACAATTCTAAACTAAAAGAAGTTGATTAAAAATAAACTTTAAAACTTGTAAAGTAAGCTTCTTGGAAATAATGTTTTAAAAATCCATTCATGCCTTATAAGTTAAAAAAACATTCTTCTCGTAGTTTTGTCGAAAAAGTCAAAAAGGACCTCGTATGAAAAATGACAAAAGATTCATTTCATATCTTTTACTAAAATCTCCCCGAAGGGTAAAATTGGATTTAAAAAATTTTAGGTGGATTGAAATATCATTACATATTGAGGAAACATGGATGTGGATGATAAAATACACCCTAGTAAATTTCAAAGTATAAACAATCTCGGATAAAAATGAGATTGTGATATTTACCTTACCTTAGGTCCGATTTGCTTCATAAGTGTCCGAACCTCCTGTATAATGATTTAAATAATGTTATTGACTTATTCCAGAATCATACTTATTTTTATGATATCATATATGGTCATATTTCTAGCTTCTTATTAGTAATATTTCATTACTACTTGTTTATTCGGGTGTTTATTACTTTTTATTCTTATGCGTGTTTTGTCGAATAAATTCTTATAATTCTTTTTAGGTTATAGATACCTCATTTCCAGAATGGTATTAGTGTAATATATATCATATTTTTTCACTCAATTCATTTATATAATCATTATGAAATGAAGATCATGTAGAACGAGTCGCATCACATCGTGGAGACGATATTCCTTACATAAGCACGAGTGATGATATTGTTCCCATGATCGTGGAATTGTATTAGAGTGTATGTATACTATTTCAGAATCAATAGAACTTTATAATAGTCATATATAGTCATTATTTACACCATTATACCCATCCAAGTAAGGTGTTGGTGGAAAAATAGATTACACCACGGCATGGAGACGGTATTCTGTACGTACGCATGCGTGGTGATTTCGTTTTCCGTAGGATGGATAGATGGTGAAATATGGTTGTTTAATACTTATAATAACATATCATTATATGATTGATACTGATGTTATTACTTCATAATGAAACAACTAAAGAATAAAAAGTGGAAGAAGAAATAAAGTTGAAAGAATTGGTAATCAGACATTACCTCTTCTTTGAATGGCCTCTTTGAGATCTTCTTTTAGGGCAGTATAATTGTTCTTTGAAGAATACCAGGACCTCTAGGATGTCTCTAAGAAATTGGAGAAGAGAAATTGGCAGGTTTTGTCCGAACTTGAAGGCTCAAAGTGGTGTGAGGAAGAGGGGGAGGAGGTTCCCTTTTATAAGGGAGGAGAGGGACACCTTTGGAATAACTAAAACAATTATTTTATTATAAAGTAAAATTCGGTTTTAAATAGCTCCAAATTGATTTATTTAGAAGATAAGGTAGGTATGGGTCGAAATCCTCTCATCAAATATAATTTAGACAAGTTTAGGTTTCTATTTTAACCTTATCATTTATATTTAACATTAAGTAAGATAATTTTACTTTTACCCTGTCTTCTTGTGTTCTTATACTATAAGGTTAATAAACATTCTATAAGAAGAAAAACTAACCCCAATTTGTTTATTATTAATATATATAACCTTATCTAAGTCATTTTTCCGAACATTAGATTTTTAGAAATAAAATAACAATTACTATTATAATATTTGTTTTAAAAACTATTTTATGTCAATTTTGACACTATTTAGTAATTGATTTTTGTGAAAATCATAATAGAATGATTAGTTATAAAAAAAGTTAATTAAATCAATAATAACATGTCATATTAACCTATAAAATTAGTTTAATTCATAAAAAGTCTCAAATTATATTTTTTTGAGTATTTATAACATCAATTATGTCAATATTTCATTAAAAAGATAATTAATGCATCATCTTAGTGTCATAAATAAGTTAAATTATTTAAAGTATAAAAATTACTAATAAAATATAATTATGTAGGAAATCTTTTTAGGTTTCTAAGGAATATTTATAGTCTAATTTATATTACGTATAACCCTATATTAAAAAATTATATACTTATTAACCTTTGATTTTAACTATTTTAACCCTTCTTTAAATAAATTAATAATAAATGTCCTAATCTAATCCAAGTGGGCCTAAATGGTCATATTTTATTCCTAAGGTTGTTTTTGGTCGAATTACACTTATCCAATTGAATTAATACATGTGTTAGGGTAATAATAATATCATTTTACCCTTAATTACCCTATTTACTTTTAACCGTGATAAATAAAAGTAAAAAGTTACTATTCACCAAAAATTATTTTCATCTCATTGAACCAAATTTTACATACTAACATCAACCGTGTGTCTTGGATTTTTGAGATTCCACTCACAGAAGCGGTAAAATTAAGTTTTATGAAAAATTCAGTTTTTTAACTACCACTTAGTGGTTTCACTATTCATCAAAAATTGAATGTTTTCAGAAAAATACCAAAATTTCACCCTAGGCTAATTTGGATATTACGAATCCAAAAATTAAGTCAATTTTGAAAAATAAAATTTATAAAATTTCAAAAAGTGTTTATTACTATTCATAACGGCTAGTTTTAATAATATTTTAATAACATATTGTTGTTTAGTGAAACTCGGTATTGCGTACGACGCAAGCAATCGAGGAAGGTCATGATTGCGTGTAAATCATGCCAATCAAGTGATGTGTGTAGTGAATGATTCCTTTGATGATTTATATTACATAAAAACAAAATATTTCTCATAAAAGTCTCGGGTGTTACAAGCTCAGCTCCAGGCAACTAAGTTCTATAACCACAACACTTTTGAGATGATACGAGGTATGATCTCTGTCTACTAAATCCTAGATGTAGTACTTATAGACATAGGTGACCATCACTCCTTCATTACTGCGGCTCTTGTTCGAAGCTTGGAGATTCCTGTGGAGCAGTTGGCTTGATCCATACGGCTATAGACTCCTACAAGAGAGAATTTGATGATTACACACTAGTGATGGCAGTTTTACCTTACTCTAGGAGGAGAGATATTTGTTTTGGATCTTCTAGTAGAGACGTCAAGGCCTTACAACACCATCTTGGGTATGGATTGGTTATTTGTAGTCCATGGTCAGATCGACTGTATTAGGCGCAAAGTGCGGTGTGTCCACACTGATGGGACTAGGTTTTTCTTCATCGGTGAGAAGGGAACCTTTACAGCACAAGATATACATACCCGGAGGAGGGTACAACTGATCACACATCAGTTGGATAGCCTTACCCTTAGAGCATTTGATGTTGACAGTCTGAGCTATCTTGTAGTGGTGGATCAGTATGCTGATGTTTTCCCTGATAATGTTCCGGGTCTACCACCTCACAGAGAGGTGGGATTTTATATCGACATATACCCTAGGACGACACAGATATCAACACCATCATATCAGATGGCTCTCGTGGAGCATCGAGAGCTGCGAGTACAGATGGAGGACTTGCAGAGCAAGGGGTTCATTAGGCCTAGTGTTTCTCCTTGGGCAGCCCTGATTTTGTTCGCCAAGAAGGCAGTTGGGATTTTGAGACTCTGTGTGGACTATCGACGCCTGAACCAGGTGACCGTGAATAAAAATTATCCACTCCCATGGATTGAAAATCTTTTTGATTAGCTGAAATGAGAATAATGGTTTTTGAAGATAGTCCTCAGATCAGGCTATCACCATCTCAAGGTACGAGATGAGGATGTGCAGAAGATAGAAAACAGATGTCGGTATGGCCATTATGAGTTCTTGGTTATGCCATTCAGCATGACCAATTCCCCAGCAGTGTTCATGGGACTCATGAATAGGATACACCAACCATACCTTGATCGCTTTGTGGTAGTCCTCAATGACGACATCCTGATAAACTCAGCGACGGAGGAGGAGCATACATGTCATATGAAGATAGTTCTAGACAAACTCTGAGAGCACAATTGTTATGGTAAGCTCTCAAAGTGCCAGTTATAGATATGAGAGGTCCACTTTCTGGGACACATTATCTCAAAGGCTAGAGTTGAAGTGGATCTAGCAAAAATTGAGGTTGTGATTTCTTCGGAGCCACCCAAGAGTGTGACAGAAGTGCGGAGTTTCATGGGTTTGGTCGGTTACTAATGGAGTTTTGTGCTGATTTTTCCATAGTTGCACCAACCTTATCAGTGTTGACGAAAAGGGGTAACCCTTCGTGTGGTCGGAAAGATGCCCACGGATTTTCAAAGAGTTGAGTTAGAGACTGATGTGTGCCCCCATCTTGAGGCTACCGAAGGAGGGCGTTGGGTACGTAGTCTACTATGACGCAACAAGGAACAGGCTAAGATGTGTCCTGATGTAGGAGCGAGAAGTGATTGCATATAGTTCTCAACATCTTAGACTACATGAGAAGAACTATGCTACCCTTGACCTAGAGTTAGCATTAGTGGTCATCGCCTTGAATATTTGGTGATATTACTTGATGGGAGAAAACTTTACAGTCCAATTTTATCACAGGAGTCTCAATTATATCTTCTCTTATAAGGTCATAAACCAGAGATAGTAGTGTTGGCTTATGTTCTTCCAGGATTATGACTTTGATATAGTCATTACTCCTAGGAAGAGGAACGTAGTATCAGATGCACCCAGCAGGAGATATGGTATATAGTTTCTGAGTGAGGCAATGAAGCAGCAAGCCGCTTTGTGGATATCCTACAGGGATTTATATGGAGTAGCTTATATTCAGTCTTTTACTGTCACTCCCCCACTCCTTCAGAATGTCTGGGAGGCACAGCTTGCAGACACTTACTGTGAGGCTCGACATGCTCATATATCCACAAGATAGACGAATGATAGATTTCTAAAAGGTGGGGAGAACTTCCTCCTCTTCATAGGGCATACTGTGGTACCAGTGGTGCTATAAGAGGAAATTTTGAGGGAGTTCCATATGTCCCCTCTATCGGTACATCCAAGAGTGGAAGAGATGTACCAGGACCTCTGGTGTTAGCACTGATGGCCCAGAAAGAAGAAAGTTGTAGCAGAATATGTCTCTCGGTGCATCACTTGTCAGTAAGAGAAGGCAGATTATTAGGTTCTAGCAGGCTTAGTTCAGCCACTAGAGGTTCTAGAGTGGAATTGGGATGTAATCTCCATGGACTTTGCGACAGGACTTCCACATACATCTAAGAGGCATGATTCCATCTGGGTGATCCTTAACTAACTCACCAAGTTTTCCCACTTCCTACCTATCAGAGAGAAGGGACTAGTAGAGGGATTGGGACACCTTTATTTTTAGGATATTGTGTGGTTTCATGGGGTTCCATCTACAATTGTCTCCGATAGTGATGCACATTTTACTTCTCAGCTACGGAAGGGGTTGTAAGAGTTGTTCGAGACTCATCTTTGATTGATCACCGCCTTCCATCCTCAGACGGATGGTCAGATAGTGTGGACCATTCAGACCCTCGAGGACATGCTACCTGCTTGTGTCCTTTATTTCTACCATAGTTGGGAGGATCACTTTCCCTTGGTGGAGTTCGCGTACAACAATAGATACCACTCCACTATCGGCATGGCACCATTCGATGTGTTTTATGGTCGACCTTGCAGATCACCTCTGTGCTGGACTGACCCAGGGGAGTCAACACTCATGGGACCAGAGAAGGTACAAGATACCACAGAGAAGGTGAAGATCATCCAGGAGCAGATGAAGACTGCACAGAGCAGATAGAAGTCATATGCTGACAGGAGATAGATACCTCTGGAGTTTGAGGATGGTGACCATGTCTTTCTACGGGTCTCATCATGATGAGGTTTGCGGAGATTTGGTCGGGGTAACATGTTATCTTTGAGGTTCATTGGGCCCCTTTAGGTCCTCAGTAGAGTTGGTGAGGTTGTTTTTCACTTTTCTCTTCAACCTTAGTTTCACCGGGTGCACGACGTTTTCCACGTATCCCAACTGAAGAGATACGTGCATGACCCATCTCACGTCATCGACCACAGTAAGCTGGACTAAAATGATGGGGAGACATTTTTTGAGGTTCTAGTAGAGATTTAGGATCAACATGAAAGAATCCTTCATGAGAAATCGTTACCTCTAGTGCGTGTACATTGGCAGCACAAGAACCTCCAGGAGAGCACATGGGAGAGAGTCCGTGAAAATTGACACCGTGTGATTCCAAGGCCCGGTGTTCCCAGAATGAATTTCTGAAAAAAAAAATTTGGTACGTTCAGTAAACGCATGAGCGGAATTTTGTAACTTTTGAACCAGTACTTGGAATTGAAATTCGAAGGCACTATTGAACTCACAGTTCCAATATTCTCTTAAGGATACATTCACCTCGACTACAGTAGGTCGAGGGTGGATGTTAGTTTTCCAGATTTTTTAGGGAGAGTTAAAAGAATACAAATAAAATAAAACAAAAACTTTTATTTTATTTTCTTAAAACCTCCATATTGTATATGTGGAGGTGGGGACCACACGAGGGTGGTTGGGTAATTAAGTCTTGACATTAAATGTCTGGTTACACAAATTATGTAACAACAACTCTCTTTAATTAATAGGGTTGATTAAATCGAAATTAATAAAACAACTTGTTAATTAAGAGTAATTTTATTAACTCTTCATGAGAGAATTGAGGGCTGCTTTCTCCGTGAGAGAATGTGAGAGGATGCCTTTGAAAGAATATCCTCCAACAAAAAAGATCCTCCAATAAAGAACCACCCCCAATGAAGAACGAGGATGATGCTCGAGCCAAGATCGGAAGCATCTTATGGGAGCAACGAATGCTGACGTCACCATCATCGTCTTCCTCCTCACGACACCTACAATGGGAGATCAAGGTAGGGGTTTTGAATTTGATTGTTCTGGTTTGTTCTTCATTGTTTCACGTTGATTCCATCCTCATGAACCGTCTGCTATCGGTCTAAGATGGAGGGTGCATCCAAAGCAAATATGGCCCTATCCCTCCACAAATTCATCATGGTATGATGTGTTCTTCACCGGCGGTGGAAGTATGGTAGCTGACACACCGATAGGCTGCATAGAAATAGGGAGGCATGCGTCTGTGCCGCCGGTAGTGAAGGAGGCCACGGCCCGTCGGCTGTAGTGGAGGGTGGAGGTGGCTGGAACCCTGGCCGAACGCATGGAACCGAGGCGGCATGCATCCGTGTCGCAGATAGCGGAAAAGACCGCTGCCCATTAGCCATGGCAGAGAACGGTATGGTAACCGGCACACCTGACGACCTCATGGCGAAGTGGTGGCGTGCGTCCGCACTACCGGAGCTGGATACTACGGCCGCTCGGCCACGGCAGAGGTAGGAGGGTGGCTAGCATCTGGCCGGTCGTGGTGGAGCAGCGACGTGTGTCCACTCCACAGGAAGAAGGGCTGACCATTTTGGTCAGCTACATCGTGCCGAGTGGGACCTCTCTGGTGTGTCTATAGTGGGTCCCACCACAGTGGACTGCACCCAGCCGGGCAGACAGCACCTAACCGGGTGGACCGCACCGAGCATGCCCCACCCAACGCCGGCCGAGCCACCCACATTGTGGGTTGGATCGGTCCAGAGCCCAGTGGCCCGGACCCAGACCGGGATGGGTTGATGCGAACCACGTCGGTTCAGCCTAGGACGGGTCGTGCCAGGTCGGTCTAATTGGGTCAGACCAGACACGAGCCCATCTAGACCCAAATAAACATTTGTGGCCATATCTTGAGAACCGACGTCCATTTGATGAACAAACTATGGCACCAAGATCCTTGGATCAAGATGGTCCTTTTTGTATACTCGACTTGAGTTTGGGATAAAGTTGGGGAACGGCCAGGTTGGATCAAATCCGAATCCAACTGGGCCATCAGAATGTAAACGCTAATAACTTACAGACTGGGCGTTAAATTGTCGCACCCTTTGTCACGTTGGGTCCTTTAGGACGTGACGAAACTATGGGATACTTATTCATGGGACTTCGTGGCATTTGAAGTATTCAATGATGGATTGAGGAGAGGAACCTCCTGGATTCAAGTGTGCTTAGTGTAGGAACCCTGCAGCTGGCTGTACATGAAGAATCTTTAGATCCTATGTGGGTCATCTTCAGATCCTGTGTGGGTCCTCTTCAGATCCCGTGTGAATCAGCACTCAGTGATTCTATGGGGTTCATCGCATACTGAACTTGTGTGGGTCAGCGCTCAGTGATCCAGTGTGGGTCAGCACATACCGATCCTGTCTGGGTCAGTGCTCAATGATCCAGTGTGGGTCAGTGCATACTGATCTTGTGTGGGTCAGATCCTGTGTGGGTGAGAGGGGGTTAGTTACTTATTGATCCTGTGTGGGTCTGAGGGGGTTAGTTACCTATCGATCCTCTATGGGTCAGTGGGGTTTAGTTACCTATTAATCATGTGTGGGTCAACAACATTGCTTCTTAACAAAATAAGATGATCTAGTTTACGACTAATCATCTGTACTTTTGTACTTAAGTTATACCTGTGTGAGATGAGTCATTACCTTTGTGGTGATACGTGTGTGGTATTATTTTGTGTGGACTTACCTTTTTGGTACTTACCTTCGTGGTGATACCTGTGTGGTATTCTTCTATGTGGCATTACCGTTGTGGTACTTTCTTATGTGGTGTTACCTTCATGGTATTCATTTCTTTGTGGAACAGTTTTTCATTGGCTAAAGAGTTGGGACATGTATTCCTCATGAACGTGATGGGTATACTTGATAACTTAGGTATGTATATGGGAATATACCTAATTATGGTTGACTATTGTTTCCATGCCTTTTGGTTTATCCTGTTTGGATTTGAGAGACCTTTGGGAGTCTTGGGGTCCCTACTAAGTATTGGTATACTCACCCTTGGGCAGGCTATTCCCACACCTTATTGTGTCTTGTGTAGAGGACGGACAACGTTGACTAAGGATGAGAGTACCAGGACTAGAAGCTACTCATAGGTGGACCTCAGATGAGGCATACCACAGATAAAACCATTTTAGAGTTGTACATACCCTTCATGTAGGATCTTTGGTGGGTGTTCACAAGAGTTTTTTTCAGTTTTACTTGTGCTTTCCAGTTTTTCTTGTACTTTCCAGCTGGGCTTGTATTTTGGCCCCTTTAATTGCTGTGCACACCATGTTTACTATATATATATATTACTTTGTACTTTTGTCCTGTTGTGTTCTTGGTTTTTGTGTGTTTAATGGTTTAAATTCAATGCCTTCCTGGTTTTAGGGATATGCCTTTCTAGTGCTAGTTGCCATCCCCTGGCCTATGGAAGGCAGACTTGGGTTAGTCATGGAACAGGCCCTGGGGGATGGGTCGTGAAATTTTAAATTGGTAAATAAATCTTCAAATAATTCAGGTGAACGGATAGTGGGAAAATCCTCTCATGTTTTATATGTTAAAAAAATAGTCCTTCTATATTTCTATTTGAAAATTCACCAAGTACCTCATTTGGAAAATGGAAAAAATATTCCATTCAAACTGTTTTTTAAAAATTAAAATATAGGTAAAAATTATTTTAACAATTTGTTGAAGAATATTAAAAACATTTTTGAAAACATATTTATAAAATATGAAAATGGAGTAGAAATTTTTCTTATTGGATACATAAAAAAAATCCTGAATAAAGATGAGATTTTGAAATAAACCCCATACCACTTAGGTAACATTTCAATAATAATACCCACGAAATAAATAATATTTTATAGATATTAATATTTCATAATTTAAATAAAAATTACCATAAAATAAATTTTTACATAGTATATACACCAAACAAATTAAAAATGTACTGTATAAGGCATTTGTCGCACAAAAATAAATGTGAGAAAAAAATCCATTACCTTTGGTCTGACTTCCTTCGTAAATAAAGAAACCTATTTTTTTAATAAATATATATTTATTATACATATAGTAAATAAATATACTCATATATACCATATACTATTTACTTATATTCTCTTATCACCTATTTGTTATCAATTGTTTATTTACAATCACTATTTTGGGTGATATTTGCTTCGTTTTGCACTTTTGTTTCGGTGCAACACTTCTGTTATTTGTACATTAATCATGGTTATGTAATAAAAATATTTTTAATAATTATATAAATATAATATATATTAATTATATAAATATTAATTGTCATACCTAAAATTTAGAGATAGAAAAATGAATTACATTGTTCATGGAGACTGTAGGTCGTACGTACGCATGAATGTTGTTTTTATTTTTTTTAAATAAATAATGAGAGAAATTTAAATAATAATTAACCTTTATATAATTATTATTTTTTTGTATATATAATATATATTAATTATATATATCTTCATTAGCATCCAAGTAAAATGTAAATGAAAAATGAATTGCATCTCTTTGTGTAGGTGGTAGTCCACACGTACTCACGAATGACAATATCATTTTCCAACAGTTTGGAAGGTGACAAGGTAGATGTTATATTATAATTACATAATTATAATTTTTTTATAATTATCATGTATAATCATTAAACCCATCATAATAACAATATATTAATTATGATGAAAAAAATAAATTCTATCGCTATGTCGAGATGGTTAGTCGTACGTACGCAAGAGCGATAATTTCACTTTATGTTTGATGGAAAAGAGGGTATATAATGGTGTTTTAAATATAATAATAATAATTCATAATTTTTAGTATACATTATTTATTATTTTATGAATTATATAACATATTTAGAAGATGTAAAAGAATAATCATGAAGAAAGTGATTGGTTAAGGCGATTACCTCTTCTTTGAGACGAATCCATTAGATCTCTTCTTAATACTCTAGGGTTTGTATTTTTAGAATACTATAACCTATATAATTTGTACAAGGAATTTAATAATAGAATATTTTAGGTTATTTTCAATATATAAGGCTCAGTGTGGTGTAAATTATTAAGGGAGGATGTTCCCTTTTATAATTGAGGTGAGGGGCACTTTTGAAATTCCTTAAAAAAATTAAATTAAGATAATTATAGTTCCAAATACTTTAAAATGGTCATGAATTAAAACCTAGGGTATTTTATGGTTGAAATAACATCATAAAATAAAATTTTTCATGTTTAACTACTATTTTTAACCTTATCCTTTGGTTTACCCCCTCAATCAACATATTTTAACATTATTCATGGTAACATATTTTTCACACTTAAAAGGGTTATCATTTTAAATATAAGTAAAATATTCACTCATAAATTGATAATGGATAAAATCATAGACCATGTATTATATCATTTTTAATTAATTACTATTTTAATAATTTTTAATAATTTACTAAAATATTTTTTTCAGAAAATATCATTATTTTCAATTTCGACAATATTCATTACCTTGACATTAATGGCATCAAAAAAACGAATTAAATTCGATAAAAATATTTATTAAATTAGTAACATTTTATTATCATCTATAAAATTCTTTGATTACAATAATTATATTAAAATATATTATTTTTAATATTTAAACTATCATAAATTTCATTTTTCCATTATTTGAATAATTACTACATCCATGTTGGGTAAGAACTTAAGCAATTTATTAATTCACTAAAAATAACAAATAAATTACCAAGATGAAAAAATATATTTTCAATTTCAAAATAATATTTATATTTGAATATATCCTACGGGTAAAACCATGTAAAAAATAGTATACATATTAAAAAGGAGAGTGTCACTTGTTGGAATTTTCATGAAATAAAATACTATAAAGGCCATAATCTCATCATAATATCTACAGAAGGTCATATAACCAAACATTATACGATTATGTACAAAATTAACTCATAAAATAAAATTTAGGCATCTTTTGGGGTTATTAAATAGGTTTTATCATTTTATTTTTAAACAAATTTTCCTAATTTACCCTTATTGTGGTAATAAAACTACTTTAGTTACTATTGATATTGACCAAAAATAAAAGGGACCTTTTTAAAAAAATTGGACTCAATTGTTATTAATATTTAATCAATTTCTCCAAATTCAACCCATATATGTGGTAGAATTTAATTTAAAATTAATCTTTCTAAATGTAATGAAAAATAGTTTTTTATGAAAAATGAGTTTTTAAGATAAAAAACTAGTTGTGCCAATATAAGGTGTAAGGATATTTAAAATGTAATTAATTATATTTTATATAACTATAGATTAATTAATTTACTTTGAGATCAAAATTTAAATTATAATATGTCTTTTTTATATTAAAAAATTATAAGTTTTATGAAAAAATATTATTTTTCACTATTTACTGAAAGAATAACCATTTCAGGAAATTCACAAAAAAATAATCCTAGGATAATTTGGCAATAATGAATTAAAAAACTAAATTTATTTTGAAAAAAAAATATCTAAAATTTATATATATTAGTTTTGTAGGACCCTAGGACACCCTGAGAGGGGAGGTGTGAATCAGGGTGTCAAATTTTTCTTTTAAAAACAAGGATCTTGTTCCCACGTTGGTAGGAACTAGTTAAACTTGTATGATGGATATGATCAGTAATGAAACATTCACATGCAAAGAGGTGACACAAAAAAATTTAATTGGTTAACCACTAAGGGCTACGTCCAAGGAGCATACACCGACAAGTTGCTGGTCGTACCAAATTCCACTAATCTTCACTAGTTGTGGATTACAAAGGATCGGTAATAGTTACTCTGTCCCAGTCTCACTACCTTTGCAAAAGTGCAGGGATAGCTCACAACATCCCTCGGGTCACTCTTGTTGACTTCCCCTGGCTCACTGCCTTTGGTAAAGTCCCACTCAGTTTATAGACGTGAAGGTCTCTTCATTAGATAGACATGAAGTTCTTTGTCTCCTTTTCAGCATGAGACTTTGCTTCATCTGGGTTCTAAGTTGATGCTCTTTTCAGTACAATCCTCCATCTTTAGTATAATGACTAAATTCACTAGATCCTCTTGTCTTTGTTTGCCTGAATCACAACCATTTATGTGATTGCTCAATAAATGAAGCCCAACTTACTTGGCATTGTCAGAATCAGTTCTCCATGTATGCATGAGATCATGTATGTATCATTTAGATTTCCTCTTTAATCTCACATTGCACCGAAGGTATCAGGCAATCTTCCAGCTTTCGTGCAACTCCAAAAATACCGGCAAGCATCAGCAATACCTGTGGCACTTCCCCAAGCCCGGCGCACAAGTCTCTTGACGGCGCGCAAGTCTCAGCATGCAAGTCCAAACCGGCGTGCAATTTCACCTCAACCACTCGCGCGACACTCACTCCTTCAACTTAAAACTTGCGCGACCCAATCCCTTTCTCACCCAAAACACCTTGGACGTGCAGAAAGCAACTGTCGCGCAACTTACACTTGCGTGACCTACCCACCACTTGTGCGACCAGCACAACTGCGCGACGGGAGCTCTGATTTTCTCTAAGTGTTGAGCTCATACAGAATGAGGAGGGGTCAACCTGTATTTATAGGCATTTGGACACCCTGCACGACGGCACACAAGTCTCCCCTCGGTGCGTATGTTTCGGCATGCAACTCCAACTAGCCAAGCCTCTGTCACGCTACTCACTTGCACAACCAAACCAATACTTGCGCAACCCACTTTTCTTTTCCATATTTTGATGTTCTAATCTTGAAAAACAACAGGCACACAGGTTCCCAAGCCTCCAAGTAATTGGCTTGCAAGTCTCTTTTTATGTGCTAATCACTTGCGCGACCAAACCCAAAACTTATGTGGCCCTTATCCCTTTTCCATATTTTGATGTTCTGGTCTTGAAAAACATATGGTGTGCAGGTCTCCTCTCTTTTAAGTCAACGGCGTGCAAGTCTCTTTTTCCGTGCTAGTCACTTGTGCGACCTAACCAAAAACTTTTCGCGACCCTTATCCCTTTGCCATATTTTCATGTTCTTATCTTGAAAAACATATGGCGCACAAGTTTCCAAGCCTTCAAGTACACGGCATAAAAGTCCCTTTTCCAAAAACCACTTATCGTCATTTGTCGATTTTCAGGCCCAAAAATTTGGAAAACACTAGAAAATAGTGCCACCTTGTATCTGTTCTTTTTGTATCACTTCTATAACATCTATTCCTTTGTCGAAATTCTTGAATGAAACATGGATCGTCAACCACGACCCTAAAACTCGACATTCCACCATGAAATCCCCTTTGTCAAAAAATCTGTGTGTCATTGTTTGCTTTGTCAACAAGCATAATCACCTCAAAAAACATCTTTTCTGTGATTTTCCTTCCTCAGCAACTCTTCTTCTTTCATCACAAACTCCACTATCGTGTTATATATCCTTTGCTAGATCATCTTTAGCATCATCATACTTTGATACAATCCCATAATTCCAGCCATCTCATAATTCCAATCCCTTGCACTTTGCCTTCTTCTTCAATTGTCATTCTCTACCTCATGCAAATCATACGATTCTATTCTTCAAGAAGTCTCTTGAATCGTTCTCATGAAATCATGAATAATTTCATGGTCTTCATCAAATCCCTATTCTTATTTAATCATCGTCAGATGGATTATACCTAACCATTATTTACTGTTGTAAACAATGTGTCACCTTTGACACATGTTCTATGAACTTATGATCAGTATAACAATCATCTGAATTTCCCTTCCACCATTCCATTTCATTGGAGTACTTCTTGATCTCCTTCATTTTGATCTTCATTGACAACTATTGAAAACAAATACAACCTTATACACAAAGTGGTCCCAAAATGTTTTAATATTTTCTCATAAAAATAAGAAAACCATTTTTTAAAGAAAATGTATTTTTGAAGAATAAATTGACATTACTAAAAATTGGGTATTTATTTTCAAATAATTATTCAATAAATTTATATAAATTTGGATCATTATATTTATTTAATAATGTATTTAATCCTATTAACACTCTCTAATTTAATTTCTAATTTATAATTGATTCATTTAAATAATAATATTTCATTGTTCGTTTAATATCGGTGATATGTATCTTGTACGCTATTAAACACAGTCTTTTGTTTTGAGATATTAGGATATTACATTATACTCCATTTAATAAATTACAACCTCACTATTTTAACACAATATTGATAACCATGTCATTGAATTTTCAAAATAACATTTTTGAACTCCCACATCATGGAAAGGGTTAATAAAATTTCCACTAAAAAAGAGACAAATAGAAGTAAAAAAATCATATAAAAGAATACATACTAGGGTTCTTTATAGGAAAAAATTAGTGTAAAGATAAATCAGGTATATGTAAGAGAAAATTAATACCTAATTACTGATAGAGAGAGATATAGAATATTTTCATGAAAATATTAACCACCACAATATCGTAAATCTATAATGGCTTAAATGTCTATTGATTTCTTAATTAGAAAAGTAAATGGATAATTTTTTTATTTCAATATAATTTTTACTAGATTTGATGAGTTATTTTAATGCATAGTCTAAGACTATGAGGGAATATAATTACATTTCAAATAGTGTTTTATCCTTTAATATATATCTACCACAATCTCATATTTTTCTTCAAACGATGAGTAATTAAGATGAATTTTTCCTGAATGAAGAACAATAATCAACTTCAAAAGAATCTCATAGTATAAAATAGAATAAAAATATATTCATCCTTACTTAATTATTTAAATAAAACAAAAATATTTATCACCTAAAAAGATGATTCCCAAAAAGAATAATCCTTCATATGAGTAAAACTACTTTAATCTACAAAATTCAACATAAATACCAAAAATTTAACGTAGAAAATTAAATAAATAACTATCCTTATAATTCATCATAATATTTAATACTAAAATTGTAACCAAAAATTCAAAAGTATTTGATCACATCAACCTCCAAGATAAATTTAACTTTTATCTCCTAAAATCTGCATGCCCAAAACAAATAATATCCATGATACACTAACCATTTCCATAAATAACTTTAATAACCATAAATCCAAAATTAAATCATATATTATTCCAAATGATTGTTTTACCATTTTTCCTTAAATAAAATTCCATAATATTTTGTTTACCTTAATCATATAGGATTCCAAAAATAGTGAATGTATTCACAAATAAGATTAATCACTTAACACGAAATAAACTTCAATATCATGGTTATCTATATGATAAAACATATGTTCCCAAGATGAAAATAAATTTCATATGACATATTGTTTAAATAATGAAAAAAAATTCACACTAACCAATAAATGAAGTTGTCTAGTGGTAGGTGATGCCCACTTATCACCCTTCATTTGAGGGTTCAAGCATCATAACTATTATTAAAATTAAAGGTTTTCACCAGACCTATGATGTATATTTTTTTCTAAATCTATATTAACATAATCTTTATAAAATTTTAAAAAACATGATGAAAATTCTAAAGAATATCGAAAATATTTTAAACATTAAAGAAAATATTAACATCAATTTTTTTCTCATACCGTTCATTTTTCATCCAATAAATGTATTAACATATACTTACATTAAAATCAATGATAATATAATCCGTGAAATTTATAGATAACATTAAATATTTTTTCCACAAAATTTAAATGAACTCTTTCTTAAATAATACTTCATATTTACCTAAGGGTTAGATATACCTATCCTAAAATATAATTAACCTCCTTTAAATTCCATCACTTAAAAGCTGAAAATGTTTGCACAAGATCCTGATCTTATAGTAAAACTCAAAATTATATACCCATGATGGTATCCATATTTCTTAATATATCTTCACAAAAAAACATATTAATTTCCAAATTTTATTAAACCCTTATTTGATATCAAATGCAACATCCCAAGAACCACACATCTGTATCGTCTATTAAAAAATAATGTTTACATTTCTATCTTTGATACCAAAAAACGTGATCCAATTTTTTCCATCCAAAACATACACCATCAAAAGTAAATATTGGATCGCTTATATACCCAAGGAACATTTTGGTTTACAATTTTATATAAATAAGGAAAACTCTTAAAAACAAGGATTTAGAAACAACTAGTTCATAAAGATCAACATCATCTCCCACTACACCCATCTTTTCAAATTCCATGTTAAGACTTATAAATCTCATATAAAATTTATCACATATTAAAAGTTTCTAAATATATTTAGCATCATTATTCATAACTTGGGAAAAGTAAACATAAGAAAAGGGTGATCCTATATACGTAATAAGGTTAATCATGGGAGATATGAATCATTAATAACATCAAATAATAATATAGTCATATGGGTATAAGATCATGACCATAACTGAAAATTTTTATAACCAATCTAACAGAGATCATAAACTTCAGTAATATCATAAATATTTAAAATTTCAAAATAATTGAATCATAAGAATGAGAAATCATCATAACTCAATCGTGAAACATAATTTCATGTCATAAATGTGTGTGTGGCAACATCATAAGTATAGAAACTATTTCACATGTCATATTTAACTACCAAGACCTTTGGACGAGGAATCAAAACTTCTTTCCCCTAGTCGATCAAGCACAATTACTTGTTTCCCATAATATTTCAATCACATCTAATTTTTTCCCATAATTATCTTTTGAGATTTAATGATTTACCCAATTAATTGAAGGTAGATAAAATTAAAAACTTTAAATTAATAAAAATCATTAATATATGTGCCAAATATAAAATATTCATCATATTATAATCCATAATAAAAATGGTTTTTAAAAAATCCTAACAAAAATCATGGAAAATAAATGATATTCATAAAAATAATACTATAATAAACATAAATTATCTATAAAATGAAAAAGGATGGTATCCTTGGATCATATCCCTTTTAATTTATATGTAACATCAAAGGATTTCATCTTAAATGTAAAAGTATTTTGAAATATCACTATGAACAATTCTTATGAAAAATAAATTTTCCATTTTAAAATAACATATATTTTTAAAGATATGAACACTTATAAATGAATAAAATTTATTTTAAAATAATAATGTTAACCTATAATGTAATATTAAAATCAATTAGGCATCATTATGGGGGGAAAATTGACCCTTTCCATCTCAGTTAAAAAAATATTCCTTCTATATTTTTTTGAAAAAGTCAGAAATTACCGAAATTAGAAAACTATAAAAAGATTCATTTCATAAAACTTTGTAAAAACTAAAAAAATTGAAATGATTTTAAACATTTTTTAGTGTATATGAAAATCATTTTTAGAAAACATGGACATGGAAGAGAAATATTCCATGGTATAGACTTAAACATAAACAATCTTGAATAATGATGAAATTGAGAAATGAACCCCTTACCACTTTGGTAAGTTTTGAATCATAAGACTCATGAATGAAATAAATTTAGATGGATTTTTATATGCCATAATTTTTATGATAATATTAATAAAATATGTTCATGATAATTATATGACAACACAAAAGAAACAAGTAGTGTATAATTCATGTGTCCCACAAGAATAAAAGTGAGATAAAAATTCCTTACCTTAGGTTCAGCATCCTTTATACAAATTGGAACCTATTTTAAAAAAATATATATTTATTATGCATATATTATGGAAACATACTAATATATACCATATATAATTTACTTATATCCTTTTATCACCAATTTGTTATCAATTCTTTCTTAAAGTCACTATTCTTAGTTACATCTACTTTTATTTCCCGTATGTTTAAGTTTAGTGGTCTTGGTACTTGTAATTTGATAATGGTTCTATAACATACAGAATTATAAAACTTATATAAATATATTATATATTCATTACATAAATATTTAATGTCATCCATACAAGTTATATATGGAAAAAATAATTACATTGTTGATGGAGATGGTAGGTCATACATATACATGAATGTTGTTGTCATTTTTCATAGGATGAAATGAGAGAATGGTAAATAATAATTCACATTTATAGAATTATTAAAAAAAATTATATATTATTTATATTAATTATATCAATACTTATTAACATTCATGTAAAATCTAAATGAAAAACAAACCACATCACTTTGTGGAGGTGGTTTTCCACACATATGCACAAATGATGTTATCATTTTCAAATGGTTTGGAAGGTAAGAAGTTAGATGTTATATTATAATTATATATGTGTAATTATTTAATAATCATCATTTATGAACACTAAAACATTTATAATACCATTCCATAAAATATGGTGATGAATAATTAATTATATCTCTATGTGGAGATGGTAAGTTGTACATATGCACGAACGATAATTTCACTTCTCATTTGATGGAAAAGAAGATGTATAATGGTGTTTTCATAATAATAATAAAAATAAATAATATTCAGGATAATTAAAATAATATTTTAATAATAATATATCATATTTGGATGAGTGAAAATAAAAACAAAAAAAAAGTGATCAGTTTAGGAAATTACCTATTCTTTGAGATGAATTCCTTAGATCTCCTCATTAGACATTAGGGTTGTTATTTTAAGAATTACAAAAATAATATAATGTGTATAAGTAATTTTAAAAGGAAATTTTTTAGGGTATGGGAAAACTATAAGGCTAAATTTGGTTTAAAAATTTAAGGGAATATGTTTCCTTTTATAATTGAGGTGAGGCCACTTTTGGAACTCCTAAATAAAATAAAATATAGTATCACTTTTATAGAGATAAATAATAATAAATGGTCATGAATTGGATCCTAGGTTATGTTATGTCTAAAAATTTATCAACCAATAAAAATTTAAAAAAAATTAAGAGATATTTTAAACCATATATTTGTTTTAACCCATTAATTAATATATTTTAACATTAATCATGGAAAAATATTTTTCACACTTATGGAGTTATAATTTTACATATGAGTTCACTATTGAATAATAAATGGATAATGGGTGACATTTTATACCATATATTATCCCCCTTTTTATAACAACCCATACTTTACATACATTGTTATTAATTCAATATTTAAGCATACTTATTACAACATATAACAAAACCATGATAGGACTGTATAGTTATAGTGTCGTTAGGAACTGGGAAACATAAACAACTGGTTCATAAAGAATCAACATTATCTCCCATTTATTTCATCATATCTAGAGTCCCTTTTGGTATATCCTACTTAATATCCTTCTTCCTAACCTGGGGAAAAGAAAAAATTCAAAAGGGTGATCTCAAATGCTCAGTAAGGGTAAACGAAGGAGATATCAATCATATCATATTCCTAAGAACATAACATTTTGAAAATCTTATCCTGCAAAAGAGATCATAATATCATTACATGGTATAAATCATAGTAGTGAAATGTTATCCAAATAATCATATCAAAAACATGAAACTTTTTGGCATACACACATAATCATAGAAAATCATTTATTAGTAGTCAAGACTCATTGCCAAGACTATCTTAGCGGACAAAGTCCCTTTCTGAATCGAGTTCACTCCTCGTTCTAGTCTTGTATCACTGAACCGGTTTAACTTTCTGTTCAAGTCATGTCTATATTATGAGATATAAATCTTAACCCAATGCATCGGAGGGAGATATAGGTCCCACCAATCTCATAATGATACCATTCCTATGTGTGCCACAAGATCAAAAATCATACATCATAACATAACCCATGTAATAAAAATGGGATTCTTAAACATCATGCCATCAACACATAATCCATATGAGATAAAATTACATCATAAAAAAATTCCATCATAACATAATGAAATCAATGTAAAAATAGGGATAGAAACATAACCCTATATTATCTTATATGTAAAATAATTTTGATAAAACGCTTGAACTCCATTCTTGAGGAAAATATCCTTTCTACTTCAAAAACATTTTTCCTTTCTTATCTTGTCATACTATTTTAAACTATAAGAATTTGATTAAAAATAAACTTGAAAACATGTAAATTAATCTTCATGGAAATAATGTTCTATGAAATCATAAAAATCCATTCATGTCGTATATGTTAAAAAACATATTTTTCTCGTACATTAACCGGAAATGTCAAAAAGTAACTTGTACTAAAAATGACAAAAGATACCTTTAATATATTTTACTAAAACTTAATCTATAGGTAAAATTTTATTTAAACACCTTTATGAGTATAGTATTACATATTGAAGAAACATGGATGTGGATGATACATATTCCCCAGTAAATTCAGAAGTATAAACAATCTCGGATAAAAATGAGATTGTGAGATATTCCCTCACCTTAGGTCCGATAAGCTTTGTACGTGTCTGAATCACATGTATAATGACTTCAATAATTTCATTGACTTATTCAAAAATCATATTAATTATTTTTATATCATATATGGTCATATTCTTATCTGCTTATTAATAATATTGTATTGCAACTTTTTATTCAGATGTTCATTGCTTTTTGTTCTTATTCGTGTTTTGTCTAATAAATTCTTATTCCTATTTTTAGGTTATATATACATTATTTATATAATGTTATTAGTGTAATATATATCATATATATTCATTTATATAATCATTATACAATGATGATCATGTAGAATGAGTCGCATCAAATTGTGGAGACGGTAGGCCGTACGTTCGCATGAGCGATGATATCATTCCCATAATTCTATGAATGGAATTGTAGTTGATGATATAATATCTATAAATAATTATCATTTTATAATAATCATATATATTTATTATTTACACCATTATTCCCATCCAAGTAAGGTGGTGGTGGAAAACAGATTACACCACGGCATGGAGACGGTATTTCATACGTACTCACGCGCGGTGATTTCATTTTCCAGAGGATGGATAGAATGTGAAATAGGGTTGTTTCAAATTTATAATAAAATATCAGTATATTAGTGATACTGATGTTATTAATTTATAATGAAAGAACTAAATAAGAGGAAGTAGAAGATTGAAGAAACTTGAAAGAATCGGTATAAGAGATTACCTCTTCCTCGACGTGCCTCCTTTAAACTTCCTCTTAAGGGAAAAGAGTTGGTCTTTTGAGAAGACCAGAACCTCCAGAATATTACTAGGGAAGTTGAGAAGAGTAATGATCAGGGTTTGGCCAATCTTTATAGCTCAAAGTTGTGTAAAGAGGGGAGGGAGGAGTTTCCCTTTTATAAGGGAGGAGAAGGGCACCTTTGGAAACCTTAAAAATATTAATTTATAATAAAACAAACAACACTTAAAAACCTCCAAAAATGACACATATTCGAATATTAGATCTGATAGGGTTGTAATCTCATAAACCACTAAAATTTTAAACATGTCGTAAATTTATTTTACACCTTATCAACTTGATTTATCCTTATTTAATCTATTTAATTTTATTTGTGGTAATAAGATTCTAAATTTTAATTTTTTATAAATAATTAATTATGTGTTATGAATTATCCATTATAAGATAATTTATGACATTTTAGACCATATAAAAATTAATTTTTAATTTTTAAATATTTTTTTGATTTTTAAAAAAAATTATATTATGTTATTTTTATAGAATAACAATACTGTCAATTTTGAAAATATTAATTTATTTGAATTTAAATAAAATCCTCACAGAAGATATGTTCGAAATAAAAGATTTAATAGTTTCATAACATGTCATATTTATCTAGAAAATTAGTGGAGAACATCCAATAGTTCATATAATATGTATTTTAATTTTTTTAAAACCATTTATTTGATATTTCAGTCAATAAAATAATTTCAACATCCCTATTGTGTCACCATTAATGATAATTATTTAATCCCTAAAAATTCTAAATAAATTCACATGATGTAGATAATTTTAATAGATTTATGTAGACTATTCATGTTCGAAGTTTCATGAAGTTTATCACTAAATTAAAATTATTATACTTATAAGATTTAAGAGAGTGACATGTTGTCACTTTCTATGGTTTTAATAATAATTAAATTATTTTCATGGTCAAAAGTCTATAAAATGAATCTAATAAGATCCTTAGGTGATATGGGTCGACTTTTAGTCATCCAATAGAATTTTGGTAGGTGTTAGGGTAATTTTATAATCTTATTTTTACCCTTAATCTCTTGATTTACCTTTAACTGCAGTAAATAAAAATTACCGTAGTTACTATTCATAATATCAAAAAATAAAAGTAACATATTAACATAATTTGGAACCACTTAATTAAAATATGGAATCCATTTTTCAAAATTCAAAACACAGAAGTTGTAGTAATTAATTTTAAATTAATCCCGTTTTTAAGAAAAACAGGTTTTAAAAGTTAAAACATTGCTAAAGATTGAAATGTTTTTACCTATGAATTAAATGTAAAATTAATGGTAATGAAATAAATTATATTAAATGGTAAAAATATATTATATTTATAATTTAAAACAATTCAATATTATAAATTAACTATATACATTATTGCGATGAAAAAAGTTGTTTCTAATTAAAATATTTCATGTTTTTACTATTCATTAAAATATGAAAGTTATCAGAATAATATGAAAAATTTACCCAAAGTAAATTTTTATATCCTGATTCCAAAGAAAAAATTTATTTTGGTAAATTGAACTTATAAGCCTGTCAAAAAACTACATTTAAAGTGGGTGCGCCATCAAAAGGCGGTAAAACTGCATTTTTTGAAAAATACTTATTTTACCCGAAAAATTTATTTTGTTCACATACAATATTTTAGAAAATGTGTAATATAATGTTAGAAAATTAAAAATGTAGTTAATAATATTCATAAAATCTAGCCCATAATAATATTATATCAATATATCATTGTTTAGTGAAACCTGGTATTGCGTACTACACACGCTATTGAGGAAGGTTGTGATTGTGTGTAACGCAAGCCAAGCTAGTGTTGTGTGTAGTGAGATTCGTTTGGTGTTGTGTATAACATAAGACATAAAAAATTCTCATAAAATATAAGGTTGTTACATTCTACCCCCCCCCCCCCCTTAAAATTAATTTCACCCCCAAAATTCTTCATTTAGTAACAAACATATGAGGATACCTCTCTCTCATCATATCCTCAAGTTCCCATGTCGCTTCTTCTAATTTGTGGTTCCTCTATAAAACTTTAACCAAGCGAGTGTTCTTGTTTTGTAGAACTTTTTCTATATGATCCAGAATCTATATCTGTTGTTCTTCAGAGAAAAGATCTTTCTCTAGCGGTATGACTTCTGAGCTTAGTACATGTGAAGGATCATGTATGTACATTATCAGGAGAGATACATTGAACGCATCATGAACTTAAGAGAGATTCATTAGAAACATCAATCGGTAAGATACCTTCCCAACATTATCCAGTATTTCAAAAGCACCAATATACCTTGGTATCAACTTGCCCTTCTTTCCAAATCTCATTACTGTCTTCCAAGGAGATATTTGTAAGAACACTTTATCACCTACTTCAAACTCTTGTTATTTTCTTCAGTTATCAGCATAACTTTTATATCGACTCTGAGATGCTCTTATGTGTTGTGGAATAGATCAGACCGTTTCTGCCATCTCATCAACAAGATCAGGTCCTAATAGCTTTCTTTCCCCAACTTCATCCTAGCAAGTTGGAGTTTGACATTTCTTTACATAGAGAGCTTCATAAGGAGCCATCAGAATACTGGAGTGAAAGCTATTATTATAAGAAAATTCCACCAAATGTAGGTGTTGATCCCAACCACCTTTGAAATCCATAGATCATGCTCTCAACATGTCTTCTAGAGTTTGAATTTTCCTCTCAGACTAACCATCTGTCTGAGGATGATAAGCAGTGCTAAAACTTAACTCTGTATCTAGAGTATGCTAAAGACTTCACCAAAACTTTGAGGTAAACCTCATATCTCGATCAGATATAATGGAAAGTGCTACTCCATGAAATCTTACCACTTCCTTCACATATATCCTGGCAAGCTGATCAAGAGAGAAATCCTCTCTTATAGTAATGAAGTGTGCTGACTTCGTAAGACGATCAACTATAACCCAGATAGCATTATTACCTTTGGATGTTTTGGGAGGTCCAGTGAAAAAGTCCATAGTGATTTTTTCCCATTTCCATTCTGGTATGGGTAATTGTTGTAACAACCCCTTAGACTTCTGTCTCTCAGCTTTAACTTGCTGACAAACCAAGCATCAAGAGACATATTCAGCAACATCTCTTTTCATGTCATCCCACCAGAAGTACTTCTTTAGGTCCCTATACATCTTTGTGCTTCCAGGGAGAATAGAGAATGAAGAACTATGAGCTTCATCTAATATTTCCTTCATTAATTCTGGGATGGGAGGAACATGAACCCGATTCTTGAACCTTATTATCTCATCACAATCAATGTGGAATTGAGGAATATTTCTCACCTTCTTTTGTAACTCTACATCTTCTTTATGTGCCTCTTTAATCTTCACATGTATATATGGTTGAACATTCATTTGAGAAAGATAAGATTTTTCCCCTTCCATTATAATTCCAAGATCCATCCTTTGTAAATCCTTAAATATTGGATCTTTTGTGATCCTCATAATGGATAAGCTAGCATGGTCTTGTCAACTTAAAGCTTCTGTCACCTTGTTTTCTTTCCCAGGGTGCTAATGAATTGAGTTGTCCTAATCCCTAATCAGCTCCAACCATATTCTTTGATTCATATTCATCTCATTTTGTGTGAAAATATACTTTAAACTTTTATGATCAGTATAAATATCACAGCTTTTACCATAATTATAATGCCTTCAAATCTTTAATTCAAAGATTACAACAACTAACTCCAAATCATGAGTTGGGTAATTTTTATCATGGATTTTCAACTGTCATGAGGCATAAGCTATCACCATATCATTTTTCATGAGAAACCACCCCAGCCCCTTCTTGGATGCATCACTGTAGATCACAAACCTTTCTCCACTTCAAGGCAGTGTGAGCACAGGTGCACTGGCTAACCTTCTTTTTAGCTCTTTGAAATTCTTTTCACATTCCTCTGTCCAAACAAACGTAACTCCTTTCTGAGTCAATTTGGTGAGTGGGTTAGATAATCTGGAAAAATATTTCACAAAACGTGGATAGTACCTAGCTAAACCAAGACTACTTCAGATCTCAATTACTGTTTTTTGACTCGCCCATCTTTCAATAACATTGGTTTTTTCTGGATCAACATATATCCCTTATTTTGAGATTATGTAACCCAAAATGAAATTTTTTTAATCCAAAATTCACCCTTGGTAAATTGGTCATAAATCTTCTCCTTTATTAGGGTCTTCAATACCATTCTCAAGTGATTTTTATGTTCTTCCCTGCTCTTTGAATAGACAAGAATATCATCTATAATGACTACCACAAACTGATCAAGATAGTCTCTAAAGACTCTATTCATTAGATCCATGAAGATAGAAGGAGAAATAGTAAGACCAAATGGCATCACTATAAATTCATAGTGTCCATACCTTGTACAGAAAGCCATCTTCGATATATCCTCCCTTTGGACCCATAATTGGTGATACCCTGAATAAAGATCAATCTTGGAAAAGTATTGAGCTCCACGTAGTTGGTCAAATAAGTCATCAATATATGGGATAGGATATTTGTTCTTGACAGTGATCTTGTTAAGTTCTCGATAATCAATATAGAGCCTCATTGATCCATATTTCTTCATAACAAACAGAACAGGTGCCCCCCAAGGTGACGCATTAGGGTGTATGAATCCCTTATCAAGATTCTCTTGGAGTTGCTTCTTCAATTCCTACTACTCAATTGGGCCATTCTATAAGGTGTCTTTTAAATGGGCCTAGCACCCGGTATGAGTTCTATTGAAAACTCAAATTCATGATTTAGTGGAAGACCTGGCAATTCCTCTGGAAAGGCATTATCAAACTCTCGTAAAATGGACATATTATTAATCGTGAGTTTCTCAGCAACCATTTGAGATAAATAACCTTGATTTAGTGGAATCAAGACCCATAAGATGGAAGAAATTTCCACTGGAAGGTTATGTTCATCCTTGCATCGATAGACGATCAATGATTGATCTTGAAAATGAAATGTGAATTCTATTATTTGTAAATTGATATGAGATACATATAAATAAATCCAATCCATGCCATAAATCACATCAAATTCCACTATAGGAAGGATCAAAAGATTTGAAGGAAGAACATTCCCACAAACTTCAATCGAAGAAGAATTGTAAACTTTTTATGTGACCGTTGTTCCATTAGGAGTTTTCACAGCTAACTCAAAATCTAATTTTTGAGGTAAGACGGTGATACCCTTAAAAAATTATTTAGAAATAAAAGAGTGGGTGGATCCAGAATCAAATATAACATTTGATACTTTAGAGTGGATGGTAAGTGTTCCATTCACCACTTCTTTATCGTGCTCCACATCACCGATATAAATTACATGTGACTTTCCTTTGTCTTTGGCCTTAAGAGTTTGTTTATGTCGATCGTCATAAAAAACCCTTGGATTAGGGCATTGATTAGCATAATGCCCCATTTCTTTGCACTTGTAACATTGAAGTGTTGGAGGTGCACTCTGTGTGTCCATTTCATTGTTCGCATCACTAGAAATATTCATCCCATCAATACGGTATTCAAATGCCCGATGACCTTCTTTGCACATTTGAAAATTTTACTTGTCCCATTAAGACAATTCCCTCCATGTTTCTTTCCACACATTGAGCATAAGGTAATACTCATCTTCTTTTCAGTGTGGTCTTTAGATTTTGAATTCAATTTTCCTCTTCTTATCAAACCCATATGACTGATGTCTTACTCCAATCTCCATCTCAACCTTGAGAGTACATAGAAAAATTTCCTTGTAGCTATTGAAGTCCCTTATGGCTAACGCCCTTCGAAGACATGGTTTTAAGACACTAAAGAATCGATCGATCTTACTCTCCAATTGGATAATAATTTTGGAAGCATACCTTGAATGTCTGGTAAAATTTGTGTCGTAGGTACCAATGGATTCATCATCCTTTTGATTTAGATCAATAAACTTAATCTCCATCTTTGTTCAAAGAATACGAGGGAAGTACTTATTGAAAAATAAGTTCTTGAACTTGTCCCATTCCATGTACTCAATTTCATCTCTTTGCCTCGTATTCTTGATAAGATTTCACCATTTTTTAGTTTCACCTTCCAAAAGATATAATGCTAAGATGACATTATCATTTTTAGAACATTGTAGAACTAAAAATATCTTTTTAGTGGTATTAATCCATTGTTCAGCCACTAATGGATCAGAAGACCCGATGAATGAAGGTGGACACTTCCTCAAGAAGGATTAAACAAAATGTTGCTCCTTCCTTTGCTCATTTAGAAGTCCTACATGATTCTTATCTTGAGAAAGTTGTGTGAAAATGGATACAATATTTTTCATTCCAACTCCAGAACATTTGATTGCTCAGGGGGAAAATCATTGCATTTCCCATTGCATTCAGCATTAACACGGTTCCTTCGGGTTCCAGCCATTGACTAAAACCAATAAGCATAGTGTGAGAAACACTAATCATAATAAGAAAACCAAATAATCAAGAATAAAATTTCAAACCTTAGGTCTTATCATAGGTTATTTATGTCCATTTATAAAACACTAATATTGTGTTCTATGCTTAGACATATCCTTAGGGTTCTTACTAAGTCCTTCACATCCATGTTTCCAAAGTTTGACTATACCCTTCCTCTGATACAAACTATAACGACCCATACTTTACATACATTATTATTACTTCTAAATTTAAGCATACTTATTACAACATATAACAAAACCATGATAGGACCGTATAGGTGTTGTGTCTTTAGAAGCTGGGAAACATAAACAACAGGTTCATAAAGCATCTACATTGTCTCCTGGTTATTTCATCATATCTAGAGTCCCTTTTGCAATATCCTACTTAATATCCTTCTTCCTGACCTGGGAAAAGAAAACATACAAAAGGTTGAGCTCAAATTCTCAGTAAGGGTAAAGGAAGGAGATATCAATCATATCATTTTCATAAGAACATAACATTTTTAAAATCTTATCCTGCAAAAGAGATCATGATATCATGACAAGGGATAAATCATAGTAGTGAAATATAATCCCAATAATCATATCAAAAACATGAAACTTTGTGGAATACACACATAATCATAGAAAATAATTTCTTAGTAGTCAAGACTCATTTCCAGGACTATCTTAGTGGACAAAGTCCCTTTTTAAATCGAGTTCACTCCTCGTTTTAGTCCTGTATCACTGAAATGGTTTAACTTGCAATTCCAGCCATGTCTATCTCATGAGATATAAATCATTAACCAATGAATTGAAGGGAAATATAGGTCCCACCCATATCATAATGATACAATTCTTATGTGTGACACTATATCATAAATCATACATCATAGCATAACCTATGTATTAAAAATGGGATTCTTAAACATCATGCCATGATGACATAATCCATATAAGATAAAAGGACGTTATAAAAATAATTCCATCATAACATAATCAAATCAATTTAAAAATAGGGATAGAAATATAAAATTATATTATCTTAGATGGAAAATAATATTGATAAAACACTTGAACTCCATTCTTGAGGAAAATATATTTTCTACTTCCAAAACATTTTTCCTTTATTAACATGTCATACTATTTTAAACTAAAAGAAGTTGATTAAAAATAAACTCGAAAACTTTTAAAGTAATCTTCATGGAAATAATGTTCTATGAAATCATAAAAATCCATTCATGTCATATATGTTAAAAAAAATTCTCGTACTTTGGCCAGAAAAGTCAAAAGGTACCTCGTACTAAAAACGAAAAAATATTCCTTTCATATATTTTAATAAAAATTAATCAATAGGTAAAATTTAATTTAAAAAAATTTTGGAGTATAATATTACATATTGAGGAAACATGGATGTGGATGATAAATATGCCCCAGTAAATTCTAAAGTATAAACAATCTCAGATAAAAATGAGATTGCAGGATTTTCCCTTACCTTAGGTCCGATAAGCTTTGTACGTGCTTGAATATCCTGTATAATTATTTATATAATGTCATTGAATTATTCCAAAATAATATTAATTATTATGATTTCATATATGGTCATGTTCTTATCTGCTTGTTAATAATATTTTATTGCTACTTGTTATTCGGGTGTTCAATGCTATATGTTCTTATGCATATTTTGTTGAATAAATTCTTATTACTCTTTTTATGTTATGGATACCTCATTTAAGTAATGTTATTAGTGTAATATATATCATATATATATTCATTAAATTCATTTATATAATAATTATTCAATGAAGATCATGTAGAACGAGTCGCATCACATCGTGGAGATGGTAGGCCATACATACGCACGAGTGATGATATCGTTCCCATAATTATATGAATGGAATTGGAGTTGATTATATAATATCTAAAAATTGGTATCATGTTATAATAATCATATATATTTATTCTTTCTACCATTATACCCATCCAAGTAAGGTGGTGGTGGAAAACAGATTACACCACGGCGTGGAGACGGTATTTCGTAGGTACGCAGGCGCGGTGATTTCATTTTCTGTAGAATGTATAGAAGGTGAAATAGGTTTGTTTCATATTTATAATAACATATCATTATATGAGTGATACTGATTTTATTACATTATAATGAAACAACTAAATAAGAGGAAGTAGAATAAGGAAGAAAATTGAAAGAATCGGTAGAAGAGATTACCTCATCCTCGACTTGCCTCCTTTAAACTTCCTCTTAAATGAAAAGAGTTGGTCTTTTGAGAATACCAGAACCTCCATAATATTACTAGGTAAGTTTATAAGAGTAAGGAGAAGGTTTTGGCTGAGCTTGAAGGCTCATAGTTGTGTAAAGTGTAGAGGGAGGAGGTTCCCTTTTATAAGGGAGGAGAGGGGCACCTTTGGAAACCTTAAAAATATTAATTTATAATAAATCAAACCCCACCTAAAAACCTCCAAAAATGACTCGTATTAGACGATTATATGAAATAGGGTTTTAATATTATAAACCAATAAAATTTAGACATGTTGTAAATTTATTTTAATCCTTATCAACTTGATTTATCCTTATTTATCCTTATTTAATTTTATTTGTGGTAATAAGATTCTCAATTTTATATTGTTATAAATTATTACTTATGTGTTGGGAATTATCCATAATTGGGTAATTTATGACAGTTTAGACCATAAAACATTTAATTTATAATTTTTAAAAAATTTTGTGATTTTTAAACAATTTTATATTATGTTATTTTTATAAAATAAAAATACTGTCAATTTTGACACTATTCATTTATTTGAATTTAAATAAAATCCTCACAGAAGATATTTTCGAAATAAAAGCTTTAATAGATTCATAACATGTCATATGTATCTATAAAATCAGTGGAGAACATTGAATATTTCATATAAAATTTATTTTAATATGTTTAAAACCATTTTTTTGATATTTCAATCAATAAAATAATTTCAACATCAATATTGTGTCACCATTAATGATATTTATTTAATCCCTAAAAATTATAAATAAATTCAAATGATGTATATAATTTTATTATATTTCTATAGACTATTCATGTTCTAAGTTTCATGTAGTTTATCACTAAATTAAAATTATTATACTTATAAGATTTAAGAGAGTGACATGTTGTCACCTTCTTTGGTTTTAATAATAATTAAATTATTTTCATGGTCAAAAGTCCATAAAATGAATATAATCCGACCCTTAGGTGATATGGGTCGACTCTTATTCATCCAATAGAATTTTTTTAGGTGTTAGTGTAATTTTATAATCTTATTTTTACCCTTAATTACCAGATTTACCTTTAATTGTAGTAAATAAAAATTACCGTAGTTACTATTCATAATATCAAAAAGTAAAAGTAACCTATTAAAATAATTTGTACTCACTGAATTAAAATATGGAATCCATTTTTTCAAATTCAAAAGACATAATTTTCAGTAATTAATTGAAAATTAATCTAGTTGTTAAGAAAATAGGTTTTAAAAGTTAAAACATTGCCAAAGATTGAAATGTTTTTACCTATGAATTCAATGTAAAATTAATGGTAATGACATAAATTATATTAAATGGTAAAAATATATTATATTTATAATTTAAAACTATTAAATATTATAATTTAATCGTATAAATTATTGCGATGAAAAAATTTGTTTTTAATTAAAATATAGCATGTTTTTACTATTTATTAAAATATAAAATATATCAGAATAATATGAAAAATTTATCCAAAGTAAATTTTTATATCCTGATTCCAAAGAAGAAATTTATTTTGTCAAATTGAACTTATAAACCAGTCAAAAACTATATTTAATGTTAGTGCGCCATCAAAAGGCGGGAAAACTGCATTTTTTGAAAAATATTTATTTTACCCGAAACATTTATTTTGTTCACATACAATGTTTTAGAAAATGTGTAAGATAAATAAAATTTGAAATTTATTTTATACTATTCATAATGGCTAGTCCATAATAATATTATATCAATATATCATTGTTTAGTAAAATCATGTATTGAATACTACACAGGCTATCGAGGAAGGTCGTGATTGCGTGTAACGCAAGCCAAGCCAGTGTTGTGTGTAGTGAAAGATTAGTTTGGTGTTGCATATAACATAAGACATAAAAACATTTCTCATAAAATCTAAGGGTGTTACACTTTTCCTTATTTATGATTTTTATTATTTTTAAATAACTTAATAAAATATCAATTTCATAAAATATCATTATTGTAAATTTTTAAACTATCCATTACTTTGACTTTTATAACATCATGAAAGCAACTTAAATTAAAAATAAATATTTTATTACATCAAAAAATTGTTATTTACATCTATAAAACTCTTTTAACACATTAATATTATCAAAATATATTACTTTTAATATTTTAAATATCATTTATTTTATTTTTTTATTAATTGAATAATTACTGCATCTGTGTGGTGTAAGAATTTATAATAATAATTTATTAACTAAAAAATAAAAATAAATTATCACGATTAAAAAAATAAATTATATTTAAAAATAATATTTAGAGTATAACATATCCTCTAGTTAATCCCATGTTAAAATTATTATACTTATTAAGAATGAGAGTGTTGTATGTTTGACTTCTCTCGAAATAAAATACTATAAATACCATAATCTCTTACAAATAGCCCAAAAAAGTCATATAACTAATTATTGGATGATTATTGACGAAATTAACATGTATAATAAATTTTAGTATTTTTGGCGTCCATTTAATAGTCCATATAATTTTATTTTTAACCTAAATTACCGAATTTTTCCTTACCATGGTAATAAAACTACTATTGTTAAAATTAATATTGAAAAAAAAATTAATGGGGACTAATTTAAAAAATTTAACCCACATATTATAAATATTAAATCTATTTTTAAATATTTAACTCATAAAATTAATAGAATTTAATTTAAAATTATTCCTACAAACGCAATGAGAAATAGTTTTCTATAAAAATGTGTTTTTAATCCAAATAAAGTACATGTACAAAAATAAGGTGTAAGGGTGATTCAAATGTCTATAATTATATTATATATAAATAAACATTAATAAAGTTAATTTTATATTGAAATTAAAATCATACATATATTTTTTTAATATAATGAAAATAAAAGTTTTATAAAAATCTGTACTTTTTAATATTTACTGAAAAATTATTCTTTTTAGGGATTTATCAAAAAAGTCATCCAGTATAATTTTGAAATGATGAATTAAAAAATGAATTTATTTAGAAAATACATTTTATATATTTCACAAAAAGAAATAAAATCATTTTTTATGAATAAAATGACTACTAAAAGTTGAGTGATTATTTTATAAGAATTTTTAAATAAATTTATATTTAGTTATACCTTTATATTTACTTCATAAATTAGTTAAAACTATTTATACTCACTAATTTAAGTTTTATTTTATAATGGATACATTTAAATTATATTATTTCACTTTTCATTTAAGCTCGGTGTTGTGTATCTTGTACACTATCATACATAGAATTTCATTTTTAAAATAATGAGATATTTCAAGCTCAACCAAACCCATGGAGTAAAAAATGACACTTATTTTGATAAATTAATGAATTCATAGACACATTCAATAGTGATATCCAAACCCCAATCCATGGAACTGCCTCAAGATATGATACATAGGTCCTTGGTCTATAAATTTGGCATCCTTAAAAATCATCCCATTATTCCGCCCATGATATCTAGTCTGGATTCTCTTCATATATCCATGAAACTTATTGAATAAATTATTGAGTACTTTTTAATACATTAATATTTTGTGGTAGAATTCACTGCAACTATGGTATATCACATGAATACTGGTTATATGAAATTACTCGAGGTCATTTCTCGTGTAGATCAATATCTCAAAGTATCCTTAACTTGGAATATTAGGTAATTGTATATATTTGTAAATATAGATGATAATAATGTCCATATGACATTGATTGATGATGTTTTTTTGGATTTACCTCATACCAGTATGAAATATTAACCACTTGTGTTACATGGAGTTAGACCTGACTCCACTGAAATTTCAAGAATACGATAAGAGTGAGAAGATGTTACTTGGTGGGATCAAACTCAAAGCCCAATTCAATTGCCACAAATCTATCTATAATTTTTTTCTAGTTTTCTAGTACACTACCTTCATCCTTTTTCATTGAAGGTGGTTGCTCCATAAGATTGTAGAAGTAACAAATTTATTCCACTAGTATATAAAATAAACCATTATATGATTACTTTGGTTTATGTATGGCTATAATTACCCATTTGAGTCATATGACACCTAATATATAAATTAACGGTTTTATAAAAGTGTAAGAGAAAATAATGGTATACAATTCCATATGGAAAAATTCCCACAACATCCTAGAGGCTTTCCTTATCATCCCTTAAAGTGAACTCATCAAATAATTTGTGTTTCCCATCAATCAAATTAAGGAAACAACTCATAGTCTTGGAAGTCATCGATTTATGGTGGTTTCATTTGAAAATATGATGAAGAATTCAGCCTCATTCCATTCATATAATATTCTAGAAAATATCTTTTTTGAAAAATCACTACTAATGGGAGAAGTTAATATTTCACAATCTATAAGTAGCAACCTAGTTCTAGAAAATCTTTACCACCATAATGGTTTTATTTATATTTATTCTTAGTCAACACATACAAGTATCTTCATCCAAGTTAATATGAATCACTATAGAATAAAGAAATCATAAGGTTTCAGAACATTTTCCCCATCCACATGATATTAATTTCACCAACCCAACAAACCCTTTCTAAATTATGATGTGATATTGGAAAAAATTATTGGTCCAAAAATAACGATACCCAGATTTAATCGCTAATAAATCTAAATTTTGACACATAATATTATTTAGAAGATTGTGACATGAAAGGGAAAAATATATAGTATGTCCCCAAATTTTCCTTAGTATAAAAAGATACCCAAATATCATCCATTAGATCACATAACTCCCATTTATCTTACACTCGAATGAATAGCTAAGTAAAAGTGGAGGGGGAAGAGTACCACTGAGATACACCTCCACTACTTGAAGAAGGTGTCACCACCACCATCAATTGTAACATCCCCAAACTAGAATCTACTAAACTGGGGCTCCGAGCTAGGTGATTACATGACCATAAGCGCACCTCCCCATACGCCAAAGGTTTCCGACTTACAAAGGGGGTCCAAATAGTCAATTGGGGAGATTATACCCCCTTTTATTAGATTAATCCACAAAAGAAGATAAAAAATAGAAGAATAATAACCAATAATAGTAGATCATGCCTAAAAAAACCATTCCCCAAATGGGGTACAACCATGTCCAATAGTAAATATTCCTTTCCATACTACAAGTGAAAAATTGAACAAAACCAAAAATGAAGACAGACTGCAAAAAACCCCCCAAAATGGTCCCAACACCAAGTCTGAGTCCTCCTCTACCCACACCTATGCCAATCTAACTACGAAGCAAGGGCCTTTTTACTTTCTTCTGACCTACAAACATAAAGTCTACTTGAGAAACCAATGGCAGCCCGAGTAGGGTGTGAGTACAACTCAGTAGGCCACACCCATCGGTGTCTACAAAATATCCCGTAAAAACAATTGTGAATGAAAAATGGAAATTAATAATAAATGAAAAAGAATAAATTAAGTGCCTTAACTAGTTTAGGTCCATTTCCAACATTTATTACCATTTCTTTATCTTACCATTTCAACCCACTTCCCATTACATACCATTTCCAATTCATTTCTCATGCGTCTATCAAACACAACAGGTTACACGGGCTTAAAGTACACAAACACATGCATGAGAAAAAACACACTGTTATCTTATCTCACTAGGACTAAATTCTTCATTTGAACCATATTCTCGCCTCAAAGCCTTAGTCTGGGAGGATGCAACCATTAGGAGAATTGAACCTCAGCCCTCTTCCCTAACCCATGCATTAGGGGTGGAGTTTATAGCCTCATTCAAACTTGACCCGTAGGTGTCGAACCTCAAGTCCATGCCACACTCTACCAAGCCATGGGCACATTTTATATATATATGTATCCATTAACCATTCACTCAACATCACAACAATTTCTGAAGTCAAACATAAATCATAATAATAACATAAGAGCTAATACCATACCTTAACCCATTAACACATTTACCACATTTCACATCATTTATCCACTTATCCCAATTCCCCTTTTTATTATGCTTATCACATTAAACATTAATTCATTGTTATTATCACACTAGGCTTCGTTCATTATGCCTAACTCACTAGGCTTCATTACCAGTCTCATAATCCATTTCATTATGGTCTTTAATCATTTGCATGTAATCCCTATATCCCATAGGTTATTACTAATCCTAGGTGAATCACCTAGATTCTACTACAATACAATCAAATAGATCAACATGTTTATCAAGGATCTACATAACTACCCAACAATATCACTTGTTCATTACTAATATCTAGGTCTGGGAGAGCCGGAACACCCCATGGGTGTCCCTAGATTAGTCTCATCATCCTCAACTCATCCCATGGGGATCATGAGGGTTTCCATTTACCATAATAATAACCATTTTACATAAACATTCCTAGGTTGATCCGAACATACCAAGATACACCCAAGAATAAAACCACACATTCACAAATCCAGAAATAAGCCATGGGATAAAACATGTAGACAACCTACCTCGATTCTGTAGGTGAACAAGCTCTTAATCGATCCCTTATATTTTTCTTCAACTATCCTTTAAAGCTTCAACCTAAATCTCACCCAAAGAGTATGGTTTTAGAGATTCAGAAATAGAGGAGAAGTAGATAAAAACACTAAAATAAAAAGAGAAGAAAGGATCATAGTATCCTTACCCGGATCTTCGATCTATAACCAACGACACCAAAAACACCTTAGAAATGAGGGAGATGGTTTTTCAGGAGATCTTGGGAGATTTGGTATCTTCATAGTGTGAAGAGGGGAGAAATGGGAGGAAATACCAAGTTGGCTATTAAAATTATGGAGTGGAAAGATTATAATTTTTTAGAAGTTCCTAAGATGCATGGTTTACCAGAATAGTTTTCCAAACTGTGCACAAACTGTGTGGAGGCCACTGTCCAAAAACCGACCTCATGCACGGTTTCCTGGGCCATCTTCACGGTTAGCATTAACCATGTGTAGATCATGCGATCTACCCAAAAAACCCAGTTTTCTCCATTTTTCATTTCCAGAACCCTTGGAACACCCCTGGTTCTTCTTAAGGACTTGGGTAACCACATAATTAACCAATACAAGGAATTCAAACCAAAACATAAACAAGTGTATAGCTTTCCAAGATCCTGCATCTTACAACCTCCCCATCGTATAACGACTCATCCTCAAGCTAAGCTCCCAAGCATCATCGCACTTCCAAAGAAATGATATCAGGCCACCGAGCCTATATATCTGATTCCTGCTCCCAATTTTCTTCCTGGACATTCTCATGCTTCCATATTACTCGCACTAATGGCGCAACATTTCCCCTCAAGACTTTCTCACCATGATCCACGACATGAACCAGATTCTCCTAAGAGGACGCATCAGCCTCAAGCTCAACATTCTCAACATCCACCATGTGAGTTGGGTGAGATTTATACCACCAAAGTTGAGACACATGAAATACATCAAGCATCCCGCTATACAGTTTTGGAATAGTCAATTGGTATGCCACCTACCCGATCCTCTCCACAATCTCAAATGACCCCAAATACCTAGGTGCCAACTTTTCTTACTTCTGAATCCATCAGTGACCCAACCATGGAAACACCTGAAGGAACGCACTATCACCCACCTCATACTCAATAGGTATATGCCTACAATCCTCTTATGACTTCTTCCTGCTTTGTGTTGTTTGCATCTATTTCCAAATCAACACAACTTTCTCTGAAGTCTTATGTAGAATACTTGGTCCCAACATCTCGGATTCACTATCCTCTAACCAACATAGCGAAGATATAAATAGCCTCCCATAGAGAACCTCAAATGGTACAATCTAAACTGTAGTCTGAAAACTGTTTTCTAGGAAAAATCAACAAGCGATAGGTGCTTCTCCCTAGAAGCACCAAAATCCAAGACAAAAGACCCCAATATGACTTTCAACACTTGGATTTTATACTCTGACTACCCATCTATCTACGGGTGGAAATCTGTACTCAAAAGCACCTGAGTACCAAGAGCCTTCTGCAACCCTTTCCAGAAGCATGATGTGAAATGAGGATCACGATAAGAAACAATAGTCTGTGGTACAACATGAAATCATACTATTTCCCTAACATACAAATCACCCAACTGGTCAACTATGTAAGTCTCCTGAATCAGTAAGAAATGATCCACTTTCATTAGCTGATCCATAACCACCCAGACTACATCATTATTCCGAGGTGTTCTCAGAAGACCCACCACAAAATCCATCATCACATCATCTCATTTCAATTTTGGAATGGGAAATTGATGTAACAAACCACCTGGTTGTTGATGCTCTTGTAGATGTTGAAATATGATTAAAGCCTAAAGAGGGAAGTTGCCGATAAAATGAAGTGATATTTCAACTCGACGATCAATTATGGGGTGAATGAAAGAGTCGTGTGAAAAAAAAAACAATAGGGCTTGCGAAAAACACCTCTCTCGTGTGAAAAAATGTGGGATCTAAAGAATTTTTTGCATGGGTGCGGAAACTTTCATGCAATCGATATTGGGTGCAGAATCTTCCGTGTCACCGACACATGGCGTAGAATCTTTCACACCGCCAACACCGGCCCGGATTTATCCACGCCGATCAACTTTTGTGTAGACCTGGTGACCCTGAGCACCTATAAATATAAGGATTCCCCTTTGACTTCTGACAGCTGAAGGATTTGAACCATCTCTTCTGTGCGAAATCCACCTCTCCTACATAAAAATGATGGCATTCAAGTATGGGATTTTATACAAAAGGTCTCCCTGGGGTCCGCCTTCGTGTGGAACCACTCTATCTTGACCCTTGACCAAATCCCTAAATGTCGGACCCCTTGTATGTAATCCCTTCTCCTTGCACACAATCCCTTCTCCTTGAGCGCAATCCATTATCCTTGCGTGAAAAACCTCAGGCATTCCTTGAGCGCAATCTCTTCTCCTTGCGCACAAAACCTCAGGCATTCCATGCGCTCAACTCCTTTTCCCTGTGCACAAAACCTCTTCCACCTTTTGCGCGTAAACATCCTCAACTGTGCGCACACCCAACATTTTATTGGTATCTTTTCCAATTGCATGCCAATTGCATGAAAACCCCTTCTATTGCATGTAAACCTTCGAGTCTTCTTTTCGTGACCTTTTCTGCGCAGTTGCTCAATTTGCATGAAATCCTCCCTCCTTGTACGCACTCTTTCTCTTTGATGTCCCTCTTCCATACATCATCTTCAGATGCTTGTTACACCCAAAACCTCTACATTACACACCCTTCTCCGCATAACCCTCCAGGTCTGTACGAAGTGACTTCAAAGTCCCTTGGGTGGTGCTTTCCATTGCATTGCTTCACCTGATTCTTCTTCGCATAGGCACGCTAACGACTATTGCTTCTTCTCATAGCCACACTAATTTGGACCCCTCAATGGGTCACTCCATAAAACCTCTTTACCATGGAATTTCTAGTGTCTTCTCTTCCCCAAGGGTTAAAGCGTTCCGGTTATGTAAGTCCTAGGGGTGTGGAGAGAACTATCATCGTCTGAGTTGTAGGGTGTTAAAATTCCAATCACCGTCATCATCAGCACATGATATTAAATTTTGACCCACCCCGTGAATCATACATAGGGTTCCCCATGTCGAACATTCTCTGCACCCACTGGCCTCCACGGGAGTGAGATCATTCCTCACATAGAATGAGATCCTCTTTATTGGAGCGGTGTCTATCCGTGGGGAAAGGGAAACCACCTTGGTATAAACCCCCTATACTTTCTTGTGAGAGGCAGCATCCCTACTCCTCCTATCTTCTTCCTGGCCAAAGACCAGAGAGGGTGGATGGGCACTAGATCCCTCTTTTATTTAGTGCCAAATCCCTCTCCCTTTGGGCTTTGTCGCCACCGGGCCTCCACCTTAGAGTGAGTCCCAATCTTTATCTCCCTGAGAAATGGACCACACGTAAGCCCCTGTTTCCACTTTGGGTTGTTAACCATGCATAATCCCCTATTTCGATTTTTATCCACTAACCACGTGTAAGCCTCACTCCACTTCCCACAAATGCACCTTGCATGGCGTGATCATCAGGTCTTTGCTGCCTCTTATTTCTCACACTGAAAATGTCTCAAGTGGGCTTAGAGTAAGTATCGACCATGACATCCTCCCTGGGTATCCTAGAGTGTAAGCCCAAAACACCATCCCAATCTGCGTGTACATTTATCCTTTCCAAGGAAAAGTACGTAAGAAGCCTCCCTTAGGTTCAATCCCAACACCCATTGGTCCCGACCATCTTCACGTCGGCTTAACAAACACCATATTGAACTACATAGACTTTCATCCTTGCCATGGAAAGGTACGTAGGATGCCTCTTTGAGGTTCAATCCAAACACCCATTGGTCCCAACCATCTTTACATCGGCTCAAGAAACACCATCCCCAACTACAAGGACTTTGATCCTTTCCAAGGAATGGTTTGTAGGAAGCCTCCCTAAGGTTCAATCCCAACACCCATTGGTCCTGACCATATTCACGTCGGCTCACCAAACACCATCCTGAACTTCATGGACTTTGATCATTACCAAGGCAAGGTACGTAGGAGGCCTCCCTGAGGTTCAATCTCAACAAGCATTGGTTCTGACCACTCCATGTCGGTTCACCGCCATCCTGCATGATGTTACACCATGTGTCCCTTTCATCCTGCATGACACTAAACTGTCCCCCAATCAGTGGTATGTCGTTGTCAATCCCAATTAGTGGTAAGCTATTGTCAACCCCAATCAGCGGTAAGGCATTTTCAACCCCAATCAACGGTAATCTGTCATGTTCCCCAATCTACGGTAAGTTTTTGTAGTCCCCTTTATTGGGACCCACATCTCTGGTCTGCCCCCATGTTGTCTGACCAACCTCGGGCTTCTAACCACATGTAACCCCTAGTATATCATCGGGTCACTGTCCTCTGCACCCACCCTGATCCTATACCCCATCCTGAACTATTTGGACTTTGATTCCCTCCCATGGGGATATGTAGGAGGTATCTTCGAAGCTCAATACCAACATCATCATCTTCCTCGAGTCGACTCCATTTCATTCTTCATAAACTCTCAACCCTACATCATCCATCCTGATTCTTATCGGGGCGGCCACATCCCTGTGGGATCATGCCACCTCATTTCCCATCTTTTTAGCAACAACCGGGTAACCAACCACATGTTAGACCAAACATCAATGTTCCATCCAGGATTTGAACCCTTCTGATCCACTCTAGTCAGTGTTCCCATCAGTTTGATCCATCCAATATAGAAGTTAAACATGATTCATACCCGGTGTTAAACATGTGAAGTTGGGAGAAACCTCAGAGACATGCCTATGGAATATAATTCCCCACATTTGACGTGGGATTCCTCGGGCTTCTGCGCCCTTGAGAAGCCCTATAATAAGGGGAAGAAACCCAGACGTGCTAGTATTCCAGCATCCAGACATGCCAGTGATGTCCAATGGGACTGCTCCCATGACCAAAGGTTACTGCCCTGACTAGACCCCTTAGAATGTCCTGACAAATGCAGTGTAATTAACATGCGTCCATGAAGATATGGCACTAGGAAGAGTTTCACAAACCATGTCTTAATCTATAAGTTAAACCCGGACTAGGTAATGAGTTCTGAGGAGGAATCCACAGAAGGAAGAAAAAAATCCCATCACACTATTTCGATCAAGCAGTAAACGTCCCAGAATAAGTGATGGATGTCACCCACCTTTCGAAGGCAAGACTGCAAGTAAATAGCCAGCGTTTCCCCGATGTCCTCAAACAAATAGATGTGCGCACCCGAGTGAAAGTGTTAGAAATAGGAATGTTAAACCCAATGTGAATGTCTTCTCCTCAATGTGGAGAATAGTATCATTTGAGACATCAGTGGATAACATGTCACCAGATCTAGTTATCTGGCACTAGGTCCCACCAAGCAAATAGCAGGCCTGGCATGAAACTCACCAAAAGTTGGGATAGTCAAAATGTTGGGAAACACAGTCTGTGATGTTTTCATCATGGATACCTCTTACCATACATGGAAGACGGAATGTCGCTAGGGCATTGGACGTTGATTTCATTGTTTCAGCATTAATGGCTTAATATCCCTACCTACCAAGAACCATGATACTACATCAGGAATCCGATTTCCACCCACCCACCGACATAGGGGTATGGGAAATGAAAACACAACAATCCCATGTGGCTCCACCACTTCTGAGACAACTTCCACACCCCATCTCCCCTTATGAACTCGTAAAACGAAGGGTGATAAACGACCTCGTATGCTGATATGAGGAGGAGGGGATTATCCCGACACCAAATATGGACCTCTAGGAATTAGAGGAATCTGTGCCTCAGTGCCACCACCACCCCCAAGGGCCGCGCAGGGATCCACTGCTCCCCACTCCAATATACAATCGTTTCGGGTGCCTCTCCCTGGAACACCTCGATGACTCCCTCCCCTACGCTGATGAGGGGGAGGGATGTCTAGGACAGCCTAGCTAGGATACCATTTCAAGCAATCCCAAGGAGGGATCCAAATAGGTCGTGTCAGTGCCACCACCTGGTCCCATGAGTCAAAGAGTAGGTAATCCATGATCCTGTACCACTAGCCCCAGTCCGGCTAACCCGACGCTAGCGTCAAGCATAGGCCGCGGAGGACACCCACCAAGGGGCGTCAACGTCAACAACTATTGTGGCTCGCGCCACCTCCTACATGTATCTTCATCCCCCTGTGTATGCTGAGCAGGGGAACATATATACCAGACTCAGATCGAGGCCCCAACTACCCCATGGGTATGCTGGGTTGACTCTCTTGCTCGTCAGCATAAGGAGCACCGATCACGGACTAACCCGCAGCAATGAAACCTAGTGCAGAGGTCCTTCTCATACCACCACCATAGAGAACGCGGGTTCTCCCAACTTTCAATCTCGGCATGGAGGTCCGCCATGTTCTACCTTCAGTCTGAATGAGGGATCTTTCCAAAATGGTGATACTCAGTACAGAAGCCTCTCTCAGGCTAATTACATCGGGTATGGAGTCATTCCTCCTGCCACAGACCACCGGTGTGGGGAAGTTGAACATCTGGTCAATCTTCAGCATGGGAGCCCTCCCCATGTCCTTATATTAGTTGGAGAAGGTCCTCCACGCCTCAACAATCAGAGGAGTGAAGGTCAACTTCACTTCACCAGCACCCAGCACGGAGGTCCTACCTGTGCTCCTATCAGCTCTAGCAGAGGTCCTACCCACTCCCGCATTTCCTGCGGAGAATTACTCCGCACATCAGTTAGTGGGAACTATGGTCCTCCCAATTTTCCCTTTAATATTCATCTAGGTGATCCTCGCACGCCATCTCACTCAGGAGGAAATCATCTCTGCCCCTGCACTAGTACGACCAAAGGTCCTCCTCATGTCGGAAATCTACCCTATCCCAAAGAACCATCCTGGGGATGGAAGGCGGGTCATCGCCACCATAAAATAAATACTAAAAAGATTCATATTGAGATCAATATAGTATTCATCCAATATTATGAGGCAGAATACAACTCATTAATGGAACCCTCACCTAGATCCTCTGTGTCAAGGGTCGGGGTAGGAACAAGGCTCGTCAGCCTCATTATTTTAGAATGTGAGGTCCATCAGATTCCAGACTCCCTCCATAGGTATATCCAAGAGGAAAAATTTTTGGAAACTCCACAGTTTACAACCATGCAATCGCCACCATCATCACCAGAAGCAGTCTCTACCTCAATCAGAGATCACATAGATCTATTTTTTGGACCAATGGAGGATGAGCAGTGGTGTGGTCCATCATCAGCAACTGTTGTCCCTACACTATAAAATACAGTCTCCAGTCCATATTATTGTGATGTGGTGGCTAAGTCACTGCACTCTTGAGAGGATAGTCCGAGATGCAGTAGTTTGTCAACTCACTCACCATATTCTCCCCCGACCAACCTACCATCTCAGTGGTCTGCTTTAGTACTGCTACAAGTTCCCCAGCCACCTCTTGTTGACGAGTAGGGCAATGAAGGGCCTAACCTATAATCTAGACTGAGGAGCTTGTGGGATATTCTCATCGTGGACCATTTCTTAGAGTTCCTTTGGCCAGTTTCACCGCAAAATTTCTGGGCACCGGAAGCACTCACACAGGACCAGGTTGGTTGCTTTTGCCAGACCCTCTTTGTGAATCATTTCTATATTTGTAATCGATTACTGGCCTACCCCAAGAGTCATGAACACTTCGAAGATATTGGAGAACAATGTCATTTGGTTGATTTGGATGCACTTCCCATGGGCCAGTGTTGTGAGTCACCAAGTCCCCATAGGACCCTCCAACAATGATGCATCCAGAGCTTTAAGGTGATCCACAGTATAATCAAGGAGGCCTCTCCCTACATGAAAATCCATGGTTGGGGGTATTACGATGCCTTCAATTTTAGTTCCATCCAGCACCAACCCAATGTTTCAGGCAAAATAAAGGATATGCCTCCAGGAAGGGTCATGGTTAACATGGCCGACCTGCTAGGGGTGAGAATAAGATAGAGCTTCTTGGAGAGGACCCACCCCTGAGGGAGTTTCACACCTCTTGGATCCATTGGTAAGGACTACTCGTCAATAGAGAAATCTACTGGGTCTTCTTGTGACCATTGAGATGTTGGTCCTCAGCTAGAATCCTAACAAGGGTAAGGAACACCTCGGAGTTGTCAAACCCTCCGACCTGTCCAGTTCGATTCAGAAGGTGGAAGATGATCCTGAAAAATCCATGTCATGCTTGCAACTCACCGAACACTAGAAGATGGTTGACGAACTCCTTGTTGAATGCATTGTAGTGTGACGGCCAGACTATGGTGATCCACAGATGGGGCAGTTGGGGCAGACACAACATCCCCTCATTGAATTACCTCTAGGTGACCCTGACCATCTTGCATATATAGATAGGGTTGAGGCTGGAACTTATGGAAAGAGGGAGCGTTATGAGTCACCAAATCCACCTGAGCGGCGAGACAATCTCCGGGACCGAGCTCAAGTTCCCCCAACTGCTCCAAAGGTCGTTCCACCCGCCGCTCCATGATCCTCTGGGCTACATATCATGTTTAAGAGCCTTCCAATGTATTTGTGGTCACGAATACCTTTTGAGACAGAATCCCCCACCCAAATGATCCAACGGTGGCACTCATCGCCTTCCTTGGAGCTTTATAGACTTGATAGGTGGCAATCTCGCCTGATGGAAATCCTTATCCAGCATGGGCAGATGATATGAAAGCACCCTGGGTTTTAGAAATCCCAACTTTTCCCCCTTCAATGGGACAGGGGACCCACCGCAGCACCTAGCCCCCTTTATCCCAAGGTTTGGACCCATGTTGGGAACCCCAGCATAGTAGGAAGCCGCCAAAACTCTAGTGTTTTGTGAAAAAAATGGAGGGACCGGTGTTCGTCTGGTACAACCTACTACCCATCATATTAGTATCTAGCTGGGAAGACCTCATTAGGAAATTTAACTACCATTTCAGTTCCATCACTTAGAAGATGAGTATCGCATACCACTTCAAGTGTAAGGAGAGACATGATGAGTGCATTGTAGATTTTGTCACTAGGTGAAAAGGGATCACGTACTCCCTTGACATGCCACCGACTCAGGAGAAACTACTGACAATGTGTGTAGGTAATTTTAAGATAGAACTGGTCCCCACTTTGATCACCTAGAACAACCTTGGGTGATTCCAAGAATTCTCTTATAAGGCCTAGCTCTTTGAGGAAGCCTTATAGTAGGCTAAGAAGGCACGTCTGTTTCCTCCTTCAATCCCCGTGAGAGGGGCCGCCAAGGCCAAGACCGCCACAGTGGATCAAATAGAAACCCCCATGAAACTATATTTTCTACCAATGATGCCACCTCCACATCCTCATAGAATCCCTCTACCTCAGGCACAACCTTCGGCCTAGAAGCGCCCACCTCAGAATCACTAGGTGCCCCGCGCAATGCACCGCTACCACCTAGGAGAGATAATCAGGCTACACCTCCTCGATAGGCTCCTACAACCCTAAATTTGTGTCAAGATACAAGGGCCCCCTTCCTGAATAACAGGAACCTTACCTACTCATTCAATGAGGTGCAGGTCCCCGGTTACTTCTATAGTTCCATGGAGTAGAGGATTGTACATTTGCCTAAATGCAGGAGGCCGGAAGAGGAAAACCTCACCGACTGCCCTAATTACTGCCGCTATCACTGGATCCTAGGGCACACCCTAAAGTAGTGCTATGTGTTTAAAGACTGGCTTCAATACCATGCGGATAACAAAATAGTCATGTTAGGCCCAGCTCCGACACAGGTTCCATGTTTCTTTGTGAGTTCAAACAACACCAATGACAGTGTAGGTGAGTGGAATAGGGTTTCTAACCATGGTTCCTAGAAGTATGATGACTGGATGGCTCATAAAACAGTCGCTCATGCCCATCGTGTTATCTGTGCTTTCCCGAATCGACCAGATCCTGCAGAAACTGACGTGTCAACTGCTACTACTTCTGCATCATATTCTCAGCCGCCCCCTTCTTAGAAGAGAAAGCAATGGTGACATGAGGGAAAAAAGTCCCCAAAAAAATTTATTGTCATTCCATACTCTCGGCGATTTCATGCCCGTGAAGATGGAAATACCTCTCACAATTCGTCAAGTAGAGGATCTCTCTTTGAGTGACGATCAAGGGTATGCCATTGTTAATAATGTAGATATGGTAAACCCCTAAAATATTCCTAGCAATGGGGAGTGCCAAGAGGATCCTCACAATGTCCCCAGTCATCGTCAGGGTCAACAGAGCCACGACTATATGGTCTATCAGAGTGCTTTGATCATCACTTTTATCCAATCTTTGCATGCTACCAAAACCAGGAACCAGGACCAGCGTAGAGTGAAGCACACGCAGCCCTCTCATCTGGTGACATCAGGTCCGCTTTCTCCATCATTTGTGTTTTTGGATCAAGAAGATCCACCTTGACTGTGTCGTGATCATCCATGCTTTTCTCTTGACCGATCGCAGTCATTAGACCCTCATCTAGTAGTCACTCTGCAAGCTTTAACTAGTGATCAGTGGAATATTCCAAGCACTAGTCAGCCACCGGTCATGTTGGTAGGGCCCACCATACCTCCTATCATAGAGAACCCTCCTATAAGTACAAGTTCATATCTGGCACGAAAGAATGATGTCATCAAGCATCTTTCTAGCATTACTACAATGTTTTATATCTTTATGTACCTTTTCCTATCATCAGATATGTGTGAGACCCCAACTGAGGCTTTAAGAATCCCCCTCTAGTTTGAGACGGATGTATCAGGCACCGAAGCATTCCATGCTAAGGAGGTCGAGCATGTTGAATGTCAGGCCATCGTCTCGTTCTCTATAGAACATGAAGACTCTCCCATACAGGGGCACATTCAACCATTTTACTTCACAAGCCATTTCAATGGTGTGGAGTTTCACCGCTGTCTTTTTGACACAGGCTCTAGGATCAACCTAATCCTAACCCAGACACTGCGAAAACTAGGGTTGTCTGAGGATGATCTGAGTCCCTCTAACCTAAAAATCCACGGTTATGATAGGACGGAACAGACATCGGTCGGAAAGATCCACCTAAAGACCCAGTTCGGTGGTCTGGTAGCCAGTACTGAGTTCATGGTTGTATCCCAAGACACTTCTTATAATGCATTGATGGGAAGGATATTGCTCTAAATGCATGTGGTGGTCCCTTCATTGCATTACCAGTTCCTCAAGTACTCCCTTAATGGTCGAGTGGGTGTCCTTCAAGGTGATGCATCTCCCTTTTCCTCTTGTTAAGCCCACTATCTGGATGTTGACTATTATAAGAGAAAATACAAGAATATTCAGGCAAATGAGGTTGATCATGCCACGACTGCGACCGACCCGTGGACAAATCTAGACGATGCCTACATCTTTCCAATCCACTGATTGGATATTGCAACCCCAGACATGGGGCAATGCATCGTTGTTTCTAGAAAAAGGTGGGAACACATTCCTAAGTCTATGTGATAATGGAAGATCACCTCATACTCCAATACAAATCAGACTCGGGTAATCCCAAAGCTCCCTACCACCATAAGGTATCGGGATGTCCTCCCCATGGAAATGGCGATATGCCACACATTCTTGTTTTGCAGGGCTGGCATAAACCATATCAAGATGACATGTCACTATTGCTTCGATATCATCAAGCATGGCCCCTTGGGCCAAAGACCAGCTGATATTGGATCAACAACCTTCATCGCAATGGTTTATGCAGTACAGGAGTTCCCTGATATGGTGTCCACTTCCGCTCAAGCTGGTACCAGCCTCCAATCAGGATCTATCGACTCAGGGAATACTCCTCCCTCTAAGGATCCATCATTTATAAGTGAAGAAGTGGATTTAAAGAATTCTCCCGCCACATTTGAAGAGGAAATCTCTTCTATAGTCGATAAATTGGTACAGGTTAACCTCAGTAGTGAGGCAATCCTGAAACCCACATTGATCAGTGTCGTCATTACCCTTGAGGATAAAAAGTAGTACATAGACTTTCTTAAACAACATCTTGATGTATTTTCCTAGAGTTATGATGAGATGTCTAGACTAGATCCTTAGGTTTTCATCCACCACCTCGGTCCCCCAGCTTATCATCGTGGGTTAAAGCAACCTCCCAAAAAGATCACCCTTCTCACAGTGTCATGGTTGAGGCAGAAGTTGATATGTTCATTAGATCCAATTTTATCAAGGAGGTCCAGTACCCCAAATGGCTGGCCAACATTGTGCCGGTTAGGAAAAAGAACAGACATATTAGAGTCAACATCGACTTCTGGGATCTCAACCATCACTTTCTAAAGGATGACTTTCCCCTTCCTGTGACAAAATTATTGATTGATTCAACAGCTAGATTCTAAGCCCTCTCTTTCATGGATTGATATTCCGGGTGTAACCAGATCTGAATGGATCCCAAGGATGAAGATTCTACAGCCTTCATGGAACCACAAGGTAATTTCTGTTACCAAGTCATACCTTTTGGTTTAAAGAATTTAGGTGCCACCTATCAGCATGCTATGCATTGCATATTTAAGACAATCCTTATAACATTGGCGGAATGTTACATGGATGATCTGGTTGTCAAATCTCACCAGCATCTGGACCATCTAAAGGACTTTGAGAAAGTGTTCAGGTTCCTCTGTTCCTACCACCTAAAGATTAATCCATTAATGTGTGCCTTTAGGGGTCACCTTTGTAAAGTTTCTCGGTTTCTTTGTCAGATATAGGGGCATCAAGATCGATCAAAAAAAGATCATGGCCATCAGTCAGATGTCTCCCCAGAGAAACACTCGAGAGCTTCGAGGCTTCCAAGGCCACTTTCCCTATATACGCCGATTCACTATGAATCTATCCATAAAGTGTAATCCCTTTTCACGGCTTATGAAGAAAGGCATTGTCTACGAGTGGAACGAAGAATTTTAGACTGTTTTAGAAGAAATCAAGTAGTACCTGCTCCAGTATCTGATATTAATGCCACCTGTCTCCAGAAAAACACTGATCCTTTACGTTACCTCCCTGGAATGGTCTTCTGTTGCCCTTATTGCCTAGAAGAACAATGACGGGATAGAGAACAGTCTTTACTACCTTAGTCACATGCTCCTCAATACGGAGACTAGATACTCCCCTATCGAGAAGAGCTGCCTTGTGCTGGTATTCACTGTACAGAAATTACAGCATTACCTCCAGCATCATGAGGTACAGATGGTGTCCCGGGTAGATTCGTTGAAGTACATATTGAACCTCCCCATGTTGAAAGGACATCTAGATTGGTGGTTTGTAATCCTCCAGTAGTTCGACATCAGTTTTTTCCCTTAGTAGGCTATTAAGGGGCAAGCATTGCCAAAATTCCTTGCTGCCCATCCAGATCCTGTGGACCAGTCCCTGGACCTCGTTTTCCCCAATGAAGTGATTCTCTCAATAGACCTAGCCATGATGTGCTAGAAAATGAATTTCAATGGTAATTCCCAGAGCCCCCCCCAGCAGAAGGCTCAATGACTTCAGGCTCAACAGAGAAGGCCTGGGTATTGTCTTCATTACCCCAGCACAATCCATTCTGATGTATTCATTCCTGTTGTTAGAAGGCTGCACCAACAATAAGGTAGGGTATCAGGCTCTCAATATTTTCCTCAAGCTAGCCCTCGAGATTGAATTCCACCATTTTCATGTGAAAGGGGACTCTAAACTAGTCATCAAGAAGATCAATGGTGACTATTTCATTAAAAATCTAGAGCTCGTACCATTTTTGGAACACACTATCTAATCAATGGACCAGTTCCCATCTCGTACAGAAGTTACTCATGTCCCTCGATCTTAGAACGGTCGAGCTGACGCCCAGGACAGCCTAGCTACATCACTTTCAGAGCCCAAATAGTATGATCTGATTATCCATGTGGCACACAAGAGTTTCATTGCTCCCATCACTCCAGATGATGATGGAATCCCATAGGTAATATACCTTACTACCAGTGCCTCCACATCAAGACCCCCAAATCCCCCAGATGCAGTGATAGAATTGAATCCTTACTGGATAACCTCCTTTGTCGAGTACCTCCAAAACAGTAATCTCCCAGCAGATCGGGCCGAGAACGAGCGAATTTGACACCGCACGTTGTATTTTACCCTCCAAGATGGTCCTGGTCATGATAATATCCTCTAAAATTTCATGTTTGATGGGGTTCTCCTCTGTTGCATTCAAGGAGTCAATATTTCCTATGTCATGTAAGAGGTTTGTGCCAGTTCTTGCGAGACTCATCAGACCGGGCTAAAACTATCTCACCAGATCCAGAGACTGGGATACTTTTGGCCATCCATGATCCATGAATGCGTCGAGTTCGCCAAAAGGTTCTATGTGTGCCAAATTCATGCCAACTTTATGAATCTGCCGTCGGAGCCTCTCCACACTACCAAGTACTCTTGGCCATTTTTGGTATGGGGACTTGATGTCGTGGAACCATATCATCTGGTGACAGCTCGCCAGTGTAGATTCATCCTCACCGCTATGGATTTCTTCTCCAAGTGGGAAGAGGCAGTTCTTCTCAAGGTGGTTAAGGACTGTTCAATCATTGAATTTGTGATCTCCAACATCATCTACTGGTTGGGAGTCCCTCCCACCATCCTCACCAATAATAGCATGAACTTTCAGGCAGTTGAGCTCAAGAAACTGTACGCAAATTACAACATCCGTTATAAGTATACCTCCCATTATCATACACAATAAAATGGATAGATCGATTCATTCAAAAAAAACCTCTCTAACATTCTACAGAAAATGGTTGGTTAGAATAATAGAGCTTAGCCAGAAAAGGTCCCAACAACCCTTGGGCTTATCAGACGACAACTCTTAATTCCTCCCAGGTGACCCCATATTCCCTTATGTATGGAATGGAGGCTATCCTACCCATCGAGATTTAGTTTCCCTCATTGCGCACAACTTTCTATGATCAGCAAGTACCAGATACAGTAGTTGAAATCCAACTGGATGAGTTTGATGTGCTCGACGATAACATGCTTCATGCCCTACAAAATTTGGAAGGGCATCAGAAAAAGATAGTTAGAGCTTTCAACAAGAAATTTTTCCTCCGCTCTTTCTTCCAATGCAATGTGGTATTGGCCCTGAGAACACCAATGATACATGTTACGAAACAGCAAAATTGGAGCCCAAATGGGAAGAAACTTACATCACCCACAAGGTTTACTCCATTGACGCATACTCCTTGGTTACCATCGATGGTGAGCATATAACTCCTCCCACCAATTCCAAGTTCCTCAAGAAATGCCTTTTCTGAGTTTTATGGTCCTACATGAACTTAAACTGTATGGTCCTTCATGACCCTAAACTGCATTATGGTCCTATATGACCTTAAATTGTTCGATCCTACATGAACTTAAACTGTCTGGTCCTGCATGACCTTAAACTGTAAAATGTCCCGCATGATCTTAAACTCTATGTTGTCCCACATGACATTAAACTGTATGTCATCCTGTAAGATGTTAAACTGCAAGATTTACGTATGACGTGATTCCCATCCTCATGGTATATGTAGGAATTCTCAGATGCTTCATCTTGAGTCTAACCCCACTGTCCTCTTCGACTATACTCCTTGGGTATAGTTCTCTTGGAGGATCCCACATGGGGTCGTGTAGGATTCCTTGGCCCCACTCATGTTAGAATTATGATGATTGCACCATGTACCCTCCCTCTTTATTCTCTCCTTCCACGTCCTCACCGTACAATGCTAAACTGCATGGCCTTCAGAACTACGTATGGACTAATTCCCATCCTTATAGGATATGTAGGAACGCCTGGACGTTTCGTCTATAGGACCAACCCCAAAAATAGAGATCTCCCATTAGGTCGAAACACATGGTGTGGTGTAGGATTTTTCCTTCACTCACGTCAAGTTCATCATGATCGTACCATGTATCCCTCTTCCCTGAAGTTCCCCACCTCTTCTACTGCCCATCATGGCTTTATGTTTCACGAGCACATGTATGCTCTAGAAACTCTATAATTTGGGTTTCCATTATCTTTCACATCCAAAAGGGCCCCCGAATGGTATGAATACTTAGACTAAGGAATATACTATCATTTCGGGCCAACTCCCTCGAGGACCTTGAATGAAAAATTGATACAAGTCTTGCATTGTGAATATGGTCAGCAGTCGATGCTCATTTTTTTCCCATTTCAGGTCACATGATGTGGATGCTATGTTTAGAACATGGTCAACAGCTATCCTTTGTTGTTTTAATCACCCCCATATGTCCTAAAAATTGAGTGTAGTGGCTCATTCTTCCCTGTTGTCTCTTCAAGCTTCGATCTGCCTCAGGTAGGAGTGTGATTCCAGAAGTCGGACCCTTATGTGATGGGAAGAGACTAGTCCTACTCTTTGTTTCCCACACTGAGCATTGCTTACATTGGATTAGAAGCTGAGGTAAGGCAATACCCACCTGAGGGATCAAATGGATAAAGTTAGTCGGGACACCCAGCCTTAGGTCCCTCCACACTATCGGTCCCCTGGCCCAAGAACTCATTTAGGATTGTTCATTGTGGTATGGAATCACATCCTAATTCATGTCAGGTAATTTTTCCATTCCGCACATACCCCCTTTGAGACATACCTCCATTTATCATTCTTTCTGTAAGCACTGACCGTACCATGCTTCGCGAGCCCCATCATTTGGGTTTCCATCATCTTCAATACCCAAAAGGACCCTAAATAGCATGGATGCTCGGTCCAAGGGCTCACCTACCATTATGGGCTAACGCCCTCGTAGATTGCGAGAAAAAATTTGATACAAGTCCCATATTTAAAACGAAATCAATGGTTGACACTCAATTATTTGACCCCAACCTCTAGGCACACAAATACAAATATTGTGTTGTGAACATGGTCAACAGTTATCCCCTATCATCATTGCTGCTTTGTGGTCTTCCATAGGCATGATACTTCATCCTCCATTCAGTTTTCCCAAGCATATGACATTAAATTAGGCATACGGTCTGAGCCTTACGGCCTTAAACTAAGAGCACCACCGTCCTCACTGCATGACAATACAACTGTACAAAATCCTTCTCTAGAACTACATGTGGCTTTATTTCCATCCTTATGGGATACATAGGACCTCCCAAACATCTAGTCTTCAGGTCTATCCACATCTTTTAGAAATCTCCCTTTAATCATGTGTAATGCCCCGACCCCAGTTACCCAGAGTCGGTGCATTATTACATAAAATTGTCATGATCACAAGAAAGATCAAGTCTCGAAAGACCGAATAGTTTTGGAGCCTGGGAAACACTAGATACATTCATAAATTTTAAATTACATCATAAAATGAAAACTACAACAACATAGTCTCCAAATTCCACACTCATATTCCCACATACTATCCCAGCAGGTCATTCATAAATTACTTCTTCTCATCCTAGGAAAAATTAAACATTGAAAGGGGTGAGCTCAAATGCCCAGTAAGGATAACAATATAGCAGAAACTTTCATAAATAATAATAAACATTTAAGGAAATGTATAACTAAAACAAAAGCCTTTAAAACTTGAACTTCAACGTAATATGGCAGAAATAAAATGAAATAATTCCATTTAATTATTCACATGGATATTCTACTAATCGAATAATCACATGAAATATCAATAACCACTTTCATAATAATGGAATGCATAATGTCGGACTATCATAACCACATAGCCAATGCCTCATGCCAAGAATACAAATAAGATTTTATCAAGGCCCTGTGCCAAGACACTAACTTGTCTCATGAGACCTACCGATGCATCTAGGAGCTATAGAGGGCTCCACTCGTCACATATTAAGTCCAATGCATTCCTCATATGAACAGGTTTAAACATAACATAAACATTCATATTAAAACTAACATACGAAATGTCAATACTTTCTCCATAAACCATGAATGGTATAAAAATAACACATGCACAGTCAAACAAATAACAAAACCTTCAATACAATATGGATGTTTTGTATCATAATAAATCAACTTCAAATAAGCTTAAAATCCATCAAAGTATGTTGACATAGATGAAGTCAAAACTATTTGAGAGTAATATCTCTTTTTTTAAAATCATTTAAAAGTCACATTATTATAAAATAAAACATTTACTTTGAAAATTTTATTATAATCTTGTAAGGGAAGCTTTGAAGATTTTATAACAGCGGAAAATAGCAGCACCCATTGTATAAGTTAAAAAAGACATTCTTACCGTAATTCTGTCGAAAAGGTTAAAAAGGTCTGTGTTTGGAAAATGATGGAAAGATTCCTTTATAAACCACTTATAAAAGTCAAAAAAGGATATAAATGACTCTAACCCATATTATAGTAAATAGTAAAAAAAATTGAAATACATTTTTAAGAAACATGGATGTGGATGATAAATAAGTCCTAGTATATTATTACGTATAAACGACCTCGGATAATGAAGAGATTGTGAAATAACCCTTACCTTTTACTTTTCATTAGTTGGGGGTAGGTTAACCTCTTGTATAATGGTGAAATAATTGTTATTAAATTATACAAGAATCATATACATTAATATGATATCATATATGATCTCTTAACATTGATTTATTAACAATATCTTAGTATTATCATTGTTTCGGGTGTTAACTTACTCATTTTCTTTTATATGTTTTTTTCACTTAAGCCGTGTTTGTTATGGATAGGTTGTATCATATTCATATCCATAATGATATCAAGTCCTTAAACATTATTTATAATCATTAAATGATAATTAGTCTTGAATGGATACGATGGAGAATGAATGTCATCGCGTTCGTGGAGACGGTAGTCCGTACGTACGCACGAGCGACAATATCATTCTTTTGATATTAAAATAATTTTTAATTGGATGGTATATCATATATACAGAATTCTTATAATTTTATATTTATTATTTACATGAATTACACATCATTATTATACCCATCCAAATAATAATATATTGAATAACAATTACACCACGACGTGGAGACGGTAAGTCGTACGTACGCACGTATGGGGAAATGTCATTCAAAGGATGGATAAAATACTTAATATGGTTGTAACATATTTATAATAACACAAAAGTATATATAATATACTGGATTTATTATTTTATAATGGTAATAACAAAGAACAAAGAATTGGAAGAAGAAAGGAACATGAAAGAAGGTGGTGAAAACAATACCTCTTCTTCCGGTTCTTCCTTTTGATTTGATGAAAAGGAATCCATAAGTTGGATTTATGACTAAAAGAAGGCCTCTAGGATGAATTGAGTGAAGTTGAGGGAGTATTTGGGCAGGGGTTGGTCGAACCAAAAGGCTTTGAAGGTGTGAATTAATGATAAGGGGGAGTGCCTTTTTATAAGAGGGGTCAGGGGAACCTTTGGAAAAAATAGAAATATAATTTTATAATAAATTCATATTCGGTTTCTAATAGATAAAAAGTAGATTATTTAAAGTATAAGGTGGGGATGGGTCGAAAAAAACTCAAACAATAGGATTTAGACAGGTTTGGGTCACTATATTAACCTTATCTTGAAGTATTAACTCTTAGTTAATTAGTTTCACTTTTACAATGTCTCTTTGTATTTTTATATTATATTGTTAATAAATTTACTGTATACATCCAAGCTACCCCCAAGTGGTCCATTAATGATACACCTATCATGATATAAGTCTCTTGACCGAACCTTATATTTTTAAGAATTTAATATCAATTAATAATATAATATTTTTTTTAAAAACTCTTTTATGTCAATTTTGACACTATTCAATAATTGATTTTTGTAGAAATTATAACAGAATGATTACTTCAAAAAACGTTTATTAAATAAATCCTAACATGTCATATAAACTTATAAAAGTAGTGTAATTCATAAAAAGTCTCAAATTATATTTATTTGGGTGTTTATAATATCAATTATTTTAATTTTTTACTATTATGGTAATTACTACATCATCATTGTGTCATAAATAAATTAAATTATTTAGTGTATAAAAATTATAAATAAAATACCATTATGTAGGAAATAATTTTATCTTTCTAATGAATATTTATAGTCGAAAATCCAACATATATAACCCAATGTAAATTTTTTTTTCTAAAACATATATGCTTATGTCATTTTTGTATTTATTATAACTTAATTAAAATAAAGTGTCCCTATCACCTAGAAGTGGCTTCATGGGGTCCCAAAATCGACCCAAATATTCCAATGGTCAGACATGTATCCACCAATAAGGTTAGGACACGTTTTAGGGTAATTAATATTATTATAATATTATTTTTTAACCATTATTTACTAGATTTACCCTTTAACCATGGTAAATAAAATATTTACCGAAGTAATTACTCAAAATGTATAAAAATAAAAGTTACCTATTTATACAGTTTGGACATCCTGATTCCAAATACGGAATCCATTTTTCCAAATTCAAAACACAGAAGTGACAGAAATTAATTTAAAATTAATTCCCGCTATTAAAACAAAAAGCGTGTTTTTAAGATATAATAACTATCAAAAGATTGATACTTGTTTATGTCTGGTTTAATTGTGAAATTATGTCCAATGACCAAAATTGTATTAAATGTTAAAAAAATATTCTAAATATACTTTAAAACCACTCAAATTCATAATTTATCAATATGAATTATTTCTATTAAAAAAGTGGTTTTTAATTAAAATTTAGTAATTTTCACTATTCATCAAAATATAAATGTTATCTGAAAAGTTCCAAAATTTTACCTTAGGCTAAATTCGATACTCCTAATCCAAAAATGAAGTCCATTTTGAGAGATAAAATTTATAAAATTTCAAAAATTAGGTATTACTATTCATAATGGCTAGTTTGATTGGTTGTGGTGTGTGTTAGAACTCGAAGTTGCGTACAACACACGCTACTGTATTATTCAAAGAGAAGTGTACCGTGGAAGCTTGGGGTGTTACATTCTCCCCTCCTTCAAATAATTTCATCCTCGAAATTTCTATAATATTATTTCATAAAATGACTCGGGTGGTTCTTCAGAATAAGTTCCTCGGGTTCCCACGTTGCCTCTTCCATCTTATGGTTTCTCCATAGTACTTTTACCAAACGAGTCGTCCGGTTTCTCAGCACTTGTTCTCTTGCATCAAGAATTCTGATGGGATCTTCGCAATAAGATAGATCGGGTTCTAGTTCTAATTCCTCATAGGTGAGTACATGCGTTGGGTTAGGCATGTATTTCCTCAATAGTGATACGTGGAACACATCGTGAACTTTAGAGAGACTTGGTGGCATTGCCAAACGGTAAGCTACAGCCCCAATTCGTTCTAGAATTTCAAAGGATCCAATGTACCTGGGACTCAGTTTACCCTTCTTACCGAAACATATAACTCCCTTCAATGGAGATACCTTCAAAAACATGATCTCTCACCAGAAATTACAAACCCTTCCTTCGATTATCGGCATAACTCTTCTGTCTACTTTGAGCTGCTTTGACATGGTTTTGGATTACCTTTACCTTTTCCATCGTTTCCTCCACCAGTTCTGGGCCTACAAGTTTTCTTTCACCAATGTCATCCCAATAGGTTGGTGTGTGACATCTCTTTCCGTATAACGCTTCATATGGTGTTGTCTGAATAATTGAATGGAAGCTGTTGTTATAGGAAAATTCTACCAGAGGTAAATATTGATCCCACATACCCTGAAAGTCAAGTGAGCATGATCTCAACATGTCTTTTAAGGTTTGAATAGTCCGTTCTGATTTTCCATCTGTTTGAGTGTGGTAGGCAGTGCTCAAACAAAGCTTAGTATCCAAGGCCTTCTAAAGACTCTTCCAGAATCTTGAAGTAAAATGGGGATCAAGGTCAGAAACAATTGATAGGGGTACTCAATGAAGTCTCAAAACTTAATTAATATATAGTCTTTCTAGAAGCTCAAGTGGTAGATCTTCTCATATAGCAAGAAAATGTGATGACTTGGTAAGACGATCAACAATAACCCAAATTACATCATTCCTTCTAGGAGTCTTTGGGAGCCCCATGACAAAGTCCATCGTAATATTGTCCCATTTCCACTTCGGTATGGGAAGAGGTTGCATGACTCATCCAGGCTGTTGACTTCCAGCTTTCACTTGATGAAAAACCATACATCTGGACACAAAATCAGCAATCTCCTTCTTCATGTTGTCCCACTAGAAATGTTCCTTCAAATAACTATACATTTTAGTGCTCCCAGGGTGTATAGATAAATGGGAACTATGAGAATCATCCAAAAAATTCCTTTTTAGATCAGGTATATTGGGAACACAATATCTCTTCCCAAACTTCAAAATTCCATCTTCATACACAAAGTCATTCAATCTCCCATCATTCACAGCTTTAATATTCTTTTTAAACTCTTTATCACCATTCTGAGAACCCTTTATCCTTTCTAGTAAAGATGGTTTGGAAACCATTTTAAAAAGTATTGAGGTTTCACCTTCCATGGTGATTCCCATATCCATCTTCACTAGATCCATGTATATAGGATCTTGTTCTACTATCATATTGTTCAAAACTCCATGATCTTTTCTACTCAAAGCATCTTCCACCTGGTTTGCCTTCCTCGGGTGGTAGTGTATCATGCAATCAAAATCCTTGTGTAGTTCAAGCCATCGCCTTTGCCTCATGTTGAGTTCTTTTTGTGAGAAAATATACTTCAAACTTTTGTGATCAGTATAAATCTCACATTTTTCACCATAGAGGTAGTGTCTCCATATCTTAAAAGAAAAGATCACAGATGCTAACTTGATATCATGATTAGGATAGTTTTGCTCATGAATTTTCAACTGTCGTGATGCATAGGCAATAACCCTATCATTCTGCATAAGGACACAACCAAGTCCTTTCTTCGATGCATCACTATAAATAACGAACCCATTGTTCCCCGGTGGTAGAGTAAATATAGGAGCATTGAATAATATTCTCTTCGGATCTTCAAAACACTCTTCACACTCTTTTGTCTAGGAAAATTTAAACCATTTACGTGTGAGCTTTGTTAATGGGTTATCCAACTGGGCAAAATTCTGGACGAAACGTCGATAATAACCTGCTAAACCAATAAAACTACATACCTCAGTTATACTCTTCAATGCAGGACATTCTTGAATTACCTTGGTCTTAGAAGTACCAACAGATATTCCATCTTTAGAGAGAATATGGCCAAGAAAAGAAATCTCCTAATGCCAGAATTCACACATGCTAAACTTCCCATATAATTCTTGTCTTCTCAGAGTCTTCAGGATAATGTGCAAGTGATTTTCATGATCTTTGTAGCTTTTGGAGTATACCAAGATATCATCAATAAATACCACCACAAATTCATCTATATATTCCTTGAAAACTCTATTCATTAGATCCATGAATACAGAGGGCGCATTAGTCACCCCAAAAGGCAGTACCGTAAACTCATAATGCATGTACCTGGTTCGAAATGATGTCTTCGGAATGTCTTCCTTTTTCACACACAACTGATGGTATCCAGACCCGAAGGTCAATCTATGAAAGGTATTGAGCTCCATGCAGTTGGTCAAATAAATCATCAATGAGAGGTAGGGGATACTTGTTCTTTATTGTTATAGCATTGATCTTCCTGTAGTCGATACTTAACCTCATAGATCCATCATTCTTTTTAACAAAAAAAATAGGGGCTCCCCATGGAGAAACACTAGGGATAATAAAGCCCTTATTACTCAATTCCTCTATTTTTTTCTTGAGTTCAACTAATTCCACAGTGGCCATTCTATAAGGGGTCTTCGATATAGGCCTTTATCTCGGAATTAAATCAATGGAAAACTCAACTTCTCATTCCGGAGGATCTCTAGGTAAATATTCCGGAAACACATCTACATATTCTTTCACAATAGGTACATCCTCTATTTGAACATTCCTTTCCTCACCCACAGTCATTTCATTCTCTTCCTCCCCAATAATTGAATTTAGTTGAGCTACTGGGGGTGGATCTAGATAAGAATTAGGTGGTGACGATTCTGCTCTAAAGATAAGGTGTTCCTTATCATCGTCATCAACAATCATAACCTCCTTCTTCTTACAATAAATCTTCACATCATGTTCTGAAATCCAATCCATACCAAGGATTATATCAAACTCAATCATAGGTATGAAAATGAGATTAGCGAATAAAGCACATTTATGTGCTCTAATGGTGACTGATTCACAAAAATTTGTTGCAATGATACTTCCCTTAGGAGTTTTCACTGACAACTCCCTAATTAAATCAAATTGTAAATATCTAATTTTCTTATCAAACTAGGAAGATATGAAACAATGCGATTATCCATAATCAAATAATGCATTTTCTAAACTTGAGGAAACCATTAAATTACCTGCCACCACGTCTTTCAGAGCTTCTACCTTAGTAGGAGTGATAGCATAAGCTTGGCCTTGATCCCTTGGCCTTTTCTGAGGTAAGTTCCCCTGACACTTAGGAAATTAATTTTCATAATGTCCCATCTCCCTACAATTGTATCATTGGACATCGGTAGCTTCCTTCTTCCCCTTGCAATCACGAGCTTGGTGGCCTTTTTCACCACACTTGTAACAGACTCCCATTCTTTTTAAGAAAGTACCGGGGTGTTTCTTCCCACATTTACTATAGGATGGATATTCAACTTTTCCCTTCTTCCCCTTATTTCCATTCCCATATTGATCAGTAGATCTCTTCTTCTCTTGCTTATATTTAAAGTCATAAGACTTATAAAATTCATTTTCTATCTTGATAGCACATGAGACAATGTCTTCGTACGACGAGAAGGATTGTGAGACTAATGCTCGACGGAGAAATGGTTTTAACCCATCAAATAAATGATCAATCTTACTTCTTGGGTTATGTATATAATCTTCAGCATACCTTGCTAACCTTGTACAGTTATCCTCATACTTTGCGACATTCTCATCCTCCTTTTGTCTCACACATAGAAATTGTCTTTCCATATCTGCTCGATGGTCACGAGGAAAGTATTTTTCTAAAAACAGATCTTTGAACTCCCTCCATTCCATATTTGATACTTCATCATCTTCCTTTGTGTTTTGTATCCACGAACACCATTGATTAGCATCTCCAGTGAGGTGATAAACTGCCATGAAATCTTTTTCCCTTTCACTACTCCCCAAGGCATGGAATATTTTCTCTAAGGAATTTATCCATTGCTCAGCTACTAAGGGATTTGTACTCCCAATGAACGTTGGTGGTTGTCGTCTCATGAAGCAATCTAACATTGATCCTCCACGCTACGGATCAGGGTGCTCCATACAGGTAAGGTTATTATTCATAACCTGAGTGAGTTTTCCCAGTATGGTGATTAGCTGATCAGCACCAGTTGCATCACCAGCTCCACTATAATTATCTTGAGAAAGAGGGAAATCCCTACACGGAGTGCATGCATTGATACGGTTTTCATTTCTTCCACTAGGTGACATTTCTAAACAATGGCATAAACTAGATCAGTTTATGAATCAAAATACATAATTCCATACTTATAAAACACTTAACATAAATTGAACTATTGATGGATATAATCCATAATAATAAAAATGTTTTCTTTGAAGAAGTATATACTCATAAACCCTTCATAATGATTTTTAAAGAAAATGAGAGTTATCCTAAGCATATCCCCCGGGAGTGTCGTAACCAAGAGTGCAGCAAGACCCGTTCTCATGCAGCAGTTCTCGTTCGAGACTATCTCAAAGTGGTGTTTTCGGGTTTTACACCTAGGTACATCTTTGCCAGAGCCGCCTCTACTTACTCGTATCCAGACAGGGATGTATTGCTCGAAAAACTCAAAAATCTCTACAATACCAAAATTCTAGGAAGTTCTTCTATACTAATCCTCAATGTCCATCATATGTGTATGTTCTATTATCAAAGTTTATCTAAATCTAGCTTCCAAGGTTTGTACTAAACTTCCTTTGATAGTAACTGTAAAGCCCCGACCACAGTTACCCAGATTCAGTGCATTATTACATAACATTGGCATGATCACAAGAAAGATCATGTCTCGAAAGACCGATTAGTTTAGTAGCCTTGGAAACACTAGATACATTGATAAAGTTTACATTACATCATAAAATGAAAACTACAACAACATAGTCTCCATAGTCCACACTCATATCCCCACATACTATCCCAGCAGTTCATTCATAAATTACTTCTTCACATCCCGGTAAAAATAAAACATTGAAAGGGGTGAGCTCAAATTCCCAGTAAGGATAACAATATAGCAGAAACATTCATAAATAATAATAAAAATTTAAGGCAATGTATAACTAAAACAAAATCCTTTTAAACATGAACTTCAACATAATATAGAAGAGATAAAATGAAATAATTCCATTTACTTATTTACATGGATATTCTACTAATCGAATAATCACATGCAATATCAATAACCACTTTCATAATGATGGAATGCATAATGCCAGACTATCATAACCACATAGCCAAGGCCTCATGCCAAGACTACAAGTATGATTTCGTCAAGACTTGTTACAAGACACTAGTTTGTCTCATCAGACCTACCGATGCATCGAGGAGCTATAGCGGGCTCCACCCGTCACATATTAAGTCCAATGAATTCCTCATATGAACAGGTTTAAACATAACATAAACATTCGTATTAAAACTAACATACGAAATGTCAATACTTTCTCCATAAACCATGAATGGTATAAAAATAACAAATGCACAGTCAAAAAAATCACAAAACCTTCAATACAATATGGAAGTTTTCTATCATAATAAATGAACTTCAAATAAGCTTAAAATCCATCAAATGATGTTGAAATAGATGAAATCAAAACTATTTGAGAGTAATATATCTTTTTTTGAAATCATTTAAAAGTCACATAATTATAAAATAAAACATTTACTTTGAAAATTTTCTTATAATCTTGTAAGGGAATCTTCGAAGATTTTATAATGACGGAAAATAGCCGCACCCACCGTATAAGTTAAAAAATACATTCTTACCTTAATTCTATCGAAAAGGTTAAAAAGGACCTTGTTTGGAAAATGATGGAACGATTCCTTTATAAACCACTTATAAAAGTCAAAAAAGGGTATAAATGACTTTAACCCATATTCTAGTAAATAGTAAAAAATGTTTTGAAATAAATTTTTAAGAAACATGGATGTGGATGATAAAGAAGTCCCAGTAGATTATTACGTATAAACATCCTCGGATAATGAAGAGATTGTGAAATAACCCTTACCTTGTAATTTTCCGTGGTTGGGGGTAGGTTAAACTCCTGTATAATGGTGAAATTATTGTTATTAAATTATAGAAGAATCATATACATTAATATGATGTTATATATGATCTCTTAACATTGATTTGTTAACAATATCTTAGTATTATCATTGTTTCGGGTGTTAACTTACTCGTTTTCTTTTATATGTTTTGTTACGTAAGCCGTGATTGTTATGGATAAGTTGTATATTATTCACATACAGAATGATATCAAGTCCTTAAAAATTATTTTTAATCATTAAATGAGAATTATTCGTGAATGGATACGACGGAGAATGAATATCATCGCGTTCGTGGAGACGGTAGTCCGTACATACCCACGAGCGACAATATCATTCTTTTGATATTAAAATAATATTTAATTGGATGGTATATCATATATACTGAATCCTTATCATGTTATATTTATTATTTAAATGAATTACACATCATTATTATACCCATCCAAATAATAATTTATTGAATAACAATTACACCACGACGTGGAGACGGTAAGCCGTACGTACGCACGTATGGGGACATGTCATTCAAAGGATGGATAGAATACTGAATATGGTGGTACCATATTTATAATAACAACAAAGTATATATAATATACTGGAGTTATTATTTTATAATGGTAATAACAAAGAAAGAAGAAGTGGAAGAAGAAAGGAACTTGAAAGAGGGTGGTGAAAACATTACCTCTTCTTTAGGTTCTTCCTATTGATTTGATCAAAAGGACTCCCTAGGTTGGCTTTCTGACTAAAGTAATGCTTCAAGTATGAAGTTAGGGATGTTTAAAGAGTATTTGGGCAGGGTTTTGCCGAACATAAAGTCTTTGAAGGTGTGAATTAATGAGAAGGGGGAGTGCCCTTTTATAAGAGGGGTGAGGGTCACCTTTGGAAAAGCTAGAAATATTATTTTATAATAAATTCATAATAGGTTTATAATAACTCCAAAGTGGATTATTTAAATTTTAAGGTGGTTATGGGTCTAAAACAACTCAACCAATAGGATTTAGACAGGTTTGGGTCACTATATTAACCTTATCTTGAAGTATTAACTCTTAGTTAATTAGTTTCACTTTTACAATGTCTCTTTGTATTTTTATATTATATAGTTAATAAACTTACTATATACATCCAAGATACCCCCAAGTGATCCATTAATGATACACATATCATTATATAAGTCTTTTTTCCGAACCATAGATTTTTAAGAATTTAATATCAATTAATAATATAATATTTGTTTTAAAAACTCTTTTCTGACAATTTTGACACTATTCAATAATTGATTTTTTATAAAAAATCATAACAGAATGATTAATTCGAAAAAGGTTAATTAAATAAATAATAACATGTCATATAAACCTATAAAATTATTTTAATTCATAAAAAGTCTCAAATTATATTTATTTGGGTGTTTATAATATCAATTATTTTAATTTTTCACTATTATGGTAATTACTCCATCATCATTGTGTCATAAATAAATTAAATTATTTAATGTCTAAAAATTATAAACAAATTTCCATTATGTAGGAAATATTTTTATCTTTCTAATGAATATTTATAGTCTAAAATCCAACATATATTACCCTATGTAAAAAAAATTTCTAAAAGATATATGTTTATGACATTTTTGTATTTATTATAACTTAATTAAAATAAAGTGTCCTTATCACCTACAAGTGGCTCCATGAGGTCCCAAAATCGACCCAAAGATGCCAATGGTCGGACATGTATCCACCAATAAGGTTAGAAAATGTTTTAGAGTAATTTATTATTATTATAATATTATTTTTTAACCCTTATTTACCAAATTTACCCTTTAATTATGGTAAATAAAATATTTACCGAAGTAATTATTCAAAATGTATAAAAATAAAAGTTACCTATTTACACAATTTTTACATCCTAATTCAAAATATGGAATCCATTTTTTCAAATTCAAAACATAGAAATGGTAGAAATTATTTTAAAATTAATTCCCGCTGTCAAAACAAAAATCACGTTTTTAAGATATAATAACTATCAAAAGATTGATACTTGTTTATGTCCGGTATAATTTTAAAATTATGTCTAATGACAAAAATTGTATTAAATGGTAAAAATATATTCTAAATATACTTTAAAACCACTCAAATGCATAATTTATCACTATTAATTATTTCAATTAAAAAAGTTGTTTTTAATTAAAATTTAGTAATTTTCACTATTCATCAAAATATAAATGTTTTCCGAAAAGTTCCAAAATTTTACCTTAGGATAAATTCGATACTACGAATCCAAAAATGAAGTCCATTTTGAGAGATAAAATTTATAAAATTTCAAAAAGTAGATATTACTATTCATAACAGCTAGTTTGATTGGTTGTGGTTTGTGTTAGAACTCGAAGTTGCATACAACACACGCTATTGTATTATTCAAAGAGAAGCATACTGTGGAAGCTTGGGGTGTTACATCATTTCCCTTTGGCTTGTGTTCTTCCCAGATAGAGGTATATGGTGTATTGTGGACTTCTTATATCCCCATTTATGTCAGGTTTATAAAAACCATGCCACATATCACTCTCTCTCTCTCTCCTGAGCTCCCTTCACTCCCTTTCCTTACACTCATATTTTCAAGTCAGTTGCTCTTAAGTTGGGTCCCTATACCCTCATCTATTATTCTCCAATGTGCCCATGAGTACATTGGTTCAGAGCATACAATGTCAGATTCTACCTGGACATGCTTTCACCCATTATTCAGGCTTTGTGTTCCCCTTCATTTTGGATTCTATTATCTTTCACATCCAAAGAGACCCCCAAATGGCATGGATGCTTGGATCAAGGGATATTTTACTGTTACGGTCCAACGTCCTCGAGGGTTTCAAACAATAGATTGATACAAGTACCACGTTATAAATGCAGTCAGCGGTCGAGGGTCATTTGTTGTTCCCATTTCAGGTAACATGATATGGATGTTGTGTTTCAAATATGGTCAATAGTTATCCGCCATCATCACGCCAACCCCTTCAAGCCTTAAAAGATGGGTTACATTACTCACATCATTTTCCCACCCCATCCTGACCAAATGGAATTTTGAAAATCCTGGCACTATCCCTCAGTACACATTTGCATGCTAGGAGGACAAAACTGTGGTAAGGCGTCATTCAGGGCTCCGCACCAACTTCCCATTTACCTGTATCCCATGTGTTGTAAATACCTCTTCTGCCCTTGTTTCCCACAACGAGTTTTACTCACATGGGATTAGGGATTGGATCAAGGTATGTGCCTACTTGGAAGAGTTCCACTTCTCCACGGTCCAAGATCTAAGACCTTAAACTAAGATCTCTTTATATGTCCCCTCTTTAGAACTACATACGACTTGATTACTATCCTCATGGGATACGTATGAATGACCAGACATATTGTCTTTGGGTATAGCTTTAGTTCCACTAATTTATCTCTTCTATTATTCCTTTTAGGCCCTGACTCTTATAGGACTGTGTGGTGTGGCATGTGATGGATTATGCCTTCGTTCACATCAGTTTTACAATAGTTGCACAACGTACTCCCCTTGAAGGAGCTAGTCCCTCCTACCTCCTATCCCGCATGACATTAAAATGTATAATTTCCTACATGACGTTAAACTGCACCTTCTATAACTACGTATGGTTTGATTCCGAGCCTTATGGGATACGTAGGAACACTCGGACATTTGTTCTTTGGGTCCATCTCAACTAAGAGCTACTCTCTCCTGCCCCAAATTCTCTAACCTTCTCAGCCTGAGGTTTCTTTCCTGGAATCATGCACGGTGTGGTGTGGACCTCATCCTCATTCATAATAGGTATGTTTTATCATGCCATGTATGTTCCCTATTAAACCTCATCTTTCTGGTATATTTCTGAGCCATATGACTTTAAACTATTTTTCCTACTCCCACAAGATGTTACACAGTTGCGTCTATTCCATATGACATTAAAATGCATGGATAGTCCCATCACATGACCTTAAACTGTGACATTATCATCCTGACGACATGACGATAAATGGAACTACATTGTAACGACCCAAAGTTTTTCAATGGAAATTCCCTTCTCATAATAATGTCATAAAATCACATGAAAACACAACATAATGAACTACTAAGTTCTAAGTGACCTTTAAACATAAGTTCGTCACTTCTGTGTTTGGAATTCTAAAAATCTGGCACACACGGTTTTAATCAGTATGTTATTTAAAGTTTGATAAGGAAAACTTAATTTTTCATAAATATTAACCTACCCTAATGAATAGTAACATACCCTTATGAATATTGATATAACCTAATGAATATTAACCTCACCTATGGTGGAATGAAAATAATATTCAAGTTGGAAGTACGATATACCTATATTTTAGAATAAGTTAATGAATGTTTTAAAACTGTTTTTCATAATAAATTATTATTTTAATTAAATATTAAAATAATAATATTTAGAAAATTATTTTTGAAAAATGGACTTCATTTTCGGATTCTACATTTCGAAAAATGGTTAGGGTGAATTTTTGGGATTTTTCTAAAATACACGATTTTTTGATGAATAGTTGAATCTGATAACTCACAATAAATGATAAATAATGGATTAATTGAGTCATCGATGATGTTCAGCTGATGTAAGCCCACATGTATTGGGATCACATGATAAAATCACTATTATTGGTCGTGTAATATTTACTATTCCTTGTCTTGGGAATAAATAATAAATTAATGATTATAATATTATGAAATTCCCCCTCTCCTCCACTATAAGAACCCCCCCTTCACTCCCTCTTCACTCCACTCCTCTAAAGCCTTCTGACTTTCAATTATTCTGCCCAAATATATCCCCAAGTTCCTCCCCCATGTTCAAAAGCTCTCATCCTTCCCAAAATACCAAAACCTCTCCCTTTAAGAGGTTCTCAAAGGAGGAAGTCTCAAGAGGTAAATTCCTCTTCCCAATTTCTTCTTTTCTTTGAAGTTATTTTCTTTTTTTTTCTTTCCTCTCCTCCCTTCACCATAATATTATGATAAATCCAAAATCCTACATGTACTGTAATTTCTTCATGCTAGTGGTATATTTCATTATCTTATCTCTTTTCCCCACTCTTTTATTTGAAAAAAATTAAAGCACCATTTGAGATGTGCTAATTTAGCACATTCAAGGACAACAATTTATCAATTTCTATTATTATCTAGCCATGAAACCATTTGTGTTATGGTTGAACCAGATTATTATATATTCAATAAATTATATTTTTGGTTCTTTAATAATTTTGTACAAATGGAATTATTTTATAATACAAAACACATTCTTTGTAATCAAATCCACTGATTAACAAAAATGGTTATCACTACGGTTATATATATATATGTATATAATAATTCTACTTCACTCTAAATAACCTAAATAAAATTAAAACCATGTAATTTCTTGGATATTAACTAAATAATATAACTTCAATTTTGGACAACCACTTTCATCTTCCATATAATCAAAACTTGAATATAAGTGAACCGATCTTTTAAAACCAAGTAAGCAAACAAGCCCGAACAACGAAATTTAACCTTGTAACTAACCAAAAAGGATTTTAATGAAATTAAAAGGGTTATAATAAATAAATTGAATATAGAAAAGGTTGTGGACTAATTAATTAATAATCCTAATTTGTTTCTTCAGGTTAATAACAAGTGGATAACACCAACGGATTTAAGGTAAGTGATCCTTAACTTTTAACTCTTAATCAAGATTGTTCTCTATGATATGCCTTTTTTTGAAATACCAAGTGATGGGGAATATTTTCTCACCTACCCATACTGCTATAATGTTTTATATGTGTTGAAAAACCCCTTATCTCTCCCATCAAGCTCTCTTAGTTACTCCTGATACCATGCCGATAAACTGTAATTGACTCTACCAAAACTTCCTTTATTCCTTCGGGTTACTCTATCTTTCTTTTGACCCAAATTTAGTTGTCTTTTCTTTTACGTAGAACTTCAAAATTATTTTTATATGCTTCAAAAATCATGTTCCATGATCCATCTCTCATTCTCTTTTGGGGATATACATGTTTTTAAGTGAATCTCTCCTCGATAGTTTTCAATAAGCACACTCGTTTAAAATGATCTTCCCGAACTATTACCCAATTTCAAGTGCACTATATCTTATGTTTTAAGACACCATTGACTTTGTAAATTCAGTATTTTTATTATGAGATCCTTCTTAGTTCAATTCTGGTTTTATATAAAAGAATGTCTTCTTTACTATTTTAAATTCTCTATAGTATTTTCCTTAAAACCGCACAAAAATGTTTTAATGCTAATGTCTCTCAAATACATTTCTTATGTGATGTCACTTATATTTGTTACAACCTACCATGTTATATGGATATATTACCTTATGAATGTCCATTTATGTTTTAATCCCTTTCTTTCATGGACACTTTCAGGATACACACATTGGTTATGCTTTATGTCATGATTGGGGTACCCAATTCTATCCATGGGTAAACTTATGTTTATGAACAATTAGTTTTGTATGATTAATCATGTGTAAAGAATATTTATATGGTAATAATATTTATTTGGAAATAATATTCATGAAAATTTTGAGATTGGTGCGCCCAGATAGCACTCCATTGCATTGGGTAAAGTTGAGTCTCATGAGATGCGATGTGAAACGGGATTGGTGGTTAGCCCTACCCTGTACTAAAATGGGAAATGGAATTGGCAGTTAGCCTTCACCCATACTAAAGAAATTTTTTATGATTCTGCCACATTTATATGATCCCATGCTTATATTAAATGATTTTTTAAGTTTCATGATTTTTATATCCTTATGTCATGCCTCTTAACTCATGTGCTTGAGATGTATCCTTATGTTCATTCCCTTACTGGGATTTTTAGTCCCTTTGTTCATGTGTTCCCTAGGGTACCATATGCGGATGTAAGGGCTCAAAGGAAGTTAGAAGGTATTTATGGAGATTAAATGAATATGTTTTTTAGCCCCATGTTTTATGTTATATGTACCTAGTCTTCCAGGACACTAGAATTAATGATCCTTGGCTTGTACATAGATGATTAATTATGCTTAAAATCAAGAAATATTTTATGTAAAAGGCTCGGGTCACTATAGTTGGTATTAGAGTATGGTCTAGTTATTTTTGGAGATTAGGAATAGAGCACCTTAGCGATAACCTTAAAGATGATACTATGTATAAGAAAACAATCCTAAATTTTGGTGAGTATAGAGTAAGTGGATTATCAAGAAAATACATCCCTGTCTGGATATGAACAGGTAGAGGCGGCTCTGGCACAGATGTATCTAGGCATAAAACCCAAAAACACTGCTTTGAGCTAGACTCAAACAGGAACTGGTGCACGATAACAGGCCTTGCTTCTCTCTTGGTTACGACACTCCTAAGGGATATGCTACTATAGATTCATGAGCTTAGTAAAAACCTTTATTAAGGGACAAAACGAAGCCCATAAGAATATAAGTTATGAAATAGATTGAGAATAACCTAGATATAAACCCAAGGAAACACAAGTCAGGATATAATTCTTCTTTATAAGTTTATACTTTTGTGTTCAAAGTTTCTTTTTATGCTCAATAGATAAGTACTGAAGAACTCTAATTATATGTTCTTTTTCTTAGTTAATGGCGGGAAATAGAAGAACACATTCCAACAACCAATGTGATAGACAATGTGATGATTACCCTAATTACATGCCTGATGTGACGAAAGTGGGTGCTCAAAACTTCATGGCAGTACTTGCGCATCTGGCTTGAGTTATGAATAATAACTTCAATCAAGTGGAACGTCATCCTCCTCCAAGGAAAGAGCAAGTTGTCGTAGAATCCTTCATGCGGCAAAGGCCACCCATGTTTAGCAGGTCTTCTGATCCCCTCCTCGCGGAATAATGGATTAAATTCATTGAAAAGATTTTCTCTTTCCTCTAATGCTTGGAAGAAGAGAAAGTTGTACTGGTAGTTTATCGTTTTGATGGGGAAGCTGATCAGTGGTGAAAACTAATCAAGAATACAATGTCCCAAGAGGAAATTGATTCCATAGAATGGGATGATTTCAAGATGATGTTTTTCAAAAAATATTTTCCTCAAATCCTCCATCTCAAGATGGAAATAGAGTTCCTTGGACTAAAGAAAAAGGAAGATGAGTCCATCGGGGTGTATGAAGAAAAATTTACAAGGCTTGCAACGTATGCCTCTGGCTTTTTCATTAACACCGAAAGCAAGGTGGATCACTTTTTTAGCGGACTAAAGCCGAGTCTACGAAAAGGGTTGGTGATTAGAGACTTCGACAGCTATGAGGAGATTGTCAGTTTTTCCCTCAAGGTTGAAATGGGGATTAGAGACTCTCAGTGGTCTCATGGGCCTAGTGTTAAGAAGTATAAAATCGAGAACAACATGGGTGGTTCATCAAACAAATCCTATGATGGAATGAATCCTCACTTTCCCCTTTGAAAAAATTGTGGGAAAAATCATCTTGGTGATTCTCTCAAGGGAACTAAGAATTGCTTCAAATGCAGAAACTTTGGTCATCTGGTCAAGAACTGCCAAACGGATATGAAAAATCTGGCTAATGTTGAAGAAGAAAGGAAGGTTCATATCAACACTCAGCCTGTAGTGCAGTTTTATAACTACAAGGAGCTTGGGCATTATGCGAACAATTTCCCTAAGCTGACGGTTGTCAGAGGAAATCAACAACAACCTCCAAGGAAACAAGGAAGGGCTTATGTTATCACTAATGTTGTGGTGGATCCAGAAAATGATGTGGTGACATGTAAACTTGTTATTCATTAAAGAATTCTGAACGTACTATTTGATTCTGGTTCTATGCATTCTTTCATATCTTGGAAGTTTAGTAGAACTATTCAAACACCACCTCAAAATTTGGAGGAAAATTTATCAGTGAGAATAACGAATGGGGAAATTATTTCATCCATGGTTTATAACTCCTCCCTGATTAATGTTTGTGGACTAAACCTCCTAGGAAATATTTTCGTACTTTCTTTAATGAAGTTTGATGCTATCTTGGGCATGGATTGGATAATTTTTACAAGGACAACATCAATTGTCAGGAAAGGGAGATAACGTTTCACATCCCGAAGCATCCTATGATTATTTACATGTGTAAAGAAGAAGATGAGCCTCCTTTAGAATCTATGACTCATGTTGGGATACTAATTCATTGTGGGAAAGAATATATAGCTTAAATGATTTGGAAAAAGGATAGAATCATTATTTAAGTCAAGCCCATTATGAGGGATTACACTGATGTATTCCCAAAGAGTTGCATGGTCTTCCTCCTGACCGAGAGGTTGAGTTCTCAATTGAACATATCCCTGGATCTCTGCCAATATCAAAGACACCTTACAGAATGGCCACAGTAGAGCTAGAAGAGATGAAGAAGCAGTTAAAAAAGAATATGGAGAAGGGTTTTATACGCCCGAGTGCTTCACCGTGGGGCGCTCCAATCCTCTTCGTCAAGAATAAGGATGGATCAATGTACCTCTGCATTGATTATCATGAGATCAATAAAATAACTATAAAGATCAAGTATCCTCTTCGACGGAGAGATGACTTGTTCGATCAGCTTCATGGGGCCAATTATTTCTCTAAGGTGGACCTTCAGTCAGGATATCACCAACTAAAGGTGAGGAAGGAAGATATTCAAAAAACTGCCTTTCGAATGAGGTATGGACACTATGAGTTCATAGTGATGCCCTTCGGACTCACTAATGCTCCAGAAATTTTCATGTATTTAATGAATATATTCTTTAGATATTACCTCGACAAATATTTGGTGGTATTTATTGATGATATTATGATATACTCCAAGAGCAGGGAGGAACATGTGGAACATTTGGAAACTGTTTTAAATAATTTGTGAAGGGATAAGTTGTGTGAAACTTAATGTAAATGTGAGTTCTAGATAGAGGAAGTATCATTCTTGGGGCATGTTATCACCAGAAAAGGGATATCTGTGGACCCTTCCAAGATGGAGGCAATTGAAGAGTGGTCGAGGCCAACTTCTATAATGGAGATTCGTAGCTTTTTAGGTCTATCTGGGTATTATCGACGATTCGTGAAGAACTTCTCATGATTATCAAACCCAATGACCAAGCTGACACGGAAGGGAGTAAAGTTCATCTGGACACAAGAATGTGAAGACTGTTTCAAGTATTTGAAAAATAGGATTATCACTACGCCGGTACTCACACTCCCTTCAAGTAGAGAACTCTTTGTGGTGTATAGGAATGCTTCTAAGAAAGGCTTAGGTTGTGTGCTAATGCAAAATGATAAAGTGATATTCTATTCCTCAAGGTAGCTGAAAATCCATGATCAAAACTATCCCATGCATGATCGGGAGTTGGTGGCTATGGTCTTTACTTTGAAAATATGGCGGCATTATCTCTATGGGAAAAAACGCGTGATATATACCGAACACAAGAGTCTCAAACATATATTCACATAGAAAGAGCTTAATATGCACCAGTGATGATTGATAGAGCTCATCAAGGATTATGACTACTCAATCCACTACCATCCCGGTAAGGCAAACATGGTGGCAGATGCTCTAAGTAGAAAGGATCCTGCATCTTTATCAATGATGAGAATTGAAAAGGATCCATTCTTCTTATATTTGAAAAGGATGGACATGGGAATCATTAAGGGAGGAACATAATCAATCCTTTCTCAAATGATTTCTCAACCATCCCTCTTGAAGAAAATAAAGGATTCTCAAAGAAAGGACATGGATATTCACAAAAGGGTGGAAGCTATTTAAAATGGGAAATCCTCCGATTTCAAAATTGGCGAGGAAGGAGTTGTAAGATTTGGGACAAGATTATGTGTACCATCTAATCCAGAGATAAAGAACGAGCTATTGAATGATGCACATATCTCGAACACCTCTACCCACCCAGGGAGAACAAAGATGTATCGAGATCTCCGAGAATACATTTGGTGGGACAATATGAAAAGGGATATTTCTGAGTATACATCAATGTTCCTTGTATGTCATCAAGTGAAGGCTAAGAGACAAAAGTCTAAGGGGATGATGCAACCACTACCCATACCAGCATGGAAGGGGGAGAACATTACCATGGAATTTGTCACTAGACTTCTAAAGACATCTAGAGAAAACAATTCTATACGGGTTGTTTTGGATCATCTTACGAAGACAACTCACTTTATCACGGTTCGAGAGGACTTCTCATTGGATCAACTTGCACGGATTTACATAAAAGATGTTGTAAGGCTGCGTGGAGTACCACTATCTATTATATCCGATCGTGATCCAAGATTCACCTCAACGTTCTGGAAAAGTCTCCAGCATGCTCTGAGCACTGAACTAAACTTTAGTACGTCTTATCATCCTCAAACTGATGGCCAATCTAAGTGAACTATTCATACATTGGAAGACATGTTGAGAGAATGTTCAATGGAATTCAAAAGAGGATGGGACCAACATCTTCCACTGGATGAATTCTTCTACAATAATAGTTTCTGCTCGAGCATCCGAATAGAACCATATGAAGCCCTTTATGGGAAAAGGTTCAAAACACCAACATGTTGGGATGAAGTCGGTGAGCATAAGCTGCTAGGACCTGAAATGGTCGAAGAAATGGTGGATAAGGTGAAAACCATTCAACAGCATATCAATGCAGCCTAAATTCGACAGAAGAGTTATGTAGATAACCTTCAATGAGACCTTGAGTTCAAAGTTGGAAACATGGTATTTATACGTATATCCCCTTGGAAGAAGGTCATGAGGTTTGGAAAGAAAGGGAAGTTAAGTCCCAAGTACATCGGCCCCTTCGAGATCCTTGATAGAGGCAGAGATGTGGCCTATCGACTGGCACTTCCACCCACCATTTCGAAAGTAGATGATGTATTTCATGTATCCCTCTTAAAGAAGTACATACCGGACCCTTCACATGTACTCACTTCAGAGGTGGTACAGCTGGAGGATGATCTCTCTTACGAGGAGAAGCCAGTGAAGATCTTGGATCATAGAAAAAAAGTTCTACGCAACAAAACTACTCATCTGGTCAAGGTACTATAGAGAAACCATAAGTACGAAGAGGCAACATGGGAATTGGAGAATCAATGAAGGAAAAGTACCTACACCTATTTTTGGATTAGAATGTAAAACGAAATTTCGAGGGAGAAATTTCATAAGGGGGGAAGAATATAACAACCCAATCTTTTCAATGGAAATTTCCTTCTCATAAGTATGTCATAATATCACATTAAAACAAAAAATAATGAACAACTAAGTACTAAGTGACCATTAAACATAAGTTCATCACTTTTGTGTTTGGAATTTTGAAAATCCGGTGTACACGGTTGTAATCAGTAAGTTCTTTGGATTCCGATAAGGAAAACTTAATTTTTGGTAAATAGTAACATACCCTAATGAATAGTAACATACCTTATGAATAGTGATATACCCTAATGGATAGTAACCTCACCTATGGTGTTATAGAAATAATATTCAAGTTGTAAGTATGATATACCTATATTTTAGAATAAGTTAATGAATGTTTTAAAATTGGTTTGATAAAAAAAATTATTTTAATTAAATATTAAAATAATCATATTTAGAAAATTATTTTTGAAAAATTAACATCATTTTTGGATTCTACATATCGAATAATTTTTATGGTGAATTTTTGGGATTTTTCTGAAATACTTGAATTTTTTATGAATAGTAGAATCCGATAATTCACAATAAATGCTAAATAAGGGATTAATGGAGTCATCGATGATGTTCAGCTGATGCAAGCCCACTTGGTTTGGGATCACATGATAAAATCACTATTCTTGGTCTTGTAATACATACTATTCCTTGTCTTAGGAATAAATAAAAAATAAATGATTATAATATTATGAAATTCCTCCTCTCCTCCACTATAACCCCCCCTTCACTCCCTCTTCTCTCTACTCCTCTCAATCCTTGTGCCTTGACAGTATTCTTCCCAAATCAAACCCCAAGGTCCTCCCCCAAATCAAAATTATCTCATCCTCCTCAAAATACCAAAACCCTTCCCTTTAATAGGTTCTCAAAGGAGGAAGTCTTAAGAGGTAAATTCCTCTTCCCAATTTATTCTTTTCTTTTAAGTTCTTTTCTTTTTTTCTTTCCTCACCTCCCTTCACCATAATAGTATGATAAATACAGTAACCTAAATGTAATGGATTTTATTCATTCTAGTGGTATATTTCATTATCTTCTCTCCTTTCCCCACCCTTTTATTTGAAAGAAAAGAAAGCACCGTTTGAGATGTGCTAATTTAGCACATTCAAGGACAACCGTTTATCAATCTCTATTATTATTTTTAATTATGGTCATGAAAACATTTGTGTTATGGTTGAACCAGATTATTATATATGTAATACATCCTATTTTTGTTTCTATAATCCTATGGTACAAATGGAATTAAGTTATAAATCAAAACACATTCTTTGTAATCAAATCCACCGATTAACAAAAACAGTTATCACTATGGTTATATATATATAATAATTAGACATCACTCTAAGTAACCTAACTAAAATTATAACAATTTAATATCATGGATATGGACTAAATAATATAACTTCAATTATGTACAACAACCTTCATCTTGCATATAATCCAAACTTTAATAAAAGTGAACCGATCTTTTAAATCCAAGTAAACAAACGAGACCGAACAGTGAAATTGAAACTTGTAACTAATCAAAAAGTCTTTGAATGAACTAAAAAGGGTTATAATAAATAAATTTAATATAGAAGAGGTTCTGGAATTACAAATTAATAAGCCTAATTTGTTTATTGAGGTTGTTAATAACTAGTGGAGAACACCAACAGATTTAAGGTAAGGGAGCCTCCCCTTTTCACTCTTAATCAAGATTGTTCTCTATGCTATGCCTTTTTGTGTAATACCAAGTGATGGGGTATATTTTATAACCTCCCCATAATTCCCTAATGTTTTATATGTGATGATAAACCCCTTATCTCTCTCATCAATCTCTCTTAGTTACACCAGATACCATGCCGATAAAGTGTAATGGACTCTACCCGAACTTCCTTTATTCTTTTGGGTTACTCTATCTTTATTTTTACCAAAATGTAGTTGTCTTTCCTTTTATGTAGAACTTCAAAATTCTGTTTATATGATCCAAAAATCAGGTTCCAAGATCCATCTCTCATTCTCTTTCAGGGATATACATGTTTTTAAGTGAATATCTCCTTGATACTTCCCAATAAGCACACTCAGTTTAAAGGAACTTCCCGAACTATTACCCAATTTCAAGTGCACTCTATCTTCTGTTTTATGAGACCATTGTATTTGTAGATTCAGTATTTTTATTATTAAATCCTTCTTGGTTCAATTATATATTTATATAAAACAATGTCTTCTTTACTATTTTAAAATCCTTATAGTATTTTCCTTAAAACCGCACAAAAATGTTTGAATGCTAATGTATCTTGAATACAGTTCTTATGTGATGTCACTTATATTTGTTACCACCTATCATGATATATGCCTATATTACCTTATGAATGTCCATGTATGTTCTAATCCCTTTCTTTCATGGAAACTTTCTTGATACACTCATTGGTTATGATTTATGTCATGATTGTGGTACCCAATTCTCTCCATGGTTAACCTTATGTTTATGAACAATTGATTATGTATGATTACTCATGTGGAAAGAATATTTATGTGGTAAGAATATTTATGTGGCAAGAATATTCATGAAAATGTTGAGATGGGTGCACCCAGATAGCACTCCAATGCATTGGGTAAAGTTGAGTCTCATGAGATTCGATGTGAAATGCGATTGGCGGTTAGCCTTGACCCGTACTAAAATGGGAAACGGGATTGGCGGTTATCCTTGACCCGTACTAAAGAAATTTTTTATGATTCTGCCACATTTATATTATTCCACATTTATATGATCTCATGCTTATATTAAATGATTTTATTAGTTTCATTCTTTGGATATCATTATGTCATGCCTCCTAACTCTTCTGCTTGAGATATATCCTTTTGTTCATTCCCTTACTGGGCTTTTTATCTCGTCCCTTTGTTCATGTGTTCCCCAGGGTACCCTATGCAAATGTAATAGCTCAAAGGAAGTTAGAAGCTCTTTATGGAGATTAAATAAAGAAGTTTTTTTATCCCCTTGTTTTATATTATATGTACCTAGTTTTACAAGACACTATACTTAGAGATCCTTGGCTTGTACTATGATGATTAAATATGCTTAAAATCATGAAATTTTTTATATAAAATGCTTGGGTAACTATATACATAGTGGTTTTCTCATATGAGAATACTTCATGTTTGTTATCGGTCACATTCCATATTGTTTTTCAATTCCTGCATACAGCTTGGTTCTTGTGGCAATCTGCGGACTTTACATGCTAGGTCCATCGATTCACAAAAAAATGCACATTCATCCTAAAGGACAAACAAGATCTATCAAATGTTGTTTCTTTTGGTCCAAGGGTTAGAAACACATGACCTTATAATATCTGAAACCGGTATCTTACCGTGTCACCCTTGTAAATACATGTGGATTGATTCTCATTCTCCGAGGATATGTTGGAACGATCATGCACTTTGCCTCGGGCACAACCTAACTTTGGTTTTCTGTCCCTTGACCTAAAACCTCCACAAGAAACACATGGTGATCTAGACCCCAGGTCCTCATTCACATAGGGTTTTATAATTACCACACCATGTGTCTCCTGCATTCCCTACTATCCCTAGTCCAAGATCTATGACCATAAACTATGATCACTCTGCATCCTTGCCGCAAGACGTTAAACTGCACGAAATCTTCCAGAACTATGTATTGCTTGATTCCCATCCTCATGGGATATATAGGAACACCCATGATTTTTTCTTTCTGGTCCAGCCCTAAGAATAGTAAATCATGTTCCCCCCTCTTTTTCGGCCCCTTGGCCTGAACTCTTTCGAAGAACCTTGTAACTATAGCTCTACCATGAACAGGTTCAGGATGCCCCACAACAATTATGGGATGCATCAGTTTCCTTATTAGAGAGGTCGTATCGGGAAGTAGGGATGATCCCTAATTAGACTGGTGAGTCCACTTAATATGTTTCTACCACGACAGCATAATTTCAAGACTGTTGGACTTCATTAAAAAAATCCACCACTCCACCTTCCGTGCCTTTCGTGCCCTTTATTCGGATCCTCATCCCCTTTCACATCTAAAGGAACCCCCTAACAGTCAGGATGGTCAACCTATGGCCTGCCTAATGTCCTGAGTCAGTGTTCAAGGAGACTAATGAATGAAATTCTGAGGCAGGCCCCATGTTTCAAAAATGGTCAGTGGTCGGCCCTTTTCTGTTATCCCCATATTAGTCTAATAAAAGAAGGATAATATGTTTCGAACATTGTCAAAAACTATCCATTATTGTCACACCACCCCCATAATGTTTTGAATTTTTGTTATCGTGATTCACACTTTCCACTCCCCTATTTTTGGATTCATTCTAACACCCCTGACATTACCTCGCTCGTGTACTAGAGCATATTGGGGAAGCAATAGTTCAAATTTTCCAGGGACTTTATTCTTAACTATGTTCTTCCCGTTTCTTCTCGAAAGCCCAGATGGGTCATTTCTACCATGGGTGTCTGAATAATGGTTGGAACTCCTACATTCAAACAATGTAATAGTGCAAGAATTCCTTGTTTCTCACATCGGGCATGACTCACGCAAGCTTAGGAATGGATTGCTATTTATTTTAGGATTGTGGTTGGAATACATTAAAATGAAAAAATAAGTAAATAATCTATTCATACATGAAGTTCAAAACATGCAACGGTAAAGATAAATAATCTTATGATTTCATACAAGGAAAGACTCTTAAGGATTGACATTTTGGTTGAATTTCTCTAGTGTTTCCAACCTCTGGTTTGTGTCCTCCAACATTGCATTCCACCCCCTGAGATCCTTCTCTTCATCACCAGCTGTAGAGCGTAGCTCATTGGCCCTAACCTGTACTCGCCCCTATTCAGTTTGAAGCTTAGTAATTTGGTGGCTCGTCTCTACTATCTACTCCTAGGCATCCACCAGTTGGGCCCTAAATTGGTCAACAATCTCGGAGAAGTTTGCGATGAATGACTCTCTTTCTTTCGCTTTCTCTTCAAGGCGTCGGACCTCCTGCCCCACCTTCAGGAATTCCTGGGTATTCCTTGAATCATTCTGGAACTAGGAAATTTCAGATCATTGGTTGTTCTCTTATATCTTCTCAGCCATGTAGTCATCGATTGTTAGATGAAGACGGTGAGCATCAAACCATCCAGTGCAAAGAAAGCACAACCAGCTGTGGAGTGACCCCATCCACTTTATCCATTCTGCTTATGGATGATTGAGGAAGCTTTTGATGCACTTAAACCTCTTATACCACATCATCCGGATCTCATCAGCTGCTTCCGAATTAGTGTGATCCATCTCCTCAGGGCCTGTAAGCACATAGTCAGGGGAAAAGCCAAGATATAAGTTTCATGGTCTTCTTCTGGTACTCCTCCCAAGAGATCAGGATCCTCAATGTGTGGGAGGCCATTTTCTCTCACCTCATCAATGAAAACTTTTTCCCCACCAACTTCAGACCTTGTTTTGGCATTCATATCACCAGTATCCATAGATCTTTGCTCACTAAGTTCTTGGGCCAGCTTGGCTTGAGAAGTGGGTCCTGAGTGGGTCGGTGCGTTCTCCATCGAGGCATCTGTGGATGGCCTAGATCTGGAATCCTGACGGGCCTCCAAGTCTATGACTACTACACAAACAATAAACACCTTGATCAGCTAATCTCTCTGATGAAAAATATGGGATTCTAAGTGATGAAACTTACAAGTGCCCAAAGCATTAGCCTCTGACATTTCATTTCCTACAGGAGCCATCACTGTATGGGTTCCTTCAGTGCTTGTTAGTTCAATGATGGGTGTCAGTCCCCACCATGTTCTATTGGTCCATCTTCCTCCCCTCTAAGTAGAGCTCCTTGGATGTCCCCAATATGTTTCTGAGTAGGAAAAAAACATATTGATGATTGATAATGATGAAAAGAGGAATTTCTATGATGAAGATTGAGGCATACCTTGAGTAACTTAGCTATTTTTATGTCAGAGACAGTAATCTTGCTGCTCTTTTGAGGACTCCCGGGGTGGGCTGTCTCCTGAGATACCCCACCCCCAAGCTCCTCTTTGGATTCCCCTATTCCTTCTACCCTTTATTATCTTTCTTTATCTCCTGACTCACTGCCCTCTGGCTCCTCATCACTGTTGTCATTCTTAGACGACATCCTTTCTGGATCATACTCATGGCCGAGTAGCAACTTCACCGTTCTTTAGGACGACCCTGCTAGCGTGCATAATTTCCCATGGCCATTAGAAACGTGTGTTGAAGATGGAAGTTCACCTTATCATAAATCCTAATAAGTTTAACCTCCGACAGCTGGATTCTGTCTCGTACTATATTTTTCCAATGGGCTTCGGTGCCTATCGACTGCCATAGGGTCAACCAGGATGACCAAAGCGTAGGGAAGATTTCATTATTAGAAGGTTGAAGCTGGTACCTTAGATGCTTCCTGGGAAGCTCTCTGACTCCTCTATGAAGTTTTTCGCGAACCCCTCTTCCCCAGGATGATGAAGGCACAACCACACCATGTGACGTTCCCGCTACTATAGTCCTAGTGTGCCCTGGCCTGGTTGCCCAACTTGTTCTCGGCCTTTCCTCCCCTATGGTTCCTTGTCTACTCTCTCACTACCCAAGTTCTACACTGGACACCTTGAGCTATCGGACTCGCTTCCACATAAGCCCTTCAGGGTATACCGCAGCCCAATGTTCAGTGTATTTTATCGAAAGGGTAGTGTCAAATCCAGTGGGGGGAAAAGTAATGACTTCGCCAGAGCCGTAAGTTTTAAGCATCAACCACATTTGGAGAAGAACACAAGGATGCCTCTCCCCTCAGACCTCTGTATACACTTTCCTTGTAATCTCCTAGAGGCATCCAAACTGCATGGAAAATCATGATGGCACGTAAGGCTCGTAAAAAATCTTCACGTCGACCCGGGCCACAAGCACCCCTCCTCTGATGCTCTAAAAGTATTGCCTTTTCTCTAGTGAGGCTTTCACGTTGTCTCTCATCTGGACAGTCAGGGTAGGGAACAGACTAAGGGTAAAATTTATTTGATTTTTTATCCTGATCCTTACCCCCTCTTCATTGATCATCAATGGCATGACCCCGACAATGTTCAACAAGGAGGACCATAAACTGTTACCTGGGGGACGAATGGCATTTGGAATAGTGTATCCACCGCAGTGATCACTGATCCAACCATGAAGGATTTGGAAAGGGCCACCAATACTCCTCAATGAATCCCCTCTCATAATTCTCCCTAGTCTGGCATTCAAACGGTCCAACACATGGACCCACATGTTAATATACTGATTAGAAGCCATATTACCAGCCTTCACCAGTGTTGCTGGACGAACTCCCATCCATGTGTCCCTCACTGGTAGGAGCCACCTGCTCAATAAGGTAGTAAGAAATCTGGCATATCAGACGTTCAGGTCTTCTATTTCTTTCACACTAAAACCCTAGGATTGATATTCCCCCCTCATCCATGATCATCCAGTATGATCCATTTTTTCTTCTCTTTGTCGCAGTCGGACACCGTCTTCCTCACTCCGACATCTTGATTTCTGGTTCTTTTTTCAGAAACAGGATGAACCATTTTTTAAAGTTAATGTCCTTCAGAAAGTCCTTAACCGCCAGCCTCTCCTAGGCCAGCTCTAGTATATGCCATGTCATGATGGGAGTATATGATCGGTCTCCCCAGATGTTCCATGTCGGAAGGAATTTGTTGTACTAGTGCCCGTCCAAAGGGATTCCCCTGATGAAATGAACATCCCAAAGGCTGATACCAACCTCTACATGGTGGAGATGGAAGGTGTTGGTGCCAGGGGACCACCGGGTGAACAGCTCTGGCCAAAGTTCATGGTGTTAGTAGAAATGGAATTGTGACGTCCACACCACCTCGAACAACCCAATGTGTTGTAGTTTGGCCCCAAACTGATCACACCTTTGGCATACCCAATATATTCAATCCCACTCATTGTGAAATTTCCTCTAGACCTCAAGTCCCAATCCAGCATCCAAACCTTAGTCTCATCGGTGATACTCTATCAGAAAGTACTTGTATAATGAGCTGGAGAATCCTCGACGACCGGCTCATTTCCGAAGATGGTCCTGGTCCTGGGGTTCAGGATGTAAACATCCATGTTCCTAGTTTCTCTATCAAGATGGCCATTGTTAATAATGTTATATCAGGGGAGATTGTCCCCGTGGGTCACTCATGACCATGGTGTATCGACTTCACATCCCGGTATGGGTACCTCTTCTAAAATACCAAAGTCCCATATCGGTAGGTTGTCAGACAACACATACTCCTTCTGGGCTAGCGTCAACATGTTGAAGAGACATTGGTTGTTGGATACAACCTTCCGGGCACCATAAACCTCAGGGTTTGAAACCATCTTGGCCCTTCGAGTGGCATATTCAACTTCTCTCTCAACTTTAGCCCGATTAGCATCCATCTTCTTCTAGTAAAGTCCAAAGGATCTCACGTGAAAATAATGGCACGATACACAAAAAATTAGAAATTGGCACGAAAAACTGAGACAGTGACATGAAAAAAAATGACTCTGCGTTTAAAATCATGAACACACATGGAGAATTACGTGCAACAGAAGTCAAATTAAGTGAAAATCAAGAGATGTTTGTCATCCACAAGAGCTCAGTAATTATCATGTGATAAATTCCATTCAGTATCTAGGATCCCTGATGGTTTTTATAGGCACAAAGTTGGGGTTCTGTGCACGTGAAAAGTGGGTTACTTGTAACTTCATTATTTTATGTGCACCTTCATAGTTTTACAGGCCAATGAAGTGTTTTGTGCTCACCGACCTCAGGAGATGTGACATCTTGGTGTTTCCCTTAGAATTTGACCATCATGTTCCCTAAAAGATTATATTTTGAGGGGGGGGGGAATTTATACATGCGAAAATGTGCTTAAGTCCTAAGGAAGGAAGTTACGGATAAAATGAAGTGATATTTTGACTCAGCGATCAATTTCATGTTGAATGGAAGGGCCACATAAAAAAACAACAGGCCGCACAAAAAATTCCTCTCCCTTTTGAAAAAACACGGAATCTAAAGAAGCTTTTCATGCGGGTGTGAAAACTTGCACGCAGCCGACACCGAGCACAGAATCTTCCATGCTGCCGACACTGGGCGTGGAATCATTTGTGTCGCCGACACTAGCCTAGATTTTTCGGCACTGATCAAATTCTAAGTGGACCCATTGACCTTGAGTACCTATAAATAGAAGGACACCCCTTCAACTTCCAATGGTTAAAGGATCTGAATCATCTCGTCTGCGCAAAATCTACCTCTCTCATGTGAAAAAGATGACTTCCAAGTACGAGATTTTCTGCGATAGGTCTCCCAAGAGTCCGCCTTCACATGGGACCACTCTGTCTTGACCCTCGACCAAGTCCCTAAAAGTCAGACCCCTTTCACACAATCTCTTCTCCTTGCATGAAAAACCTCGGGAATTCCTTGTGCACAATCCCTTCTCTATGTGCACAAATCCTCAATAATTCCTTGTGCGCAACTCCTTCTCCCTACATGAAAAACCTCGTCCACCTTTTGTGTGAAAAAATCCTCAATTACACACACTCGACATTTTACGCGTAGCTGTTCCAATTGCGCACAAACCCCTCCTATTACACGCAAACCTCCACATCTGCTCGCCTCGACCTTTTCTGCACAGCTGCTCCATTTTCGGTCAAGCCTCCCTCCTTGTGTATAATCTTTCACTTTGATGTCCCTATTTCAGACATCATCTTCGGGCACTTCTTACGCCCAAAACATCTACGGTACAAACCCTTATCCCGTACAACCCTCTAGGTTTGTATGAAGAGACTTCAAAGTCCCTTGGGTGGTGCTTCTCATTGCACTACTTCACCTCATGATTCTTATCATAGGCACGCTAATAGCTATTTCTTCTTCGCATAGTCACGCTAACGTGGACCCCTCAATGGATCACTCCATAACACCACATTACCATGACATTTTTGGTGACTTTTCTTCACCAAGGGTCAAATTGTTCCAGTTATGTAATTTCTAGGGGTGTGAAGAGAAGCCACATCGTCCGAGCTGCAGGGTGTTAAATTTCCAAGCACTATCGTCCTCAGCACATGACGTTAAACTGTGACCCCTCCATGTGCATCATACATGGGGTGCCCCATCTCAAACATTCTCTACACCCACTGGACTCTATAGTAGTGAGATCATTCCTAACATGGAATGAGATCCTCTTTATTGGAGAGGCGTCTATCCATAGGGGAAGGGAAACCACCTAGGTGTAAGCCCCATATCCTTTCTTGCGGGAGGTAGCATCCCTACTCCTCCCATCTTCTTTCTAGACAAAGACAAGAGACGGGGGGATGGGCACCAGATCCCTCCTTTATTTGATGCTAAATACTTCTCCCTTTGGGCTTCGTCACCACCGAGCCTCCACCCTAGAGTAAGTCCCAATCTCCATCTCCCTGGGCTGTGAACCTTGCATAATCCCTTGTTTACTATTTGGGATGCTAACCATGGGTAAACCCCTATTTCCATTTGGGGTTGCTAACCACGTGTAAGATCCACTCCACTTACAATGGATGCACCTTGCATAGTGTGATTTTTAGGCCTTTTCTGCCTCTTGTTTCTCACACTGAGTGTCAATCATGTGGTCTTAGTGTAGTCCATCGACCATGACATCCTCCACGGGCATCCGAGAGTGTAAGCCCCAAACATCAACCCGAACTATTTGAACTTTTATCCTTGTCAATGTAAGGTACGTAGGAATACTCCCTGAGGTTCAAGACCAACACCCATTGGTCCCAACCATCTTCATGTCGGCTCACCAAACACCATCCCAAACTACATGGACTTTGATCCTTGCCAAGGAATGGTACGTAGGAATCCTCCCTGAGGTTCAAGCCCAACACCCATTGGTCAAAACCATATTCACATCAGCTCACTAAACACCATCCCAAACTCTATGGGCTTTGATCCTTGCCATGGAAAGGTACGTATGAAGCCTCTCTGAGGTTCAAGCCTAAAAACCATTGGTCTCGACCATATTCACGTCAGCTCACCAAACACCATCCTAAACTATGTGGACTTTAATCCTTGCCAAGGAAAGGTATGTAAGAGGTCTCTTTGAATTTCAATCCCAACAACCATTGGTCTCGACCACTCCATGTCAGTACACCCCTGTCCTGCATGACATTAAATTATGCACCCCTTTTGTCCTTCATGACACTAAACTGGCCCCCAATCAGCGATAATCCATTACAACCCCAATCAGCGGTAAGTCATTGTCGACCCCAATCAATGGTAATCCATTTTCAACCCCAGTCAATGGTAATCTATCATGTTCCCCAGTCTATGGTAATTTTTTGTAGCCCCCTTTTTTGGGACCCACATCTCTGGTCCGCCCCCATGGTGTTAGACCAACCCTGAGCTGCTAGCCATGGGTTTGCCCTAGTATATCATGTGGTTTCTATCCTCTGTGCACACCCTGATCCTATATCCCATCCTGAACTATGTGGACTTTGATTCCCTACCACAGGGATTCGTAGAGTGTCTCTTAGAGGCTCAATCCCAACATCACTGTCGCCCTCAAGTCGACTCCATTTCATTCTTCATCAACTCTCAACCCTCCATCATCCATCCTGATTCTTAACCGGGCTGCCACATCCCAGTGGGATCCCGCCACCTAATTTTCCATTCCCTTTAGAAACAACAGGGTAACTAAACACGTGTTAGACCCAACATTAGTGTTCCCTCTAGGAGTTTCACCCATCTGATACACTCTAGTCAGTGTTTCGATTAGTTCAATCTATCCCTGTTAGATGTTAAACCTGCGTCACACCATGTGTTAAACATGGTAAGCTGAGGAAAACCTCAGAGACATGCCTATGGAATATAATTTCCCGCATTTAATGTGGGATTTTTTGAGCTTCCACGCCCTTGAGAATCCATATAATAAGGTAAATAAACCCAAACACACTTGTGTTCCATCGTCCAGACATGCCAGTGATGTCCAACATGACTACTCCCCCGACTGAAGGTTGCTGCCCTAACCAGACCCCTTGGAATGTCCTGACAGAAGTAGTGTAATTAACCGGCATCCAGGAAGATATGGAACAGGGAAGAGTTTCATGAAAACCGTCTTAATCTAAAAGGGAGACTCGAACTAGGTGACGAGTTCTGAGGAGGAATCCATAGAAGGAAGAACCGACATCACATCATCCCATTTTGATCAAGGAATAAACATCCCTGAATAAGATATATATGCTGCCCACCTTTGGAAAGTGAGAATTTGGGGAAACATCTAGTGCATCCTCTCCATCCTGAAACAGATGGATATACACACCCCAATGAAAGCATCAAAAATAGCTCTGGATTCCCCTACTAACAGGTAAGGCACCATGCCACATTGTCCGCAACTTCATTTTTTATTCCGAGCCAATAAAAATGTCTATGGAGATCACGATACATCTTGGTAAAACTAGGATGCACTACCCATTCTGATGTATGGAAATCATGCATCAACTCTTCCCACATGTATACTGGCATAACCACATGACCATGAACATAAACAACCACGTCCACACTGACATCCCAACTAAAAGTTTCTTCCCACCATTAAGTATTTCCTTCATGGACAAACATTCAGGATCATCGAGATGAATTTACCTAACTCGACCCAAAATTGTTGAATAAAGCTTCATGGAAGTAAGAGTAACCTAACTGTTTCCTCCTACACCTCTAGGTGAATCTCCATGAAGAAATCCATTACCTTCCACTCAGTGGTGGATTCCTGAACCACCTGGTTCTGAGCCTTCCTACTCAAAGCATCACCAACACTGTTCCCTTTCCCCAGTGTATATACCATATAAAAGTAGAAATACTAGAGATACCCAACCCATATTATTTGTCAAAGATTCAAATCCCGCTGCGAAAAGATATACTTTATCCTCTTTTGATCGGCATACACCATAAACCATTACCCCAACAAGTATTTCCTCTATCACTTTAAAGAACATGCTGCTGTAACAAAATCAAGATCATGATTGGGGTAATTCTGCTCATGGGGTCTCAATTTCCTCAACCCATAAGCCACCATCGACTCATCTTGCATTAACATAGCCCCAAGACCGATACCAGACACATCAAAAAATATGACATACATCCTACTTGGATTAGGTAAGATCAAGATTGATGCAGTCGTCAATCACTTTTTCAACTCTTGAAAGGAATTCATACAAGCCTCAGACCACTAAAGCCTGATTGCCTTCTTGGTCAAGACAGAAAGTGGTTCTACTAAGCGAGATAAATCCTGGATGAACCTCAAGTAATACCTGACCAAACCCAGAAAACTCCGAACATTCGAAATACTCTATGGCTGCTCCCAAGACACAACATCCTGCACTTTCTCTGGATCCACTAACAAACCTGCATCAAAGATTATGTGACCCATAAAATGAACTTATACAATCTAGAATTGACACTTTGACTGCTTGAGGTATAGTAAATGATATCTTAGTGTACTTAGAATGATTTCCTGATGTTGGACATGATTGACATGAGTTTTCGAGTACACCAAGATGTTTCCAACAAATATAACTACAAACTGATCTATATAAGGATTAAAGATTTAGTTTATAAAATCCATGAAAACTACTGATGCATTCGTCAAGCCGAAAGGCATCACAAAAAACTCAAACAACCCGTATCGACTCCTAAGAGGAGTCAGGGGTACGTCAGAAGGCCTCACCCTCAACTGGATATAACCTGATCATAGATCAATCTTAGAAAACACTGATTCACTCCTCATCTGATCAAAAAGGTCATCAATTCTAGGAAGAGGGTACTGATTTTTCACTTTCATCTAATTTAACTTCTGATAATCAAAAAACATCCTTAATGACCCATCAGCCTTCTTTGAAAAAATCACAGAAGATCTCCAAGGAGACGTATCAGGTCATATAAAACACTTACACTCGAACTCCTCATGATTAACCTTTAACTCATGGAGTTATTCTGGTGCCGTTCAGTATCATGGAATAGAAACTGGCTCCTCTCCTGGAAGCAACTCAATCGAGAACTCAACATCCCTCTCAGGTGGAAACACCAAGAAATCCTTAGGAAACACATCCTGAAACTTACCCACTAATAAAGTGAAGACGGGCTATTCCACTCTTTCATCATCTAGAACAAGGCATGATACTTGAGCTATGAGCCTACCCAATGGCTGACAAAATGGTCATACACGACCTACTCAAAAATCCCACTCTCCGTGATGGACATAAGCATCACCCTCAAGTGACTTGAATGATTCCATGTGATGGTAACCTTCTATGTGCGCTCGATAAAACACCAACCAGTCTATACCCAAGATCAAGTATAATATAGAAATATAGATAATGAACATGTCCCATGGGAAACCATACCCACCAACTTCCAGAGCACATCCCTTACACAGTTTGATATCTTCCTTTCGCACCCCCAATAGAGTGTCATTCAACATAAACCAACACACACTCTACACAGGAAAACCCAAAACTTCCATAAACTGAGAAGAAATAAAATATTGTGTGTCACCAGTGTCAAAAAACACACTACCAAGTGTAGAATCTAAAAGAATCATACCTAGAATAGTCTAAGGTCCATCCTCTCCATTACCGGGTGCAGACTGAACTTCATGAAGCTGACTTGATCCTATACCCTCACCTCCAACCTGTGTGCCCTACACTGCATTTCCCTACTGACGTGGGTGATCCAGTCCCAAAGTTCCACGTCCGCTGCCCCTACCAGTACGGCTCATAAAGCTCCAACTACCTACCTGATATGGAGAAACGGATCCCTTACCTCCACTTTGCATCTTCTTGTCACCAACATTTTTTCTCACCTGCTAAGGGTTTCAGCAGAACCTTTTCACATGTTCCAATATGCCACACGATCATCACTCAACTAGAGGTCGAGGTCCCTAGCCATGCATGTGCCCTGGCCTGCCATACTGATAGTAGAAGATATGATCACCATCATGGGAGGCTGACCCTCTTTTTTGACAACCTTGCTCACTTTCACCCTACTAAAAACATCCAAAACAACACTTTCAGCCCTCGAAAGATGCACCACTTGTCCATCCAGCTGGCACGACAAGCCCACTACTTGAATCACCATTCAGGTTACCTTTTGAGTTCAATGCTTTATCCAATACCTTTGTACACGTCTTCAAGTGGAATATATTCACCTGAGTCCTGATCTTGTGTCTCATCCCATCCTAGAAACGCCTAGTATGTGTTGTCTCATCCCTTCCAACACTGGAACAAAGCGTCACATGTTAGTGAAGCGACCAACAAACTCTATCACCAACATTGATCTCTGAGTAAGGCTCATAAACTCTATAGCCCACTCTTTCCTCAAAATATCTGGGAAAAAATACTCCAGAAAATTTTCCTAGAAATCTTTCCATAACATCCCCTCGACCTACTCCGTCTGATCCTAGATGTCCCACAAACGCTTTTCCTGGCCCCGCAACATATAAGAAGACAACTTGACTTGCTTCTTAATAAGAGTCTCCAAAAGATCATGTATTGTCTGGACAGACTCTATCCAGAACTCTACTCCCTCTGGCCCACCCTCTCTAGTAAAGTTTGGAGGGTGCTGCAGTCGAAAATCCTTGGTCAGGTCAAACAAACTCGGTGCAACCAACCCTTGGCCTCAATCCATAATATGCATAAAATGAGCCAAGTTCTCTCAGAACTGATCTTCTCTACTTTCCTGAATCAGAAAATTCTCTTGCTCCTCTACAGGAGGAGTGTTCTCAGAAATATATTATTATTTCCCAACTAGCGCTCAACATTGTGGTGGAATTTCTCTATATTTTTAAATAGAAGGTTTAGAACACACAACATAAAACATTCACAACATCATAACAAAAAGGATCTACACCGGCCCCAACAACCCACCATATAGACACCATCCCAACAAAACATAGCATTCTGAAACATCTCCCGGACCATCCCTACCATGGGCTATGGTCCATACACATTAAACAAAAATACATCACCATACGACTCGCACAACATGTTAATAACAACATTTTCAATTCATTACAACCTTTAATTACACACATTTCATTAATCATCAATTATAATTATTTTATATTCACCACTTTCATTGTTTCATTTACGAAATTTTCCCTTTTCAATTATCAATATGTGGGGTGAATTCTATCTGCCATGCCTCACACACCCAAATTGTGTGTTCCTACCATGATGCATGTCACCTATCTCTCTACGTTCCTACAATAATGCATGAAAGAACAAACTCATTCCATTAAGGCCATGATCCAAATATCATAAAACCATCACATCAAACAACATGTGCATCGCCCAATGGTGAAATATCATCAATAGTAACATCGCACAATCAAGAACCATAGTTCCCACCCTGAGTGACTTTGGTTATCCCTAGTACATGGGTTAACTACTCCCAAGCACGAGCTCATTACAAAGCCCTGACATATCATAACTCGCATCTACCATCCCAAATAACAAAATTTCAGAGAAGGAGAATAAATACCTCCTCTAATACCACTTTTTAATGTCCCCGACCTTAAATCCTCTAAACTGGTGCTTTGATTCAGGTGGTTACATGACCTTAAATGTGCCTCCCCATACGCCAAAGGTTTCCGACTTGCAGCGGGGGTCCAAATATTCAATTGGGGAGATTATACCCCCTTTTATCAGAGTAATCCACAAAAGAAGATAAAAAATTGTGGAATAATAACCAATAATAATAGAGCATGTCTAAAAACCCATTACCCAAATGGGGTACAACCATGTCCAATAGTAAATATGCCTTGCCATACTATAAGTGAAAAAGTGAACAAAACCAAAAATAAAGACAAACTTCAAAAACCCCCCAAAATGGTCCCAACACCATGTCTGAGTCCTCCACCACCCACACCTGTGCTGATCGAACTACCTAGAAAGGGCCTTTTTCTTTCTCCTGACCTGCAAACAAGATGTTTTCTTGGGTACCCAATAGCGGCCAGAGTAGGGTGTGAGTACAACTTAGTAGGCCACCGCCATCGATATCTAAAAAATATACCATATAAAAAATTGTGAATGAAAAATGGAAATGAATAATAATTGAAAAAAGAAAAGATTAAGTTCCTTAACAAGTTTAGGTCCATTTACAACATTTATTACCGATTTCTTATCTTACCATTTCGACCCTTTTCCCATTACATACCATTTCCAATTCATTTCACATGGGTTCGTCAAACACAACAAGTTACACGGGCTTAGAGTACACAAACACATTCATGAAGATAAACACATTGTTATCCAATCTCACTAGAACTAACTTCCTCATGTGAACCATATACTCACCTCAAAGCCTCAGTCCTCTTCCCTAACCCGTGAATTAGGGGTGGAGTTTAGAGCCTCATTCCAACTTTACTCGTGGGTGTAGAACCTCAAGTCAATACCCCACTCTACCAATCCAGGTGCACATGATATACATATATATATCTAGTAACCATTCACTCTACATCATAACCATTTCGCAAGTCAAAAATAAATCATAACAATAACATAAGAGTTAATACCATACCTTAACCCATTAACACATTTACCACATTTCACATCATTTACCCACATAGCCTGATTTCCATTTTTATTATGATTATCTCTATAATAATTCGTTCATTTTGCCTATCTCACTATGATTCATTTATTTTTACTAACTCAATATGCTTCATTACCAGGATCATAATCCATTTCATTAGGGTCTTTACTAATTTCTATGTTAACCTAATATCACTTAGGTTATTACTACACCTAGGTGAATCACAGATCTTCTACTTTAATAAAATCAAACACGTAAACTTTTTTATCAAGGCTCTACATAACTACACAACAATCTCACTTGTTCTTTACAAATCCCTAGGTCTGAGAGATTGGGAACACCCCATGGGTGGCCCTAGATTAGTCTCATGACCCTCGACACATCCCATGGGGATAGTGAGGGTTTTCATTTACCTTATTAATAACTATTTTACCAAAACATTCCAAGGGTGATCACAACATATCAAGAGACACCCAAGAACAAAACCACACAAGCACAAATCCACAAATAAACCATGGGATATAACTTGTATACCATGTAACTTGATTTCAAAGGTGAACACACTCTCAATCGAGCCCTTAGATTCCTATTCAACCAACCATTGAAGGTTAAACTTAATTCACACCCAAAGAGTAGGGTTTTAGAGCTTAGGAAAGAGAGGAGAAGAAGATATAACCCCTAACTCAAAAGAGTAGAAATGATGGGATTAGCCTTACTTGAAGCATCGATCTGCAACCAATGACACCGAAAATTCCTTATAAACAAGATATATCGATATCTTGGAGATATTGGGAGATTTGGTTTGTTCTTAGGTTGAAGACAGTAGAAATGGGAGGAAATCTTGAGTTGTGTATTAAAATACCAGAGAGGAAAAATTGTAAATTTTTAAAAGTTTCTGGGTCGCATGGTTTACCAGCACGGTTTTCCAAACCCTACACAAACTGTGCAGAGGCCACTGTCTAAAAACCCACCTACTTCATGGTTTTTTTGGATTTCCACAAAATTAGCACTAACCATGAATAGACTGTGTGGCCTACCCAACCCCATTTTCTCCATTTTCATGTCCTGAACCCTCAGAACACCCCTGAGCCTCCATAAAGGCTTGGGTTAACACTTAATTAACCAAAAAAGGAATTACAAAAAATGAGAGTATACCTTTCCATGATTTGGGATCTTACATCAATGAACTTATATAGAGGAATTTTTTTATAATGGACTAATTAAATTTTTGGAATAGCTCTACCATGTCCCCAGAGGAACATGATATATGTGTTTCCTCCCTCAATAGACACCATGATTTCATTACATATCATTATATAAAAATTCTTATATTGGATCCTAAGGTGGGGACCCATAATTTGGGGTTTCCAGATGACCAATAAGTCTTTAAAATAGGTATCCAAGATGATGCACCCAACCCATTATACTGATTTAAATGTTTAATTTGATAGGATCACTAAGGAAAAATTAATTTAGTGACTTAAATACCTGAAAGTACATGTTAATACTATTCTCATAAAGAAAAATAAAGTGATAATCCATTTCTACATAAATTTTAGGGATCTCATTTAACACTTCCTAACGTTTGACATTACAGTCCCTGTCATGGAATTACTGCTCATTGAGATCGCTAGTTTCTAGGACCTATATTTTATGGATGTGTATTAAATATATAACCAGATATGTATGGACAAATATGATGGGTAAGCCACAACCTTTAGGGTACCCAAGTGGTATATTTATATCAAGTGGTTTAATTGGACTTTAAAAATTATAGCACTAGATACTAACACTCCATACACCACATCTTCAATCCCCTACTATTGATGGTTTTGCAATTCTATGTTATGAATATTCTGGTCAAGTATCGAATACTCTTTTATCATCTTGAAAATTTTATGAGATTTTTAATTAATATATGGAAACATAACTTGATGATTAACTTATTGAAATATTATTTTAGGGTAACATCATGAAAATTTATTGGAATCATTACATGACATCTTGGTATTAATGTCGATGTAGATAATCCACAATAAATCATTGATATACTATCCTATAAAATATCAATGAGATGGGGTGACATTAGATTCATTTACCTTATATCATATGCTTCATTACCAGTCTTACCAACAAATGTTTTCCTTTTATGAATCTAGTGAAGAAATGAGTTACTTATTATTGGAAGGAAGATTTCTGAAATCAATAAACGTTGTCAAACAGTTTATTTTTTTCTAACTAGTGTTAATGCATCCCATAGAAATAAAACCTCTCATATTCTATGTGAAAACCCTATAAACATCACTCACCACACTCCATGTAATGATAAATGATACAGGCAATGATAAAAGTCTCTAATATTTCATTAGAACTATGGTGGATCCTAAAATTTGATACATAGAGAGTGGGAAATACTATCTTGTGTTTTAGTATAAAAGATAAGGCAATATGTATAGAATCATGATTTTATCTAATATCTCATGTATACTCACGATGATATATCCTTGGTTTCCTGATGTCAACCAAGCATCTAACATGATGTGTTGTCATTCTATAAAAGTCTGACATCTGTTTCTTATCTCAAAAGTTGAATAAAGGGATGGTGTAAGATGATTTACCCCTTAAATACACGATTTCGTACAATTCACTACTGAATAAAATTCTCCCTAATGAAGTGGTTTTCTCAACATATTATACTGTGAAAATTTGAGAGATATACTTTGATGGTACTTCTAGAATCCCGACATAAAGATGAATTGAAAAGATGAAGTATAAATGGGGTGGATTGAGAATTATACTCATCTCCCCATCTGTAACAGTTCATCAATACTCTTTCCTTATATTATAGGGATGAACGAATATTGTGACAGGATACCATGACATCATTTTAAGTTTTGAATTATCCTTATATACACCAGTGAACTAAAATAATAATAAAGGTAAATTAGATTTGGTAATCATGAACATCAATGGTGAATACATAATTAAAAATGATTAATTTATCTTATTTCTTAAGTATGTTTGAGGGGTGGTGGATAAATTCCCCCATTAGAATGAACTATCTCACAGCACATGTTCACAAAATATCTAACATGATGCATTAGATAATGTTTCCACAACCTTTTTATATCCAGACAGAGAAGAGACAATCATTCACTTCTCAAACTATAGGGTTGTCTCTCAATTTATCAATAATTATAAAGGGTAAATAGATGAATTTAATTCCACCCCTGATCAAGGATATACCATAAACTCACTAACTGATATAGAAATTTGATAATTTTTTACCAATAATGCACCACGTCCAAATTGGGATTCTTCTGTTAGTTTAATCAATTAACGTAGTTTTCTAGATAATGGTTGTAAATTTAATCCTCTATAACATACCTAATTCCAAGAATTTACTCTACAAATTATTATTTGATATAGTCATCTTTAGATGCATTAAAGGAGGGTAGACCCTCACTGTAATAATGTATGTCCACAATGGAACCTATGGTGCTCAATAGATATGGGATAAGATGTTCCATAAAATGAATATACATGTATACATTTAGCCAACAATGATGCAAGATTGTTTAGAATTCACGAGGAAATTAAATTCTTGTCAAATACATGCTCATTTCATCTATTAACCCTGAGATCGATTTCACACAGTAAGATATATTTTTCTATTTTCCATCTGGGGAATCAATGTTGGGGGGTGATATCCCCCAACCACATCCAAGTTGTTCATATATATCCTTACTACCAAAGAATTTTTCTCTAAGTTTAATGAGGCTGTATTCATTAATATATCCTGTAAACAGGTTCTCCTAACTTTCAATAAGACTAATATTATTATCATATTCGGCATCCATCACACAATATTGATATACAAAATCACTAATTCATACTCTACTGAGTTGAGAATGTTTTATCAAGAATACCAAACTCAATTAGACCACTCATCCCACTACCCTACAATGACAGATGTATAGATATAGGATTTAAATAAAAACCTACCTAATATACTCTAGATTATTTTAGAAAAGGAAAATAACTATTTTCTAGGTAAACCCCAACATGATATGTGGGTATATCACACTACAAACCACATCACTGCACAACAAACACCATATTCACTGGTATATGAGACAACTACATTATTCCAATTGAATTACATCTACCCTCAATTCACATTTCTATCTACAATTATTAATATTAAGATTATTACTCTTAGATTCTATAATATGAGATAGAAATAATTGATAATAAAATTTTGGGCACAATGCATAACCATAAAATCTATAAGAACGAAGTTTCATGAAAATTTTAAAAGATGGTTTATCTCTACCCATTACTCCAAATAGATATGTTATTGGCTCTATGAACTCTTATGATACCTATTAATAAACCCCTAAAGTTGATGCTAAAATGGGATATAGTACACACTATACACATGGACTAATCAAATATATCATATTAAATGATCATAATGGATGGATAGAATATCATTACATTCATGAATATAATATTTAATAAGAAATAATTTTCATATCTTAATAAAAAATTTATTTCAACCTCACTAAAAGATGTTAAACTACATTTTAAATATTCATTCAGAGTTTATTTAAATTTATTTACATAGGTCTTTATCGTATGACCCAAAACTATAAAACATATGAGTCCTTTTCATATAAAATTAAAATACTCTGCATATGTTCTACCAGACATAAACATTTATATTGATTATAATGCTCTGTTTGTCAACCCATTCCTTCATACTTGAGAGATATATCCATGTAGGAATTCTCAGTATATGATCCCATCCTATATTAATTAGTCTATACTAATATAAAATTTCATCAATATATAAGAGTTAAGTGTGGCATTATTATTTTTATCTTGGGATATGTAGTGATGCTTGAAATTTCTATCCTAGTACCAAACATAAATTTCGCTAACACTTTGGTTGTGCTTTTCTGGTGACACCATTACTTATTTGTAATGGGTATCATCTTTCCATCTCTCACTAGGGTGCCAATACATTTACCTCCTTCTCTTTTATATGAACTAGATCTTTATAGAGATACATTCATGTAAGAATAATGTGTAGCTTGATACCCATGAATTGGGATACATAGTGATTCCTAAAGGTGACCTAAATAAAATATACCTAAATATTTCTTCATTTTAGATGAATATTCAACACAAATCATTACAATACATGACAGAGGAATGTAAAGGTCTAGTATCTTTAGAGACCAAATAACTAATTTTCTTATTTCATAAAATTTCTTCCACATTTCAATAATTCTTTCTCTTATTGTACCCTTATTAAAAATTTCATACATAATACCTTTCATCATTACTAGGGGAAGAAGTAAACATACCAAATAGTGAGAACATATACTCAGTAAGGGTAAACATATGAGATATCAAAAAAAGACCATAAGTAATCATAAGCACAAGGGTATGAAAATATGATCATAACATAAGAAACTCAAACCTAATAAATCAATGATCCTTAATCGTGAATCATAGAATAAGGGTTATTCTATCAAAAGACATATTCATAAGATTGTGCAATCATCAATATCCAATCATGATCCATGAGAAAATATCATAAGCATAAGGAATAATATTGTGGGAAAACATAATCATATAAAATCATTTCCTTGATCAAGGATCACTTCCAACACTATAATCAAGGTTTCTGTTCAATCATCATTCCATAATTTCCTTAGTCAGGGTTTACTCAAAAGATAATCATATTGGAGAGAGTCCCTTAGTAAATTGGGTTCACTCCCCATTTCAGTCATTATTATCTCAAGAGATATCCATTTTTACCCAATGAATTAAAGGGTTATATATTTCTAGACCCACCCATCACATAATGAAAATCATAAATATTTGTTCCATAAGATCATAAAACATTAATCATATCATAAAAGCATAACTCATGGAAATAAATAGTTTTTCAAAACATCGCTTCATCACATAATCAATATTCACCCAGAGAAATAAATTGTATGGTATCCTAAGATAATACATCATTTCATCATGGATTAATTAACCAATTAGAGAAAATGGGTTTCATATAATCATTATAAGGTCATAATCATCATAATTTAACTAGTAAAGAAGATGTATCTATAAGAACATATCCCCAATGAATCATAAAAAATAATAATGGATGATTACATCGATGAAAAATTTCTTGTATAAAATCAATTTAAATACTATTTGAAAATCAAGAGAGGGCATACCTTTTATTGGAAAATTTTAAAAAAGTATTACATTAATTTTGAGACATATATTTTCTTTTAAAATGATTATATAATATTTTAATGGAGGATTTAATGAAAATATTGGTCATAACCATGATAATATATCATTTTGTGGTGAGATTTAAAATAAATATTCTATTAAAATTCTTAGTAAAAATCTAAAACTATCTCATTATAAAAATGAAAAAATATTATTTATAAAAAAATTATATTAAATAAAAATGGAAAAAAATGGATTAAACAAATGTATAATGGTAAAAAGAGTCTTGAAAATTTTTTATAAAATACTGGTGTGGATGAAAATGTTTTTTTGATATAATACAAAAAAAGTTGGTTTTTATTTGAAACATCCTTTTAGACATTTGAGTATCTATGGAAAAAAACAATAAATGTAAAAAAATTACTCTCCAGAAATAATTATAGGAGATGAAAATATATGGGTTTTAATATATAAGTATCATATAATTTCCATCAAAATGAATTCAATCATAAAAAATCCAAATTAAATTGATATTGAAACATAAATCCCAAACCTTCAGTCCGAAATTATTCATAAGCACCCTGACCTCCTATTTGATAAATATATATTTGTTATATATATATATATATTCAAAAAATATATTAATAAATATATTACTATATATCATACATTTATAATTTTAAATTATGTTTTTATTAATAATTTTTTATTTAAACGAACAATCACATGGAAATTGGTCTGTTTTTAATGCATATTTTGGTTTGATGGCTTTGGTACTTGAACCATGGTCATGGTGTTATATAATCCAAAATATTATTCCTTAAATAAGGATAATATTAATTAATCATATAAAATTTTATAATTATTTATATAAATTGGTGATGAAAAATTAAATGCATTACCTTGTTGAGGTGGTAGTTGATATGTATATATGAGCAGCATTATCATTTTCTAACGGTTGGAAAAGTAACAAGATAGCTAATATATTATGATTATAGAAGTATAATCATGTCATAAATACATATTTAATCATTAAATCTAGTAAAATAATCATCCATGGATTATGGATATGGACAATTTATCATTTTTTCAAGTGTATGTTGTAGTTCACACCTACACACGAAATATAATTTCATTTCCCAGTTGATGGAATGAAGGTGAAAATGGGTCCCCAATTATAAAAATAACATATTATTATATTAATGATATTTTATAAATCTTTTTATGATGGATACAACATATTTACATGATGTAAAAAATTAACATAACTTGAAAATGACTGGTAAGAACATATACCTCGTTTTTTTAGAAACCTCCTTTTAATATATTCTTAAGGACTCTTGGTTTGGTATTTTAAGAAGATAAATACTTGCGGGAAATTTAATAAAAATTTTATAATATTAATGGGTATGATATGATAGATCTATAAGTCTCATGAAGTGTTATGAAGATAGGATAGGTCTTTTCCTTTTATAATATAGGGATAAAACACACCTAGAATTTGTCAAAATATTAAAATCTAATAATGTATTACTCAAACCATGTGGCTCCAAATTAAACTATTTTAAATGGGAGGAGGATATTGTTATGAAATATAGAGATAAAAAAGGATGTAGATAAGTTTTTATGTAATTTTAACTCTTTTATGTTATGTGTAATGCCTTTGTTAATCCATTTTATCCTTTATCATAGTATTGATTTTTTACCCTATTTACTATTCCAAAAGACCAAAAATGAATGTGAAATATTAAAAAATTATAGAAATACTGATTCCAAATAAGGATTAAATTTATTAAAATTAAATTTGTTTAAGTTTATGATTGTAATTAAAAAACTAACCCATAAAGTGGGATGAAAAATGGTTATTAAAAATATGTGTTTCTAAACCACCAAATGAAGTTATGAAAAAATCAAGTGTAATTTTGATAACTATAAAATTAATTGAAATATTTATAATTAAAGTATACTTATGTTAATTTTTTATAAAATTAAAAACATAATGGTACTTTTTAATTAATTCATTTATTAAAAAAATTATTTTTTTTCAAAAATCTACATTTGTCATTATTCCCATAAAATTAAATCTTTCTAAAAAAATTAGAAACAATTCACCCTAAGAAAAAACTAACATGATGATTTACAAATTTATGTTCATTTCATTTAATAATGTTTAAAAATAATGATAGGAATTAGTTTTAATTTATATAATTTTTTTTAATAAAACTCATTTTTGAAGAAATTATATTTTTTAAGAAAAATTTGAATTTATAAACAATAGAGTAATTATTCATTATGAATTAACAATTATAAATGTTTTATAATGTGGTAAATCCTATTAATAATTTTCATTCTAATATATGGGATATAATATTATAATATATAAAAGATTTTTTATACTATATATTTCTTGTAAAATATTTTATCAAATACTTAGAGTTTATTTCAATATAAATATATATATATATATAATATTGGGGTATTAAATAAAACCCTCATAAAATAATTTATCTCATGATACACTATCAATATAATAAAATCAATAGAGGATACATATACCTCATCACATATTTATGTTCCCACATAACTTCATCAAATTTATATTTTCTCTATGAAACTTTTACTAGGAAAGTGGTCTCATTTTATAGAACTTTCTCTCTTTGGTTAAGAATCTCTTTTAGTTGTTACTCATTATAGAGATATCTATCTAATGGTATGACCATTTAATTTATTTCTTTTGAATAATTCTGGATTTACTTCTTTATCAGAGATACATGTAACACATTGTGAATTTGAAAGAGATTTAGAAAAAGTGTCAAGTGGTAAATAACCATCATGTCACAATCAATAATATTAAAGTGACCAATATATATAGGTAACAAAAATCCCTTAATGATGAATATCAAAAACTTATTCTAATTATATATTCATTGGAATACATTTTCCCCAATTACATTATTTCTCTAGATTTATCCTAATATTTTGGCATTATACACTTCCTTCCATTGATATCTTTATATTGGTCTATCTAAATTCTCGAGTGAAAGAAATTATTTTAATAAAAAATGACCAAAGAATAGTGTTGATTCCAAACACATTTTAAATCCACATAACATGATTTCAAAAAACATTCTAGAGTTTTAATGGTCCTCTTAGATTTGATATCTTATTGAGGATGATATGTTGTGATAAAGTTCAGCTCCATATTGAAATATTTTTGAATACTTTTCCCAAACTATGAGGTAAACCTCAAATCCCAAAAAGATATAATAATATTTTGAACTCCATACAACCTTATGAATCCATTAATTTATATTATAGAAATTTTATCAAGAGATAAATAATTATTAATTGCAATTAAATGTTCTTAATTTATAAAGTGATTTACTAAAACCCCAATAGAAATTGTTTTTTATTTTTTGGGTTTTACGATGTTGAAATACAATGCAATGTTTTCCCATTTGAATTATGATATGGATAATGTTTTTAACATACCATTATAATAATATCTCTTATACATAAATTACTGATGTATGAGGTATAGAGATACATACTCTACAATTTCCCTTTTAATGTTATCTCACCAGATATACTCTTTCAGATCTCTATACATCTTCATACATCTATGAAAAATAGGGAATGATAAAATATGATATTTTTCCAATAACACCTTTTGTATATTTGGTATTTATGAGACCCTAAATTTGTTCTTTAACACTATTATTCTATAATAATCATGATTGAACTCCAAAACATTCTTCACCTTCTTTTTTCAGTTCCACGCCTTCATTTTGTGCCTCTTTAATCTTCGCATGGGTTGATGGTTTAATAATCATCAAAGAGAGATAATATATCTCTATATTAATTGTGATTTTAAAGTCCATATACTAAAAATCCATAATTTTTTTATCTATTTCAATCCAAGTCATGGAAAACTATCATGAACTTTTTAACTCAGAGCATCATCAACCTTATTTTCATTCTCTGTGTGGTAGTGTATTGAGAATTCATAATCATTAATCAATTCTAAACATATCCTATAGTTAATATGAATATATATATATATATATATTATGATTATATAATATATATATATATATATCACACCTTTTTCCATAAATATAATTCCACAATATTTTTAATTAAAAAAATACCACTTAAATCTCCAAATTATGAGTTGATTTTCTTATAAATTTTCAATCGGTGCAAGTCATAAGCTATAAACATATCATTATACATGAGGATTAATCATGATCCCTTATTTTATGAATAATGATTGATCATAAATGTTTCTACAATACATGTTATCATGAGAAAAAGTGAATTGAATAACCTTCTGCTCAGCAACATGAACTTTTTCAAACATTCATTTGTATAGTGGAGCTTGAATCCCAATTGTTTCAACTAGGTTATTGGATTAGATATCCATGATAAGTACCTCATGAACTATAAATATTATACAACCAAACCAATTATTCTATATATCTTAGTCATTTTTTATTATCCTACCCATTTTTAAAAAATCTCTATCATTGAAGGATCGACCAATATAACCTCACTTAAGATTATATGTCAAAAGAATGAAACTTTTTTTAGATAAAATTCACACTTGTTCAATTTGGAATAAATATTATCCTTAAATAAGTACTCCAACACAATCTTTAAATGATCTTTATGTTCTTATTCTCTATTTTAGTATTTAATAATATCATCAATAATTAATAGCACAAAATAATCTAGCTAATATCTAAATACTCTATTCATTAGAACCATACTGTTGGTGATGGAATTGGTAAGTCCAAATAGAATCACTATAAATTAAAAATTAACATACATTTTATGAAGGTTTTATTAGGAATAACGTCCTTCCTGACCCTCAATTGATGATATCTATATTTAAGGTCAATCTTGGAAACTTATTGAGCACCGTGCTGTTTATTTGACATGTCATTGATACAAGGTAGGGGAATATTATTATTGATAGTGATCTTATTAAGTTATTTTTAATCAATGAAATGAATCATTGAACCATATTTCTTTTCCAAAATCAATGGTAACAAATTATGACATATTTACCCCTCACCAATATTGTCATGGTGTTGCTTCTTCAATTCCTAAAACTTTGATCAGGTCCATTCTATAGAAATTCATTTAAATAGTTGTAGAAATTGTTATGATTTCTATTGAAAATTTATCTTCAGAACTTGGGGGAAGACTAGTTAAGTCATAAATATATACATCATCATAATCATAAATAATGGGAATGTTCTCAATGTTGATTTTTTATCCAATATTTTGATAAAAATATCCATCATGAATTGGAAATAAGACGCATAAAATGAAAGTAACATCCATTGGATGTTCATATTCATACTCACATCGAATGAATGTAATAGGTTGATTCATAATAAAAAACAAGACTTACCTTACATATAAATTGATATGGGAACTATATAGGTACGTCTAATCCATTTCTAACACCACATAAAATTCAACTAGATAAAAATCATCATATTTAGAGGAAGAAATTTTCCATAAACTTTTATCGAAGAGGGGTTATAGACATGGGATGAAATAATCATACAATTAAGAATTGTTACTGCTAACAAAATATCTAATGGTTTAGGTTATGGTGTGATACCCTTATAAAAATAATAAGATATAAAGGAGTGGATAGATCCAAAATCAAATATAAATTTTTAGCTCTGGAGTGAAGGGTAAGTTTACCTATCACCGTACTGTTCTCATAACCCACTTCAACAATTGTGATCACATGAGATTTCAATTTTTCACTTGAATTAAGTGGTGTTTGAATCAAATTTTCATCATTAACCGTCAAATTAATGATTTTTTTATATTATTTCTATACTCATTTCAATTATATCATCATAGTTTGGGTGGAACATTTGGCCAAGATTTGTCATTTTTTCTTTTATTGACTAAAATATTCACATTACTTGAACTTTGTTTTGATCAATGGAATTATTTTCCATTGTCAAGACATTTACTAATCCCATAATAAATTATATATATGCTTCCATCCACACCTCTAACATAAATGAAGACTGATTTACATTCCTCTGTGGGTTTATTTTTATAATTTCCTTAATATTATATCTTTATCTTTTTTCCCAAAACCATGAGAACATTGAGTGTCTCTAATTTTATTTTTAAACATGAGATAGAACTAAATTATTTATTCATATCTATAAATTTATTTTGAAGCTAATTATTTCTATAGAGTAATTCCTAAGACACTAAATAATCATTTTTTTAGGTTTAATGACAAAACCAAATTCATACATAGTAAGTCTACAGAAATTTACCTCATAGTTTTTTTGGGAATTATCATCTATCTTATTTAGTCTTAATAATTCCCTTTAAATTTTTTTGGGAAGAGTTTGGTGTTTTTTTCGAAATATACATTATTAAACTATAACCATTTCATGGAGTAAATTTCCTTATATTTCCTCATATTCTTGACAACAATCCACCCTTGATCAGTATCAGCCTTTTAATGATACACAAAAAAATAACCAACACATGATTTAAGAATTAGATAATAGAAAATAAATTTTCAATGGTGTTTTTTGATTATTCAGAAATTAGTGTATTAGTTGATTGATAAAATAATTGGGATGTTACCTAATGAAAGACTCCATAATAAATTATTCAATCCTTTTCAATTTTAGATTCTGAACATGATTAATTTTACCATTCAAAGATTGAGAGAGTGTGGTGATCATAACAAAAAATATTTCTCATCCTAGCTCCCATTTCATTTGGTTGATCAAGAGAATGGTCATTGAATTTCTCATGAAATTTTTCATTAACATGAATTCTATGGCATCCCCCCATTTTATTACATAACTTCACATTGCATTTTGCATATAGAGGATCTTTAAAGTCTAGTGTCTTGGAAATCAGGAACAAAAAACACTTGAAAAAAACATAAGATATTCTTCTAAACCACTAGTAATGCTTCATCATAGGTTTATCCTATGTAAAATTAAATAATCTCATGTCTTGGAGACATATATCAGAGGAAAGGTTGAGCAGAAGGCCCAATTGGGTAAACAAGGGGATCAGTTTACTTGTTTAACAAAAAGAGCATGAATAACAACATAAAGACATGAGAAATAGAAGTATAGGCATATCATAATTAAAAGAAAATGGAACATAACTTGAATATGTGGATACAACATTTCATTTAGACATTCATGAAAATATCACCAAGGTTTATCCCTGAGGTGTCATAAAAATTACCAAGGTTATTCACCAAGGTATCATGAAACTTATCATCCCTAGAGATTAATTCTTTACCCAGTGCATTGGAGCGCTATCTGGGAGCACCCTCAATATGTATTCACTTTCATGTGAGACACATAGATCAAAATCAAAAATTTCATAAATAACCCTTAAAGAATAAAGAATTGAGTTTCATTTCAAAATTGTGACATTTTAAAAGTTCTTAAAAATAAGATCATTATATCATTTATAACCCATGGAACAGGAGTGAGGGTTATATGTATTTCCATTACAGAATAAAATATATAATTTCTATATATTTATGAAAAACCATATAAATTAAATAGTTCTGGGTATTCACATAAATAACCAAGATAATTTCTTGAGAGAAAGAGGTAGAAATTTTGAGACCATATTTTTGCAGCAAAATGACTATATAACATGGTTTTAGAAAATAATAAAAAGAGAGGATACAAGGGTAACCCAATCATAAATAACTAATATTAAAATATAAATACAGAATAACATGGATATTAGAACTTGGTATGGATATTTGAATGACATACCAGAAGAAAAGGAAACTTCAAAGGAAAGAGAAGATGCAATTTCTTTTATGAGAAATCTGGCAGCCTAACGGCATCACTTAAAAATTATGAAAACAAATTGATGAGAGAGGAAAGGGTCTACCAACAATTAGACATGAAATGGACAGTAATGATAACATATGAGAACATACCCTCAAAATAAATAGATGGATACTAGAAGATACAACATAAAGGAATTCATGAATTAACAGAGGAGGGTGAAGGGATCCCTTACCTTGAAGAGTAACTTCGAAAGCATGAAGGTCGGGATATTGGGAGGCTTTAGGGCACCTTGGGAGGACTCCTTGGGAGGTAAGGAGACCATAAATTCGTCAAGGATGATTTTGGAATGAAATGAATTAGGTAAATGGCTTGGTATTTATAGGAAAAGTGAGTGAATAAATTATTAATTACAAAGGGACAACTCATCGGTTGTGTTTTCAAAACCATGGGATTTCCCATGGTATTTCCCCATGGTATTGGACACTTTTAACGCCTCATAGAATATATCACTATTCATAGGTCGACGAGAAAGCTTACAACATTATTACATCATTAATGATGTCATTAAACACCGGAAACTCAAAACTGCATTTTTATTATTCACCGATAAATCAACTGTTTCAGAAAAATCCAAAACATTTATCCTAACCTAATATCGATGCTATGAATTTAAAAATTAAGTCCATTTTATGAAAATAATTTTCTAAATATTTTTAATTTAATTTTTAAATAAAATCATTAATTATTCCAAAAATACAACTTTAAAACTATAACTCATTTTGTAACACCTTAAAAAGTAATCAAGGTCCCATAAAAATATCAAATACCCATAAAACAATAAAGTAACAATTTATGATTAAAATTTATGAAAATAAATTTCCATTTTAAATTATTAAATTATTTATAAAAATTGTAAATAAAATTTTTATGGCGAACAAAAATTCCAAAACTTAAACTATGATCATTTTTTACGTTTAAGATGTCTAAAATGTATTTATACATTCCTGGGTGAAGTTTCTAGCATTTTGGTCAATTTACTATTCATTACTATTCATTACTATTCATAAGGGTATGTTACTATTCCAACATTACTATTCACTAAAAACCAAGTTGATCTTGTTAGATTCTAAATTTATCACTGATCACAACTATAGAAGACCGTTTTTTGAAAATCATTTCAAATTATTAATTATTTAATGAATAAAAAAATATTTTAAAATACCCTTTTTTCCCTAAATTCATCAATAATACACATCCTATATTTATCCGGATATTTTAAATTCACAAAATTTTCCATAATAAGATATAAAAATATTATTTATATAAAATGATTACAGAAAGCATCCAAGGTCTCGTTACATATCCCCTTATAACACTAGCATATGACCGAAGTGTAAGGTGTGCTATGGTGATAGAATCTTTGGATGGCTTGAACAATATTGCCCAAGTGGTGATTTCTATCAGCTTGAACTTCTCTCTTAGGCGATTCCGTTCAAGCTTCATACATTGAAGTTCGGCTTGGGCTTGGTCTAGAGCAAAGCCCAGTGATTCTACCTCTTTCCAAAGCTCTAACAGATGGGATTCATATGGCTCGAGTCTACTGGATGAGGCTATTCAATCTTCTTTCTGTATTAATTAACCAAGATAACCGTATTTATAAAAACACAATGTTATGATTATAGTTTCCAACGGTCATATTGACCAAGAGTCATATAATAGTCGAAACCCAACAGTCTCATTTTAATTATACCCACTTAATTAATTAAAGGAAATAGTTTTGTTTAGTATAAATTAAATAACACACAAAATTAAGAAACAAATATAATTAAAAATTTCAAGCCGTTACATTCTTCCCCCCTTAAGAAATTTCTTCATTGAAATGTTATCTCGTACCCTGTGATGGGAAAAGGTGTGGGTAATTCTGTCTCATGGACTCCTCCGGTTCCCACGTCACTTCTTCACATTTATGGTTCCTCCACAAAACCTTAACAATGTGGGTAGTCTTGTTGCACGAAACCTTGTATCTATGATCGGAGATCTCCACCGGCTGCTCTTCATAAGCGAGGTCATTTTCCAGTTGTACCACCTCTGGATTTATTACATGTGAAGGGTTAGGTATGTACTTTCTCAAGAGGGATACGTGGAAGACATCATGAGCTTGTGCTATATTTGGAGGAAGTGTAAGCCGATAAGCCACTTCTCCCACACAATCAAGGATTTCATAGGGGTCAATGTACATAGGGCTGAGCATCACTTTCTTCCCAAACCTCATGAATCTTATCCAAGGTGAAATCCAAAGAAAGACTGTCACCAACACCAAACTCCAAGTCCCTTTGACGGTTGTCGGCATATCTCTTTTGCTTGCTCTGAGCAAACTTAATGTGTTGTTGGATGGCATGGACCTTTTCTATCATCTATTTCCCAAGATCAGGCCGAAAAATCTTTCTCTCACCAGATTCATCCCAACAAGTAGGATTTCTACATCACTTCCCATATAGAGCTTCATAGGGTTCCATTTGAATGCTCGATTGGAAGCTGTTGTTGTAAGAGAACTCAACTAAAAATAGATGTTGATCCCATCCACCTTTAAATTCCATTGTGAAAGTTCTCAGCATGTCGGAAAGTTTTTGAATAGTCATTTCATATTGACCATTAGTTTGGGGGTGATAGGCCGTACTGAAATTCAATTCAGTGCTCAGAGATTGTTGAATAATTCTCCAAACTTTTGATGTGAACCTTGGATCATGATCAGATATGATAGAAAGTGTAACTCCATGCAGCCTTACCACTTCCCCCATTTAAATCCTAGCGAGTTGATCAAGAGAGGAATCTTCCTGAATGGAGATAAAATGGCAGTCTTGGTGAGACGGTCCACAATAACCCATATTTCATTATTTCCTTTGGAATTTCTCTGGAGACCAGTGACGAAGTCCATAGTGATATTGTCCCACTTCCATGCTGGTATGGGTAGTGGTTGCAATACCCCTTTAGAAATTTGTCACTCTTCCTTCACTTGCTGGCATACTAGGCACCTTGAAGTGTAGTCAGCAATCTCACTTTTCATATTATCCCACCAATAATGATCACTAAGGTCCCTATACATTTCCGTGCTACCTGGGTGTATAGAGAAATTAGAGTCAACTCCTTCTTTATTTCCGAAATAGATGGAACACATAGTCTTGTATGAAATTTCAGTACAGCTTCTTGATCAGTATTGAACTTAGGAAACTTCCCATCCTTCACAGCCTCAAACCTCTTCTGTAACAAAGGATCTTCTTTCTGAGCTTTCTTGATCTTCTCCAGTAGTGACGGTTGAGAAATCATTTGGGTTAGGTTTGATGATATCCCTTCCCTTATAATTCCCATGTACAAATTTACTAGTTCATTGATCAATGGATCTCTTTGAATCTAAATCATCGAATTAATAGCTGGTTCTTTCTTTCTTAATGCATCATCGGTTTTGTTTGATCTACCTTGATGATAATTAATTGAACAATCCTAGTCTTTATGGAGTTCCAACCATCTCCTTTGTCTAATGTTCAATTACTTTTGAGTGAAAATATACTTCAAACTTTTATGGTCTTTGTATATATAACATTTCTCCCCATAAAGATAGTGCATCTATATCTTAAGAGAAAAAACAACCGCTTCCAGCTCCAGATCATGCGTACTATAATTCTGCTCATGATTCTTCAACTGTCGAGATGCATAATCAATGAACTTTTCATTTTGTATGACGACGTACCCAAGCCATTTTAGAGATGAATCGCTAAAAATAATGAATCCTTCTCCACTTGAGGGTAGAGTGAACATAGGTGCAATTACCAATCTCTTCTTCAGCTCTTGGAAACTTTCCTCACACTCCTTTATCCAGATGAACTTGACCCCTTTTCAAGTTAACCTGGTTAATGGATTAGAAAGTCATGAATTTTTTTTCACAAACCCCCTATAATATCCCGCTAATCCAAGTAAACTACAAATCTCATTTATTGTTATTGGGTGAGGCCACTCCTATACAACTTTTATCTTTGTAGGGTGAACTGTGATTCCTTCATTGGTAACAATGTTCCCCAAGAAAGCAACTTATTGTAACTAGAATTCACATTTACTGAACTTTCAATAAAGTTTCTCCTTCCATAGAGTTTGTAAAATAACGCTTAGATGATCCTCATGATCCTCCTGACTTTTTGAATATATCAAAATATTATCAATAAAAACTACCACAAAGTTATCAAATTAGTCTTTAAAGACTCTATTCATCAAATCCATAAAAATATAAGGTGCATTAGTCAGTTCAAAAGGAATAACAACGAACTCATAATGCCCATATCTTGATCGGAAGGCAGTTTTTGGAATATCTTATTTCTTCACCCTCAATTGATGATAACCAGATCGAAGATCAATCTTAGATAAGAATTGAGCCGCACGAAGTTGGTCAAATAATTCATCAATTATTATAAGAGGGTATTTGTTCTTTACTGGGATCCCATTCAGTTCTCTATAATCAATGCATAGCCACATTGATCCATCCTTCTTCTTCCTGAAGAGAACAGGTGCTCCCTAAAGAGACACACTCAATCGAATAAACCCCTTCTCTAAAAGATCTTGGATATATTTCTTTAATTCCTCCAGCTCCACATTTTCCATCCTATATGGGGTCTTTGGTATTTTATGAGATCCAGGTATGAGTTCAATAGATAACTCTACCTCTCTTTCTGGGGGTGGTCCAGGAAACTGCTCATGAAATACATCAATGTATTCCTGGATGATGGGTACATTTTCAATCCTCAAACTCTCTTTTCCTTCTTCTTCTTCACCGATCAATTCGATAAACAAGGATATAGGAGGTCTTTCTAGACAAAGATCAAGTTGAGATATCTCTCCTTGGAAGATAACTGTAGGATTTCCATTCAAGACTACTGAGATTTCCTTACTTATTCATTTGATCATAACATTATACTTTGAGAGTCAGTCCATCCCTAGTATAATGTCAAATTCCATCATGGGAATGACTATTAGATTTGCGATAAGATTGTTCTCACAAAAGTAAATACTAGAGTTTCTAAACACTTATGGTGCTTGGATAATCCCACCATGAGTCTTATTGATAACTCTACTTTTAGCAAGTTTGAGGTTGATTCTAAATTCTTTGTAAACCTGGAGGAAATAAAGGAATGCGTAGAACCAGAATCAAACAAAGAACTTGCTAGCTTTGAGATAAAAACAAGAGTACCTACTACCACATCAAGTGGAGCTTCAACTTCACCTGTCGTGATAGAAAAAGCACGACCTTGCTCCCTTGGGCTTTGCTGAGGCTGATGGTGGTTCCCCTCCACTGCCCTCAGATGTGGACAGTGATTGGAAAAGTTCCCAAGTTGTCCACACTTAGAGCACTGGACATCAAGTAGGGCCTGCATCGTATTACCCTTGTCGTTAGTGTTTGGAATTTGAGGTTTCACCTAACTATGACAATTCCCCCACAATATTTCCATCTCTTCCACACTTGTAGCATTTCCTGCTCTCGAGAAGGTAGTTCCCCGAATGCTTCTTCCCATATTTATTACACGTGGGACGTTTCACTTACTTGCCTCTTCTTCCTTTATCAAAGATCCTCCCTATTCTTGGCTCCATTGATCTCTTTTTGTCATTGGATTTATGAGACCACTACATCTCACCAAACTCCAGTTATACTTTCATCGAACTTCGCACGATCTCTTCATAGCTATCATAATATCGGTTGGATATATTCTTCCACAGATGAGGTCTCAGTCCACTAAAGAATCTATCAACCTTGCCATTTGGATCCATGACAAAGATAGAGGTGTAACGTGAAATCCTTTTGAATTTCATCTCATATCTTCTCATAGATTCAATCCCCTTTTTCTTTAGCTCGAGAAACTCCTTCTCCATTCTTGTTCTCATGGAACGAGGGAAATACTTATTAAAGAAGATCCCTATGAACTCTTCCCACTCTATAGCTTCAACCTCCACTCTTTGCCTCGTGTTTTTAATCAGCTCCCACCACTAATTATTTTCTCTTTCTAAGTGATAGACAACCAAGGTGACCTTCTCTTGCTCTGAACAGCAGAGCACAGAAAAGATCTTCTCGATAGAGCTGATCTACTGCTTAGTAATCAATGGGTTAGTCGATCCATTGAAGGTTGGGGGTCATAGATGCATAAAGGACTCAATATAATGTTGTTCCCTTCATGGTGAGATCGGTCTCTCAGCTTGATTCAAGTTATTTCTCATAACTTGAGTCATTTGGTTCATCATTCACCTGAATGTTTCCATTCCAGATTCCATCAGAGGGTCGTCAGTGCATGGTCCATTGGAGTCACCATTTTCATGGTTCCTCCTATTGCCGGCCATTTCTAAAAGAACAAAAACATAGTGAAAAACTTGTTTCATTTACAAATCATCTAACTATCAAGGATTTATGTCTTAAAACTTCTTTAAACATTTAAATTTCTCTATAAATCCGTCATAATGATTCATAATAATCTTATGATTAAACAAACATACCCCCCCCCCCCCGGAGTGTTGTAACCAAGAGTGCAGCAAGGCCCGTTGTCATACACCAGTTCCCGTTCGATTCTAGATCGAAGTGGTGTTTTCGGGTTTTACCCCTATGTACATATGTGCAAGATCCACATCTACCTGTTCATATCCTGATAGGGATGTATTTTCTTGATAAACCACTTACTTAATACTCACCAAAAAACCAAGAAGTTTTCCTATATTTAAACTTTTCTATAGAATTATTCCTAAATATTTCATGGCCTAATTTACATAAATAACTAAACTATCCTTTGATACCAACTATGTCATCCCGCCATTTTATTACATAACTTTACATTACATTTTAAATATAGAGGATCTTTAATGTCTAGTTTATTAGAAATCAAGAACAAAAAACACTTGAAAACAACATAAGACATTATTCTAAACCACTCGTAAGGCTTAATAATAGGTTCATCTTATGTAAAATTATAGCATCTCATATCCTGGAGACATACATCAAAGGAAAGGGTGAGCAGAAGGCCCAGTAAGGGTAAACAAGGGAATCGGTTTACTTGTTTAACAAAAAGAACATGAATAACAACATAAAGACATGAGAAATGAAAGTATAGGAATATCGTAATGAAAAGAACTTGGAACATAACTTGAATATGTGGATAAAACATTTCATTTAGACATTAATGAACATATCACCATGTTTTATCACTGAGGTGTCATAAAAATTACCAAGTTTATTCACCAAGGTATCGTGAAACTTGTCATCCCTAGAGATTAATTCTTTAACAAATGAATTGGAGTGATATTAGGGTTCACCCATAATATAAATTTACTTTCATGTGAGACACATATATCAAAATCAAAAATTTCATAAATAACACATATATAATAAAAGAAATGTGTTTCATTTCAAAATCGAGACATTTTAAAAGTTCTTAAAAATAAGATCATTAAATCATCTATAACCCATGGAAAGGGACTGAGGGTTATATGTATGTCCATTAAAGAATAAAATATATACTTTTTATATATTTATGAACACCCATAGAAACTAAATAGGTCTGTTTATTCACATAAATAAAAAAGATAATTTCTTGAGAGAAAGAGATAGAAATTTTGAGACAAAATTTCTGCAGCATAACAGCTATATAAAATTGTTTTAGAAAATAATAAAAAGAGAGCATACAAGGGTAAACCACTTATAAATAACTCATATTACAATGTAAATACTTAATAACATGGAGATAATAACCTGGTATGGATATTTTAATGACATACCACAATAAAAGGAAACTTGAAAGGAAAGAGAAGATGCGATTTCTTTTACGAGAAATTCGGCAGCCTATTGACATCGCTTAAAAATTCAGAAAACAAATTGATGAGAGTTGAAAAGGGTATATAAACAATTATACATGAAATGGATATTAATGAGAACATATGATAACATACCTTCAACATAAATAGATGGAAAATAGAAGGCATAACATAATGGAATTCATGACTTAAAAGAGGAGGGTGAAAGGATCACTTACCTTGAAGAGTAACTTCGAAAGCTTGAAGGTCGGGACCTTGAGAGGCTTGAGGGCACCTTGGGAGGTCTCCTTGGGAGGTAAGAATACCCGAAAATTTTTTAGGATGATTTTGGAATGAAATTAATGAGGAAAATGGATTGGAATTTATAGGAAAAGTGAGTGAATAAATTATTAATTTCCAAGGGACACCACATCGCTGGTATTTGCAAAACCATGGGCTTTACCATGGTATTTGCCCATGGTATTGGCCACTTGCAACAAATCATAGCATATCTAACTATTCATAAGTCTAATAGAAATCTTACATCATTATTACATCATTAATGATGTCATTAAACACCAGAAACTCAAAACTGCATTTTTACTATTCACCGATAAATCAACTATTTCAGAAAAATCCCAAAAATTCACCTTAACCTAATATAGATGCTCTGAATTTAAAAATTAAGTCAATTTTATGAAAATAATTTTCTCAGTATTTTTAATTTAATTTTTAAATAAAATCATTATTTATTCCAAAAATACCACTTTAAAACTATAACCCATTTTGTAAGACCTTAAAAAGTAATCAAGGTCCCGTAAAAATATCGTATACCCATAAGAAAATAAGGTAAAAATTTATGATGAAATTTTATGAAAATAAATTTCCATTTTAAACTATTAAATTAATTATAAAAATTGTAAATAAAATATTTATGGCAAACAAAAATACCAAAACTTAAATTATGATCAATTTTTTACTTTTAAGATGTCTAAAATGTATTTATACATTCATTGGTGAAGTTTCTAATTTTTTTGGTCAATTTACTCTTCATTACTATTCATAAGGTTATGTTACTGTTCCTACTTTAATATTCTCTAAAAACCAAGTTGATCTTATTAGACTCTAAATTTCTCACTGATCACAACTGTAGAAGACCTTTTTTTGAAAATCATTTCATATTATTAATTATTTAATGAATACAACATTATTTTAAAATACCCCTTTTTTACTAAATTAATCAATAATACACATCCTATATTTATCCGGATATTTGAAATTCACAAAATTTTCCATAATAAGAAATAACAATTTTATTTATATAAAAGGATTGCACAAAGCAGTTAAGGTCTTATTACATAGCCCCTTATAACACCAGCATAGGATCGAAGTGTAAGGTGTGCTATGGTGATAGAATCTTGGGGTGGCTCAGACAACATTCCCGAGTGGTGATTTCTATCAGCTTGAACTTCTCTATTAGGTGATTTCGTTCAAGCTTCATATGTTGGAGTTCGTCTTGGGCTTGGTCTAGAGCAAAGCCCAGTGATGCAACCTCCTTTCTAAGCTCCAAAAGATGGGATTCATATGGATCAAGTCTACTGGATGAGGCCATAAATCTTCTTTTTGTATTATTTAACCAAGATAACCGTATTTATAAAAACACAACGTTGAGATTATAGTTTCCAATGGTCATATTGACCAATGGTCATATAACAGTCGAAACCCAACGGTCTCATTTTAATTATACCCACTTCATTAATTAAAGGATATAGTTTTTTTGAGTATAAAATAAAATAAAACACAAAATTAAGAAACAAATATAATTAAAAATTTTGGGTTGTTACAACTTCTCTTGGATTTATCCACTAACTAAGCCCAAAAAACACAATGTGGAAAATAATAATATTAATGATTTTCATATAATCATAAAAAAATCCTTCATAGGATGTTTAAATATTGGCACATTATTTTCATCCTATAAACCTTATTATTTTTCAAGGTTATTCCTAGTATTCATATAAACTAATAATTTGTAATTATTTATAAATAAAATGTGAATTTATATAAGAATATACCCTATGAGTAAATTTAGAGGTGTATAGTCTTCAATGCACACATCATGCACCTATGAAAATCAACTTAATACCCAACCATCCCCTTTAAATGTTGTTACCCCTAGGTGTATCTATTTCAAACCCATATCTAATTTCCATCATCTACATAGTAATATATTTTTTTAAGAAAATCACATAATATATACTTTAAAAAATCCTTATGATGTTATCCTCATGTAAGACATATCCTAAGGGGTTTCACAAAATATTTTCATCCCTAATATACAAAACAATAACTAAACTATCCTATAATATCAAATGAGGATACTTGAAAATAATAAAAAAAATATTAAGTAATTTTATATGAATATTCTCTAAACCTCAAAACAATACATGTTGATGGACTATAATGGTTTAGCTTCTTTGAGTACTAGATAAATAATCAATTTAATTTAAAAAAGATCTTGAATATCTCCCTCAAGGTTTTTCTCTCATAATACCCTTATTATACATTTCTTAATTAATACCTTTCTTAATAACATGGGGAAGAAAGAAATATAAGAAATGATATGCTCATATACTCACTAAAAATACATATAAGAGGCACAAATCAACGATCATAAGTCATCATAGGCATTAGGGTATGAAAATAAGATTAATGATTTTAAATGTAATACCAAATAGATCAAAGATCATTAATCATTAATAATGTAATAAGGGTTTTTCAATAAAATTACACAGTCTATAATAACTTGGAATAAAAAAATAAGTCATGATCCATAATAACATATCATAAGTATTAGATATATGTTTTTGAAATACACATGCATAGAAAATCATTTCCATGGTAAAGGTTCACTGCAAATATTATCATTGGTTTTTTGGTTAACCACCAATTCCATCATTTCCTCGATCAAGGTTCACTCCTTTGACAATATTATTAGATATAATACCTTACTAAAATATGATCACTCCCCATTTTAGTCTTTATTATCTCATAGGAAACCTATCATTACCCATTTCATTAGAAGAATATATAATTCTAGACCCACGTATAACATTAATGAATACCATACATATGTGTTTCACAATATCATAAAACATTCATCATATCATCATAACACAACCCATTGAAAATAAATAGGTGTTATATACATTACATCATCACAAAATCATAATCCATCTAGCGAAATAATGGGGATGGAATCATAAGATAATTCATTATCTCATAACGGCTTTAGTAACCCATGTGAAAGAAATAGGTTTATTGTAATATTTTTGAGATCATCATCATATATAATATAATAAAGTGTATTAAATTATAATAAAATATCCACAATGAGTCATAATAATCCTCAATGGATTATAATATAGATGAAAAATATTTTTAAAAAATGTAATTATAATAAACCTTGAAAACCAATAGAAAACAACCCATCTATTTTGTTAAATTTTTTAAAAATATAATTACTTGAATATTTATAAAGATACTTTATTTGAAAATAATCATGGAAACATTTAATGAACTCTTCAATTAAAATTGTGATCATGAATATTGTATAATTTATTCATCGGATAAACTTTAAAACAAAATTTTCTTTTCACATTTCTGGTAAAATTTCTATGGTAACTTGTTTGGAAGATGAAAAGAGGATTCAATTTAATTTTTTAATATAAATTAATAAATGAATAAAAATTACTTTAAACAAAAAAAATTAATATTAAAAACATTATTTAAAATTTTTTAGATGGATTTGGAAGAAAAATTATCCTGACCAAATAAAGAAATAAATTGAGTTTTCCTTATTATTATTATTTCATACTTTTGGGGAATTAGAGAGATAAAAATGAAAGAAAAACATGTAATAAATAGAAAGAACTCGAGTAGAAGAAAATATATGTGTTTTAATTTATATGTATTATATAATTTACTTTAATGAAAATTAAAGCATAAAATCCTAATTAAAATGAGATTGAAACATAAATCTATCACTACAGGTATGAATTTTTAATTAAGTGATCTAACCTCCTATATAATAAATATAGATTATGTAGAAATATATTAAATACCATATTCAAATAAAAATTAATTTTTATCATTTCTTTATAATTTAAAATTATCCTTTTATTAAAAATTTCTTCATTAAAATGAACATCTGGGAGACTTTTGGTTCATTTTACATGTGTGATTCTATTTGATGGTTCTAATACATATAACTTTTTCATGGTTTTATCATCTATTCAGAATATTCATCAAGACATACATATAATATTTATTCATCATATATACTTTTCTGAATATTATTATAATGTGGTGATGAAAAATGAATCACATATCTTATTGGAGGTGGTAGTCCACAAGTATACACGAATGATGTTGTCATTTTATAATGAATAGAAAGGTAAGAAGGTTGATAAGATCTTATAATTCAACAAATATAATTACATAAAAAATATCAGATAAAAAATTTAAATCCATAAAAATAACCAAACAAGATTTATGGTGATGGAAAATGAATCGTATCTCCACATTGAGGTGGTATTCCGCACCTATACTTGAGAGATACTTTCAGAAAGTGAACAGAATTAAGATAACTTAACAAGTCACCCAATATATTCCACCAAAAATCTTATGGTGCATTCCCAATAAACCTATGATTGATACAAGCACCAACGAATCATAATTGAGAATGTGGGTATGATTTCACCTTCAGCAACACTAAGATCAGCAGCTACACCAAATAGGAACCCAACATGATGTCACATTATATTGGAAAAATTTCAAAAAATAAAACAGTGGAAATGAAAAATAAATGACCACCAAAAAATGCAATATTGATTAAGAATAAACAACTTCTTCTGAAAACATTTTTAAATAAATAAGATCATTTTTACACAAAGAATTTAAATTTTTTAAAAAATAAAACTAAACTAAAACAAGAGCAGGGGGCCTAAGAGGATGATACACCACAAAACCATAAACTATTCAAACCCAAAATAGATGAAAACCCCAAACATCTTCACGTGACTCTCAATTAAACAACACAACTTGAATAATTTCTATATCCTAAAGGATATCAGTAATATGAAAACCTATATTTTATAAAATAAAAATATATATAGAAAACATTATGAATACATACGCATTAATATAAGTATGAAGGCTGTGAGGAAAATAATTATAGGTTACCACCATAAGTCTAGTACAATCATTTTCTCTAAAAAAACCAGGTCACTAGTTTTAAAATAACAAAAAAAATATGTTTATATATCCTTTACAAAAAAACAAGCACATATAAAATATTATATCATTTCCTAAAACACACACTTTATAATAGATGACATAAACAGGATTTACCAAGGTAATGGAGTTTTTCCAAAACCAACGATTCACATTTTTTAAAACAGAACTGCTTTTATTACGAAAGAGGCAAATTAAAAAAAATCTCTTGAAACAACTTCCACTAAAAACCTCTCACTTACATTGTTTAAAAATTCATTTTCAAAGGAAAACACTTTCTAATGACCATGAATTGTTTCAATGGTATATCCATTTGGAATATATAATTGTGTCATATTTATTAGTATAGTATCATATAATTGACATGCACAACATGATAAAAATAACTAAATTTTTATATATTAATTAAAACCATACATTTTGGGAAGGAATATGTTTATAATAATTAAAGCTATTATGATTAGAAAAATAGAAAATAAGATAAAAATAATCAGAAAATTTAGATATGCTCGATCCCCTAGAAGAATCTCACTAATGAAAAACAATATATAAGTGGAGAATAGTATTATTAATAAAATATTCACTTATATAAAATAGGATCTCATATGATCATTACAAATATTACCATGGGAATAGTAATATGACCACTGGAATAGTAATTTGACCTTTTGGAATAGTAAGATGACCAATATAATAAAACCTCACCTATGGAAATGTACAATAACATTTACATATCTTTTAAAATGAGAATAAATGATATTTATATGATTAAACAAGTAAATATATTTTAAACATTTAAAAAATAAGTGTTTATATTTTAAAAAAACATTGATGTTTTGTTTTTATTTTTATAAAAATATAAATATTTAAAAGATGTATTATTTTAATAAAATGGTTTTATAAATTAATATTAAGTTATATTGTAATGATAATATAATTTTATGGGACCATAGATGATTTTATAAAGGGTCCAATAATTTATCTTATTATTAAAAATCAAAATTTTCAAATAAATAATCATTTTAATTAAAAGTAAATTTTCTTATATTTATAAAATTGTATTCAAAATATAGATTTAATTTTTTGGATTCTAAATATTGAAAAATGTTTAGGGTTATTTTTTTATTTTTCTATAATTGTTGATTTTTTTTGAATTTTTAAATAATGTAAATTATGATATTTAACATTATAAACTAAATACTTAAATTTTTAAGACATTGATGATTTAAGCATGAACTAGTTAAAACTCACGTTAACCATTTACTATATATAGTCAAAGGAAATAATACTATAAGCAGTCTTGATTCAAAATAATAAACTAATTAATATAATTTTTAAAAACACCACTCTCCTCATTAGATAAATATCACCCTTCACTACACCTCATCCACACAACTTCTAAGCATTAGAAATTTCCAAATTTATATCCAATAAAATTCCCTATACTCTCCCCCATTTCACATTGCTTATGTTCTCATCCAAATACCACTATAAGGATCCATAATGGGTAGCCTAAATGGAGACAACCAATGGGAGAAGAAAACTCTAAACTAAATTTCTTTTATTTTTATTATTCTTATACCACCCATATTTATTATCCACCTACCTAAACATAGTAACACCAGTATGTTAAATATATATTTATGTTTATATTATGGAAAATATTTATCTTACACCCTCCCTTATTTCATTTTTAATATGAAAATGTTTCCCATGATATGGTTGGTTTCCTGACTCCATAAACAGCATTCTTTGTTTTTCACCACTACCATCAAGGAATGATATATAAACAATATTATTTATAAATATGATTATAATAATTATATTATAACATATTTCTTGTTCCTTAATGTTTTAATAAGCATTTAATTAAACAATATGAATCTAGTTTGTGGTGGTCAATAAAACATCCTAAATAAACAAACCACATGAGTTTAACATTTTTACTATATGAATCATCCCTATGTTTGACCACATATGATTACAGGGGACTATATCAATTTTTGAAAGAAAATTAATACCATTATATTTCACTATTTAATTTATATTTCCATTTTATACCAACATCAATAATTATCCACAAGTGATACAACCTTGGCACCATGAAACGAATTCCACAAGAACAAAAAATTGAACATCATATTTCATAAAAATGGTTATAAATAAAAAGAAATATGATTAAATTGAATAAAATATAGTTTTAAATTGTCTGTAATTATTTAATCATGGAATATTATTTTATTATTTAGGATGATATTTGTATATACCGAATGATTCTAGAACCTAAGTTAAGGGATCACTCTGAACCACCCTAATTTTTTAGGTTACACATTCTCTCTATTTACCTAACTTTATCTCTATATTTTTATTATTTACTTATTCTATATTATTTATATACTTCCTCAACAAATATACCTAGTTTAATTCAACTTTTCATGATGGTGATAAATATGTTTTAAATGTTTACCTATCAATTTCATTCACTAAGAAAACCCAATTAAAGGGAACTTATATATCTCTTATGCTATTTCATGTACCACTCCATAGAATTTTTCAAACCATACATGGTTTATAAAATTTCCCATTTTAATATGGAAAATATTTTTAGTTTGTTCTATTTTTATGTTAAATAATATTCTCTTTCCCTTTTTGAATAATTTTTACCATTTATCTTAAAACCCAACTTAAGCAGGACATTTTCAAAATTACATATCCACTATTTTCCATGCGTTCACATAACTTGTAAATCCATTTCAATTAATCATTCTTATTATTCTTCTATAAACAGCCAATAATGTGTTAATCTATGATTTCATATAAACCATTATGATATTACATTTGTTTATGCAATAAGATATGATTATGAAACCCTTTTCTCATGTATAATATTTATGTTTATGACTAATGTTTTATTCCTTATGTCTCAAAAATATTAATGAACATGACAAGATGGGTGTGATATGATAACACTATAATGAAATTGGTAACTTTTATGTATCTATAAAAAATATTTATGGGATTAGGGATTAAACCTAATCTATGATAGGACTTTGTCCACAATGCGATTTTTTCTTGGTAGTCATCCTTTCCATATGTTTATGTCATATTATATGATTCTTCTAGTTTTATATATTTCCATGATCATATGATTCTATGTTATTTATTTTATTCTTTTATATGATTATCCATGTGCCTTGTTATTTATGATACCATGTTATTCTATTTGGAATATATGATATCCATAATTTTCTTGTTTATTCCCTTACGCGTATTTTAGCTCTCCCCTTTTATTTATGTATTCCTAGGGTTATACTATGACATTTTAGGAGATCAAAGGGACTTATTATATCATTATGGAGACTATAATAAATTTTTTTTATTTTAGTTTAATTTTTTTATTATTATGAACCTAGTCTTCTAAAGGCACTAGTCATATAAATCCTTAAGTTGTGTTTATTGGATATTAATATTAAAAATCATGTAAAAATTTTTGTAAAAGGTTTGGGCCATTATAGAAATTCCATGGATTACATTTTAAATAATAAATTCTTTTAAAAAACCTTCTCATGTTTTAAAATTCATTTTAAAAAAATAATTTTATGAGTCTTACATTTTTAAAATCAATAACTTGTTTCACCTTTTAAAACTCAATATTCACACACTCAATATTAGTATAGGTTAGGTAAAAACATAGAAAAACAATATCCATAATTATTCATATGAAAATTATTATAATAAAAAAAGTAATCAATTACAAATATAACTCTCAATCATGAATAAAAAATATTTCCAAATTAGCTAAAAGGAAGAGATAAGTTTCTCATATTTTGATATACAACAAAGGTATACCACAATAAATATAGCATGATGAAACCATCAAGGGAATAATGGTGAAAGTACATAACATGTAAATAGTGGACCCACATTCTGGTAGGTTAATAGTCTCTACTCTCATTTCCCATATCACTCTAAACTAGCATAACCATTAACAAACCCATAGAAATTTCATCAAATTTAAATATTAGCTACAAGATATTGTGTAAATTTCAACTGGAATTACCAACATCCCTTGAATCCTCATATAGTAACGTAGTGTTCCCCATGTCATAGATAATGGTGTTGTACCATTATAAAAACAATTTCAAACATATGAAAACATAAATCCCAAAGGTAAAAAAGAACATCAATCATATACTTTCCAACTCTGACCCACACCATTCAATAATGATCCCATATCCAAAAAAATAATCCATGAATCAGGATTAATAAAAAATTACCACAATTCCAATAAGATTATGAAAAATATAGTAACATGGATAAACAATGGTTTACACACTAATCAATTAACCACCTTCCCACATGCTGGAAAATGAGCCTTCTTTTTATATATAGAATATACATTCTTATGAAATCCCAATTTAAAAATACCTTTTTACCCAAATGAAATTCCATGGTAATAACACATAATAACAAAGGAGACCCAAAATAATACATTCAATATACTCTTTAAAATTAACATTAAAAATGTAAATACATAAAACACACTAAAATATCAAGCATGACATTCTCATATAATTAAAGTCTTCACACCTAAACAAACAAATCAAAAAGACACACACACCTCTTTTCAAAACATTAAAATTCACACACTTCATTTCTTTAAAAAATATAAACTATTTAAATAAGAGAATAATTTTATTCATATAAGGAAAACCCCTTATAAAGAAAGAAGTTTATATTTTATAACAATTTAACCCTTAAAAATTTTAAAACCATATTTTCAAACAGTGTGCACATCACTTTATAAAATAAAATTAGTTAAAAAAACCATGAACCATTTTTTCTTCTAAAAAATTATTTATATCATTTTATTACACACCTTGAATGAATAAAATAGAATTTAATACAAATATTTCATTAAACTAAACAATTTATACATGTTTTCCAATATAAAAAATAATATAATAAAGAAAATCTTTGTTAAAAAAACTAGGAATTATAAATATAATTAATTTATCTAAAAATCAATTTCACATAATCATATAATAGAGTAACTATTTAATAAAAAGAATAATAATGGAAACACCTACTTCAAGTGGTGGAAACATGTTGCCAATGATGGAAAAAACCTAAATATTCTTTATGATATGGCTCACAAAATTTAAAAAAACCCCAAATTTTAACACAAACATAACCATTAAAATCTGACCAAATTTACTTTAATATTAGAAGAAATGTTGATGAATGTGTTTAATCCAAAATAGGAATAAAATAGAATCCCATTCCTTTCAATCCAGATAAAGAGACACCAAAAACCTCTCGAAAACAAATTTTGAGGATAAAGAATAAGATATCTCATTGAAAGGTTCATAGAATGGTGAGTTAAAGTGGGTAATATTATAGATAATAACCCAATTAAAAAGGATATGAAATGAAAAAAAATATTCCAACTCATGTAGGACACACAGTTGCCTCACAAGATTTACCAAACTACACATAGACCATACAGTTGCCAATACCTCGAACTATAAGAGGTTGCATAATTTCCTTTTTATGGTTTCCCTAATCACTCATAGACCATGTGATTACCTCTATCAAAAATCAAAAATAGAATATATATTCTAAATCCTAGTTTCCCAAACCATGTACCTAACCATATATCATAAAAAGTGTTCAAAAACTCAAAACTTTGACCACAAGGCATCCAAAACCCAATAGATAAATAAAGGATATAAATAAAAGGATGAAAGTGATATTTCATTGGAAAAAATACAATCCACCATTACACTTTCTTCCCACATAAAGTTGACTCTTATAATGTTATCGGTAACACAATCCAAGTAAGAGTTCTAGATCAACCCACTAAAGAGAAAGATCCAACCTACAACCCATGTATCAAACTCTGAATCTGAAACAAAGGACTTAATAAGAACTATTTTTTTGAATACCTGATATCCAATGATTTCCCACATAGATTCTAGAATATAACTCTCACAAATATGGGAGACATGATGAGGCCAACCATAGGTCTCCCAACCATTTATAATTGATCTAAAGTAGTGAAATATAAAAATGAAAAAACTAAAATTCATTTATTTCCAAACAATCATGGTATTATAAAATGGATAACCTAATTGAAACACTATAAGAGTGTACAAAATCCAGGAATAAATGATTTACCACCCTATAAATAATTCTTCTCCAAAATAATTGGAACACACCAAACATGAATGCATCATCAAGGACTGACACGCTCCCAACATCGAGTCACAACATTACATAAGGGATAACTTGGAGACACCCTTTAGGAACACCTACCCATAATTATTCAACAAGAAAAATCAAATCTCAATGCCTTTAACATCTACCAAAAAACCCGAATATTATCCATGTAACCCATATCCATGTCAATCCATTGTAATCCATAAATCCTCAAACCATATTTTTCACCAAACACATTGAAAACAATGGGAAAATAAAAAATGCATGAACATATAAAAAGATAACAACATGATCTAGAAGCACATCCATCCAATACAATTAAATAAATATGGTCTACAAAAGATATGGGGAAAATTAACACAAAAAAGTGGTTACAAGTAGAATGATCTAAAAAAACAAAATAGCATTCAAATCTCCAAGTGGATATAGCATCATAGATCACTTCTTAAATCAAATATAGATTTAGGACTTTGAATCCTTATAAGGTTCGTTTGGCTTATAGAACCTATGAATATTATAAGGATCACCACATTAATTATAGTTCCTTGAATTAATCATATAAAAAGGCCTAACCTGGCCTCACTTCCCACACTGATAGAACAAAATAAGATTATACTTCTTACTTTTCAGACACTATTTGTGACTCCATACGAGGTCACAACATCACATCACATAAGATTACTTGGTGAAAATTCCCCCATGATAAAAACCATATACACCACTTCCACGGAGGTAGTAAATCTAAAATGATACAGTACCAAAAAATGTCGATATGGAGGCCTCTAGCAACTAATGATTCCTTGTTCAAATCATCATCATCTAACTCGAGAGATAAATAAACCTATCTAGTGAACCATTCAATGTAGTACCTCTATAAAGACTTCGAATTTCCATGTAATATTTTTTTAAAATAAATGGGAATTTCTTGAGTCCTCAAAAATTTATGGCACGTGATTCCGAGGTCCAGAGTGCCTGGAATGAATTTCTAAAATTTTATTCGGGTACGTTCAGTAAACATGCGAGCGAGTTTTCATAACTTTTTAACCAGTTCTTAGAATTGAAATATGAGGGTACCGTTGAACTCCTAGTGCCGGTATTCTACTAAGGAGACTTTCACCTCAACGGTAGTGGGTCGAGAGTGAAAGGTAGTTTTTGGGTTTTTTGGAAATAAAAAAATAAAAGAAGATCATTTTTTTTATTTTGTTGTAACCACCCACCATTTAGAAGTTTAGGGGGGGTCCACTGGAACTAAACCTCCTCTTCTTGATTTATTGTGGTGGGGACCACCCAACCCCCTATTAATGGGTTAGAGGAAAACCTCTTAACTCCCTAATTAATGTGAAGGAGCCCCTTGGGATTCCTCCATAATTAATTGTGCCAACCTCTCCCTTAATGGTGCCACCACCTCCCATAATTTATTATGCCACCCACCTTAATTAATTGGATTTTTGAATTCTTTCCAACAAAATAATAGATGGATTAATCTATTATTTGGGTGGAATTTGGGGAGAGAAGTACTTAGGTAGAAATATCCCAATGAAGAATGCTCCAGCGATGAGCAATGCCTTCGACTACAAATAATGACCTTGACTTTAACTTTATTTCTCGGAACTTCCTCTGACGTAGGATGTGTTCATCTACAATGAATCGATGTCCACCTTCTCACGCTAACATCTACCAAAAACGAACTAGGTAGGTATTTTTTGTGAATGATTTTATATAACCATGTTCTTCCCTTCTACAACAAGGAATGCAGATCAGCTTTCTAACTAGTTGATCAATATTATATTTCTTTTTTTGAGTTTTGGGATTAATCATTTTGGGAGGGTTTGATGTTCTTCATTCTTGTGAACCACTTGATACTGCTATAATATAGAGAGTGCGGGTCAAACTACCATGGCCCGTACTCTCTGTAACCCCTGTGTTGATTTGTTGTGTTCATCGAAACGGAGGAAGGTGACAAAGGCGACGAAGGCAACGATGTCGCCACCCACAGCCTCTGCCACCCGTGCTGCCCCTACGATGTTCTAAGTTGCTGCCAGCTGAACAGAACCTGTGACCCCTTGTGGTGCCATGGAAGAACCGGTTGCGCCCTCGTGCGGCGCCTCGTCCGAACCACCCCGGCGGTCTCTACACTTCCAGCTGAGCTACCCCGGGCCGGGCCGAGCCTCCCTGGTCGTGCCGTCTGTCGGCCGAACTGGCCCAAGCCACCCCGGCCTCCCAGCCGAACTAGCTCTCGGCCACCCCGGCCTCTCGGTCGAGCCGCCCTGGCTGCGATATCTGCCGGTCGAGCCACCCTGGCTACCTGGCCTCCAGGTTGAACCGGCCATGGTCGTGTCATCCCAGCCTCTGGCCGAGCCACCCTCTTCGCAGCCCTCCGAGCCGAACCGGCCCTACGCCCTGAGCTAAGCCTCCCTCGTATCTCCCTCCGGGCTAAGCCACCCACATGAAACCCTCCAGGCCGAACCTCCCTCGCGCCAACCAATGGTCGTTCCGCCCCCTCGCAGCCAGTCTGCACCCTGATGGCACTCTATGGCCCCTCGTGGCCTGTTGGGCTGGGCTGAGCGGGTCGGGTCGAACTCAATGGGCTGGCCCACCTCAACGTGTCAGGCCAGACCCAACAGGTCATTCCAGGTCCACCCGAACCGGGTCGGCCCAGGTTGGGTCGGGCTGGGTCGGTCCGACCAGGTCGGATTGGACCTGGGCCCACTACGACCCATTTACGCTCCTTCGGCCATATCTTTGCCACTGGACATCCGTTTGACGAACCGTCTGTGGTGCTGGAAATCTTGGAATGTGATGGTCCCTTTGATTATACCCCACTACAGTTTGGGTTATAGTTGAGATATGGTCATGTTGGATCGTGCACGAATCTAATGAGGCCCTTGGGACTAAAAGGCCAATAACTCACATACTGGATGTCTGATTGACGTGTTTTCTGTTTCTTCGAGACACCTATGATGTGGAATAAATTTTAGATACTTCTTCCTAGGAATTCATGAAAGTTGGAGTATCAACCAGTAGCTTGTGCAGCAGATCCTCTTGGAGATGAGCGAGCGTAGTGTAGAGACCTAGTAGTTGGCTGAGACCTGATGACTGCTGACTATTTTGACTCGGAGTGACTCTACTAGCCTAGTGGGGAGTGCCTTGGCGTCACGGAAGAACCATAGTGGGGAGCTCCTTGGTGTCGCGGCAGACCCACGGTACTCAACAGGATGAGTACCTCAGCAGGCTACGAGGGGGAGCATGCTTGGTTACACGACAGATCCACGGTACTTGACAGGTGGAGTACCTCAGTAGTCCAAGGTTAGTGGGAAGCGCTCTTGGTGTCACAGCAGGCCCACTGTACTCTATATAGAAGGAGTTCTCCAGCAGCCGAGGTTTTGATAATGTGACTAGGGATGTTACTTGATACTACCCCTCGAATATAGTCTTGGTTGAGTTGAGTTAGTTTTTTTTGTTTTCTTCATGATTGAGAAGGATCACTTGATAAATTAGGTATATTTATAAGCATATACCTAAGTAGGATTATCTGTTGATTTCTTTCTTTTTTGTTTATCCTTGGTAGATTTTGTGAGACCTAGAGGGTCTCGGGGTCCCTACTAGGTGTCATTATACTCACCCCTACACGGGTTATGCCCGCACTTAGTTGTGTCGGATGCAGAAGACGGACAACACTGATGGTGGCTGAGACTACCTAGAGTGGATGGTACCTGGAGGTGGACCATACGGTGTGTCAGTACCCGGAGGAGACGGCCAGACACGGAGTGCTGAGGAGGCTATCTGTACCTACCCTTAAGGTAGGAATCCCAGAGGACGATCTAGTAGCTGTCTTTTCTCTTTCTCCAGTTTTTTTTTCATTTCAGTTATACTTGTACCTTTACTATTGGGCATGTATTCTGGCCCCTTTTACATTCAAAACTCTTTTGGTTATATAGTTTACTCATGTTTCTATCTTTTTGTGTGTTTTTATAGGTTATAAAGGCAATGCCTTCCTAGTTTATGGGAATTACACCTTTGTTGATAGTCGCCAGCCCCTGGCCAATGGAAGGAGGGCTTGGGGTAGTCACAGAATGGGTTGTGACATATTGGTATCAATGGAGTCAGTTCTACCACAGAACGTAGGACTCTGATATTTTTTGTGAAGTTATATTGTTAAGTGTAGGGGGTGTGTTTTTTAGTTCAGGGAGTCTAGTGTTGGTGCGACGATCGATGTATCTATACACCAAGACCCTAAATACTGATTTCATGAATCAGTGCATGAAATCACTGATTGCGTGCGTGTTTTCAAAAGTTTCCTTTTATGTCAGCTCACCAGGTCAGCTCACCAGGTATAAATTTTTACCGTGTTGCATATGATTCTTTTTCGGATTCCCCCATGCAAACAGCCAGTTAGAGTTTAGAGAGTATTACAGCCTGATAGCACACCGAGTGACGAGGCCTCGGTGCAGTGTGCTTTTCCAGTAGAGGAACCAGTAGAGGAACCAGTGGTACCACTCCTCATTGGGCCACCGATGCCACCAGCCCCAGCAGTAGATGATGCACACTGCTTGAGCGTGTTTCATGAGTACCACCACCAGGAGGTCTACCCCGACTGTAGCAAGAATGTGGATAGGGTAGAGCTCAGCTCCAAGCAGCTGAGGCTTACGATCATAGCTCTCCGGAGATGATACGATGTACAATCTATGTCTACTCCCCCATAGCTAAAGTACTTATAGACACAGGTTCTAGTTATTATTTTATTACCACTGCCCTCATTTGGAACTCGAAGATTCTGACGGAGCCATTGGCTCGATCCTTATGGATAGAGACTCCTATTGGAGCATATTCAAGGATTACACACTGGTGCTGGCAGTGTGAGCTTACTCTAAGAGGTGAGATCTTCGACTGGGATCTCCTAGTAACGGTGTCGAGGCCTTACAACGTCATCTTAGTTATGGACTGGTTATCTACAGTCCATGCTCATATTGACTATATTTGACACAAGTTGTGGTGTGTCTTCATGGATGGGATGCGTTTTACCTTCACTGGTGAGAATGGAACCTTTGCAGTGTAGGATGAACATACGTGGAGGAGGGTGCAACCAATTACTTAGCAGTTGGCTAGACTTACCCTTGGAGTAGTTGAAGTGGAGAGTCTAAGTTATCGTGTAATGGTGGACCAGTACGTGGATGTTTTCCCTAATGATGTCCCAGGTCTACCTCCTCACAGAGAGGTGGAATTTAAAATTTATTTGTACCCCAGTATGACACTGATATCTACACCAGCATATCAGATGGCTCCCATGCAACTTCTTGTGATGCGGGTACGATTATAGGACTTACAGGGGAAGGGATTCATTCCACCCAGTGTTTCTCCCAGGGTAGCCACGATTCTGTTCGCCAAGAAGGCAAATGGGAGCTTGAGGCTTTGTGATGACTATCGGTGCCTAAAACAGGTGACCATGAAGAACAAGTACCCACTCCTGAGGATTGAATAAATCTTTGATTAGATGAAGGGAGCATGGTGGTTCTCAAAGATATTCCTCAGATTAGGCTATCTCCAGCTCAGAGTTCGAGATGAGGATGTGCAGAAGACATATATCAGATGTTGGTACGACCACTACGAGTTCTTGGTTATGCCTTTCGACATAACCAATGCTCGAAAAGTGTTCATGGGACTCATGAACAGGATCTTTCATCCATACCTTGATTTCTTTTTCATAGTCTTTATCAACAACATTCTGATCTACTTGACTAATGAGGAGGAACATGCCTATCATTTGTGGGTAGTAATGGACACACTTCGAGAGCACCAGCTTTATGTTAAGCTCTCAAAGTGCCAGTTCTGGATCTGAGAGGTTCACATTCTGGGACATGTCATCTCGATGGTTGGAGTTGCAGTGGATCCAGTAAATATTGAGCCGGTACTTGCTTGGGAGCCACCCATGAGTGTGACAGAAGTACAGAGTTTCCTGGGTTTGGCTGGTTACTACCGAAGATTTGTGCCAGATTTCTCCAGAGTTGCAGCACCATTATCAGCCCTAATGATGATGGGAAAACCCTTTGTGTGGTCAGAGAGATAGTAGCAGATCTTTTAGGAGCATAGGTAGAGGCTGACTAGTGCCCCCATCTTGAGGCTTCTAGAGGAAGACGTAGGGTAGTAGTCTACTATGACACATCAGGGACCATACTCGGATGTGTCCTAATGTAGGAGTAAGAAGTGATCACATATGGTTCTCGACAGCTAAGAAAACATGTGAATAACTACACTACCCATGACCAAGAGTTAGCAGTAGTGGTCTTCACCTTGAAGATGTTGCGACACTATCTGAGGGGCGAGTGTTTTACTGTGTACTCTAATAATAAGAGTCTCAGGTATATCTTCTCCCAGAAGTACCTAAACCTAAAACAATGACGCTAGCTTGAGTTTCTCCAGGACTATGACTTATAGATAGTCTATACTCTTGGGAAGGGGAACATTGTTGAACATGCACTCAGTAAGAGATCTGGTATGCAGTTTCTTGGTGAGGTGACAGAGCAGCTGGATGCTTTGCAGATATCCTTTGTGGATCGGGATGGAACGACTTTTCTTCAGTCTCTTAAATTCACTCCCCCACTTCTTCAGCGATTCAAGGAGGCACAACATGGGGAAACTGACTGTGAGACACGACATGCTCAGATTTCCACAGGGCATGCACCTGATATATTTTCTGAAGGTGGGGAGCACATCATCCTTTTCAGAGGACGTACTATGGTACCTGTGTCACATTAGGAGGAAGTTTTGATGGAGTATCACACATCCCCTCTAGAGATACATCTAGGGGTGGTGAAGATGTACCAGGATTCCCGACGATAGCACTGGTGGCCAAAAATGAATAAATAAGTAGTAGAGTTTCCCTCTTGGTGCCTCACTTTTCAACAAGTGAAGGTGGAGCATCAGGTACCAGCAGGCTTGTTTCATCCTTTAGAGGTCCCATAGTGGAAGTGGTATGAGATATCCATGGACTTCGTGACATATTTCCACGAACATCTAGGGGTCATGACTCTATCTGGGTGATCGTCGATCGACTCACCAAGTCATGCCACTTCCTACCGATTAGAGAGCAGGGTTCAACAGAGATCTTGGGACGCCTCTATGTGCAAGATATTTTGCGGCTACATGGATTTCCTTCGATGATTTTCTCTGATCGTGGTACATGTTTTACTTACCATCTTTGGAAGGGGTTACAGGATGCTTTCAGGACGTAGCTTCATTAGAGAACCGCCTTCCATCCTCAAACGAATGGTCAGACTGAGCAGACCATTCAGACCCTCGAGGACATTTTGCGTGCTTGTGTCCTCAACTTCGATTATAGCTAGGAGGATCACTTGACTTTGGTGGAGTTTTTGTACAACAATATCTATCACTCCACCATTAGGATCACACCTTTTGAGGCATTATACAGGTGACCTTGAAAATCAACCTTGTGTTGGACTGACTGTAGAGACCCAAAGCTTGACATACATGGACATTACATTACATTTACAGAATACTTAATACATAACAAGAACCAACACTCAAGGACCGTAATAGTTTAGTGTCTTTGGAAACTCGGAACACAATATTCTAATTGTGGTGAAAGATCTTCAACATCTCCCATAAAGATCTTCCCCTTTTTATTTTCTGACCTAAAACCTTTCTTTATATCCTGGGGAAAAGAAACCATATAAAAGGGTGAGATCAAATGCTCAGTAAGGGTAGGAATGGAGAAAATAAAACAAATCATATACATTTGAACTTAAATACATGAACATAATGTTTAAACATCAAGATCTTGAGAAATGACCTAAAACATGGCAGTACGTAAGGCATAGATCATAAAGAAACATTAATCCTGATAAAATAGCTTGATAATAAAACATGTAATTGTGGCAACCATTAAGCACATGTTATGATTTCTATAGTAGCCAATGCATTTCTGCCAAGACCATCTTAGTGGAGAAAGTCCCTTTCTGAATTGAGTTCACTCCTCATTTCAGTCCTGTAACACTGAACCAGATTAACTTACCATTCCAGCCATGTCTATCTCATGAGATATGAATCTTTACCCAATGAATTGGAGGGAGATATAGGTCCCACCCATCTCATAATGAAATCATTCTTACTTGTTCCACAACATAAACATAAATCATTCATCATAACCCAAAGATTAAAAATGGGTTTCATAAACATCATCCCATAATAACATAATCCATATAAAATAAATGGATATTGATTCATCATATGAAAAGTGAAACCATGTAAATCATAGAGATATTATACTTGAAACATACACATGAAATAATGTTGTCTTAGATGGAAAATGGTTTTGACAAAACACTTGAAAAAAATTCTTGAGGAAAATAACCTTTCTTCTTAAAAATCATTTTCGTTTCACAAAATTCCATCAAATTTTAAAAGAAAAGGATTTTGTTGAAAATATTTACGAAATCTTATAGAGTAAACTTCATAAAAATAAGGCGTTATAAAACTGTAAAAATCCATTCATGTCGTATAAGTTAAAAAAACATTCTTCTCATACTTTTGCCGAAAAAGTCAAAAAGTACCTCGTATGGTAGGCAAAAGAAAGACTCCTTACATACCATGTAGTAAAAGTCAAAATTGGGTAAAAAGGACTTTAAACATACATGATACCATTTTTAGAAAACATGGACATGGATGATAAATATAACCCTAGTAAATACTTACATATAAGAAATCTTGGATAAAAAGGAGATTGGAAAAGTTATCCCTTACCTTAGGTCTGATATGCTTCATTTGTATCCGAACCTCCTGTATAATGATTTAAATAATTTCATTGACTTATTACATAATCATATTCATTTTTATGATATCATATATGGTTCACTTATGACTTTATATTACCCGTTCTTTTGTAAATTCCATGTTAAATCAACGTTTCGGGTAATGTTCTTTTTCATTTGTCGTACGTGTTTGGACTTGTTGTTCATGATACTATAATTACTTATTTCATGATTTACTTCCAGAATGTAAATCATTATTTATATATCATATATATTCAGTATATATATATAATAGATAGATCAATGAAATGAAATACACCGTTCATGGAGACGGTAGGTCGTACGTACGCATGAACGTTGTTTTTCATTTCCTTTTTGAATTGAATGGAATTAAGTAGATGACATACATATATATATACATAAATCCAGAAGAATTATTATGTCATATATTTCATGATTACTAATTATATAAACTTTATAATCATTCTTGAATTTTTTGACATGGAAAATGAATCTCATCTCTTCGTGGAGACGGTAATCCGTACGTACACACGAGCGATGAGATCATTCCAATATTTATTGAATGGTATTGGAGTGGATGATATAATATCATAGAATCAGTATGATGTTATAATAATTATATATAGTTATTCTTTACACCATTATACCCATCCAAGTATGGTGGTGGTGGACAAACTGATTACACCATGACTTGGAGACGGTATTCCGTACGTACGCACTCACGGTGATTTCGTTTTCCATAGGATGGATAGAAGGTGAAAAAGGGTTATTTCATATTTATAATAACATATTAGTATATAAATAAGTCTGATTTTATCACTTTATAATGAAACAACTAAATAAGAGGAAGTAGAAGAAGAAAGAAACTTGAAAGAGTTGATAGAAGAGATTACCTCTTCCTCGACGCACCTCCTTTAAACTTCTTCTTAGGGCACTAGAGTTGGAATTTTGAGAATACCAGAACCTATGTGATATAACTAGAGTGGTTTAGAAAAGGAATTGGCAGGGTTTGGCTGAGCTTCAAGGCTCAAAAGGGTGTGAAGAGAAGAGGGAAGGGGTTCCCTTTTTATAAGGGAGGAGAGGGGCACCTTTTGAAAAACTTAAAATATTATTTTATAATAAAGTAATATTCGGTTTATAATAGCTCCAAATTAATTTATTTAAAAGCTAAAGTGGGTATGGGTCAAAATAATTTCAATCAATAGGATTTAGAGAAGTTTGGGTTACTATTTTAAGCTTATCATTTAGATTTAACTATAAGTTAAATAATTTAACTTTTACCGTGTCTTCTTATTTTCTTACACTATATGGTTAATAAACATACTATAACAAGCCAATAGAACACCTAGTGGTTCATTATTAATATATATAACCTTATCTAAGTCATTTGGAAGAACATTATATTTTTAGGAATAAAATAACAATTAATAATATAATATTTGTTTTAAAAACTATTTCATGTCAATTTTGACACTATTTGTTAATTGATTTTTGTGAAACTCATAACAGCATGATTAGTTCAAATAAATTTAACTAAATAAATAATAAAAAGTCATATTAACCTAAAAAATTAGTGTAATTTATAAAAAGTCTTAAATTACATATATTATGTATTTATAATATCATTATGTTAATATTTCATTAATAAGATAATTATTGCATCATCATTGTGTCCTAAATAAATTATATTACTTAATGTCTAAAAATTATAAATAAAATATCATTATGTAGGAAATATTTTTATCCTTCTAATTAATAATTATAGTCGAATTTATCTTATGTATAACTCTATATTAATAATTTTTTAGTTATTAAACTTTGATTTTAACTATTTTAACTCTTCTTTAAATAAAATAATAATAAGTGTCCTAATCTAAACCAAGGGAACCTAAAGGGTAATATTTTATTCCTAAGGTTTTTTTGGTCAAATTACACTTATCCAATAGAATTAGGACATGTGTTAGGGTAATAATAATATCATTTTTACCCTTAATTGCACTATTTACTTTTAACCGTGGTAAATGAAAGTAAAAAGATACTATTCATAAAAAATTATTTTTAAGTTTTTGAACCACATTTTTCTCCTTGATATTAACTGTGTCTCTCAGATTTTTGAAATTTCACTCACAGAAGCGGTAAAATTAAGTTTTATGTAAATTTTCAAATTCTCCTAGGAGGTGGGTAAAAGACGGTGAAAAGTTCAATAAAATTGTTATATAACTAAAAATATTATAAAATGACTCAAATGAATTACATTTAACTTATATAAATATTATGTATCAATTTTGACCTAAAATAAATTTAAATAAAATAAATAATTATTTAAATAAAAATTCGGTTTTTAAATAGTAACCCAGTGTTTTCACTATTCATCAAAAATTGAAATTTTTCAGAAAAAAAACAAAAAATTCACCCTAGGCTAATTTCAATATTCCCAATCCAAAAATGATGTCCATTTTGAAAGATAAAATTTATAAAATTTCAAAAAGTGGGTATTACTATTCATAACGGCTAGTTCATAATAATATTATAATAATATCTCATTTAGTGAAACTCTGTATTGCGTACTACACACGCTATCGAGGAATGTATTGATTTCGTGTAATACAAGCCAAGTTCGGGCAGCGTCTGGTGAAATCTCTGTTTGGTGTTGCGTATAACATAATCAAAACTTATTTCATTTATACATTAAACAAAATCTACACTTAATGTTGCGTGGAATAATTTCCACAAAACAAACTTGAAATTGTGTGTAACACAAGCCAAGAATAATGTTGCATATACTGCAAGCTAATACGGTGTTGTGTATAGTACAAGCTAATCTTGGCGTAGTGTATAATAGAATACATCAACGAAATTAAAAATAATATATCTCATTAAATCTCAGGGTGTTACATTCTACCCCCCCTTAAAATAAATTCCGCCGTTGAAATTCGTCGGTGTTCTAAATGGTTTACTACTTAAAAGTTTCTTTCATAGAAACCCACATCGTAAAAAGGAGTACTAAAACTTCATTTTAAAAAGTGAAGTATGAAACATATCGGTTACCCAAATTGACTCATCACTGGGTTTCCACATATGAGAACATAGGTGAAAATATGGATATGGAAGAGAAACCTAACTATCATGTTCTGATGGAGAGTGGTAGAGAACGTGGCTATGAGAAAGACAAAAATCACAAAGACATAAATTTGTGATGATATAAGGTACCATCTGGTTCATTGGATATAAGGTCACTAGGACAACATTTTTTGTTTTCAAGATCATTTCCCTAAAGTTGAAGAAATTTGAATTAGAAGAAATACTTTCTTGATTTTGGTACAATCTCACCGTTGGTCGTTCCTTGGACAATTTCCACTTCATCTCTTAAAAAATGAAGTTGAATTTGTCATTCGTGAAGTGTTATCAGATCATGTGATAGAATTACAAGTCATTCCATCTGTCTCAAACAAAAGGTTAGAAAAAGTTATCAAATATACATAAGTCCATCTATAGTGAGATTAATCATATATGGTTCCTAAAATGGACTTCTACATCGTATATCATACTTCTTAATATAATAAAACTAGTTTCTACTAACCAAGGACTTCCTGTAGGCCAGTGTTAGGTGATAAAGGCCTGTCGCACTTCGGTTGTGGGTTTGATTCCCGCATCCTTGTCTGACATGATGGGTTGTCGCCCATCCTGTAGGTTATCATTTTTCTAAAACTACATTATTATAACATTCCATCAATAATATAGAAATGGTTCCAGACTTAAATAATACTATCTTATGTCCAACATAATCCTTTCTAATCTTTTTTCTTATCCAAAATACTTATGTCTGAGCTCATAGAATAATGAAAAAAATTACTACAAATTTCATCTGTCGAGCATGTGAATACCATCATTTATCCCCCATATATTATATGATATATCTTCTTGGTCAAATTACAAACATGTGAATACCTTAATCATGTATTCTCTTGAAAAATTAATACCCATTGAACCTTAGTTAAAAAATAAATGTTGTCAAAAGTTAACTCTTTCCACATACCAAAAGCCCAAAATTTCTATATACTCAAACCATGATATCAGTCATGAGCTCATTTCATTTTCTCTTTATCCCTTCATTATGCGCATATCATCTTCTTTCAAAAGATATTTCAATCACATTTTATGGTTACCGGTACCATATAATTATTGAAAACCAATACATAGATATTCCAAAATTCCACGATACCATAAATGAGATTCCATGATACTATTTTCAAATCCCATTACATAAACACTTAATCATTACACAACATCATTGTCATACTCAACATCAGAAATAGTGATCGCATGTGACTTCCCTTTATCCTTTTCCTTAAGAGGTTGCTCACTTTGACCATCATTAACCCTTGGATTAGGAAATTGATGAGCATAATGCCCCATTTCCTTGCACTTGAAGCATTGAAGTGTTGGTGGTGAGTTCTCTAAAGTATTTTCTTTATTCACATCATTAGCAACCCGTTTTCCATTACTTCGACACTTATCTACTCGATGACCTTCTTTTCCACACTTAAAACATTTTCTAGTCCCTTTAATACAATCTCCATCATGCTTCTTTCCACACTTTGAGCATAAAGAAACATTCATCTTCTTTTCACTGTTATTCTGAGATTTCTCCTTGAACTCCATCTTTCGTTTCTTGTCAAAACCATGATATGGATATGTTACACCAACTTCCAGTTCTACCTTGACATCACAACGCAGAATTTCTTCATAGATACTGATGTCTCTTATAACTAATGCCCTTCGAAGACTTGGTTTTAAGCCACTGAATAATCGATCAACTTTACTTTCAGGTTGGATAATAAATCTAGATTCATACCTTTCAAGTCTTGTAAAATTCTCTTCGTATATACCAACAAATTCATCATCCTTCTGCTTAAGCTCGATGAAATCCTTCTCCATCTTTGTTCAAAGAATACGAGGTAAGTACTTATTGAAAAACAAGTTCTTGAACTCTTCCCATTCCATGGATTCAATTTCATCTTGGGGCCTTGTATTCTTAATTAGAGTCCACCATTGATCTATTTCACCTTATAAACATTAAATAGCCAGAATGACTTTTTCATGTTCCAAACAACGAAGTATGAAAAATATATTTTCAATGGTACTGATCCATTGTTCAGCAATAAGTGGATCAGAAGACCCATTGAAAGAAGGTGGACGTTGCCTCCTGAAGGACTGAATAGAATATTGTTCCCTTATCTGCTCATTTGGAAGTCCAAAATGATTTATAGCTTGTGTAAGTATAGAAATAAGATTTTTCACTCCATATCCCATGAAATTGGTTTGTTCAGGAGGAAAATCATTACATTGTCCACTGCATTGATCAACACGGTTCCTTTGGGTTCCAGCCATCGTCTAAAATACAAAAAGAATAGTGTGAGAGGCAAAGATCATGTTATAGAAAACAACATAATAAACGGGGAGTAACTTCAATATCTTACATCTTAGGTTTAATTCTAAGATTGTTACTGTAATTCTAGGACTATAACCTATACTTATACATAACCTTAGGGATATCCCCAGACATACCTTAGAAATATCTCTAGGGATCTCACTAAAGTTATCGCATCCTAGTTTCCAAAGGATAACTAAACCTTTCCTCTGATACCAACTGTAGAGACCCAAATCTTGACATACATGGACATTAAATTACTTTTTCTAAATACTTAATACATAACAAGAACCAACACTCAAGGACCGTAATAGTTTAGTGTTTTTGGAAACTCAGAACACAATCTTTTAATCATGGTGAAAGATCTTTAACATCACCCATAAAGATATTCCCCTTTTTGTTTTCTTACCTAATACCTTACATTAAATCCTGGGGAAAAACATATAAAATGGTGAGCTCAAATTCTTAGTAAGGGTATGCATGGAGAAAATAAAAAAAAAATCATATACATTTGAACTTAAATACATGAACATAATGTTTAAACATCATGATCTTGAGCAATGACATAAAACATGGCAGTACGAAAGGCATAGATCATAAAGAAACATTAATCCTAATAAAATAGAATGAGAATAAAACTTGTAATTGTGGAAACCATTAAGCACATGTTATGATTTCCATATTAGCCAAGGCATTGCTTCCAAGACCATCTTAGTGGACAAAGTCCCTTTCTTAATCGAGTTCACTCCTTGTTTCAGTCCTGTAACACTGAACCGGATTAACTTACCATTCCATCCTTGTCTATCTAATGAGATATAAATCATTACCCAATGAATTGGAGGGAGATATAGGTCCCACCCATCTCATAATGAAATCATTCTTACTTGTGCCACAACATAAACATAAATCATTCATCGTAACCCAAAGAATAAAAATGGGTTTCATAAGCATCATCCCATCATAACATAATCCATATAAAACAAATGGATATCGTTTCATCATAAGAAAAGTGAAACCATGTAAATCATAGAGATATTATACTTGAGACATACACATATGAAATAATGTCGTCTTAGATGGAAAATGGTTTTGATAAAACACTTGAAATGAATTCTTGAGGAAAATATCCTTTCTTATTAAAAATAGTTTTCTTTTCACAAAATGCCATGAAATTTTAAAAGAAAAGGATTTCGTTGAAAATATTCATGAAATCTTGTAGAGTAAGCTTCATTAAAATAAGGCGTTATAAAACTGTAAAAATCTATTCATGCCATATAAGTTAAAAACCCAATCTTCTCGTACTTTTTCCAAAAAAACTCAAAAAGTACCTCGTATGCTAGAAAAAAGAAAGATTCCTTACATACCATGTAGTAAAAGTCAAAAATGGGTAAAAAGGAAATTAAACATACATGATACCATTTTTAGAAAATAGGGACATGGATGATAAATATAACCCCAGTAAATACTTACGTATAAGCAATCTTGGATAAAAACGAGATTGGAAAAGTTATCCCTTACCTTAGGTACGATATGCTTCGTACATATCCGAACCTCCTGTATAATGATTTAAATAATTTAATTGACTTATTATAGAATCATATTCATTGTTATGATATCATATATGGTTCACTTATGACTTTATATTACCCGTTATTTTGTAAATTCCATGTTAAAGAAACGTTTGGGGTAATATTCTTTTTCATTTGTCGTACGTGTTTGGACTTGTTGTTCATGATACTATTATTACTTATATCATGATTTACTTACTTCCAGAATGTAAATAATGATTTATATACCATATATATTCAGTATATATATATAATAGATAGATGAATTAAATTAAATACACCGTTCATGGAGACAGTTGGCCGTTTGTACGCATGAACACTATTTTTCGTTTCCTTATTGAATTGAATAGAATTAAGTAGATGGCATAAATATATATATACATAAATCTAGTAAAATTATTATGTCATATATTTCATGATTACTTATTATAAATACTTTATAATCATTCTTGAATTTTTAACATGGAAAATGAATCTCATCGCGTCGTCGAGACGGTAATCCGTACGTACGCACGAGTGATGATATCGTTCCCATATTTATTGAATGGTATTGGAGTGGATGATATAATATCTTATAATTAGTATGATTTTATAATAATTATATATAGGTATTCTTTAAACCATTATACCCATCCAAGTAAAGTGGTGGTGGAAAAACTGATTACACCACGGCGTGGAGACGATATTCCGTACGTACGCATGTGCAGTGATTTCATTTTCCGTAGGATGGATAGAAGGTGAAAAAGGGTTGTTTCATATTTATAATAACATATAAGTATATAAATAAGACTTATGTTATTACTTTTTAATGAAACAACTAAATAAGAGGAAGTAGAAGAAGAAAGAAACTTGAAAGAGTCGGTAGAAGAGATTATCTCTTCCTCGACGCACCTCCTTTAAACTTCTTCTTAGGGCACTAGAGTTGGTATTTTGAGAATACCAGAACCTCTGTGATATAACTAGAGAGGTTGAGAAGAGTAATTGGTAGGGTTTGTCCGATCTTCAAGGCTCAAAATGGTGTGAAGAGAAGAGGGAATGGGTGCTCTTTTTATAAGGGATGAGAGGGGCACCTTTGAAAAAACATAAATTATTATTTTATAATAAAGTCGTATTCAGTTTATAATAGCTCCAAATTGATTTATTTCGAATCTAAAGTGGTGATGGGTGGAAATCCTCTCAACCAATATGATTTAGACTAGTTTAGGTTACTATTTTAACCTTATCATTTAGATTTAACTCTAAGTTAAATAATTTAACTTTTACCTTATCTTCTTGTTTTCTTACACTATGGTTAATAAACATACTATAACAAGACAAACTAACCCAAAGTGGTTCATTATTAATATATATAACCTTATTTAAGTCATCTGGCCGAACCATAGATTTTTAGGAATAAAATATCAATTAATAATATAATATATTTTTAAAAACTATTTTATGTCAATTTTGACACTATTTGTTAATTGATTTTTGTGAAAATCATAAAAATATGATTAGTTAGAAAAAATCTAATTAAATCAATAATAACATGTTATATTAACCTACAACATTAATGTAATTTATAAAAAGTCTCAAATTACATTTATTATGTATTTATAATATCATTATGTTAATATTTCATTAATAAAGTAATTACTGCATCATCATTGTGTCATAAATAAATTAAATTACTTAATGTCTAAATATTATAAATAAAATATAATTATGTAGGAAATCATTTTATCCTTCTAATGAATATTTATAGTCGAATTTATCTTATGTATAACCATATATTAAAAATGTTTTATTTATTAAATATTGATTTTAACTATTTTAACTTTTCTTTAAATAAAATAATAATAAGTGTCCTAATCTAATCCAAGGGTACCTAAAGGGTAATATTTTATTCCTAAGATTTATTTTGGTCGAATTACACTTATCCAATAGAATTAGGACATGTGTTATGGTAATAATAATATCATTTTTACCCTTAATTTCACTATTTACTTTTAACCGTGGTAAATAAAAGTAAAAAGTTACTATTCATAAAAAATTATTTTTAACTTTTTGAAAAACATTTTACTATTTGATATTAACCGTGTCTCTTAGATTTTCAAAATTTCACTCACAGAAGCGGTAAAATTAAGTTTTATGTAAATTTTCAAATTCTCCTAGGAGGTGGGTAAAAGACGGTGAAAAGTTCAATAAAATTTTTATATATCTAAAATTATTATAAAATGACTCATATGAATTAAATTTAACTTATATAGTTATTATTTATCAATTTTTATTGAAAATAAATTTAAATAAAAAGTCTTTTTATAAATATTAACCCAGTGTTTTCACTATTCATCAAAAATTGAATGTTTTCAGAAAAATACCAAAAATTCACCCTAGAATAATTTTGATATTCTAAATCCAAAAATGAAGTCCATTTTGAAAGATAAAATTTATAAAATTTCAGAAAGTGGGTATTACTATTCATAACGGCTAGTTTATAATAATATTATAATAATATCTCGTTTAGTGAAACTCGGTATTGCGTACTACACATGCTATCGACGAAGGTCTTGATTGCGTGTAATGCAAGCCAAGCTAGGGCTGCGTGTAGTGAAAGATCTGTTTGGTGTTGCATATGACATAATCAAAACTTATTTCATTTATACATTAATCAAAATCTATACTTAATGTTTCGTGGAATAATTTCCACAAAATGAACTTGAAATTGTGTGTAACACGAGCCAGGAATAGTGTTGCGTATACTGCAAGCTAATACGGTGTTGCGTATAGTACAAGATAATCTTGGTGTAGTGTATAATATAAGACATCAAAGAAAATAAAATTAATATATCTCATTAAATCTAGGGGTGTTATACTGACCTAGGGAAGTCAGTACTAGTGGGACCAGAGATGGTACGGGCTACCACAGAGAAGGTACAAGTCATCCAGGAATGGATGAAGACTACACAAAGCAGGCATCAGTCATATGCCGACAGGATATGGAGAACTCTATATTTCGAGGATGGCGACCACATATTTCTACGGGTCTCACCTCGATGAGGTTTGCGGAGATTTGGCCGAGGCAACAAGTTATCTTCGAGGTTAATCGGATCTTTTCAGGTCCTCAGCAGAGTTGGCATGGTGTTGTACCGCTTAGCTCTTCCACCTTAGTCACACCAGGTGCACGACGTCTTCCCTGTATCCCTGCTGAGTTGATACGTACACGACCCTTATCACATCATCGACCATGGGGAGATGGATGTCGATGATGGCGAGACTTTTATGGAGGTTCCAGTAGTGATTGAGGATTGACAGGAGTGGGTCCTTTTTGTATGGTCCATACCTCTACAACACATTCGCTGATAGCACAGGAACCTCTAGGAGAGCACATGGGAGTGGGAGGCTCAGATGCATGCTCATTACCCCCACTTGTTCCCTTAGTTTGAGTTGTGGCTTACGCGGACATAAATTCTGAGGTGGGGATATTGTAAAGACCTGGAATTTCCATTTAATTTTTTTAAATAAATGGGAGTTTTACTAGTCCGTTAAAATTGACAACGCATGATTCCAAGGCCCGGAGTGCCCGGAATGAATTTCTGAACTTTTGTTCAGGTACGTTCAGTAAACGTGCAAGTGAGTTTTTCTAACTTTTGAACCGGTGCTCAGAATTGAAATTTGAGGGCACCGTTGAACTCGCAGCATTGGTATTCTCTTAAAGAGATTTCACCTAGACGGTAGTGGGTAGAGAGTAAAGTATAGTTTTTGGGTTTTTCAAGGAAAGAATAAAATAAAATAAGCTCATATTTTATTTTATTTTGTTGTAACCACCCACCATGTGGATGTTCAGGGGTGAGGTCCACCGAAACTAAACCTCATCTTCTTGATTTAGTGTGGTGGGGACCACCCAACCCCCTATTAATGGGTGAGAGGAAAACCTCTCAACTCCCTAATTAATGTGTAGGAGCCTCTTGGGCTTCCTTCACAATTAATTTTTCCAACCTCTCCCTTAATGGTGCCACCACCTCCCTTAATTTATTATACCACCCACATTAATTAATTGGATTTTTGAATTATTTCCATCAAATTAATAGATGGATTAATATATTATTTCGGTGTAATTTGGGTAGATAAAGACTTTGGGAGAAATCTCCCAATGAAGAATGCTCCACCGACGAGGAACGCCTTCGACTACAAAGAACGACCTCGACTTTGACATTCTTTCTCGGAACATCCTCCGGTGTAGGATGTGTTCATCTATAATGAATCGATGTTTGCATTCTCAAGCTAACGTCAACCAACAACGAACAAGGTAGGGATTTTTTGTGAATGATTTTATATACTCATGTTCTTCCCTTCTAGAATAAGGAATGCTGGTCAACTTTCTAAGTAGTTGATCTGCATATGTTTCCTTTTGCGGGGTTTGTGATTAATCATTGCGAGAGGGTTTGATGTTCTTCGTTCTTGTGAACCACTTGCTACCGCTATAATGCGGAGAGTTCAGGACAAACTAACATGGCTCGTCCTCTTTGTTACCCTTGTGTTGATTTTTGGTGTTCATCGAAATAGAGGAAGGCGCCGAAGGCGATGAAGGCAATGGCGCCGCCACCCACACCGATGTCGGCCGAACTGGCCCAGCGACCCCTCGCGGCGCGCTGGCCGAACCGGTGACGCCCCCTTGTTGCGCCCCGGCCAAACCTCCCCCGCAGTCTCCACCCTTCCGTCCGATCCACCCTGGGTTGGGTCAAGCTGCCCAGGCCGCATCGTCTGCCGGCCTCCCCGGCCTCTTGGCCGAACCAGCCCCGGCCACCCAGGCCTCCTAGCCGAACCGGCTCCCAGCCTCTCCGGCCTACCGTCCAAGCCTCCCTTGCCACTCCAATCACTGGATGAGCAACCCTAGCCACCCAGCATCCCAGCCGAACCGGCCTCAGTCGTGCCATCCCATCCTCCGGCCGAGCCGTCCTCGCCACGACCCTCTGAGCCGAACTGGCCATGTGCCTCATGCTGATCCACCCTTGTGGTGCCCTCCAGGCTGATCCGCCCACATGACGCCCTCTAGGACGAACCGCCTTCATGCCAACCTGCAGCCAGTCGGAGCCCTCGTGGCCGGTCCACGCCCTCCCGGCTCTCTACGGCCCCTCGCGGCCCACTGGGCGGGGCCCAGGGGGCCGGGCCCAGGGGGCCGGGCCACACTCAACAAGTTGGCCCACCCAACGGGCCGGGGCGACCCAAACTGAGTCGGCCCAGGATGGGTCGGGCCGGGTCGGTCCGACCGGGTCATACCGGACTCGGCCCCACTACGACTCATTTAGGCTCCTTCAGCCATATCTTTGGCACCAGACATCCGTTTGACGAACTGTCAGCAGGGCTGGAAATCTTGGAGTATGATGGTCCCTTTGAGTATACCCCATAAGAGTTTGGGGTATAATTGAGATACAGTCAGGTTGTATCGTGCACAAATTCAACCGGGCCCCCAAGACTAAAAGGCTTATAACTCACAGACCAGGCGTCCGATTGACGCGCTGTCTATTGTGCTGAGGACCCTATGACGTGCCAGACCTTTGAGGTACTTCTCTGTGGGACTTCATAATAGTTGGATTATCGACCAGTAGCTCGTGGAGTGGATCCTCCTAGAGACGAGCGAGCATAGTGCGGAGACCTAGTAGCAGGCTGAGACCTGACGACTGCTAACCGTTTTGACTTAGAGTGACTCTACTAGCCCAATGGGGAGTGCCTTGGTGTCGCGGGAGACCCACAGTGGGGAGCGCCTTGGTGTCGTGGTAGACCCACGGTACTTGACATGAGGAGTACCTCAACAGGCTATGAGGGGGAGCGTGCTTGTTGAGGTGGCAGACCCACAGTGGGGAGTGCGCTTGGTGACGCAGCAGATCCATCGTACTCGACAGAAGGTGTACCTCTGGAGTCCAAGGTTATTTGGAACCACGCTTGGTATCGCGACAGGTCCTCTTTACTCGATAGAGGATGATTTATCCCACAGCTGGGGTTTCGATAATGTGACTAGGGATGTTACTTGATAATACCCCTAGAATAAAATCCCAGTTGAGCTGGGTCGGTTTTTCTATATTTTCCTCATGATTGAGATGGATAACTTGATAACTTAGCTATATGTATGGGCTTATACCGAAGTAGGGTTATATGTTGATTTTTCTCTTTGTGGATTATCCTTGGTGGATTTTGTGAGACCTAGAGGGTCTTGGGGTACCTACTGAGTATCTTTATACTCAACTTTGCACGGGCTATGCCCACAATTTGTTTTTTTAGATGTAGACAACGGACAACACTGACGGAGGCTGAGAGTACTAGGACTGGATAGTACCCGGAGGTGGACCATACGACATGTCAGTACCCGGAGGAGACGGAAAGAAGCAAAGTGTTGAGGAGGCTATCTGTACCTACGCTTTAGGTAGGAATCTTAAAGGATGATCTAATAGCTGTCTTTTCTTTTTCTCCAGTTGTTTTGAATTTCAGTTGTACTTGTACCTTTACTGTTGGGATTGTATTCTAGTCCCTTTTACTTTCAGCACTCTTTGGTTATACAGTTTACTCATTTTCTTATCTTGCTGTGTTTTTTTACAGGTTATAAAGGAAATGCCTTCCAAGTTTTAGGGAATTACGCCTTTGGTGCTAGTCGCTAGCCTCTGGCCTGTGGAAGGCAGGCTTGGGGTAGTCATGGCACGGGCCCCGGGGGACAGGTTGCGACACCCTCATTAAATTATCTCCCTAATGGAAACTAGTATACACTATTGCCTTCTCAAATATCACTTCCTTATGATAAAACCATTTAATGAAGATAGGCTAGGGGCATTGCTAAGATAATTCTTCAAATGGGCGGACATAGATAGCATGTTTCACAAAATCCAAACCAAATTCATTGAACAAAGTAGTAGTACACCACACCTCAAGGCTTCTAGATTTTATCGAGTCTTTAAGATCTATTCAAAATTAGATAGGGACTCCATAACTACATGAGATCCTTCATCCCCAATAAATAGTAATTATTAACAAGTTATAAACTCCCACATGTGTTCTATAAGACGATAAGAACTAGGTTTGAACACTCCATAATGATTCTAGGAAGAGTATGATTCTTGAAAGAATTCCTTTGGTTTAATAGTAAAATATCCTAAGACATTACCTTATGTTTGTGTCTATTCTTTATAGGGGTCACATTCTAACCATAGAAACACAACAGACAATAAAATCACTAAAAATCCCAACACAAGATATAAAAGTAAAAAATCAAATGAAATATGATTATCAAACACCCATTGAAACCTAATTTAAAAAATGAAAAATATATAATTTAAATTTAATAAAAAAATAAAAAAATCTTTAAATAATATCACCAAATAAAACCCATGATATTATTTAGATGAAAACCATCCACTTCAATCATTTTTTCTATATTTTAAAAAAACTTTTTACCAAATAAACTAAAGTAACCAAAAAAAGGATTTCAAAATAAACATAGATACCAAAGAAAAAACAATGTTTTTAATCATACATAAACCATTTAATAATTCTCTTAAATGTAACTTAAACACTCAGAAACAATCCCCTAAAAAAATTAGTGAGGATAAAATCATCATAGTATTGAAAAAAAATCGCAAGTTTTCCAACAACACATCGTTTTGTTGTATTGTTTTGCAGACCGTGTGCGAACCGTGTGAGTTCCACTAGAGTTATATTGTACAATTTTCGTGGGATATACATGGTTTCACATTCCATGGGACTTAATTGGTCACCATCTATATTTTACCAAATTTAACTCTAGAATGAGAATTTCCCAAGATGTCTCCTAGGGTCCTCCTACAACTCAAAGTAAAATCTCATTGCATCAAAATATCTCTATAAAGACCCACCATAATTCTGGAAAAAAATATCAACTACTAAAGGAAACATGATATTTGAAATTAATTAGAGTTTTCCAAGTATATACACAAAGCTACCACTCATACTCCAATAGTCCTAGATCCCATGTACCTTTACACATAAATAAAAATAGGTATTTGATACCATTTTTTGTGAACTAACGTTGGAAAAACTAGACACATCACCTGTTTCATTCCATAATAAAGCTGGAGGTGTGTTCTTGAAAGCCCCTTGCTAGAAACAAGCACCATGGTATCCCAATTAAACACTTGGGAATGATTTCACCCTAAAAAATTTGATTAGTAATTGATTCAACCTAAAACCTGACATGAGGTCTTGTTAATTTGGACGACCAACCCAAAAAATAAATAGCATAAAAGAAAATTGATTCCAACACAAAAAACCATAACCACAATAAATAGCCTAAATCTTTTCAAAAAAAACTTTTCAAAAAAAGAGACCATTTTTATAACAAGATTTTATATTAACAAAACAATTAAATAAAACCAAACCAAAATAATAAAAGTGGGCCTAAAAGTATAATACACTACATGATCTAAAATTGTTTTAAACAGGATAAGTAAAAAATCCCCAACATCTCTGTGTAACTATCAAGTCACCACCACTACTCAAATAATTCCCACTTCAAAACAAAGAGTATTAATAAGGAGTTCTTCAACTCATAACCTAGGAACCTATAAAAACTAGATATTGTATACCAATAATTGTGAGAATGCAGGGTGTGATCCAATGTCTAATAGGATACCACCATGATTTCATTAAGTTCATTTTCTATATAGAAACAATGTCGCCAGTTTTTAAATAATAACAATGCATGTTTATACTTCCTTTACAAAAATGTAATTAAGAACATATGAATTTTTTTATCATTTCTTAAAACAAATTATTTATAAGAGACTCCTTGTTGAGGATTCACTAAGGTAATATGGTTTTTGAAAAACTAATCATTTTACTTTAAAAAATGATTACATTTCAAAAGAAACCAAGTAAAATTTTCTTCTCTCTTAAAACACACTCCTTCGAAAAATAATACCCACACATTGTTTAGAAATAAATTTTTGAATGAAAAAACATTCCAACACATAAATATTAGAATAACCAGTACATTTGAAAACTAAACCCCCTCATGGTTTAAATCACATTTCAAAATAATCATTTCATGAGACCTTAATTTTAAAAATCAACATCTAATTTCCCTTTTTAAAAATCAATAAGCACACACTCACTGTGATAATTATTGAGGGAAAACATAAAAAATAAAGTACATAAAGATTGATAATAAAATGACAATAATAAAATAATGAAATACTTACAATGGTAATTATTAATGTTAAATAATAAACATCATAAAATAATCTCAAAGAAATAGATAAGTAACTAACATTATAATATACAAAAAGGCATAAAATAAGATACATATCATTAAGACACCACATTGGGACTAATGGGGTGAGTAAATAATATTAAAATACTGGACATAAATATTGATAGGTTAATGGTAACATCTCTCATCCCCAAAATCACTCTTAGATAGTCTCATCGGTGACAATCCCCCTAGCCAGGTCATAACATTAAACGAGTAGATAGCACATAATGTATAACTCTTAACTAGAATAGTCAGAATCCCTTGAATCACCTATTTGTATCCTTGTATTCCTAATTTCATATATAATCTTGGTGTACTACTATAATACTAATATGAAATACGTGAAAATATAATTAGTAATATAAATAGTTCACATAAATCATAGGCAATTCATCTCCAACATACCCCCTTCAATAATGATCCCATATTCAACTGCATATTACATGGATCACAATTAATATAACATTAAAACAATGAACGTAATATAAAAAAAATTATATTTAAATGGATTAACTGAGGTTTACACATAAATCAATAAATCCCCTTACCTTAAGGTACTAAATGATCTGTCTCTTTATACATAGGAGAGACATGGTTATGAAGTACATTTATACCAATATTCAATTCCATAAGAAATAACACATAACACTAAAGCATAACCAAAATTAAACTTTTAAAATCTTTTTCAAAAAGAACTTCAACAAGTTAAATACCAAAAATACACAACAAGTATCAAGTGTAACATGATCAAACAATTAAAGACTTCACACCAAAAAAATCTAGTGTACATGCATGCCTCTTTTTAGAACAAGGATAACCATAATAATGAAAACACCCCATATCTTTAAAAAAAGTTAAAATATATAAATAAGTGAACTAGTTTGTTCAAATAATGTAAAACCCTAATAAATAAGGATGATAATTCTAAAAATATGGTAACCCCTTAAAACAGGATAACCCCCTTTTCAAACAAAGTGGACTTCATTTTATAAAAACAAATTGTTTCAAAACACCATGAACCGATTATTTTTATTTTAAAAAAATACAAATATAAATTTATAAAAAACCTTATATTCATAATATACCATTTTAAAAATCCATTAAACTAAATAATGTAACCGTTTTTCTAGATAAAAAACAACATATAAAGGAAACCATTTTATAACACAAACTATGTATTTTAAATAGTATTTTATTTGGTTAAAAAATTAAAAAATAAATCTATCAAATAACATTTTAATAATATGAATAAAAATGTAATAACATGATGGAAGTCATAGAAACATTTCACCTATGATAGAAACCACTATAATGGTCTTTAATAGATGGTTCAATACCATTAAATCCCAAACCCCAAATATCTTCACAACCCCAACCACTAAAATCAACCCATGTTTTTTCTTTTAGGGTTAGAGTTGAAGAGGGTAAAAGAGGAGAAAAAAGAGAATAAAATTGGGTAATTCCTCACCATTCAATCTAGAAAATAAACACCATTAACCACTATAAATCTAACTTGGGGGAGCTTGGAAGATGTAGGGAGCACTATAGGAGGCACCAAGGTTACGTGAGTTTGAGTAGGGAAGATTGGGTAGAATTTGATAATTAAAAATAAGAAAAATTGATGATAATACTTTAAATCAAGTAACTAATGTTGTTGTATTTTTCTATTTACCAATCTGTGCATGAACCGTGTGGCTACCACTTCCCAAAAACCTTATAGGTTGCATGGTTTCATTATACAGTTTCCCTAACCATATGTAGATCGTGAGACCACCTTTTTCAAAAATTTAATATGTTTGTTGGTTTTTAGTATACAGTTTGAAAATCCAATTTCCAAACTATATATCTATAAAAAAACTCTATAAACTCAAAACATCAACCTTGGTAAACCAAAAACCCATGAGATAAATCTACCATATAAAAAATATCTTGAAAGATAATTTTCAAGTTGTCTAAGTTAATTTCCCATTATATGGAAAATATGTGTTAAATGGTTATCCCAAAATCATAATTACATATCATTATATTTATTACACCTGATTCATTATGTTAGGATGGATACAACCAATTTAGAAGATGAAAAAGAAGAATGAAACTTGAAAAATATGGTTAAGAACATATACCTCACCTTTAAGAAACCTCCTTTGATACTATTATTAAGGACCATTAAGTCCATATTTTAAGAAGATAAGAACATCAAGAACATGGAAAATGAGGTTCTGGAAATATGTTTTAAGGGTTTTTTAGGTGACCCAATTATTTATACATAAACATTATATATTTTTGATAAATATTTGACACAACTAGTATCATTACAAACCCATGAACCATAAATTATTTGTGTACTTTGAAACTAGGTACATAATAGTCATATTTATGTACAATATTCACCATCACTAATGTCATTTATTATATATGGTACGCTTCTAGAATCATCATACTTATAAGCCTTCTACATAACCAAGGGAAAATTAAAACATATATATGGGTGAGATCTGATGCTTAGTAGGGGTAAACATGGGAGATATAATTTAATGATCATATATAAACATGTCTTGGGAAAAAGAGTATTAAAAAATGATATTATCATTAGAAATAATACCCAATAATTCAGAGAACATAATGATGGTTCATGGAATAAAACATTAGTTTTTCATAAGATTGGGGAATCATAAATAAATTTATCATAAGCCATTAGTTCAATTTATGAAAATTTCAACATGTAAAAAGATTTTTTCACTATCATAGGCATATAAACAATTGCATATGTTAATGGTAACTACTGATTCCTTCATATAATAGTAAATCAAAAATCAGTACATTTTTATTATATCATAGAGGATTAGGAATCATCACATATTTCCTATATCCTAGTGGATCAGGTATCCCTATCTATTTCCAATATTGGATTGAGCATATAAACTCATTTCCAATAATTATGTTTTGATATATAAGTATTTACTTAATAAATTGGAGGGTTATAATGGACCCCCTCATCACATAATTAGAATCATTCATATGTGTTCCAAAATTTCATAAACCTTTAATTATTTCAACATATCATTAACAATTGAAAATAAATGTTTTTCATAAAGATATCCTCATAACTTAATTAACACATGGGAGTGAAACAAATCTTCATATAATCATCATCAAAATAATAAAATGAAGGGAATTTGATGGAATCATAAGATTATAACCCTAATAGAGCATATAAATACTTTAAGGATGATGAAATAGTTGAGAATCCACTTAAACTATCATTCTAAAATTTATTTTAAGTATAATAAAATATCATTTTCCCTTGATAAAATTTTACCTCAAAATTCTCAAAATTTTGAAAAAAATATTTTGGCCTGAAAATAACCCAGGAAACTTTTAATTAAAGATTCAATGAAAATAATTATAACATCCCAGGTAATTATAAAATAATAATTTTCATATCTATTAATATTTATGAATTATATATTAATTTTACCTTAATAAGGAAATTATGTCCAATAACATATTTGATATGCACTAGTGGGTTTCTTTGAAATCTTATGTTGCACGCAAGACTAAGTTATACCGAAAAATAATACATTATTAATATTATAATTTTAAATGCTAGTTAATGCCTAGTCTTTGTATTGGTGGGAATGAATAGAAAAAACTATATTATTTTTACACATGCTTATTAAATGATTTTACTTTCTTCCAATAAATTTTATGGGCTTAAAATAATAATAAATGCAATTTTAGGCATAACAGCCCTAATATTTTTAAAAAGGTAGTTTTACCACCTTTTGATGGATAAACCTTTTATAATCTAGTTTTTAACACAATAATAAGTTCTATTTTACAAAATAAACTTCTTCTATATAATTGGGGCATAAAAAATTATTTTTGATAAAGTTTTTTTATTTTTCTTATAAAATTCATATTTTAATGAATAATGATAAATACTGCATTTTAATTCAAAAATAATTTTTTATTTAGTTTATTTATATTGTTAGATTATATTTATAACTGGTTTTAAAGTATAAGTAGATTAATTTTTTATCATTTCATACAATTTTGTATTTTTGATGTAATTTCACATTGAAATTAGATATAAACTCAAGTCAGTCTTTTGATGGTTTTTACTTTAACAAATTTGTTTTCTCATTTTGACAAAGAGGAATAATTTTAAATTAATAACTAAAAATTTTGAGTTTCAAATTTTGAAAAATGGATTCCATATTTTTAATAAGTCGGTCCAAATTATGATAATAGGTTCTTTTTATTTTTTGGATTTTATTAATAGTAACATAGAAAATTTTTATTTACCACCATTTAAGATAAATCAAGTAAATTATGGTAATTATTATTATGTTAAGGATAATAAAATTACCCTAACACATTATAAAATCATATTATAAGAAAACAATTCTACCCTTAACATCTAAGGATCGTAATTTCCTCATTTAATAGACATTTTTATATGAAAGTGATAAATATTATTAAAACAAAAGAAAGTGAAAAAATTTCACTCTCTTATTTCATATAAGTATAATAATTTTAATAAAGAGATAAACAATATAAAACAAGGATAAAAATTATTATATTGAAATATAATAAAATTATCTAAATCATGGAAATTTATTTAAATTTTTTGAGATTAAATATTTTCCATAAATACTGACATAATAGTGAGATAGTGATTATTTTATTAAGTGAAATATCAACTAAATGATACAAAAAATATTAAAATAAATATAATTCAAATTTATTAGGGTACTAAAAGAATTTTACAGGTGAATATGACATATTATAAGTCTATTAAATGGTTTGGTTCAAATTTATCTGTCTTTTTGTATTTTATTTAAATTCGATAAAATGAATAGTGTCAAAATTGACACTATTGATATTTAAAAAAATATTTTATTTGATTATTTAAAAATCATAAGAATATTTTGAAATTAAAAAGTTTCTATTATAAGGTCTAGAAGTTAATAAAGTTTCCAAATATTAGTAATTTACCCCATATCATTAAAATTTATAGCCACTTAATATTTAAAATGTAGTTACCATAATTAAAATTAAAAGAGAATAATTAAGGGTAAAATGAAATGATAAGATTTAAAATGAAATAAAAACATTTCTAAAAATTATTGGTCGATATTATTTATGACTATAATCCTTTTATATTCTACATAACTCATGTTGGGGTCATTATTATTTAAAAATTAATTCATATTAATTTAATATTTTAAGAGTTTCCAAGGGCGCTCGTCCTCTCTCCTATAAAAAGGAAAAACTCTTTTCTCTATAACTCACACTTAAATAATAATTTGGTTCAACAAATATATACTGAAAAACCTTCCTAAAATACCTCCTCACATTCTTGATTCCTTATTTTAGGCATAATACCCTCTTTAGATGAGTTAAAGTGTTCTTCAAAGGTGATCAACCGAAGAAGCGGTATAGTTTTCTTTAATGTATTTCTATTATATTTCTTCTTCCACTTCGTTCAAATATTCTTCTTCCAAGATTAAATAATAACTATAATATAATCAATAATACTAGGATATTATTATGTTAATATCATCACCTAAATCCATCTCCATTTCTATTAAATGGGAATGGAATTATTCGTGCAAGCATACATATGAACCATCACCTCCAAAAACCAATCTAAATCATTTTCCATATATATTTCTCATGAATGTTTATAACAATGTGTTGACCTCACCTGTTTTGATAATCTCAATCATGTATTCATATGTGTTGAAAATCCCAATTATGTTTTCATTCTCTATGATATTTTTAAGTATCATTGATCTATACTTTAATTCTTTCAAATATGTGATCAAACCAATAATAATTTATAAAATAGTCTTTGGAATATGGTAATCCTCATTTATCAATGCTCATACAAGTTATAAATTGATTCTAACACAATCGGATGTGTTCTGCATAAAACAGATAAGTAATCTGACTATAGCTACTGATAAAGAGCTACCGGTACCCAGTCTACCGATAGACTTAGTCTACCGACAAACAGAGTCACTGATATACTTAACACAGAGCTATCGATGTGGTTATAAATGTAAGCTACTGACTTACAGACAGCTACCGATACAAACATAGAGCTACCGGTCTACCGATACAAACATGGAGCTACCGACGCATGAAGCTACCGACGCATGAAGCTACCGACGCATGAAGCTACCGACGCATGAAGCTACCGACGCATGGAGCTACCGACGCATGAAGCTACCGACGCATGAAGCTACCGACGCATGAAGCTACCGACGCATGAAGCTACCGACGCATGGAGCTACCGACGCATGGAGCTACCGACGCATGGAGCTACTGATAAAAAAAGTCACCGATACAAGCATATACCAACCGACACATAGAGCCACCGATAGAGTCAAAGCAACTAATGACATTGAGCTACCGATGTCCAAGCTACCGATGCTGATTACCTATCGATCACTCAACTCACTGTTTGAATTTCTTTATTTCCTATATTTAATCTATCCAACGGTCATATCATGTACATTTTAATGATTTTTCAAATATCTGATAAAGGTTGTCGGATGTCAGGAACTCGTACCTCATACCTGCAGAAAGGAAATCTTTTCTGTCCCCTGTTGCCCGTGAGATAAATACCAGAAGACTACGCTGCCCAGAGAAGCGTGTGGTGGATGAAATATATCAGAAACACAAGAACAAGAAGAATCAAGAGCAAAACCAGTCCCATCAAGAACACAGAGAAGCTCATAGACAATCAAGCATACTCGAGAAGTGTTCTGTGCATACAAGAAGAACACTGAAGAACTTCAACCACTACATTTTCACTGTCTGTGAACCTGGAGCATACGACACTCTGTTTCTTAAACAGAAATGAGAAGAGGACTCAGACTCACTTCTGATCGAATCCAAATGAGTCCAGAGCTACACTGAAATCACCAGAACCATCTCTAAACTCTACATCTCTTGTTCTGTGATTTATCATTATTCTTTTCGAGTAGTGTGTGTTATCTGCTGTATCTAACACATACACTGTCTCCTATACTTAAACTGGAGGATTTTTAAATCCTTACCAAATTCTTGCATTCTATTCTTTCCCACGAATAACAGTGGTAGAGGTCGTGTGTGACCTGGACAGCTGGTTGCTGTTGTACTGTTTCCCACGAATAACAGTGGTAGAGGTCTTGGACCTGGACAGTTGTAAACTGTTGAACCCCGATCCAGGGTGTGGATAATTTTTATATAAACTTTTGAGAGGACTAAGTCTCGGCTTGAGACTGAACCTCTTGGTTACATTTGTTGTGCCATCTCTTTCAAAGTTTTATTCCGCTGCTAATCACTTTAAAACTAATATTGTTTTTAAAGTTACTTTGATAATTAAATTAGCAAGTGTTTATGTTAAGTTTAGATTAGTAAGTTAGTTTCAAAAGATAATCATACACTCCTGTATTGATTAACTGGGAATTAATCAATCCCTTGAGAATCTAACAGAACCTCTACTTTAATATAAATTCACTACAGTTTAATTTATTATTTTATTTGGGGGTCTTTAAGACAGTTTTTTTAAATAAAGAAATTTTAATTGGTACTCAATTCACCCCCCCCCCCCCCTCTTGAGTAAACCACTCCGACCAACACTTGGTATCAGAGGATTGAAAATACTTTCTAAAAGTACTCTGCTTTTGAACTGTGATTTTAGTTGTATTTTAAAGGTCTTAAAATTTCTGTTATATCTAAATTTTTATCTCTTTAAAATTTTCTCATCATGGACAATAGACTTGAGGATGCTGCTACTAACCGGCCACCTTTCTTCAATGGAACTAATTATGCTCAGTGGAAACTGAAAATGAAAATTCATCTAGAAAGCATAGGTTTTGATATTTGGACTGCTATTTAATCAGAATACAAAATTCCCACTACTGCTAGATCTACTTGGGATGAACCTATAAAGAATGCTTACAATAACAACTGTAAAGCTATGAATGCCTTGTACTGTGCTCTAGGAGATGAAGAGTTTAATAGAATTTCTTCTTGTAAAACTGCATATGAAATTTGGGATACCTTAGTTGTTTCTCATGAAGGAACAACGAATGTTAAAGAAATGAGATTGAACACTTACACTATCAAGTATGATAATTTTAAAATGAACCCTAACGAACCCATTTCTGACATGTATCTCAGGTTCAATGAAATTGTCAATACAATGATCTCGCTGGGAAAGGATGTCTCATCGAAGGAACAAATTATGAGAATTTTGAGATGTCTACCTGATAGATGGAGAGGCACATCTGTCTCAATTAGAGAATTATGTGACATTGCTGCTCTACCTGTCAAGGAACTAATTGGCAAGCTGATGATGTATGAAGAAGAGCTTAAAGTGAATAAAGAGGAAGAAAATGAACCTCCAAGAAAGTTTGTCGCTTTCAAATCCTCAAATTCAAAGAATAAGGACAAAGAAAAGCTTCAAGCTGTAGTTGAAAGTTCAAGCTGTGAAGACAGTGAAAGTGATTCTAACAGTGATGCTAAGATGGCTCACATTGCTAGAAGATTTAAGAAATTTTATAGGAAAAAGAAGTTCTTCAGAAAAACAAATTATAAGGGTAAGTATGATCACCAAGGTAAATGGAAAAAGGATTGGAAGAAGAATGACAAATCAGATGATGTTGTCTGTTATGAGTGCAAGAGAAAAGGACACATTAAAGCCGACTGTCCAAAGCTGAAGTATAAAAAGAAATATGAATATAAGGAAAATAAGTGTAAGAAATCCATGAAGGCTACTTGGAGTGCTTCTGAGGATAGCTCTACTGAATCTGAATGCTCTGAAACTGAACCCAAAAATAAGGCAAACATTTGCTTTATGACAAACACTTCTCAGGTAACTGCTGAAACTCCTGCTTTAAATTATTATTACTCTGGAGATAATGCAGAATCTGACTCTGATTCTGGAACAATGTCTAAAAATGAATTGTTTGAGTACTGTGATATGCTGGAAGAGACATGTAATGAACTTAAGGATAAATACAAGTCATTAAAGAAACATCATGCTCTCACCACTACAGTTAAAACCGAACTCACTATTGAAAAAGAGAAAAATGCTCAACTGTTAAAAGAAAACACTGAACTGAAACTATCTAATGAGCAACTCAAGAAAGACTTAGAGAAGTTCACCAATGGAAAAAATGCACTAAAATAGATGCTAGGAAACCAAATAGCACCTAAATATACTACTGGTATAGGATACCAACCTGGACAAAGGAAAATTGCCAAAACTAGATTCATTTCTAAATCTGGACAGAATGAAGGTAATTCTGGAACTTCATATGCCTCAACCAGTTATATACATAGCTATGGATCTAATAAAGTTTATCTTTCAAAGCATGTCAATTCTAAAAATTATATGAGACCCATTAGACAAATATGGGTACCTAAAGTGTTATTGGCTAACCTGTCTGGACCCAAGAAAATCTGGGTACCAAAATCATCTCCCATCTAAATCTGTTTTGTAGGGAACTTGCTTAAAGAGCTCCTGTAAAGAGACCTGGTATTTGGACAGTGGATGTTCAAGACATATGTCAGGAGACTTCTATTGTTTTAAGAGTTTAATAAAAGTTGATGGAGGCTTTGTCACCTTTGGTGATAATTCTAGAGGAAAAATCATCGGCCTAGGCCAGATTGGTAACACTGATTCAATTTTGATTTCTAAAGTTTTATTTGTTGATGGCCTTAAATACAATTTATTAAGTATCTCTTAGTTATGTGATGATGGTTTTCATGTTAAATTTGAAAATGATTCCTGCAAATTTTTTAATTCTAAGAATGTTTTGGTATTTTATGCCTTAAGAAATGAAAATGTTTATGCTGTTAATCTGAATTCTTTAGCTAAGCAGAATATTACTTGTTTGAATGCTTTTCATAAAGAATCTTGGCTATGGCACAGAAGATTGGGACATTGAAACATTCACTCACTTAGAAAACTCTCTAGAAAAAACCAAGTTAGAGACCTACCTAAATTAGAATTCCCAAATGATAGAGTGTGTAACCCCTGTCAAAAGGGAAAACAACACAAAGTTTCTTTTAAATCAAAGAAAGAAGTTTCGACTTCTCAACCACTTGAATTGGTTCACATGGATTTGTTTGGACCATCAAGAGTTTCTAGTTTAAATGGGAAGCACTATGTTTATGTTCTAGTAGATGATTTTTCTAGATATACTTGGGTATATTTTCTAGCTCACAAAAGTGAAGCTTGTTCTTCTTTTGTTAATTACTCTAAATCTGTAGAGAACCTTAGTTGACTTAAGATTAAAACTTTGAGAAGTGATCATGGTCGTGAGTTTGAAAATCAAGATTTTGAATCTTATTGCTCACACAATGGCTATACTCATAACTTTTCTACCCCTAGAACACCCCAACAGAATGGTGTAGTAGAAAGAAGAAACCGAACCCTTCAAGAAATTGCTAGAACCATGCTCAATGAATATGACCTGCCTATTTATTTTTGGGTTGAAGCTGTAAATACAGCTTGTTATGTCATTAATAGAGTCTTAATTAGACCTGTTCATAAGAAAACCCCTTATGAATTGTGGAACAATATAAAGGCTAAGGTTAATTACTTTAAAGTTTTTGGTTGCAAAGTATTTATTCTGAATACTAAAGATAATCTGGATAAGTTTGCTTCCAAAAGTGATGAAGGAATTTTTCTGGGTTACTCTATTTCAATTAAAGCCTATAGAGTATTCAATAAGAAAAATAAATGTGTGGAAGAATCTGTTCACATAAAGTTTGATGAAACTGATCCACATGAGTCTAAAACCTCTCTTGAAAATATTAAAGAAGACTTATCTGTTCTGGACATTAATGATAAATCTAAAGAACCTGTTATCAAAACATCCAGTTCTGGACTTTTTCCAGAATCTGCTTCTGTTGAACCCGAACCTATAGATGAACCTGAAATTTCTAGTCCAACCTTTACCAGATCAACGAGGATTCTAAAGAATCATCCTTTAGAAGCTGTTGTTGGTAATCTTGATAGAGTAACACAAACTAGAGCTTCTCTAAGAAACCAGGTTGAACATCAAGCTTTTCTTTCACAGCTAGAACCCAAAAATATCAATGATGCTATCAATGATGAATTCTGGGTAATGGCTATGCAGGAAGAATTAAATCAGTTTGAAAGAAACAAGGTCTGGGAATTAGTTGACAGACCTAAGGACACCTTGACAATAGGCACAAAATGGGTTTTTAGAAATAAAGTAGATGAATCTGGAAATATAGTTAGAAACAAAGCTAGACTAGTTGCACAAGGATATAGTCAAGAAGAAGGTATAGACTATGAGGAAACTTTTGCACCTGTAGCTATAATAGAAGCCATTAGGATCTTACTTGCATATGCTGCACATCTGGATTTCAAGTTATATCAAATGGATGTGAAAAGTGCATTTCTAAATGGTTTTATAATTGAAGATGTTTTTGTAGAACAACCACCTGGATTTACTAACCCCCATTTTCCAAATCAAGTTTTTAAACTTTCTAAAGCTTTGTATGGTTTGAAACAAGCTCCAAGAGCTTAGTATGATAGACTTAGCAATTTTCTTATTTCAAAAGGTTTTACTAAAGGGATTGCTGATCCAACTCTTTTCATTAAAAGAATTTCTAAAGATGTTTTAGTTGTACAAATATATGTTGATGATATTATTTTTGGATCTTCTAAACACTCTTTATGTACTGATTTTTCAAAAAGTATGCAAAATGAATTTGAAATGAGCTTAATGGGAGAGCTTAAGTACTTTCTTGGATTTCAAGTATTTCAAAATGAAAATGGTATTATTTTGAATCAAAGTAAATATACAAAGGATATTTTAAAACGTTTTGGTCTGGATAGTATCAAGGAAAGTGAAACTCCTATGAGTACTACCTGTAAATTGGACGCAGATGAAACTGGGAAACCAGTTGATCAAACAAATTACAGAGGTATGATTGGTAGTTTACTTTATCTTACTGCTAGTCGACCTGATATTATGTTTAGTGTGTGTATGTGTGCTAGATTTCAAGCTAATCCAAAAGAATCTCATTTGCTTACTGTTAAAAGAATTTTTAAATATCTCAAACACACGGTTAACTTAGGTTTGTTTTACCCAAAAGGACAATCATTTGAGTTAATGAGTTATTCAGATGCTGAATTTGCTGGTTGTAAGTTAGATAGAAAAAGCACATCAGGAACATGTCATTTTCTTGGAAAATCCTTAGTTTCTTGGTGTAGTAAGAAACAGAACTCAGTTGCATTATCTACTGCCGAAGCAGAATATATAGCTGCTGGTAGTTGCTGTGCACAAATTCTGTGGATGAAACACACTCTTTTGGACTATGGATATGTTTTTAAACATGTTTCAATCAACTGTGATAACACCAGTGCAATAAACATCTCTAAGAATCCTGTATCTCACTCTAGAACCAAACACATAGATGTAAGACACCATTTCCTAAGAGATCACTATCAAAAAGGTGATATTTCTCTTGAATTTATTGGCACTGAACATCAATTGGCTGATATTTTCACTAAACCTTTAAGTTCGGATAGGCTAAGTTACATAAGACACGAATTGGGAATGTTTAATCACAACCGATGTGAAATTCTCACTGATGAGAAATTCTCACCGATGTGAAAATCCTCACTGATGTGAAATGCTCACCGATGTGAAAATTCTCACCGATGTGAAAATTCTCACCGATGTGAAATCCTCACCGATGTGAAAATTCTCACCGATGTGAAAATCCTCACCGATGTAGAAATTCTCACCGGTGTAGAAATTCTCACCGATGTTGAAATTCTCACCGATGATAAATTCTCACCGATGTTGAAATTCTCACCGATGTGAAATTCTCACCAACGTGAAATTCTCACTGATGTGAAATTCTCACCGATGTACAATTCTCACCGATTTTTTTTCCCACCGATGATTAACTCTCACCGATGCTATATTTTAAAACTTCTGCCTGCCGCCAAGAATACAAATTGTTTTATTTTATTTTATCTTACTCTATTTTAGTCGTTTATTTGGAATTCCTAAATGATAAAACTAAGCCTAAGCCACTTCCTACCTCACCGAGCTCAAAATCTCTCACCTTCGAACCTTAGCTCCCAAATCGACCAAGAACCCTAAACCCGCGATGGCAAGAACCAATCTTCCTACCGTCAGAGATGAAAGTGTAGAACCAAAAGCTAAGAAGCAGAAGACACAGCATAAAGCCAGTGTTAGTGAAGTTAGAACTAGATCGGGAAGGCGACCAGTGAATCCTCACTTGCAAAATAGAGACATAGTAATCGAGAAGGAATTGTGCATGGAATGGCTACTGCCTAGAAAATAGTTAGTACTCGAGATTCTAGAGGACCAGAAATGGGTGGATTGTATCTCGAATAACAATGGCCCATACTACCCGAAGTTGGTAAAACAATTCTACGAGTTTGTAAGCTTCGAGAAGTCTGAAAATGAGAATCGGGTAAGCTCTTTTTTAAATGGAAAAGAGATGTCTTTTTCTTCAATAGAGTGGGCTGAGTGTTTAAAAGTACCACATGAAGGTGTCTCTAGGTACGTATCAAGAGCAATGCCACCTAGCAGTGACATCATTGATTATGAAACCGCCTTAAAAGAAATGACCGGTAATGGGAATCAAATGAAAGTGGTTGATACTGAAATGGATGGAGATAATCGACTGCTCTTCAAGTTTGTTCAGCATGTGTTGATACCGAGGCGAGGAGATTTTGAAAATCTGAGATATCAAAATATCTATCTTCTTCATCTGCTAAGACATGGTGTGAAAATCAATTTGTGCAGATTGTTAATGCTTCAAATGGAAGACATGATTAGACCAAAGTCAAAGAATAATGCTTTATTCTTTGCCAAGCTAATTTCAGTAATGATAAAAGTGAAAGGAATAGCTGAGTCTCAGGATGAGACAGTTGTAGTTAGGAATAATTTCTGCATCACCTCGACTATTTGTAAGTACATGAAAATTAACTGGAACCCATGGAAGGGAGAATGGGTCAGTGATGATCAGAAGATATATGATAGGTTTGATCCTGTGGATCATCCCTCAAGACCAAAGGATATGAGAGATCCGAGTCTGAGACCTGATGAAGAGGAACCTGTTTATAGTAATGAAACAGAAGAAGAAACAGAAGAAGAAGAAGAAACTCCCATGGATGTTGGAGGAGATCCTGACTTGCCCCCATGTCCTGTTGCAGAATTGGTTTATTCTAGGAAAGGAAAGGTAGAGGAAATTTTATCTACTTATGAGGAAGACCAGTCTATACCTCACCAAGAAGAAGAGGAAAAGGAGAATGTATCTGAATCGTCTGCTTCTGGTAGTTTAAGTATGAGTCCTTTGATTGGAAACTCAGCTATGCCGACTGCTGAAGTAGAAAGAGATATAGAAGAAGTTGTACCTGTATCAGAAGATCTTCTAGATGCTGCATCGATGGAACTTGTAGTAGAAGATTCTGATGAAGAGAATCCAACACTGAATGCTGTTCTGATACATTAGAATGCACCCATTGATGGGGAGCATCAATCTGTTCTTGGAAATGTTACAGTAGCTATTGAGTTTGGAGACTGGGTAGAAGACCCAGGGTTTATAGTCTGTGGATTGGATTATCTGGATTCAGATAATGAGATGTCTGTAAATAGACCGAAGACCAATTATGATCTTGCTTCTGAGTTGTTGCCCGATAATGTGGTCAGATTTCATGATCTTAATAAGCTGAAAGAGGACCTCAAAACCAGTTTTGTTGAAGAAGTGAAGTTAATGGAAACCTCCCTTGCATCCTCAATTCAATCAATAATGACTGATTCTGTAGTTAGTTTGGCCTCAGTAAGGGGATCTGCTGCAGTTGTCCCTAATGATTTTGTCTCTAAATCTGATCTTGAATCCATGAAGAATGAGATGAAAGAATCATTCAGTGTATCAGTTGCTGAGATGAAGCAAAGCTTTAATGAAGAAATGCAAATGTTAGGGAGATCCTTCGAGCTATCTCTGGCTTGTAATTTATCTTATTTTGTGTCTGAGCTTATGGAAGAAGTGAAAGAGTGCCAGACTCAGTCTTCTAGAATCGAAGCATATCTTGAAGCTCTCAAGACATCAGTTGCTGCTTTGGATTCTTATATGAGCTCCAAGTCTCAAGCTGACGAGGACCTAGCTTATGTGAAGAGTGTAGTAAGCCAGTTTGTCTCGGTGTTTGAAAGTTTCAAAACCTCAGTGATGGATCACGTTCAATTACAAGACTCTCAAGTTCAAAGCCTAATCAGTGGTTTGTCTAAAAGTTTCAAAGAGACTGTTTCCTTCTCTCGTGGCCCTCTCACATCCAAACTTTTAGTTGACCTGAATCTAGTTCGAGCAATGTTGAAGGAGGAGATTGGTTCTATTTCAACCAGTGGCTCTGTGGACTCATCAGAGTTGAGCCGAGTGGTGCTTTCTACAAGAGATTCTGCTAGAGAAATAATGAAGATTGTTCAAGATTATATGAGAGAAGCCTATGCCTCTCAAGAAGCTATAAAGAGCAAAGTGGACTACTACTTCACCAGAATTTTCACCAAGCATCAACTCGAACACCACTTCAAGCTGATGTTGGAAAACATGAAGCTACCTCCAGTCACTCAAGATTTTAGAGAACAAGTGATCAAACTCAGACAATTGACTCCTGCCTTGGAGAAATTCATGGAGAACAAAGATGATTTCATCTCTGCTATGGAAAGAGGAGGAGGAATTATTATGGATTTTAGAAATTTGTTGCTGACCTTCTTGCATGTTGATGTCAGACGAGTCATCGTACCTCCTACTTTGCCTGCATCTTCCTCAGCTGCTTCCACAGTCCAGCTGACTCCTGCTCAAGCTATTCGAAGCCTCACACCAATGATCACCCAAAGATCTTCAACCTACAAGCCTGACTCTGTGTCAGTAGCTCAGCCTCCTTTGATCATTTCTGGCATTCCAAAACCTTCACCTGCATCCTCACCACCCGAACCTTCTTCTGATCCCAAAGGAAAATCTCACGTGGAAGATGTGGATTGATCCAGTGGCCAGGATTTTTTATAGGAATTCATTTGTATTCTGTTTCTGTACTTTCTGACTGCTCTAATATAGAAGAACTCTTTTTACTTCTCATGTTTTATTTGTCTCCTATATATGCTTTCCCACTTTTTGATTATCACAAAGGGGGAGAACAAAATGAGAGAATGAGAAATATTTTCAATAGAGAAAAATAACCTTCTTTTCAATTTTATCTCTGATATTATTATGTTTCTTTTTACCTTCGGTACCTTATGATTGTTACCTCTGATAACTTATGTCTATATCATACTATTTCTATTATCTCTGATGCTGTTTTCTCTGAGAAAATTAAATTCAATATTATACTCTTTACTATTATATTTTCACTATGTGAAATGCCCATATCATAAATTGTGATTATCAAAAAGGGGAAGATTATTGACCTCACCTATTTTGATAATCTCAATCATGTATTCATATGTGTTGAAAATCCCAATTATGTTTTCATTCTCTATGATATTTTTAAGTATCATTGATCTATACTTTAATTCTTTCAAATCTGTGATCAAACCAATAATAATTTATAAAATAGTCTTTGGAATATGTTAATCCTCATTTATCCATGCTCATACAAGTTATAAATTGATTCTAACACAATCGGATGTGTTCTGCATAAAACAGAAAAGTAATCTGACTATAGCTACTGATAAAGAGCTACAGGTACCCAGTCTACCGATAGACTTAGTCTACCGACAGACAGAGTAACCGATATACTTAACACAGAGCTACTGATGTGCTTATAAATGTAAGCTACTGACTTACAGACAGCTACCGATACAAACATAGAGCTACCGGTCTACCGATACAAACATGGAGCTACCGACGCATGAAGCTACCGACGCATGAAGCTACTGACGCATGAAGCTACCGACGCATGGAGCTACCGACGCATGGAGCTACCGACGCATGGAGCTACCAACGCATGAAGCTACCGACGCATGAAGCTACCGACGCATGAAGCTACCAACGCATGAAGCTACCGACGCATGAAGCTACCGACGCATGAAGCTACCGACGCATGAAGCTACCGACGCATGGAGCTACCGACGCATGGAGCTACCGACGCATGGAGCTACCGACGCATGGAGCTACCGACGCATGGAGCTACCGACGCATGGAGCTACCGATAAACAAAGTCACCGATACAAGCATATACCAACCGACGCATAGAGCCACCGATAGAGTCAAAGAAACTAATGACATTGAGCTACCGATGTCCAAGCTACCGATGCTGATTACCTACCGATCACTCAACTCACTGTTTGAATTTCTTTATTTCCTATATTTAATCTATCCAACGGTCATATCATGTACATTTTAATGATTTGTCAAATATCTGATAAAGGTTGTCGGATGTCAGGAACTCGTACCTCGTACCTGCAGAAAGGAAATCTTTTCTGTCCCCTGTTGCCCGTGAGATAAATACTAGAAGACTACGCTGCCCAGAGAAGCGTGTGGTGGATGAAATATACCAGAAACACAAGAACAAGAAGAATCAAGAGCAAAACCAGTTCCATCAAGAACACAGAGAAGCTCATAGACAATCAAGCATACTCGAGAAGTGTTCTGTGCATACAAGAAGAACACTGAAGAACTTCAACCACTACATTTTCACTGTCTGTGAACCTGGAGCATACGACACTCTGTTTCTTAAACAGAAATGAGAAGAGGACTCAGACTCACTTCTAATCGAATCCAAAGGAGTCCAGAGCTACACTGAAATCACCAGAACCATCTATAAACTCTACATCTCTTGTTCTGTGATTTATCATTATTCTTTTCGAGCAGTGTGTGTTATCTGCTGTATCTAACACATACACTGTCTCCTGTACTTAAACTGGAGGATTTGTAAATCCTTACCAAATTCTTGCATTCTATTCTTTCCCACGAATAACAGTGGTAGAGGTCGTGTGTGACCTGGACAGCTGGTTGTTGTTGTACTGTTTCCCACGAATAACAGTGGTAGAGGTCTTGGACCTGGACAGTTGTAAACTGTTGAACCCCGATCCAGGGTGTGGATCATTTTTATATAAACTTTTGAGAGGACTAAGTCTCGGCTTGAGACTGAACCTCTTGGTTACATTTTTTGTGCCATCTCTTTCAAAGTTTTATTCCGCTGCTAATCACTTTAAAACTAATACTGTTTTTAAAGTTACTTTGATAATTAAATTAGAAAGTGTTTATGTTAAGTGTAGATTAGTAAGTTAGTTTCAAAAGATAATCATACACACCTATATTGATTAACTGGGAATTAATCAATCCCTTGAGAATCTAACAGAACCTCTACTTTAATATAAATTCACTACAGTTTAATTTATTATTTTATTTGGGGGTCTTTAAGACAGTGTTTTTAAATACAGAAATTTTAATTGGTACTCAATTCACCCCCCTCTTGAGTAAACCACTCCGACCAACACAATGGAATTAATTTTTTTATATAATATTCATGAAATATTCATCTTTATAATAGAATAGTATTTCAATTATGTTCTTACTTTCCCTGCACAAAAAAATGATAAATTTTTTCGTGCGTACGTGTGAACTATCACCTCCACGAAGCGATGTGAATCGTTTTGATTCACGACATCTCTTTTATGATATATATAAGTATATTTTAATTATTATTAATATTTTAATAATATTATGATCATTTTATAAAGATAAAATATTTATTACCTTATTTCCATTATGATCAATTGACAATGGAAACGTTACTCATGCATATATACGACTTATCATCTCCATGACTGTAACATTGTTCATTTTTCATAACTACACTACATGGTTTGATTAAAAGGTATAATTTATGTATAAAAATAATAATAATGTCATGAATATTATTCTGGATAAAAATTAATTATGACAACATGGACTATTGATATCGTACCAAGTTCAATTTCGACTCAAGTACCGAATATCAACAAAATGTCTGATGTGAACTTAAATAATTTTGTAATTATTATAACATGGTAATAAGTGATATAAAATGAATAATTAACATGAAAATTGATATCAATAAATTATAAATTAACCTAATTTTATTATTCCGGAAGATAAATAACATATAATATTATTTGAACTCAAGGTAAGGGACTTTATATCCATCTCCTTTCATTGAGGCATGTTTTAATGTTATACACCACCCACATTTATAAGGTGTATAATAAAACCCTTCACTTTTAATTCATTCCAAGGTTATAAAAATCAATATTTTTATACAAAGAGTTTTAAAAAATGACAAGTGGATTTTTTTAACATATGAGGTGACAAATACTTCTCCAACGTCGTAACCATCATTTTGATATTTTGCTTCCTCTATAAGCCCGAATGTTTTTCAAAAGGAAAAGAAATACCAGTTTTCATTTTTTAGTTTTTGTTATTGAAAATAATTTTGAAAGTGGATTGACTGTTTCAATAACTTGAAATGATTTCTTGTGATTAATAATGAAATTTTATGAGTGAAATGTTGATAATTACAATCTATTTTGTGTTATGGTTATATAATGGTACATGTAAATTTGACAGGTGGTTACATGATAAACCAAATATGGGTGGCTAATTGATAAACCAAAGATGGGATGTTTTGTGATAAAACAATGATGGTTGGTTACATTATAACCTGTAATTCATTTGGTATGGAAGTTTTATGTATGGCTGTTCCATTTAGTGATATGTGTGAAAGTTGACTGTATGGTTATTTCATTTAATTAGGATTATGTCCCAAGTTACCTTTATAGTTTATATGTTCCTTTTTATTGATTTTAAGGTAATATTTTGATTAAAAAATGGTAATCAATGAGATTATATTCAATGAAGTGCATTTAATACTTTTTTAATATGAAAATTATTATTTTATGATAAAGTATTCAGGGTTTACATGTTCTCACAAGACTAATAGTTTTACTTATTTGTGTATCCCTTTCTTGGATATTTATTCTCATCCCAAGTTCTGAAATATTTTTCATAGAATTTAGAGATAAATAGACTCATGTTTGGGATCAATTAATATTTATGAAGGTTAAACATGAAGCTAAACCATGTTTCTTTTAAAAAAATTTGTTTTATTAAAAAATGGATAGTGAGTAGAAGTTTCTTCTTAGTAATATTTGGATTATTATGTATGAGTTATAGCCTAATTCTCTAAATCCCTGAACATGAAAGGATCCCCAATGTGAATGAATGTAAAATTATTGTATTTACTCATGATTAAGTAATATTTAAAGTTGGGGCCTTATAGTTGGTATTAGAGGTCGATTTAGATAACATTAGGAGGTAGAATTTTTTTAATAAAATATCCATATATATTTTTTACTCTATGTTTAAATTTAAATGATATTGAATTTTAAGATTACCATTTTTCTTCATCTAAGATATGTCTATTCAGAATAGTTTCCCATAGAGTAAACATGGCAGTTTTGCTGGGAAGGCATACAGGTGAAAACAACCTTCCAAATCAGCATCCTGAGATGGTCGAAATAGGAACTGAATGGTTTATTTCAGTGATAGATCAGTTGACCCGGGTGATAAATGGTGGTTGTGTCTATGCACGAGAATAACCTGATCAACCGGAGAGGAATATATTGGTTGTGTACAATTTCATGAGGCAATATACCCAATAATTCATAGGATCATCTGACCCTATGTAAGAAAAAGGTTGGATTAAATTAGTAGAAAATATTTTTGATGTAATGGGGTGTTTATAAAATCCAAAGGTTAGTCTTGTTTTTTATCATATTTATAGTGAAGTTGATCAGTGGTGGTCACTGATTAAAAATATCATAGGAATTGAAGATATTGATGTCATGGAATGGGATGAATTTATGAATATATTCCTTAATAAATAGTTTCTTAATGATGTTCAACACAGGATGGAAAAAATTCATGGAATTGAGATAAAAGGAGGAAGATTTTTTGGATTCATATGTAGAAAATTTCACCCATTTGTCAAGGTACTTCCTAAATTTTATCTAGGATATTACTATTAATATAAATCAGTTTTACTGAGAATTAAAGCTGAAATATTTAAGGGAACAAGATTCTTGTGAGTTCAAAATCTATGAGAAACATGTCTGATGTGGTGAGAAGGTAGAAATAGAGTTTTCTAATGATCATGTTTTTCCAAGAGTAAGATATAGAAGCAATCCAGTTTGCTTCCAATGGGAAAGAATTCATCAAATAAGTTTGGAGGTAAGAAAAAAATTTCTATCTTTGTGAGAACTATGGTAAAAAGAATCCTAGAGAATGTATCTCAATTTATAGTAAGTTCTTTCGATGGGGTAAGACTGGTCATAATGATCATTACAACAAGGGATACGATCATGAAAGCAATGAAAATTCAGTGGTAATATTTTTTTATTGCAATGAGTTAGGGATTTTTGACAATGTGTTTCCAAAGTTGATTAACTGGGGTGGAAACCCGAAACGTCAAAAGAAGAAGGGAATTAAATATCATTTAATACAACTACAGTTGATGTGGGTCCATCAAATGAAGTGGTTAAAGGTATGTTATAGGTTTTTTTAGAATATTCAAATGTTGTATTTGACTTTGGATCTTCACATTCATTCATTTGAGAGAGCTTTTCATGTAAATTAGAAATATATCCTCATGAATGTGATATAGAATTTTTGGTAAAAACTCTAGGTGGAATTTTTAATGCAACCAAGAATTAGGATAATATTTCTATTATCATTAGTTTGATGGTTTTTCTTTCAAATCTTATTTAACTTCCCATAGTGGAATTTGATATCATTTTGGATATGAATTGGATTTTAATTTTTATGCTAAAATAGATTTCAAATCCAAAAAAGTTTTATTGAATGATTTAATACCTTTGATAACATATTAATATTCTAAGATACTGATTAAATATGGAAGTAAAAGTTATCTATAACGTGTTGTTGAAAAAGAAAGAAACTGTTTTGGTTATTGACATCCCAGTTTTGAATGAATTTGCAGATTTTTTTCTGATGTATTACATGATATTATGCCTGATAAAGAGGTTGAATTTACTATTGATTTAGTTTCTGATGCTAATACTATTAATAAATCCCCTTATCTAATGGATCTACTAGAATTGGTGGAATTGAAAAAACAATTGCAAGAATTTCTTGATAAAGGTTTCATTCGACCTAGCACTTCACCATGGGGTGATACTATTTTATTTGTAAAAAATAAAGATGGTTCTATGATACATTATATTGATTACAGAACCTTGAATAACATAACTATTAAGAACAAGTATTTGTTAACTCATATCGATGATTTTTTTGATCATCTACAGGGAGCTCATTATTTTTCAAAGAATGATTTGAGGTCTAGGTACCATCAGCTAATGGTGAAGAAAGATGACATTCCAAGAAAAATTTTATTAATGAGATATTGGAATTATTAGTTTTTATTTATACCCTATAGATTATATAATTCCCCTAATTTATTAAAAAATCTCATGAATACAGTCTTTAATTAGTTTTTGGATCAGTTTGTGGTTCTGTTTATAGATGATATTTTCGTTTATTCTAAAAGTAAGAGGAACATGAAAGTCACTTAAGGATTGTTTTGAAAACTTTAAAAGAAAAGAAACTATATTGAAAAAGTTTAGTAATGGTGAATTTTTATTGCAACAAATTTATTTCCTTGGTTATATTTTTTTAAATATGGAATAATTATTTACCCTTCAAAAAAAGTTATTAAAGAGTGGCCGAGACCTACCAATATCAAAGAGATTCATAGTTTTATTGGATTATCTGGTTATTACTAATGATTTTGTGAAAACTTTCCTCATTTATCTATCCCAATAACTATGTTAACATGTAAGGGAGTTAAGTTCATCCATAAAAAATAATGTGATGATTTTTTTCTGGAACTGAAAAGAAGATTGTTAAATGCTCTAGTTTTTTATCTAACTTTCAGGAATGGTGAATTTTTTATCTATAGATATGTTTTATTGAAAGGTCATGGTTGTTTCCTAATGAAGAATGATCCGATAATTGCTTATGCTTCACATTAGATGAAACTTCATGGGTTAAATTACCCTACACATGATTTGGAATGACCTTTTGTTATTTTTACATTAAAAATTTGGAGTCATCATTTGTATGGTGTAAAGTGTGAAATATATACTGATCGCAAAAGTTTTATGTATATATTCACTTAGAAATAATTGAACATGAGTTTATGGATATGGTTGGAATTAATCAAGGATTGTGATTTCATGATTCATTACCATCCAGGAAAATCAAACAAAGTGGTTGATGCCTTGAGTCAAAAAAATAATACTAGATTAACCATTATACATTTGGAACGTGATCCTTTAGTTAATGATTTGATGAATTTTGTCTTGGAAGTTGTTAGTGTAGAAATTTCCTCCATTTTTTTATGTGGTAGTGAAATAATCTCTAGCAGAAAGAATTAATAAATTGGAGGAGTAAGGCAGTGAGTTATATAAAAAGGTAGATTTGGTTTAGAATGGAAAGTTGCATGAATTTAACATTGATAAAGATTGCATTTTTTATTTTTTTTAAATAGATTATGTGTTCCTTCTGATTCATAGTTAAAATATTTCTTATTTCAAGCTCATAGTTGTCTATTTTTAGTTCATCCGAGCAGTAATAAGATGTTTAGATACCTTCAAAAATATTATCGGTGGGATGGAATAAAAAGAGATATGGTTGACTTTACCCCGATATGTTTGAATTTTAAATAGGTTAAAGCAGATCAGTTGTTACCGAAAGAGATTCTTCATCCTTTTCCAATGCCTTAGTGTAAATGGGAAAATTTATCCATGTATTTTGTAGTGGTATTACCAAATAATTCTCCATGTTACAATACAGTCTAGGTTATTATTGATCGATTGACTAAATATTCTCATTTTCTTCCTATTCGAGATACTCTATCTCTAAATAAAATTTCATAGTAGTATATTAAATAGATAGTTAGGTTACATGGATTTTCCCTCTCTATTGAATCTGATCATGATCCAGATTTCACTCTTAACTTTTGTAGAGGGCTTCAGATATCATTGGGTACTAAATTAAATTTTAGTAAAACTTTTCATCCTCAATCAGATGGGTTGTTTGAACAAACAATTTAGACATTGGAAGATATTATATGAGAATGTTTAATGGATTACTAGGTAATTTTGAATCAATATCTTTCTTTGGTTGATTTTTCTAATAATAACAGTTTTCATTCTAGTATATATATGGTTCCATTTGATTCATTATATAGAAAGTAGTGTCGAACTCTATCTTTTTGGGATGATATAGGTGAAAAAAAGATGATGGGAATATAATTGGTAGAAGAGATACAAGAAAGAGTTCAGTTGATTTAGAAACACATGAGGGTATCTCATAATAGGAAGAAAAATTATTTTGATAACTAGAGTAAGGATCTTTAATTTGAAGTAGGTGATCATATCTTTCTCAAAGATTCTCCATGTAAAATTGGGATGCATTTTGGTAAGAAAGGGAAGTTGAGTCCACAGTTCATTGGACCCTATGAAATCCTAGAGAAAGTTGGATCAATTTCCTACCGAGTGTATTTACTTCCAAGTCTATCACATGTACACAATATTTTTCATGTTTCAATGTTAATAAATAATATTCCGGATCCATCTCATGTTTTTAGTTCAGAGGTAGTTCAGTAAGAAAATAATATTTATTATGAGGAATAACCAGTCCATATTTTGGACCATAGAGAGAAAGTGTTGCAAACTAAAGTGATTCATCAGGTTAAGGTTTTTTAGAAACCCCATATGGTTGAAGAGAATACATGGGAATATAAAAATTCTATGAGGGAAATATGCCCCAAATTATTTGATAAGTGAGTAAAATTGTGAGGATGTAATTTACAAAAATGGGGAAGGATGTAACATCCGAGGTAATTAGAGAATAATAATTTTTTATATCTATTAATATTTATTAATTATATATTTATTTTACCATAAGAGGGATGCTATATCCAATAGCATACTCAACACTCAACAATGGTTTTTTCTAAAATCTTATATTACATGTAAGTCTTAGTTATACAAAAAATAATACATTATTAATATTATTATTTTAAATAGTAGTTAAATCATAGCCATTGTATTGGAAGGAATGGACAGAACTAACTATGTTATATTTGAACATGTTTATTAAATGTTTTTAACTTTCTTCCAATAACATTATGGGATTAATATAATAATAAATCCAATTTTAGGCATTAAAGCTCTAATATTTTTTAAAAATAAGTTTTACCATCTTTTGATGATGAACACATTTAAAATATAGTTTTTGACATGTTAATGAGTTATATTTTACAAAAAAAACTTATTATTTGGAAGTGGGCCAAAAAACTTTAGTTTGTTTAATTTTTTGGTATTTTTCTTGTAAAATTCATATTTTAATGAATAGTGAAAAATACTGCATTTTAATTCAAAACTACTTTTTTGTCTAATTTATTTATATTGTCAGATTATATTTTTAATGGGTTTTAAATTTTATTTAGATTAATTTTATATCATTTAATTTAAATTTTTTCCTTGTATGTAATTTTACATTGAAATTAGATATAAAAACATGTCAATATTTTGATGGTTTTTACTTTTAAAAACTCATTTTCTCATTTTGACAATGGGGATTAATTTTAAATTAAATATTATGAAATAACTGTTAAATTTTTAAATATTGAATCTATATTTTTAATCATTTGTTACAAATTATGTAAATAGGTTCTTTTTTTTTTGATTTTATGATTAGTAACTTTGGACATTTTTATTTTCCCCGATTAAAGGTAGATTAGTTAAATTAGGGTAATAAATAAGATGATAAGGATAATAGAAATACCCTAACACTTTCTAAAATCCAATTTTATGAAAAAAATTCTACCCATAAAACTTATGTATTTTAATTGGGTCATTTAATGGACTTGTTTCCCTGAAAGTGATATAAATATTATTAAAACAAAATAAATTTACAACATGTCACTCTCTTATTTCTTATAAGTATAATAAATTTAATAAAGGGATAAAAATGATAAAACATTGATCATAAATAGTATCCAGAAATATAAATAAATTTTCTACATCATATTAATTTATTTATATTTTTTAGATTAAATAATTACCATAAATATTAACACCACAGTGAAATAGTAATTGTTTTATTAAGAGAAATATTAAATAAATGATTTGAAAAATATTAAAATAAATATAATTTGAATTTATTATCATAATATATGAATTTTAATGTTAATTATGACATGTTATAATTATATTCAATGGTTTGGTTTGAAGTTATCTCTCTTTTTAGATTTTATTTAAATTCAATGAAATGAATATTATCAAAATTGATAATATTGTTATTTAAAAAAAATATTATTAAATTATTTTAAAAACAGAAAAAAAAAATTAAAATTAAAGAGTGGTTATTATAAGGTATAAATTTTTATGAAGTGTCCAAATATGGGTAATTTACCCCATATAAGTAGAATTTATAGACTCTAAATATATAAAATTTATTACCATAAATAAAATTAACAGAGAATAATTAATGGTAAAACAAAATGATAAGGTTCAAAATGAAATTAAAACATGTGTAAAAATTATTTGTTTAGAGGATTTAGAAATATTATCATCTAATATTTTACATAACTCATGTTGGATTCATTTGTATTTAAAAAATATTTTATATTAATTTAATATTTTAAGAGTTTCCTTCGGTGCCCCTCCCCTCTTCTATAAAAAGGTACCCACTCTTATATATTTATCACACTTCAAGAACCATTTGGTTTGAAAATATCTACCAAAAACCCTTCAAAAAAACCTCCCCACATTCTTGAGTCCTAATTTTAGGTATAACACCCTTTTTAAAGTTTTTAAGGTATTCTTCAAAGGTGATCAACTAAAGAAGAGGAATCATTTTCTTTAAAGTATTTCTATATTATTTATTCTTATAATTCCTAAAAATATTATTTATCCAAGATGAAATAATAAATATATTATCCCCAATATAATTATATGTTATTATTTTAATATCATCTCCAAAATCCATCTCCACTTCTACTAAATAGGAGTGAAATTAATTATTTTTGCGTACATGTGAACTATCACCTCCACGAACCAATCTAATTTGTTTTCCAAAGACAGCTATCATGACTGATTATAATAATGGAATTAACGTTTTTATATAATTATCATTACATATTTATCATTATAAGAGAATAATATATCAAGTATGTTCTTACTTTCCATGCATATGGCAATGATAACATCATTCGTGTGTATGTGCCAACTAGCACCTCCACAAAGATATGTGAATCATTTTTATTAACCAAGTCACTTATATGATATATATATATATATATATATATTAATGATCATTAATATGTTAAAAATATTATGATCATTATGGAAAGATATAATAATTATTACCTTATTTCTATAATGATCAATGAAAAATGGAAACGTTACTCATGTGTGCCTACAACATATCGTCTCCATGATTATAACGTTGTTCATTTTTCATAACCACACTTCATGGTTTGGTTTAAAGGTATAATTTATGTACAAAAATCATAATAATTTCATGAATATTATTCTAAATATGAATTACTTATAACAACATGTACTATTGATATCATACCAAGTTCATTTTCGACTCAGGTATCAAATATTAACAAAACATCCGACGTGAGCTTAAATCATTATGTAATTGTTATAATATGATAATAAGTGATAAAAAGGAATAATGAACCTGAAAAAGGTTATCAAGATATTATAAAGTAACCTGATTTTATTATCTAGGAAGATAAATAATGTACAAGACGATTCAGACTCAAGGTAAGGGATTTCGTCTCAATCTCTTTTCATTTAGGCATATTTTGATGTTATAAACCACATTATTATATATGGTGTATAATCAACCTATTAGGTCCACTAGGTCAAATTCCCTAAGAGGGGGGGATTAGGGTAAGATAGATTAAAACATTCTCCCATTTGGATCTTGTTTAGTTGTTAGACAAAACTCAATTATATCTTCCTCCCATAGAAATATACAAACAGATATGAGATCATGCACATGAAACAATGATTTTTACTTGCTTCACCCTCACTGGGATACATCTAAGAAGCATACAATGACAATGTTTCAATGTTCTAAATTCAATAAGTCTCAAAGATAATAATGGGTAAAATTTTAAGGCTAAATCTTCTATTCCCAGGATCACTACCTTTACAAGGTTTAGGGTCTGATCATTGCATTCCCATGGGTCACTCCCTATGCCTCTTTCTCTGGCTCACTACTAGTGGAAATGGTCACCATCTATCTCTTCCTTCACTCACTGCTATTATAAAGGAATCCACTCAAAGTTTATCAACTTGTAGGTAAATCACATTTTATGGACTTGTAGGTCCCTTTATTTTCATGAATTCCTGCATCCTCAACTATAGGTAGATGCTCTCTTGAAGTTCATTTTTCACCCACATATGAATTCCACTTTCTCGGGTACTGATAGGTACCATAAAATAATTGTATAAACTAATTTTAAGATGTTTCAAGCCATCTAGTGAAAATAGAAAACTGCCTCATTCCACCATGTACTGTTTATCGGATTTGTTACATGGTCACCTCCTCTACATACTGTTGTCGCCGCTGTGAACTGCCCTTCTTCCGCAGACTGCCTTCGTCTTCGCGATTGTGTACTGATACCGCGTACCTATTCTGCGAACCTCTTCTGCAAATCACCCTCTCTCCGTAAACATTTTGCTATTCGCGGACTGCCTGTGCTTCCGCATACCGGAGCTCTCCCTCCACATACCTCTTGCGTAATTCTCCCTCTCACGTATCGGAGATTCCTCCTCTTTTTACTGAGACAACTCCTTCCATGTACCAAACTTCCTTCTCTCCATACCAAACATCCTTTTCGGGTTAAGAATCCCCACAAACACCTTCAGCGCGAACCACTTTCGGAATTTTCTGAATTCTCAGAGAAAAATGTATTCCATAATAATGTTCAATCTCCATAGTAATTAGTAGGATTATCAATTCTTATATAGGATAATATATTGGCAAAAACTGTTAATCCAAGATTTATCAAATCTCTGATTTATCCTTCACCATATACCAATACTTCAGTCGTCGTAAACCGTAAGCCATCTGTGAACCATTTTTCCACGACACAAACGTACCACCTTGGCTCTGACGCGGTCGATCTCCTCTACCGATGTCAAGCAATCTTTGTACCGCTCCATCTTCCACTGTGAACCATTTTCAGTTTTTTGAATCATACCCACATACCATTTCTGCTCCTCTGGGTACCATTTTGGGAACATGGTATGTGACCCATGTATTATGGTATGAGGTTTTCACCCTTTTACAATTTTCTCAAACATTCTTTATACAATTCATTATTATAAATAAATCATTCATTTTCAAATCATCAAACTCTCAATTTTGAGGTCCCAACATTTGGAAAACACTGGGAAATTTCACAACCCTAAAAAATGTCTTCGGTAAACACAAATGATACTCATTTTGCGGTCATCTGGCTTTTTCAATAAACAAAATCACACCCAAAGCAATTCATGGGGACACCATGAGATATTTTTTCCCAACACAACACCTTTAGTTTTAATTCATTCTAATGTTATCAAAAGGAATATTTTTATATGATTTTTTTTATAAATTTAAAAAATGATTTTTTTAACATATTTAGAGACAACGAATTATCCACTACTATAACCATTACTTTGAAATTTTTCTTCCTCTATAAGACTTAATTTTTTAAAAATAAAATAAAATCCATTATTGACTTTTGGGTGTTTTGGTATTGAAAATTATTTTTAAAGTGGATTGACTATTTAAATATATTGAAATGATTTCTTGTGATTTCAAATGAATCATTATGAGTGAAATTTCAATAATTGAAATCTTTTATGTGTTATGATTATATAATGGTACTTATAAATTTCACATGTGGGTTTTTGATAAACCAGATAAGGGTGGTTATTTGATAAAAAAATGATGGGTGGTTCCATGATAAACCATGGATGTGTGGTTAAGTTATAACCTCCAAGGAATTTGGTATGGAAATTGGTCGTATGGCTATTCCAATTAGTGATATGTGTAGAAGTCGATTGTATGGTTATTCCATTTATGTATGATTATGTACCAAGTTACGTTTATATGTTATATGTTTCTTCCTTTGGATTTTAAGGTAATATTTTGATTAAAAAATGTTAAATAATGATCTTGTATTTTTTAAGTGTATTTACTCTTTCTTAATGTTGAAAAGTATTACTTTATGATAAAGTATTCATGGGTTACATGTTTTTTCAAAAATAATATTCTTACATATTTTTGTATTCTTTTATGAGATTTTTATGGTCATCCCATGTTTTGAAATGTTTTCCCTATATTTAGAAAAGAATTAAGTCAAGTATAGGATGAAAGAAAATTTATGAATTTTAAACATGAAACTAAACCATTTTACTTTTTATGTGTCTTTTTTGTTTTATGAAAAAAATCGATAGTGAGTAGAACTATAAAATTTGTAATATTTGAATTATTATGTATGAGTTATTACATAATTACATAAATCTCTAAACCTGAAAAGATCCTCAATGTGAATGAAAGTTAATTATTGTATTAACTCATGATTAATTAATGTTTAAGGATGAGTCTTTATAATTGGTGTGAGAGGTAATTTTAGATAACTTTAGGAGTTATAATAATTTTAATAGAATATCCATAAATTATTTTAACTTAATGGTCAAATTGAAATGATATAGCATTTCAATATTACCATTTTTCTTTATCTAAGATATTTTTGTTCATAGTGTTTTTCCATAGAGGAAATAGGGTAGCTATGTTGGGAAGGAATATAGAGGAAAACAACCTTCCAAATGAGCATCCTAAGATGGTTGGAATCAAAACTAAATGGTTTGTTGTAGTGATGGCTCAGTTGACTCAGGAAATTAATGGTGGTGGTTTTTATGCACAAGATCAATCAGATAAACCATATAGGAATATATCTGTAGTGTAGAATTTCATGTGGCAATGTTTCCCATCATTCATAGGATCATATAACCCTGTTAAAGATGATGGTTGGATTAAATTACTGGAAAATATTTTTGATGTAATGGGGTGTTCAAACAATCAAATGGTTATTGTTTTTGTTTATCATTTTGAAGGTGAATTTGATCAGTAGTGGTCAATGATTAAAAATATCAAAGGAGGTAAAGATATTAATGCCATGGAATGGGATGAATTTAAGAATATCTTACTTGAGAAATATTTTCTTAAGGATTTTTGACTTAGGATGGAAAGGAAATTCTTGGAATTAAGAAAAATAGAGGAAAATGATGTGGATATATATGAAGAAAATTTCACCCATTTTTTAAGGTACGTCCCAAATTTTATGTGGGATATTGATAGAAAGATGAATTAGATTTACTCAAGATTGAAGAGAAAATATCCAAGGGAATTAGCTAATCATGAGTTCAAAAGCTTTGAGAAACTTTCTTGATGTGTTGAGAAGGTAGAAATAGAGTTTTCTAATGATCATGTATTTTATGATAGTGAGAAAAATATGTGATCCATTTAGGAGGAAATCAGAAAAAATTCGTCAAATAAGTTTGGATTTATGAAAAATAAAATTTCATCTTGTGATAAGTGTTGTAAAAAGTATCTTCGAAAATTTATTTTAATGTATGGAATGTTCTTCTAATGTGGTAAGACTGGTCATATTTCTCATGACTACAAGGGAGATTTTCAGGAAATCAATGAAATTTTTTCAGTAAGATGTTTTAGTTGTAATGAGTTATGGAATTATGCTAATGTGTGTCCAAATTTGATTACACAGGGTGGAAACCAATAATATTGAATCTATAAGGGAATGGAAAAATCATTTTCTACAACTATGGTTGATGTGGGACCAAAAAATGAAGTGGTAACATGTATTTTACAGTTTTTTCCAATATATTCCAATACTCTATTTGACTCTAGATCTTCACATTCATTCATTTTTGTGAACTTTTCATGTAAATTATAATGATCTCCTCATGAATGTGGTATATACATTTTTTTTAAAAACTCTAGGTGGAAATATTAAAGAAATCAAGATTTATAGGAATCTTTCTATTATCATCAATGGGAAGGTTTTTCCTACAAATCTTGTATATATTAACACAGTAGAATTTGATATCATTTTGGGTATGGATTGACTTTCATTTTATCAGGATAAAATAGACTAAAAAGACAATGAAGTTTTATTCAATGATTTCATACCTTTGATAACATACCAAGAGGCTGAGATATTGATTAAATAAGTAAATGAAAGTTATCAACCTCATGTTTTTGAAAAGACAGAAATAGTTTTGATTAGTGATATCCCAGTAGTGAATGATTTTACATACTTTTTCCTTGATGAATTTCTTGGTATTGTTCCTGATCAGGAGGTTGAATTTACTATTGATTTAATGCCTAATTCTATTCCTATTTATAAACCCCCTTATCGAATGTCTCAAGTAGAATTGGTTGAATTGAAGAAATAGTTGAAATAATTTCTTGATAAATGTTTCACTCAACCTAGAACTTTACAATGGGGTGCTCCTATTTTATATAAGAGAAATAAATATCATTCTACGAGACTTAGTATTGATTAAAGAGCCTTGAATAACATCACTATTAAGAATAATTATTTTTTCCTCATATCGATAATTTTTTATCATATCTTGGGAGCTCATTATTTTTCAAAGATTGATTTGAGGTTCGGGTACCATCAGATGAAGGTAAAGGAGGATCAAATTCCAAAGAAAAATTTCCAAATAAGATATGGGAATTATGAGTTTGCAATTATTCCCTTTAGATTATCCAATTCCCTTGATGTATTTATGAATCTCAAGAATGGATTCATTCGTTAATTTTTTGTTCATTTTTTGGCTTTTTTATAGATGATATTTTGGTTTATTCTAAATGTGAGTAGGAACATGAAAGCCACATAAGGATTTTTTTGAAAACCTTAAAATAAAAGAAATATTATGGAATGTTTTATAAGGGTGAATTTTGTTTGTGAATAATTTATTTCCTTGGTTATATTGTTTATGAAGATGGCATAACTATTTACCCTTCTAAAAAAAGTTTTAGAAGAGTGGCCAAGACCTACCAATATTATAGATATTATTAGTTTTCTTGGATTAGAGGGTTATTTTCAAAGGTTTTTTGAAAACTTTTCTCAGTTATCTATCCAACTAACTATGTTAACAAGTAAGGGAGTTACGTTCATCTGAACAAAATAATGTGATGATTATTTTAGGAACTAAAAATAATATTTTTAAATTCTCCATTTTTGGACCTGCCTTCCAGGAAAGGTGAATTTTTTATCTTTAGTGATGCTTCATTGAAAAGAACTAGTTGTGTCCTAATGCAAAATGATCAGGTAATTTCTTATGCTTCTTGTTAGTTGAAACCACAAGAAAGGAAAACGAGACAGATTTGGTGCATGGAATTAGTCAAGGATTGTGATTTCAAGATTCATTACCATGCAATAAAATAAAATAAAGTTTCCCATGCTTAAAGTTGAAAAGGTAATGCTATATTGACCATGATATGTTTGGAACGTGATCCCTTGGTTAATGATTTGATGAATTGTGTATTGGAAGTTTTTAGTGCATGAAATTCCTCTCTTTTCTTTCATGTAGCAGTGAAATAATATCTACCAGAAAAACTTAATAAATCACAGTTGGAAGACAATGACTTGAAGAAAGGTAGAATTGGTTTAGAAGGGTAATTTACTTGAATTTAACATTTTTAACGATTTTATTTGAGGTTTAGAAAGAGTTTCTGTGTTCCTTATGATTTATTGTTGAAGAAATATTTGTTATGTGAAGTTCATAGTTATATAATTTCTTTTCATCTAATAATCACTAAGATGTATAGAGACCTTCAGGATTATTACTGGTGGGATGGAATGAAAATATATATTGCAAACATTACCCTGAGATGTTTGATTTGTCACCTGTTTAAAGAAGAGAGGTAGTTGCCGAAAGGGGTACTTCAACCTTTTCTATTGCTTGAGTGTAAATGGGAAAATATACCCATGAATTTAGTAGTGGGATTACCAAATAATTCTTGAGGTAATAATGTGATCTATTATATTGTATATTTATTGACTAAATCTACTTATTTTATTCCTATTCAAGATACACTCTCTCTAGATCAACTTTCTCAGTTGTATATTAATGAAATAGTTAGGATACATGGAGTTACCTTATTAATTGTATCTAATAACAATCCCATGTTCACTTCTAATGTTTTTAAATGGATTCATAAGTAGTTGGGAACTCAAATAAATTTTATTACAAATTTTCATCCTTAGTTAGATGGGTAGTCAGAATGAATAATTTAGACATTGGAGGATATGCTATGAGCATGTTCAATGGATTACCAGCGGATTTGGGATCAAAATATTTATTTGGAAGAGTTTTCTTATAATAATAATTTTCATTATAGTATATATATGGAACCATTTTAGGTATTATATGGGAATGGTGTTGAAATCCAACTTTTTTAGAGGAAGTAGGTGAAAGGAAGTTGATGGGGCCAAAATTGGTAGAAGAGATGGTAGAAAAAGTTCAGTTGATTCATAAAAACATGAGGATAGCTCAGAGTAGGTTGAAAGGTTATGTGGATAACTGGAGGAAGGATCTTACATTTGAGGTAGGTGATCATATCTTTCTCAAAGTTTCTCCTTGGAAAATTGTGATTCGTTTTAGTAATAAAGGGAAGTTGAGTCCACAATTCATTGGACCTTATGAAATATGAGAGATAGTTGGAGTAGTTGCCTACTAAGTGGATTTACCTCTGATTCTATACTAGTTACATAATGTTTTTCATATTTCAATGTTAATAAAGTATATGTCAGATCCATCTTTTGTCTTGAGTCCAAAGGTTGTTCAGTTGGAAAAGAATCTTTCTTATAAGGAACAACCATTCTAGATTCTTGTTCCTAATGATAAAGTGTTGCTAAATAATGTGATTCATAATATTATGGTTTTTTGAAAAAACCATATGGTTGAAGACGAAACATTGTAATCTAAAAATTATATGAGGGAGATATACCCCCACATATTTGATAAGGGAATAAAATTGTGAGGATTCAATTTCCAAAAGGGGGAAGGATGTAACATCCCAAGTAATTATAGAATAATAATTTTTAGTATATATTAATATTTATAAATTAGATATTAAATTTACCTTAATTGGGATTATATTTAAAATAGTATACTTGACATGAGACAATGGGTTTCTTCAAAATGTTATGTTGCACACAAGACTTAGTTATAACGAAAAATAATACATTATTAATATTATTATTTTAAATGGTAGTTAACACCTACCTGTTTTATTAGAGGGGATGCATAGAAAAAACTATATTATATTTACACATGTTTATTAATTTTTTTTACTTCATTCCAATAAATTTTATCATCTTAAAATAAGAATAAATCTCATCTTAGGCATAAAAGCTCTAATATTTTTTAAAAGGTAATTTTACCACCTTTTGATGGAGAACCAATTTTAAATATAGTTTTGGAAACATTGATAAGTTATATTTTACAAAATTAGATCCTTATTTGAAATAGGGACATAAAATTTTAGTTTGGATAAAGTTTTGGTATTTTTCTGATAAAATGTATATTTTAATGAATAGTAAAAAATACAGCATTTAAATTCAACGCTACTTTTTCATCTAATTTATTTATATTTTTAGATTATATTTTTAATTTGTTTTTTAAAGTATAATTAGATTATTTAGTTATCATTTAATACAAATTTTTCTTTTTTAAGTTATTTCACATTGAAATTATATATAAATGCATGTCACTCTTCTGATGGTTTTTACTCTTAAAAACCTGTTTTCCCATTTTGAAAATAGATATTAATTTTAAATTAATTAATTAAAATAATTTATTTTAAATTTATAAAAATTGATCAAATATTTTGAATCATTGGTTCCAAATTATGTAAATAGGTTTCATTTATTTTTTGGAAATTATGAATAGTAACTTTGGTAATTTTTATTTACCAGGGTTAAAGGTAAATCAAAAAATTTAGGTTAATAAGTAATATGATATGGTTAATAAAATTACCATAAAACCTAGAAAATCCTATTGGATGAAAACAAGTCTACCCTTTACACCTAAGGATCCAAATTGACCCATTTAATGGAATTTTTCCAGCAATGTGATATAAATATTATTAAAACAAAAGAAAGTGACAACATGTCGCTATCTAATTTTATATAAGTATAATAATATTAATAAGGAGATCAAAATGATAAAATTTTGATTAAAAATAATCTACATAAATCTAATGAAATGGTCGACATAATGGGAATTTATTTATAATTTTTTGAGATTAAATAATTACCATTAACACTAACAAAACATTGATAGAGTAATTATTTTATTAAAGGAAATGTCCAATAAATGATATAAAAATATTAAAATAAATCTCATTTGAATTAATTAGGTTACACCATGAATTTTATAGATTAATATGACATATTATAATTATATTAAATGGTTTTTATTGAAGTTATCTCTCTATTTGGATTTTATTTAAATTCAATGAAATGAATTGTTTTAAAATTGACATTATTCATATTTTATAAAAATAATATTTTATTAAATTATTTTAAAATCATAAAAATATTTTAAAATTACATAGTGGATATTATAAGGTCTATAAGTTCCTAAATTTAACAAATATTGGTAATCTATATAATATAATTAAAAGTTATAACCTTTTAATATTTAAAATGTTGCTACCACAATTAAAATTTAAAGATAATAATTAAGGGTAAAATGAAATGATAAGATTTAAAATGAAATAAAAAAATGTCTAAAAATTATTTTTTCAGAGCATTTTAGACTATAATAATATTATCTTATACATAACTTAATTTGGAGTCATTTTTATTTAAAAATTAATTTATATTAATTTAATATTTAAGAGTTTCTAAGGGTTCCACTCCCCTCTCCAATAAAAAGGCACCCACTTTGGTATGTTACTCACAGTTCAGAAAATATTTTAGTTATCCAAGATCTACCCAAACACATTTCTAAAATCACTCCCCACATTCTTGAGTCCTTATATTTTTAATAAAAAAAACTTATTATAGGATTTAAGGTGTTCTTCAAAGGTGATCAATCGAAGAAGAGGTATCATTTTCTTTAATGTATTTCTATTTTATTTTTCCTCCACTTACTTAAAATATTCTTCTTACAAGATGAAATAATAACTACATTATACTCAATATACAGATATATTATTATGTTAATATCATCACCTAAACCCATCTACACTTCCATTAAATGGGAATGGAATTAGTCATTGCTGCGTACATGTGAACTATCACATCCACAAACCGATCTAATTCATTTTCCATATCCATCTCTCATGACTGGATATAATAAAAGAATTAATGTTTGTATATAATTTTCATGACATATTTATCATTATAAGAGAATAATATATCAATTATATTCTTACTTTTCATGCACATTAAAATGATAACTTCGTTCATCCATATTTGTGAACTATTACCTCCACGAAGCGATGTGAACTGTTTTTATTCACCACATTAATTTTATGTTATATATAAGTATATTTTAATTATTATTAAGATTTTAAAAATATTAATATCATTATAGAGATCTAAAATAATGATTACCTTATTTCCATAATGATCAATGAAATATGGAAACGTTACTCATGCGTACATATGGCTTACCATCTCCATGATTATAATATTGTTCATTTTTCATAACCATGCTTCATGGTTTGATTTAAAGCTATAATTTATGTATAAAAATGATTAAAATTTCATAAATATTATTTTGTAGATTAAGGACTTATGGACACATGTACTATTCATATCATACCAAGTTCATTTTGGACACATGTACTGAATATTGACAAAACATATGACATTAACATTAATTATTACATAATTGTTATAAAATGGTAATAAGAGATCCATCCAACGGCCCAAAGGCCTTCAATTGTTTTTATTAAATGATAAAGCCCCATTTTAGGGGATGAAGGAGTGGAAACCCAAAGACATTAGAGACATAGGACAATCACAATTGAAGGATAGAAATTGAAAAACCAACATGATAACGCTGAACATCTTCTCCCTAGCATTTGAACATGAAGAAGCACTCCACCGTTGCAAGGCTAATTGGAAAGCAAGTGACCTGTGTCAAAGCACAGGCCTGATTCGATGGCTTACACCATAACCTCTCAAACAACCAAATCCAAAAAACAATGAAAATAAGGATTGTCAACTCTGAAACCTCCATGAAGACTACCCATGAAGTCACGTCTGGATCACAAGCTTCCCACCTTCAAATAAAAAACCATTCAATCAAAGCAGAACCACCATGTTGCCATCCTCAAACCAGATCTGAAATGGATCGTCACTACCAATCATCAACTAAAACCAAGAAACAACTTCATGAAGACCTAAGTCCTCCACTTCCAAGCTAGTGGACACCTCCCAAAGCACACCAGAGTACACCAGAAGTTGACATCGAAATGGGTCTAAGACGTGTGGAGAAGCCGGAAACATGTAGAGCCAAAATCCACACACACCAGAACTGACACTAGGAAGTCATAGGAAGTCGAATCCAACCTCAAAAACACCAAAAAATGATGAAAAAAGCATCAGAAAGCACAAGGATCCTGAAGTCGATAATTCTAAATCCATACCACCCACGACACTTGCCTACGTCGGGCCATAGCCCCAAATACGAGCATTCCAAAGCAATCACCGAGCGCGCCAGATCTGCCCATGAAAAATATATCAAGAATAACCCAAAACCAGTAGGGGAAATAGAGCTGTCGCCTACCGAAACTAGACCATGCAGATCCATTACAGCCCACGCCAAATCCTGGCACTCCAAACCTGTCACCGAGCACGGCATATCGGACCACAAAGACTCCAGATCTGGAACCACTTGAATACAGAAGGCGCAACAAAGACACTGCAGAACAAAGCTAGACTGAGTAGGTCCATCACTAGCTAATTTCGAGCCGTGGTAAGACATTAGGCACAGAGGCTGGATCACGTTGGAGGGGGAAGGAGGAAAAACAGGCGGGGAAACCCTAACAAGTTGGAGGGAGGAGGAGATCTGCCGCTCAGAGTCACATTCCCATAATAAGAGATATAAAAGGAATAATGAACATGTAAAATGTAATAAATAAATTAGATATTAAACAATGTTTATTATTCAGGAAGATAAAGAATGTACAAGATGATATAGATTCAAGGTAAGGGACTTCGTCTTAATCTCCTTTCATTGAGGCATATTTTAATTTCATACACCACCTTCTTTTATAAGGTATATAATCAACGCCTTGTCTTTTTATTCGTTCCAAGGTTCTAAAAAGGTATCTTTTTATATGAATCATTTTACAAAATGAAAAAAGGAATTTTTTTAACATATGCGAAGGCAACGAATTCTTCATCGTTGTAACCATTATTTTGATATTTTCATTCTTATATAAGCCTTCATGTTTTTAAAAAAGAAAATAAATACCTTATTTACTTTTTTGGTGTTTCGGTATTGAAAATGCTTTGAAACGTTTATTGACTATTTAAACATCTCTAAATGATTTCTTGTGATTTCAAATTAAATTTTATGAGTGAAATATTGATAATTGTAATATTTTATGTGTTATGATTATATAATGGTACTTGTACATTTAACGAGTGGTTACGTGATAAACCAAAGACTGGTGGTTACCTGATAAACCAAATATGGGTGATTCTATACTAAACCAAAGACATGTGGTTACATTATAAACTCCAATGCATTTGGTATGTAAGTCGGTCGTATGGATATTCCATTGAGTGATATGTGTGGAAGTTGATCGTATGGTTATTTCATTTAAGTATGACTATGTCCCACGTTACCTTTATATGTTATATTTTTCTTTATATGGATTTTAAGGTATTATTGTGATTACAAAAAGGATAATAAATGAGCTTATATTCTATGAATTGTATTTAATACTTTATAGAGGTGAAAAGTATTGCCTTATGATAAAGTATCCATAGTTTACATGTTTTCACAAGACTAAATTTTTTAATTATTTTTGATCACTTTCTGATATTTTTAGGCTCATTACATGTTTTGAAATGTTTATCATTGGATTTAGAAAAAAATAAAGTTAAGGATAGGATTAATTAAAATTTATTATGTTTAGACATTAAACTAAATGATGTTTCTTTTTAAACATTTTTTTATGAAAAAATGGATAGTGAGTAGAAGTGTCTACATTTTAATATTTGAATTATTATGAATGAGTTATGTCCTAATTCTCTAATTATCTAAACCTAAAAATATCCTCAATGTTAATGAAGGTCAATTTATTATCTTGACTCATGATTAATTAATTTTTAATTTGAGAGACTTATAATAATGGTCATAAGGGTGAGAAATTTTGTTCACGTCATAGAATTTAAAATAATACATTCCTTCAAAACTTTTTGTAAAAAGTAAAAACGAAATGTTGAGAAAAAATTTATAAAGATTATTTCTTAAAACATTGTAAATAAATAAAAAAATCTAAAATGATAATTTTATACCATTTATGTATAGGTAAGAACATTTATTAAAATATTGAAGAGTACGGACTTCGATGAAAATTTTCATCGACCAAAAAAGGTAATAAGGTGAGCTTTTCTATAAAAATATTCCCTTGATAGATTTATGTAATAAAGTGATAAAAATCCATTATAATTAAAAATTCTTATAATAAATATATTATAAGAAAAAATATGGGTTTTAAAGGATAAGATTCATAAAATTTATCTTAATGGGAAATTATTATAGACAATCCGAAAAAGAAATCAGATTGGGACATAAACCCATACCTCAAGTCTCAACTTCCTTAACACATGTTTCAATCTCCTATATAATGAATATAGATTTGATATAAATATATTAAAGAAGAATAATGTTATATATAATACAATATATAATTATATTATAACCGCATTTCACCATTTTATTAATAATTCTTTATTAAAAACACTATTCTAGGTGGTAATTGCTTCAGTTTTATGCATCTTTTAGTTCAGTAATCCCAGACCTTATGAATTATTATTGGATCCATAATTTTCAGAATGATAATAATTTCATTTGTATCATATTTATTAATTATTTACAATTTCATAACTATTTATATAAATCTATTATGAGAAATGAATTACATCACTTCATAAAGATGGTAGTATGTACATTTTCAAAAGTGATGTTTCCACATTTCAATGGATTAAATGAAATGAATGTAAATAATAATACAAAAATATAGAATAATAAGAATATCATAAAAATCATATATATATATATATATTAAATTAATAATTATTACCATTAATTTGAAACAATGATGGGATATGAATCACATCACAACAAAGTGTCGGTAGTCCATAGGTACACATGAGCGATGTTTTCTTTTCCAAAATAATAAAAATGAGACGGATAATGGTAGATACATATTAATAATAATGTTTAATTATATTGAATATATTTAATTCATTATTTTAGAAGGTATAGTACATATTTATATTATGTTTAAGAAGATATAAAATTGAAAGTACTTGGTTAAGAGTAATACCTCTTGATTATGAAAACTCCCTTAGATTACTCCTTAAACCATGAAAGAATGAAATTTTAAAAACAAAAAAAAAGATATAAATCATGGGTAATAAATAGAAGATGGAATTAGGGTTGGATTGAATGATTTATATGGTTCAAACTTTCAAAATAAGGAAGAAGTGGACATTCCCTTTTATAATTGAGGGAAAAGACATGTGTGGAATTACTTAATAGATTTAAATAACATATATATATATCATAATAATATAATTTTGAACCAAATTTCCATAATTTTGGGTTCTGGAAACTATAATATTGAAATTACTTCATAAAATAATTTTTTTAATGTTTTTTTTCATTTTAAACTTTGTCTTTTGGTTTAATCCCATTGTCAGCAATTTTTTACCTTAAACATGGTAACCCATTTTTTAGGATTTATAGATCATGAATATAATTATTTAGAGAAAAGTGGATCATAAATTTTCTATTTATACCATTTAATTTCATTTACCATCACACTTTTCCTCTTTTAATTTTATTCATTTTTTTAAAATCATTTAATAAAATATTAGTTAACAAAAAGTATCATTAATATCATTTTTGGGGAAATTCATTTAATTTGACATCAAAGATATAAAAATAGAAATTTAATAAAAATATGGAAACATTTTATATTATTTATACTTTATTATTATTTATTAAATTAGTATAATACAACAACAAATTTAAAAAATAGAAAATTTATTATTTTTAAAATCTGTTTCCTTGATTTTTCGATAGCCTTCACTGGAACTATATCAACATTATGTAAACATTTAATGTAATTATTTCCTCACTAAAAAATAAAAAAAAAATAATTAATATTATAAACATAGAATATTTATATTCAAGATAACCATTTATATTCGGTCATAACATACTTTTATCCCTATGAAAATATATAAGAGTAATTAAAATCAAGGGAGTGGCATTTTATATTTATACATTCCATAAAATATTATAAAGGTTATAATAAAATAAAAATAGAACAAATGTAATGTATTTCAAAATCATTGATGAGAATGGATGAAATATACACTACTAATAGGAAAAATTCATGTTTCAGAGATATTTTAAAGCCTTGTCCAAATGTTTTTACCCAATTTTACATGTTTTACCCTTACTGGGGTGAAAAATATTTATCATCATTATTATAAAAGATACCTATTTAAAAATTTTAACATCTTAATTCCAATTATAAAAACCATTTTTCATGATTACATTTCAATAATTTTAAAAATCTATTAATAAATAGGCACACATTATGCAATAAAAACTATTTTAAGAAAAAATCATTTTAACCAAAAAACAAGATTTATTTTCATCCAATGAATAGTAAAATGAATTATATAAATTTTAAAACATTTTGTTGAATATATAACCTAAAAATTTACTTATAATCATTCATAAATACTGAACAATTTAATTTATTAAGATAAAAAAATGTGTTTTTTGAAAAATAATCTCTTTTACTTTTAAATGATTTTATTTTCATTTCTAATCAATTGATAACTGATGAATTAATTTTAAAACAATGAATTTTTAAAATTTAGTTGTTAATATTTATACCTAAAAATCTAATGGATATGAAAAAAATCACATTAAATAATAACATTTTAATAGAATATCATGGTTCGTTTAAACTCAGTGTTTCATGTAATGTAATCTATCAATGAAATAAAATTTTTATAAATAAAAATATATCATAAAATCTAAATGCTTTTTATTTTACTTGATTATAATAATTTCACCCCTGAAATTACATCACTTTGATACAAACAAATGAGGATACTTATACCTCATCACATCCTCAAGTTCCCATGCAACTCACTCGAATGTATGGTTTCACCATAAAACCTTGATCATGAGAGTGGTTTTGTTCTATATAATATTTTATATATGATAAAAAATGTCCATTTGTAATTTATGATAATTGATATCATGCTCCACTGGTTCAACCTCTTAGTTTAGTACATTTTAAGGATCAAGTATATACTTCTTTAGGAGAGATATATAGAAGACATTGATAACATGGGAGAGATTTGAATGAAATAAAAAAATGATACTCTGCCATCATGATGTGATCAAGAATCCAATATATATATATATATCTCTTGGGATAAGTTTACCCTTATTTCTAAATCTCATAAATTTATTCCAATATGATATTTGTAGGAATACCTTATCCCCAATTTTGATATCTAGATCTCACTAATGATTTTATGCATAAATTTTCTATAGACTACGAGCTTCATAGTTGTGTTGATGAATAGATATGACATTATATACCATATCCCCTACTATATGAGGTCCCAATATATTTTTTCTCTAATTTTATACCATAATATTGGAGTTCTTCACTTCTTGTCATAGAGGGCTTTATAACCATCCATCAGAACAGACTAATGAAATTTATTATGGTAAGGAAATTCTACCAATGGAATTTATTTATACCAACTTCCTTTTAAATCAATAAATTATCTATAAACATGGATTTTAGAGTTTTAATGGTCCTATTAGATATACCATCTATTTTAGGATAATGTTCAGTACTGAAATAATAATCTATAACTAGATATTTCAAAATACTTCTTCATAACTGCGAGGTAAACCTCATATCTTGATTACATACGATTGAGAGTAGTACTCCATAAAATCTCAGAAATTCAACAATTTATAACAAACTAATCAGATCAATAGGGATATATTTTAATTCCCAAACCCCATAAGCTCGGATATGGTGTATTATTTTAATACATTGGCATGATTACAATGGATCATGTCTCGAAGGACCGATCAGTTTAGCAGTCTTGGAAAATCAATTACATACATAAAATTACATTACAATTTCAAGCATAAAATACAACATATATATTCCTATGATAATTTCTTTATTCACCAAGATTAACCCTACATATTAATCATAATCCACTTCTTGTAATCCTGGGAAAACAAAACAAAAGAAGCGGGTGAGATCAAATGCTCAGTAAGGGTAAATAATTTAGCAGAAGCTATAAACTTTTAAGTCAAGATGTGTAATAAAAAACAGACATTTAAAATAAACTTGAATATAATGTAGAAAAAATAAATCAAAAATTTCCATATAAACATGCACATGAATATTCTACTAGTCGAATAATTACATGTAATAACTAATTTCATAACAAGGGAATGAATAATGTCGTACATCAAAACCATATAGTCAATGACTCGTGCCAAGACTACAAATAATTTTTTTTTCAAGGCCTTGTTCCAAGACAAAAATTTGTCTCATAAGACCTACTGATGCATCGAGGGGCCATAGCAGGCCTTGTCCATCACTTTCTAAGTCCAATGTATTCCTTATATGAAAAAAAAGGTGAAACATAACACAAACATTTGTACTAAAATTAACATACGAAATGTCAATACTTTAACCATAAACTATAAATGGTAAAAAAAATAGCACATCCAAATTCAAGAATATAATAACTCATTAAATACAATATGGAACATTTTATTTTAATAAATCAACCACAACCAAGAATAATATCCAATAAAGAATATTAACATAGTTGAAAATGATCAGTAAAACCCGTTTGAGAGAAATATACCTTTTTATGAAATCATTTAAAAGATAAATAATTTATAAAGGAAGACATTTAAAATAGATTTTCGAATAAAATCTTTCCATACCACTTTGAATGTTTTGAAATGAATTAACATTTTAAAATAATCATGTCTATATAAATAAATTTCTAGAAATCATTTTAAAAACATGGACATTAATTAAATAGATTTAGAAAAAAAATCTTTAAAACATTTAAAATGATGATATAGTTAAAGGTTACCTTCCATAAAACCATAAAATATTCATTTTGAAAACATTTTTTTGAAACAGGGACATGAATGATTAATATTTCCCAGTAGATACTTATAGACAAACAATCTCGGATAATAATGAGATTGAGGAAATAACCCTTACCTTGTACTTTCCTTTGGTCGAGGATATGTTTAACCACCTATATAATGAAAATATTATGTTATTAAATTATAATATAACCATATTAAAATTTATAATATCATAGTTTATTAATTTATGACTTTATAATGCTCATTTAATAATAATTTCCATGTTAAAGTAAAATTTCGGGTAATAATTTCTTTCTTTATCGTACATGTTTTCACTTGTTATTCTTGACCGTATCACATAGATCATGATTTAAATACTTTCAGAATATAAAACATGATTTATATATAATATTCATTTAGAATGTAAATATTTATAATATATTTATATGTGAAATGGAAACACCGTTCATGGAGACGGTAGTCCATACGTACGCATGAATATTGTTTCTATTTTCCTATCGTATAGTATGGAAGTAAGTAAACAACATATATTTATCTACAGAAATATATATTATTCTAGTAGAAATATTATTTCATATATCTCATACTTAATCAATATATATATTTTTATCAAAATTCATGAATGGTGATTGTTGAAGATGAATCTCATCGCGTCGTGGAGACGTTAACCTGTACTTATGCATGAGCGACAATATCATTCTATCGATGGTAAACGATGTTTAATTGGTTGATATATTATATATATAGAATCATTAAAATTTTATATTCATTATTTTAATAAATTATACTCATTATTATACCCATCAAAATAATGTATTGTTGAATAAAAAACTACACCATGACGTTGAGACAGTACGCTATACGTACGCACGTATGATGACTTTGTCATTCATAGGATGATAAGAAAAAATAATATGGTTTTAACATGTTTATAATAACATATCAGTGTGTATAAGGTACAAGAGTTATTATTTTAGCATGGAAATAAAAAATAAAGAGGAAGTGGAAGAAGAAAAGAACTTTAAAAGAGGTGATGAAATAATTACCTCCTCTTCAGGTGCTTCCTTCTAATTTGAACAAAAGGGCTCCGTAGGTTGGATTTACGATCAAATTAGGGACTCTATGATGAATTGAAGGTATTTTTGAGGAGATTTGAGCATGTTTATTCTGATCCAAATGGCTTTGGAGGTCTGAAGATAAGAGAAGTGGAAGTACCCTTTTATAAGAGAGGTGAGGGGCACCTTAAGAAAAGATTGAAATATTAATTTATTATCAAATCAATTTAGGTTTAGAATTGCTCAAAATTTATTTATTTCTAGGATAAGGTTAGTATGAGTCTATATCCTCTAAAACAATAGGTTTTAGACATGTTTAGGTCACCATATTAACCTAATCGTTTTGGTTTAACCCTTAGTAAAATAGTTTATCTTTTACCATGTCTTCTTGTATTATTATAATACATGGGTAATAAACTTACTATAAAATGCCAAAAAACCTAAAGAGGTTTATTAATGACATATATATCTTTATATAAGTCCTTTTAAGAAACTTATATTTTTAGGAGTGTTATATAATTTAATAAAATAGTATTTTCTTTAAAAACTCATTTATGTCAATTTGGACACTATTTAGTATTTGGTTTTCGTGGAAGTCATAAAAACATGATTACTTAAAAAAAATTCATTTAATCAACCCTAACATGTCATATTACCCTATAAAATTATTTTAATGCATCAAAAGTCTCAATTTACATTTATTTTAATATTTATAATATTAGTTATTTTAATCTTTCATTAATAATGTAATTACTACATCATCATTATGTCATAAATAACTTTAATTATTTAATGTCTAAAAAGTATAAATAAAATACTATTATGTAGGAAATATTTTTATATTTCGAATTAATTTTTATAGTCAAATTTATCTTATGTATAAACCTATATTAAAAATTTTTTAATTATTAAAATTAGAATTTAACACTTTTAATCGTTTTTGAAATAAGATATAATAAATATCCTAATCTAATCCAAGTGGATGAAAAAAGATCATATTTTTTCCTTAGGTTTATTTGGGTCGAAATAAACTTATCCAATAGAATTAAGACATGTGTTAGGGTATTTTTACTATTATTTTTACCTTTAATTACCATATTTACTTTTAACCATGGTAAATACAATTCAAAAGATACTATTAATCGAAATTATTTTCATCCTATTGAACAAAATTTTAATTAATAATGTCCACTGTGTCTCTCAATTTTTTGAAATTCAATTCACAGAAGCGGTAAAATCATGTTTTATGTAAATTTGCAAATGTGCCTTGAAGGTTGGTAAAAGACGTTAAATAGTTCAATAAAATTTTATATATTTTACCTTATTATAAGATAAATCTATTGAATTACATTGTAATAATATAGGTATTTATTATCTATTTTGACTTTAAAATAAATTAAAATAAAAAAATTAATTATTTAAATAAAAAGTCGGTTTTAAAAAATAATGTAGTGTTTTTTACTATTCTTCAAAAATTGAAAGTTTTCAGAAAAATACCAAAAACTCACTGTAAGATAATTTTGATATTCCAAATTCAAAAATGATGTCTATTTTAAATAATTTAAAATATAAAAGTTTCATTAACTAGTTTAAAATTAATTCTTTTTGTCAAAACCAGAAAGCAGGTTTTTAAAGAAGTAAAAACTATCAAAAGATTGACATGTATTTATGTCCAATTTAATTGTGAAATTACTTGAAATGAACTAAATTATATTAAATTATAAAAATATAATCTAATTATTCTTTAAAACCACTCAAATTCATAATTTAACACTATAAATTATTACGATTAAAAAATATGTTTTCAATTAAAATTTATTATTTTTTAATATTCATCAAAATATGAAAGTTATCAGAAAAGCACCAAAAATTTATCCAAACTAAATTTTTAGGCCCCCATTCTAAAGAATAATTTAATTAAATTGAATTAAATTTATAAAAGTGACAAATATTGGATTTAAAAAGGGTTTTCCATTACAAGGCGGAAAAACTGCATTTTTGAAAAGTACTTCTTTTATTTGAAAAATTGAATTTGTCCTTATAGTTTGTCTAAGAAACCAAAAAATGAATGTTAAAATAATAAATGATATATATAAAATTAAAAATGTGGTTAATACTATTCATAACCATTTTTTTAAACGGCTAGTTTGATAGGTCGTGATGCGCTTGAACTTCATGCTGCATATAACACAAGATATTGATTTACTTTAAAGAGATAAGTTACTATGAAATCTTGGGATGTTAAATATATTCTCTAATATTAATATAATGTCATGATTTTATAATATTATTAACTAGAACCTAAATAGTGTTGTACCCATTAGATATTTTGGGGAGTCTGATGATGAAAATGATGGTAATGTTTTTCCTCCTCAATTATGGAATGGGTAATGGTTGTAACATCCCCCTTAAACTTATATGTCTCATCCTTAATATGATTATATACTATAAATTAAGATAAATACATTTTAATATACCTTTTCATGTTTTTCATCTGAAAATTTTATATTAGAATCATTGTTTAAGTCGGGAACCTTCCTCACTTTCATTTACAGCTCTACACCTTCGTTTTGCGCCTCTTTAATCATCACATTGATATATGGTTGAATATATATTTCAAAATGATAGGATCTATACCATTTACCCAATATTTCATGTTATATATTCTTTAAATCCATAGGTATCATATCTCTTTCAATCCTTATCATGGAGAAACTAACATGGTCCTTCTAAATCAGAGTGACATCCACCTTGTTCACATTTCATGGTTTGTAATGTATTAAGAATTCATAATCATTAATAAGATCCAATTATATTCCATATAAAATATTCAAATATTTATATGTGAATATAAAATTTATTATTTTATGATCTATATTAATGTCACATTGTTCACCATAATGATAATTCCTATATATCAATGATGAAAAAAATACCACTTTCATCTCCAAATCACGAGTCGAGTAATTTTTCTCATGTATTTCAAATTTTTTTGAGGCATATTCTATCACTATTACATTATATATAATTAAATGTATAATTAACTTCTATTATGAATCACTATATATCCCAAACCATTCTCCACTACAAGGTAGAGTTAGCATAGTGGCATTAACTGACCTGCTTTTTTATGTCCTTGAAATTCTATTCACATTCATCTTCCCAAAAGAAATTTACCCCCTTCTGAGTCAACTTTTTATGTGCATTAGATAGTATCCTCAACTTTAATTTTAATCCATAAAACCAAATAAAACTATGGATCTTTATTGTCACGGTTTATCTCATCCATTTCTCAATAACAAACACATTTGATGGATTCATTGATATACACCCACATGAGATAATATGGCACAAGAATGAAAATTTCTAAAGCTAAATTTCATACTTTTTAAAATTAGCATAGTGATTATCCTTAATAGGGGTATTCATCACAATACAATAATAATATTCATTGTCTTACTTAATCTTCTAATATATAATAATATCATCTATAAATACTAGCACAAATTGATCAAGGTAATATATAAATAATATATTTATTAAATCCATAATTATAATCTTGGAATTATTTAGTCAAAATAGAATCACTATAAATTAATAAATCCCATACCACATACATAAATATACATTGGGTATATTTTCATTTATAACCCTCAATTGATGATATAAAAAATGAAGGTCAATCTTGTAAAATATTCATCTCCTCATAATCGATTAAACAAATCATCAATACAAGGTCAAGGATACTTGGTATTGGTAGTAATCCTATTTTGTTCCCTAATAATCTATAAAAATATACATTAACCCATATTTATTCTTAAAAAATTAATATGTAACCCCAAGGTGATATAATGGGGTGTATAGATCCCTTATCAAAATTCTATAAGAGTTTATTCTTAAATTTCATCAACTCAATCAGGGACATTCTTTATAGAGACTTTAAAATAGGCATGGCATTGAGTATGATTTTAATTGAAAACTCAACTTCATGATTTGTAGGAAGACTGATAAACTCTTATAGAAATAAAAAACTCTCATACAATTGCCATACCATCAATATTTTGTTTCACAATAATCATACATATAGATTCCCCTCATGGATAGGAATTAATAAACATATGATATAAGAAATATCCATTATAAGTTCATACTCATCCTCGCATTGATAAAAAATTATTGGTTTATTAAAAATATGAAATGTGAATTCTGTTATAGAGAAATTGATATAGAATATATATAAAGAAATATAATCCATGCCTAGGATCACATAAAAATTAAACAAGAGTGAGAATCAGAAGATTTTCAAGAAGCACATTCCTCTAAAATTCTACCAGATAAGAACTATAAAATTGAGATGTGATCATTTTACCATTAATAGTTTTCCACACTAACTAATCATCAAATCATTGAAGGGGTAATAGGATACCCCTAATAAATTAATTATATATAAAAGAGTGGGTATATCCATAATCAAATAAGACATTAGTTGTTATTGAGGGGATGATAAGTGTACCTTTCAAAATTTTATTCTAGTAACCCACTTTGGTAGTTGTTATCTCATGATATTTTCTTTATTTTATTTGGGTTTAAAAAATTTTTAACACCGATCATTATCATTAACCTAAATTTCATGCATTATTTGGAATAATTGACATACTCCTTGAATTTTTAGTATTGGAGTGTGTGTCGTGCATTAGATGGCATCTTCCTTTAATCCACTATATAAACCAAACTTCTTATCTCCTTTTGATGTTCATGATCATTTTGACCAGAACTTCCACATTTAAAGAACCACCAAGCTCTATTAAATAAATTCCCTTGATGATTCGTCCCATATTTAGGGCATTTAGGTTATTTTAATTTCAATACTCTCGGTGATTCATTTGAGTTTTCATGAGACTACATCTTCTTTTTATTATCAAAACCATGGTAATGATGGGAATATCCAATTTCTATTTTGACCTTAAGTGTGCATTGAACTATTTATTCCTAGCTACTAAATTATATTATAAGTAACACATTTATAAGGATTGGTGTTAAGTGACCAAATAATCTATAAATTTTTCTTTGAGGTTTAATGATTAAACTAGAAACATGCTTTATATGTCCTGTAAAATATAAATCATGGGTACCAATAGATTCATTATCATTTTTCATAAGATCATGGAATTCCTTCAATATTTTCATACATAGAATATAAGGAAACTACTTACTAAAATATCCTCTTAAACTCATCATATTCTATAGAGTTAATTTCATTCTCTTTCCTTTTATTTTAAATTAAATTACATCATTGATATTATTTTCCTTCCATACTATAGTGACCTAGTATTTTCATACATGGATGTTATATATTTTTAAATTAATATTCATTAAGTTAAAAAACAAGCATGAGGACCATAATAGTTTAGTGCCTTGGGAAATATAGAATGAAATATTAACAATTCATAAAATATCTTTAATGTCTCCCATAAATATCATCCCATTTAGTATTATTCACAAATATACCCTACATAAGACCATTCCTAAAAACCTAGGAAAATGAAACATAAGAAAGGATGATCTGAGATTCTAATTAAGGTTAAACAAGGGAGATATGTAAGCATAACATAAATATAAGGGTATGGGAATATGAGCATAAAATTTTCAAACCATTCCCGATATATCAAAGATCGTAATCTTGAGACATGGGATGATGATTGGTGGTTTATAAGACATGAATCATAAGGAAATAAAATAAAATGATCTATGAGGGAATAAAATTGTAATAATAAATTGATTTTTGGAATACACATAAGCATAAAAAATCTTATGCCAAGGATACCCACCAAGACATTAATAACATGCTAGGCTTAGGATAACCACATGTGTACCTACTAAGGGCTTGGGATGAACTCTTGTGTGCCCTTTTTAGGCTTGGGACAACCTCTTATGTACCCTTTTATATCATATAACATTAATCATTACCCAATGAATTAAACATATATATAGGTCCCATCCATCTCATAAGGAAAACCATATTTGTCTACCACAAGATCTCTAACAACCAAAGGATGATAGTAATCAAGAATATCCACCCCGGTATATGGTTCCCCTAACCTTAACTATGTCGTCAAAAAAGATTTAAATTCATCCAAATGAATATATAATATGTGAGTCACATATCCCAGTAGGATACTACCACGAATCTATTTAAGGATTTTACCCATGTAAAATAATAAACTAGTTTTAAAACACTTTTCAATACTAAACCACTTTGAAAACATTCTATTTTCAAATAAACCGTTAAAATCCATTTGGTTTTCCATTTCAATCAAAATAAGTTTTCCAAAACTACTTTTAACATGGATCAAAAAAATTAAGGACAAAGGAACAATATACTCAGTATATCCAACACGGAATAAGAAAGGTGATCATAATATTAATATCATATAACTATATTAATAGAAATGGGTATAACACACATGATATCAAATCAAAATGGAATGAATAAAAATCAAAAGAACATAAGATAATCTATCATGAGTAATGTGATCATGGGGATCTAACCATTAATCCTATCATGAGTGAATCTAAACAAGTCTATTAGTATACTATGAAATAATATAATATATCATGACCATCCTTGGGCCCAAATCTAAGAGCTCTCGTGGTCTCTTAGTATCCAATCGTGAAATATCTTACAATATTTATCCCAATGGCCCTCAAGATCCATTAGAAACCAAAATGGAAGCTTTCATCATCTTCCCACTGAAGTCTCTCATAGTACCTTGAAAAATCCCCCCACTCACAGCCTAGTTGACCCATGTGCTACTCCATAACAAAATAATCACAACATGTTTCATAAAAAACAAGGAATACCACAATCTATTTTCACAAACAATATTCTAATTTTATAAAATAGATTTTAACAAGGTAAAACAATTTATAAAACCATTTTATAAATCCATTTAAAAACACTAAAACTCATTGATCCATTTAATCAAAAAATTGGTGTGCACATAAGCCATACCCACTTAGAACACCCTCTTAAAACCTTTAAATTTACAAACCAATCCATGAATCAAATCAAACATGTAAAAAATATCAATCATAAATAATTTAAATGGAAATTTATAAAAATAAAACCCAAGGAGACAAGAAAATTAATGTTATGATATGGAAAACACCCTTAAATACACACAACTACCTTAAATTCACTTCAAGTCTCAACACCTTTGATAATACCCACCTATAATTGTAAGATCAAGTAATCACACACCTAAAAACTAAGAGAAAACCATTTTACCCATTATATACCCTATATTCATCCAATACTCCTTCTGTGGTTATAAACATCCATAGAAAAGGAATACAAATAAAAAGAAGGTGGAAAGGAATATGAAACAAAGAAGTAAGGGGATTAACCCAATCCAAAAAAAAATATTCCAAGGAAAATCCACCACCAAAGGGGAGGAAAACCTCCACCACCATAGAAAACGTGTTTTACATGATGGGGAAACTACTAGAAAAAAAGACTATATAATTGGTTTGGAAGGTCATTGGATTTTTATCTATTGATATAGACCAATAAAAATGGTTTTCGAAAAATCATTGGTATAGTTTAGATACACTAATGGTTCTAAAACCATTGGTATAGGTCATATTATATACCTATACCAACTATTTTTCAAAATCATTGGTATAGGTAATGTTAAAAAAAATAGCCAGATTTTGATCCCAACACCTCTCAATTATATTTTAATGACCATACCACTAAGCTACTATGAATTTTGTGAACATTATTTAATAAATATGTATATGTATATTTAAAAGTAATTTAAAATTTTATATATTTATAGTTATTTGAAAAGATAATTCATAAAAAAATTGATTTCATATACGAATGGTTTTTTCAAACCATTTGTATAGGTATTAATTATACCAATGGTTTTGTATACCAATGGTTTTGGAAAAACTGTTCGTATATGTACCTAAATATTGGGGACCTATACAAATGGTTTTAAAAAAAACTATTGGTAAAGGGTCTTCATATGGTACCTATACCAACAATTTTAGCCAAAACATCTGTATAAGGTTTCTATATGGAATATATATCAACAATTTTGGTGAAACCATTGGTATAGTTTCATTGGTATAACTCCAATTTATAGTATTATAAAGGGAAATAAATGGAAACCCCCTTAAATGTTGACATGGTGAAAATATAAATTACCAATTTTTAAGTGACCTGGCTAGGCCGCATAGTATCGATGCACAGTTTTTCAAACCATGCATCAACCATGTGGGGTTACTGTCTTCCCAAAATCTGAGTATCATGGTTACCCCTGGGTGTCACACAGTTTGAAAAAACATGCTCAAATAATGCAAATCCCCACTATATCAACCTGTAGCACTATCCCACTGTTATAAAAACCATTATCCAACCATTTTCTTTAGTATTTCTTCTAAAAAATACCCATTTGTGACCCCCAATTCCTAAGAACTCCAAGAATTAACAATAAAGGGAAATTAAATACAAAATTAGATGTACCAGTGACCCAATGAGTGTCACAAACCCCCATCATGCGAATTTATACCCTTATAAAGTCCTCATAAACCCTCATAAGGAAATATGAAAGGCCACTGCTCACTCTTCAAAGTATCCCTCTCCCATTACTTATGGTTATCTCATCCTCACTACCATAGAACATGGAATAATGGGATCAACATACCATGGATCACATTGTTATGATGATCCATGGTACAAATTGGATACTCCACAATGGTGGTATTACGATAAATCTCTAAATCTACCCACTCTAACACATAATATGAGTCTATATGGTATCTCTTCAATTGGAAAACATAGAGGATTTCTTGTATCAAGGTCATCAGTAGTGGAAACTCCAAGTAATGGGAAACCTTCTTAAGATGCTCTACAACATGAATCAACCCAATATACCATGTTTATAGCTTCCCTTTTGATCCTAAGAGAGGATATCCTAGTCGAATTGATACCCGAAGAATCACTTAATCCCCATCCTAAAACTGTAATGACAGATGAAGATGGTTTGAATATTACTATTTGTGAATTTGAGCTATTGCTAACCATTTCTGAATCAGTTGTACTATCTTAGTCATCTTCTATATGATACATGGTCCCACTAGGTAATTCTCACCCACCTCAACCCAGTACAAATGGTATTTTCATGACTTCCCATATAAAGTCTAAAATTTTTCCATTCAGAATGAGGCTTTAGAACTATTTTTATAATAAGACTTAGAAAATGGAATATTTATTTCCCGAGAACCTCCAAAATCAATAACACACGTTCAAAACAGATTCTTGAGAGTATATATGGTATACTTAGACTGGACATCAATCTACATTTGATGTGTGGGGATTAATCTCAACTTGGTTTCCAAAGCCTCCTGGAGTCCCTTACTAGATTAGAAAGTGAAACATGTATACTAGTCCTAAAATATTTCAAAGGTAACTCTATGAATCCTAATGTCCTCTCAAACATATTGGATTCCAATGCCCTCAAACTTCATTAACTTCCTAATGGGAAGAAAGTGGGTTTATTTTTTCAAACGATCGACAATCACCCATATGGAATATTTCCTACTATGACTATGAGTTATTATGATCATGAAATCCAAAGAAATATTTCCCAAAATTCACACTATAATAGGAAGTGGATGAAAAATCCTAATTGGTCTCTGATGATCATATTTGATCCTCTCACTGGTCAAAAACCTAGGAAAAATTTTTTCCACATCATGTCTCATCTCAGTCTACCAATACCATCCCCGCAAGGTATAAAATATAATTTTTTACCAAGGATAATGGACTAACTATAATGACGCACCTATTGAATCAACTCCTGCCTCAAACTCAAAGGGACTATGGGTCACATCTGAAAAATGATATAACTATTGAGGGTCCACAACGAATCACTCAAGGTCTCCCCTCCATTTAAATAACTTCAAATCTACTAGTACTTAGGATTAGATACATTCCAACTCCTAACCCAAAGGATGAGATAGGGTGTGACCTTAACATGTATAAGAACACTTATTATTCATCCTATTTCACTTATAGACTCGGATCATAAAAAAATCATTAGACCCCACAAATCTTCTGATTCCTAAATGGCCTTCACAGAAGCTTCCTTCTTGAAGCATCATTGAATATATTCCCCTTCTTTGATGAATATTCAATGTGAAAATAAAAAGTATTGAGGCACTCCACCCATAATAATTTCTTAATTCTTAGGTCCCTCTGGATGAAAATATACTTCAATATCTTATGATCTAAATACACTATAAAGTTATCCCTAAAGGGAAAATTTCACCATAATTCTAGTACATCCATAAAATCTTCTAATTCCTGGTCATTGGTGGGATAATTAACTCATGTTGGTGAAGCTTCTATGAAGCATATGACACCACATGGTCATCCTGAATCAATAACATACCAAAATCACATTTAAATTATTACAATACACTGCATTATCTCTTCAAGACTCATGAAGAATCAAACTAGGAATGGATGTCAAATGAGCCTTCAACTGCTCAAAAGAAATATATCAATTATCATCCCACTAAAGATTTTCCCATCTCATGGTGAAGGTAATAAAGGTAGATGTTATCCTAGAGAATCCCTAAATGAAGCATCTATAAGACCCATAAAAACCTAGAAATATATATATCTCGAACACATTATTAGGATTCTCCCAAGACGTGATTGCTTGAACTTTCTATGGATCCACTAAAACTCTTACCTCAAAAATCACTTGGCCCAAAAACATCACTTATTAGATCAAAAATTGGCACTTTTACAACATATAATTTAGACTTATTATCCCTCAAGAACACCCAAAACAACCTAAAGATGGTCATAATACACCTCCTATATCTTTAAATACACCCTGATGTTATCCATAAATACAACCAAAAAGGAGTAAAAAAATAAGTGCAAGATCTGGTTTATTAATTCCATAAAGAATATTATAGAATTGGTAATCTCAAATGGCATAACCAAATATTCAAGGTGTTCATACCAGCTTTAGAAGGTTGTCCTTAGAACATCCTCTTCCCAAACCTTCAACTAGTGGTACCCTAATCATAGATAAATCTTTGAAAGCTACTATAATTTCCTTATTTGATCAAAGATATCATCAATTCTAGGAAATAGGTATTTATTCTCCATGTTCATCAGGTTAGGCCTATGATAGTCTATGAAAATTCAGAGTTCTCAATCCACCTTTGAAAATATCACAAGCTAATCCCACAGTGTCTTGTTGGGATGGATAAATCCCTTTACCTCGGGATCCTATAGTTATAATTTTATCTATTTTAGATCATTTAGATCCATCTGATAAGATGTTAATGAAATCAAGTTCTTCCTGGGGAATAAATAAATACTAAACTCAACCTCTTTTTAGGGTGGAAGTCCCAAAAAATAATTTAGAAACACATAGGGGTGAAAATGAATGAACACTAAAAGTTCACCCACACAGTTATACTCAACAACACCAAAGAAAAAACCTAGAAAACTAGAATTAAATTGACTTCAAATAAAAAAAAACTGGTCCTTCCCTCCCTAAACGTGGATTCCCCCTACCCTAGAATATGTGATTGATCCTAGAAGGTGTAAAGAACTATACCTAGAAGAAGTAACAGTCAACTAGTTAGTTGACTTTTTTTAACAAATCCATTCTAATGATAATATTGAAAACATCCTGGTCCTAAACTTGGAAGTCCCATAAGAATTTCACACAATTTATTAAAACATGACTGTCAAGAAACATACACCATAGTGCATTTTCCTACCTGATGGGGTTGTAAAATCCATACCATATGGAATCAAATAAACTCTCATACCCAAGAAATCAATCAATTTCAACTAAATGTAGGAATTTGGTGTGTCAATGTCAAATAAAACCAGTTCTATAGAATATTCAATAAACATTTTACCTCTCACGGTGTCCATATTGGAATCTGGGTAGTTTGGTAGAGACATTACTACATGGAGACACCCTGGCTTATACATGCCTGGTTTATTCTTCCATTGGTGAGAATATACCTTAATAATAGATAGAGATCACATACCCTATGAATCATCTAATTGAACCGGGTAACACTTTAAAAAATTGGATCCCACACTGCTCTCCCATGAAGACAACTAATAGAATCACTAGAGATATCGTAACTACCCACACAGATGGGAAATCATTAGATTCTATATGTAATTATTTCTAGTTTGTCCAAACATCTCATACTGGTAACAGGTAACTATCTTATTACCCAAATAATCCACAAGTGCTAAACCTATTAACTATTGGACACACTTATCACAACACTAATGCGGCTCATCTTACTTTTTCTTCTTATTAGATGAAGAACTTTGGATTCTTCCCACTAGATTACCACCACAGAGACCTTTCTTACTATTCAAATCAACCTCTTTCATAGCCTCTTTATCAAACACCTCTAAATGAGTAGATATATAGAGAAAAACGTGCATATATCTGATATCTTGCCTCAATACCATCTCAAAATGTAAATCCTTGTGGTAATCATTCATAGGGATATCTAAAGGGACATGAACCAAATCAGTAAAAATGGATGCATATACCATCACTGAATAATCTTCTTTATCTATTTTCAATAACTAATGGGTCTTCATTGCCTTTAAGGACTCTAGGTAGAACTTGAAATTGAAGGAAACCATGAAAATGTTCTATGTAATATCTTTAGGACTCCTCAAAATCACCACAGACTCCCAACAATTTCTATTTGGTCCATCAAGAACATACGTGGTGAATTTACTTAAGAGATATCGAGGGTATTAAAAACACAAATACCTTCTTGATATGGTCTAACAACTCCTTAGACTCATTGGGTACCTTATCATTATAGAACATCATATGATTTTACCTAAAAAATCATTGATCATGGTCCATTTTCCATGTATGGTCTTGACCGCCCACCTGACCAAAGGATTGGATCATATGAATCACTAAATCTAAAAATACTAGATCAAGTGATGGGTTTGACTAAGGGGTATTCTATATAGGACCCTATCTATGTTGGGATGAGGTTATTTTTGGAGGCATTGTCTACAGGACACAAAATAAGGCTTCATCAAGTAAAATTTCATCTCAAATCACATCAAAGAACTAAATAACCCTCATCATAGTTATAAACAAAAAAACACTAGAATCACAAGAAACATCAAATGAAAAAGGATAAAAACATCAAAAATTATAGTTATGTACCATTGTGAATGGTTTTATAGTATAGTTTGAAAATTTTGGACAACTTTGTGGGTGTCACTAGAGTTGGAAAGTTTGGCTGCACAAGGTATTCATGGTTACTACTAACCATGCACACTAACTGTGAGCCTACTCTAGACCTCCCTATTTCACACACAAAACAAAAATTAACCCTTAGTCTCTCTCCAAGAGTCAACATAAACTATAAAATACCACAAAATATCATCAAAAAACCTTTAGTTAGGCTCAAAACATAACAACAATCTTGGACCACCCATGGAATCTCAAGGTTTAAAATAAAGAATGGATAGTTAGGCACTCCCCCATTCCATCATCTCAAGTCCTGATGGTCTTAGCTATAATATGCAATTAAATCCCAAATAAAAACCAATCTCATACCATTTTTTAATAATCCATCCCAGGTCATCCTGACCTTTCACCTGATTCATCCCACCACAAGGTCTGAAGTGTGTTCTCAATCACCACGTGTTGGTGACAATAACCAGGTATAACCAAAAACCTCCTGGGAATGGTTTTACCCATTCTAAACACGCATAACCCATCCATGAGAGCTTCCATGATTGGGAATGGTTTCACACGCTGGTTGACCCATGTGCCACTCCATGCCAATATAATCACAAAATTTTCCACAATGAACAAGCCGTTTCTTAATCCAACTTCATGAAAAAATATGAAAATTTCATAAAAACAACTTTACACAAGGCAAAATAAATCTAAATCCATTTAAAACCCATTAAAACACTTTGAACAATTTCATAAAACACTTGGTGTGCACGTAAGCCACACCCATTTGCAAACCCCTCAATAAACCATCAAATTGCCAATATTACCCCTAAATCATGTCGAATATAGAATAAATATCAGTCATAAATAATTTAAAGTTAAATATAAATAAGAAACCCAAAGGTGATAATAAATTTAAAGGTAAACCATGGAAATCTTCTTAAATAGAGATAGCTACCTCGTATTTTCTTCCACACTTTTTTCCTTCAGTCATAACCACACAAAATTTTAATATTAAGACATCATTCACCTATTACACAAGAAAAAAACCATTTACCCCATTACATACCCAATTTTTTACAACAATCCTAGGGTTTCACACTTCCATGGAAAAGGAAGAAAAATAATGAGGAGGGGGAAGGAAGATGAAACCAAGAAGAAGGGGCATACCTCAATATAACATCCCAAAATGATAAAGGGTTAAATGACTAAATGATATGACTCATGTCAACAAGGTGCACTTTCCTTTTCGGGAGCCTGTCTGATTAGAACTCCAAAGTTAAGCGTGCATGACCTGGAGTAGTGATCAGGATGGGTGACCTCCTGGTTAGTTTCCCAGGGCGTGTGTGAGTGAGGACAAAGCACACTGGAAAAGACATGTGTTGGCCTGTGGGGAATGTCATTAGTCAGATGACCCGTTCGGGCACGTGGGTGGACCCTAGGGTGGGCCCCACATGTCTGCGGGGCAACTGGGGGTACCTAGTGGGCCAGGACCCGACGGCCATGTTAAGGTGGGGTGGTTGTGCTGTCACCGAGACCCGGTTGTCACATTTGGTATCAGAGGAGGAACCCAGCCTTAAGTGCGGTGCACTGCCTGGGTTGAGATGTAGGTCCCACAACGAGGGCCTTGTGCTCTAAAGGGGGGTGATTGTAACATCCCAAAATGATAAAGGGTTAAATGACTAAATGACATGACTCATGTCAAAAAGGTGCACCTTCCTTTTCGGGAGCCTTTCTGATTAGAACTCCACAGTTAAGCATGCTTGGACTGGAGTAGTGATCAGGAGCATGCTTGGCCTGGAGTAGTGATCAGGATGGGTGACCTCCTGGTAAGTTTACCAGGGTTTGTGTGTGTGTGAGGAAAAAGCACACTGGAAAGGACATGTGTTGTCCTATGGGGAATGTCATTAGTCAGATGACCCATTTGGGCATGTGGGTGGACCCTGGGGTGGGCCCCACATGTCTGCGGGGCAACTGCTGGTACCTGGTAGGCCAGGACCCGACGGCCATGTTAAGGCGGGGTGTCTGTGCTCTCACCGAGGCCTGGTTGTCATTCTCAAGCTAAAACACTAAAATTCTAAGAAGAATCCACGACCAAAGGATAGGGAAATAACCAACACCAAGGATAAGGGGTTTCGCATGTTAAGGTGGGGTGGTTGTGCTATCACCGAGACCCGGTTGTCACATTTGGTATCAGAGGAGGAACCCAGCCTTAAGTGCGGTGCACTGCCTGGGTTGAGATGTAGGTCCCACAACGAGGGCGTTGTGCTCTAAAGGGGGGTGATTGTAACATCCCAAAATGATAAAGGGTTAAATGACTAAATGACATGACTCATGTCAACAAGGTGCACCTTCTTTTTCGGGAGCCTGTCTGATTAGAACTCCACAGTTAAGCATGCTTTGACTGGAGTAGTGATCAGGAGCATGCTTGGCCTGGAGTAGTGATCAGGATGGGTGACCTCCTGGTAAGTTTACCAGGGTGTGTGTGTGTGAGGAAAAAGCACACTGGAAAGGACATGTGTTGTCCTATGGGGAATGTCATTAGTCAGATGACCCGTTCGGGCATGTGGGTGGACCCTGGGGTGGGCCCCACATGTCTGCGGGGCAACTGCTGGTACCTGGTAGGCCAGGACCCGACGGCCATGTTAAGGCGGGGTGTCTGTGCTGTCACCGAGGCCTGGTTGTCATTCTCAAGCTAAAACACTAAAATTCTAAGAAGAATCCACGACCAAAGGATAGGGAAAGAACCAACACCAAGGATAAGGGGTTTCGCATGATGGGGAATGGAAATAGGGGAAAAACCATAAAATTATATAGGGTAAAATGGTAAATTACACATTTTTAAGTGATGTGGATAGGCCACATGGTTTGGCCACACAATTTATCAAATCATGTTCTAACCATACAGGGATGCTTTCTCCTAGAAATTTGAGCTGCATGATTCTATTTGGGTGACAATTTTTTTTAAAATCCTGATAAAACTATTAAAAGCTCTATTTTCATAGCCTAAAACACCCTCACATAGTTATTCACATGGTTATTCAAATTGTGTATTAATACCGCACCTTTGTCTTTCCTACCAAAACGTCCCATTTCTGACCCCGGACACCTAGGAAATCTAAGAACTAAACAGAAATGGAAATAAAATTAAAAATTATAAGTACCAGTGATCTAAAATTTTTCACACATTCTTACTCAAATAACCATTTCTCATGTTAAACATAATGGTTACATATACCTCAAACATCTATGAATACTCAATAAATTTCTCCCAAATAAAACTTGTCATGTAAAAATTAAAAAACATAAACTATGAATTTAAAATTATAATAAACCATAGACTTATATACCCATGACAATTTAAATAATTCAAATTTATTAATTATCAATTATCTAAGATTTTACACCTTATTTCTTTATACTTACTTCATTTAAAATATAGATCAATAATCATTAAAATTTTAATTTTGATGATGGATTCTCCATGATCTTCCCGTTCAAGTCCATACATTGTTATATTGCCTCAAAACCTTTCCAAGATTCTCTACTTCCTTTGTTAATGTAAAATAATTTCATCTTAATTGAATTGAATTTTAATATATATTGAAATTTGTAAAAAATATTATGTTTTAAATATATGTATTTGAGACATCATATCGAACATGTTTCCTATAATACTTAAGGATATGGGTTGACTTGAATTTTTTAAAAAAGGTTTAGTGTTTATAAAAAAAATTAACTATATAAATACATAATTTTTTCAAATTTCACCATCTATTATTGTAAAATATAGGTTGTAAATCCTTTTTCTAATTCATTCATTGTAAAAATTTGATATATTATTTTATGGTATTTTCCAAAATGTGTATAATAAGATAATTGAATTGTTAAAAAATGGTAAAATATATCCCAAGTTCCTTTATGATATCAAATTATATAAGAGTATTAAGATACATTATAAAGTGTTTTGTAGGTAATTTTAACACTATATAAGGTATATAAATCACATGGGAAAGATTTTTCAATTATCATTGCAACTAAATCATTTAGAAGGGAAAAATTTGTGTGTTTGATTTCATCCCATCCATATTAAAGAGGATCATTTACCCTGATTAAATAAATTTATTATTCATTAACCAATGATTTCATTAAGGAAATAAAATAGGATAAATAAATAAATATTACATTGAATTAAATAATCTATGGAACCCTTCTCTTATTCTAGGATACTTTTATACCACTATAGGTTTAACCTGGGTTTCCATATGTTTTCTAATCTTATAATTCTTAATCTAATCCCAAAATAACCATAATGAATCTTATAATACTAACCTTTAATGTTATAGAAGACTCATTAATTATTATCCCAACCCAAAACACTAATTGTTTCAGTTTTCAAAATATTTTAGAGAAATCTTATCCTCTAAAGTTATCTAAAACATTCCTTTAATACAAACTATAAGTAATTAGTCATAAAACATTATATAATATTTAATTTTAAGATATTAATTAACTTTCTTATATTTTTTGGATCTTTACATTTTATTTTTTTAAGGAATTTATTCAGTACTCTTATATAAAAAAATCATATATTATAAAGCTGAAACTTCCAATCAATATCAATTTTTCCACAATATAAATTTTTTAAAATGAAACATTTTTTCCTTTCATGAAAAATATTTATGAATTTATCATGACTTATTCTTTTTCCTTAAGCATCCTTAAAACTAGTAAAAAAAATTTAAAAACATGGGATGAGAAAAAAAATCTTGGTAATTGAGATAAAGGAAATAAATTATTTATTCTAGTGAAAAAAATATAAACTCATAAATCATTTATCATTTAACATTATCATTGATAATATAAAATAAATCATATATTTATATAAAGCAAACTTTTGTTAAAAAAAACTTTAAAACACATATCTTGGAAATAAAAACTCATATAGGCATATTAGAGTAATATATTAATAACTTGTGTTCACTTGTGCAAAAAATTACCTGATCCCACTTAAATAGATATTATAAAGCAACCCAATTACTCCATACATCATTAATTTTAATAAAACAATTACCCAATGCATTGGGAGTTATATTTGGATCACCCAAAATATATGTTTTGTTGGAGTCAACTACCATATAATTGAGTATTATGATCACCTGTTATCAAGTATAAAACTCAAGTAACATATCATGAACAAATAATTTTTAATATTTGAAATTTTCATCATAAATACCTTGAAAAACTTTGTTTAACCCATAAGAAAAGATATTTACATTTTCATATTAAAATATGGATAAATTTCCTCTTTATTTGAAAAATATTTAAAATGAAAATTTCAAAAAATATATTGGAAATTATTATATTTGAAAATAACCATAGAAACATGAAAATTGTTCTTAAAATTAATTAAAAACTTTTAAAATTTCAGGATGACCACAAAATGGATATTGAGCTATATCGATCTCATATTTCATATAAGTTGCATCGGGATCACCCATCGTATAAGATGTATTAGGATCAAACTTAATCATATATAATGATCAAGTACCATATCATGAATAAAAAATTTTAATTCCTTCTCATTTTAATTATAAATCCCTTGAAAAACTCTTTTGATCCCATAAAAAAAAGGACTGTCAATTTTCACATAGAAATATGGATAAATATCCCTTTCATTTAAAAAATTATTAAAATGAAATGATAAAAAACTATTTTGGGTATGATTAAATTTAAAAATATACTTTTAAAATTCTAAATAAATCTTTAAATCAAATAAAATTAATTACTCTATGAAATTTCTTTCATTTAATAAAATTTTAAATAATGTTTATTTTCACACTTCTGGTAAAAGTACCTCATTTGGAAAATGACAATAAGATTCCTTTTAAAAAAAATTAAAGAAAGTATAAGGTAGTTGAAGATAAACTTTTATATTATTTTAAGTGTTAATAAGAATAGTCTTGAAATATTTAAATGACCATGGATATAAAGGAAAAATATAATTAAAACTTTAAAACTTTTAAAATAATATTTTAAAGAACAATACCTTACAAATTGATAACTTTTTAACCAATAAAACATTGAAGTAAATAAAATTTAATAGACATGTTAACACTTTTATTTTTATATAATAATTATAAAATCAATCTATAATTTATGTTATACGCCACTTAAAATAAAACGTCTGGTGAAAATGGAATAATCCACAAAGAAAGTAAATTGAGACTAGATATCGATTACCGTAAATATTGTCTTGCGTTGTATATTCCTTAACTCATGAATAATTAAATTACATAAGTTATTTAATTGATTAATAAACTTTTTCATGTTCATTAAATTATCATTATTCATTTTATTCCATTAATGAACATTTTTTATTTCGTTAAATAGTCAATAAAGTTTACGTTAGATGTTTTGAGGACGTTCGGTTTATAATCCCAAAACAGCATTGATAGGTTGACTGTGGTTAAATGGGAAATTATTCCATCATATATAGAATATTAATCATGAAATAATTACCAATTTTAAAAATTAAATACAGTTTTATAACCATCCATAAATTTTCTTAAGGACAAATTATTCTCGTCGCTACATATAGGTGGTAATCCACACATATGCATAAATGAAATTATTATTTTTTGATGGATGGAAAGTTAAGAAAATATATGATATATTATCTTACAAAAATATTAATTATGAAATTAATAATATATATATATATTAATTATATCATTATAACCATCCATGATTGGTGGTTATGGAAAACAATTACATCAGTTTATGAAGTGATAGTCTGTATGTATGTATTAATGATGGTTTTGTTTCACATTTAATGGATAAGGACATGAATAAAGGTTGTTCAATTATCAAAATAACATTTCCATATATTTTATATACTAATTTTATATTATAATCATGTTTTAATAATATCTTAAGGATTTTTAAGTATAAATAAACATGAAATAGGTGAGTTATGAATTATACATTCTCCTTGGATAAACTCTTTGACTTACACCGTAATCTTTCTTGGTTTGGTAATTTTGTGAGACTATGAAATATATTATGTGGAAATTATTATTGGGGAGATATTTTGGTAGGTCTTGGATTATCTATAGTGATAAAAATGTGTGGGGAATAGAGGATAGTAGGTTTCCTTTTATAAGTGAGGGGAAGGCACCCTTGGAATTTCGTAAATATTAAATTAATAAAAATTATTTTTTTTTTCAAGTTGAAAAAATTGAAATATTTAAAAATACGGAATGATTATGAGTCCAAATAATCTCATCCACTAAAATTTGGAAAATATCAAATTATTTTTTCATCCTTTTCTCTTAGTTTTAACAACCCCCCCCCCCCCCCCCCAATTAACCCTTCTAACGATTACCATGATATATTCTATTTTAATAAATTTACAAAAGTGATTATATAAAATACATTGTGAAAATTATTTCAATTGAAAATAACTATTAAAATTTTTAAATTAATATTTATATAAAATAAATTTCATGATGGGAATAAATTTCATTCATGCTTTAAATGTTAAAAGAATGATTCCTTTTTCACCTTTGTTAAAATTACCTCATTTGGAAAACAATAAGAATATTCATTTTTAAATCTTGTAAAGAAAAGAAATGGTAATTGGAAATGAAAATTTATAGTCTTATAATTGTACATAATACATTTTTGAATCATTTTAATGAACATGGATATGAATGAAAAATATAATAAAAACATTCAAACTTTTAAAATAAGGTTTTAAGAAAATGCATTACCACTTGATTAGTTTTGAACTAATGAAAAATTAAAGTAAAGAAATATAAATGTATTTTTTTTAAAATAGTTAATAATTATAAAATACATCCATTAGTCATTGTATACACTATAAACAATAAACCATCTGATGGAAATAGCTTAATTCTCAAAATAATAAAATTGAGACTAGAAATCACGTACCTTAAATATCAACTAGTGTCGTACATTATTTAACTCTTATGTAATAAAATTATATAATTTATCTAATTTATTAAGAACTTTTTCATTTTTTATCAATTATAATTACTCCTTTTATTTCATTTATGTCCATGTTTTATTTAGATACACAATCAGTTAAGTTTATATCGGATGTTTTGATGATGTTCAGTTCATAATCCCAAAACAATGTAAATGGGATAACTATGGTCAAATATGTCATTGTTACATAATATATAGAATCATAATCATTGCATTATTATAATTTTTAAATATTAAATACAATTTTATATTCATCAATTAAAGTCATACATGAAATATGAATCACATCCCTTTGTGGAGGTTATAGTCCACACATACGCATGAATGAGGTTATCATTTTCTAATAGATGGAAATGTAAGAAAATGGAAAATATATTATATTTATATAATTATTATTATTTCATTAATATTATATAAATTAATTAAATTCATCATCATAACCATCCTCATGTGGTGGGGATGATAAACAAAATGCATAGCTTCATGGAGGTCGTAATCCTCACATACACATGAGTAATGTTTTTATTTTGGATAGGAAATAATAAAGATTAAAACATTTTATGCCATAATCATATTATATTAATTGTATTAAATAAATAATATTATGTTTAATATCTTTCTTAACATGTAACATAGAGCTTTAATAAAATTGTGATATGCTATAAAAATATTATTATATAAATGGGACCATTATAAACTAGTTATTAAATTAATGAAATGAATATTAATAACAAAGTTATGATAAATATTTATGAATTTATTATATAATTTATTGATTAATTCATAAGAAATCAATTTTCAGTAAATTCATGCCATGCTTCAATAATATGTTATCTTGAAAAATAATTTTTATTACATTTCATGTGTGGTCATTATAATTAATTTCTACCATTTTTAGAAATTTTATTTTAATAAATGAATATAATTTTTTAAATCATCATGTATATATTCTCATAGTGTAAAATTTAGTGTTTTTTTTTTGAAGATTTATATTTTAAAGTGAAGATTGAAAAATACTATTTTTTGTAAAATTACCATTTCATTTCATTAAATTAATTAATTTAAATGTTATATTATGTTTTTAATTTTATCTTAAAGTAACATAAGTATCATTTAATTAATTAAATAGTAATCATCATTATAGTTTTTTGTATTAGTTTAATTTTTGGCTTAAAACGCATTTTTCAGAAAATTATTTTTCATTGTGTTTTACGCATTTATATTAAAATTGATTTCTTCCAATTCTAGAAATTGAATCATGAAAAATGGATTTCATATTTTAAATCGATAGTTTTAAAGTATTTAAATATTTATCTTTTACTTTTTGTTATTATGAATAGTTAATTTAGTAAATATTTATCACCTTAGTAAGGGTTAAATGAGTAAACCATGGTTAAAACTATGAGATAAGGCCTAAAAATCCCTAAAACTGGTAATTATTTTATAATAAACGTTTTATTCTTCCCTAAACATAAAATTTTATTAAATTTAGAAATTTATTTTCACTTTACATTGATAATTTCATTAATATGGCTTTAATGAAAGAATAAAAACAAAATGTCACTCTCTTTGTTTTAATATCCATAATATGGTTTTCATAGGGATTAAAATATGTTAAATTTGGTTATATTTTTTTGAAATATGAAATAATTTTTATCATGTTAATTTAATATAAATTTTTATCTAATAAATAATTACATTAAGGTTTTATGCAATACCGATACAATGCTTGTTTAAGTAATAGAAAAATAAAGTAAATTATTTTAAAAAAATATATTAAAAGTAATTAATGATTAATGAATTGTTTTGTTCCACAAATTTTTTAGATAAATATAAAATATTAGAGATTTTTTTATTTTTATATTCTAATTCTATTACTATATTGATATCATTAAATTCAAACTATGTGAATAGACCAGAAAATTACTTTAATGATATATTATATTAAATAATTATTTATTTAATGATTAAAAGTTCATAAAAATATTATAATTTTCCATGTGAAAGAGATATAGTCAATCATATAAACCATTTTCCACTCATGGGTCACTTTTACTTTTATTTTCACATTCTTTACTCTTATAGAGTAATAAACAATAGATCATGGTAATCATAAAAATGGTTAATGGGGGTTAAAACTAAGAGATAACAGTGAAAAAATCCACCTGAAGTTGTAGAAATTTTATTTAATGAGAGTATATCAACTCATCCTCATCCAAGATTATAAATAATTCAGTTTTTTCACTTGAACATGAGAATTAATTTATATTAATTTAATAATTTATGTAATTCCAAGGGTTCTCCTCCCCTCATTAATAAATGGTAACCTCCTCTCCTCTCTTCCTCACACCTTTTTAACACTCTAGTTAAACCAAGACCTACCTAAATATTTCCCCAACATCCCTTACCACATCCTAGAGGTCGGGTTCCCACCAAAAGACCAAACCTAGAAGGATTAAGGTGTAATACAAATAATTTTCATGATTAGTAGGTATAATTCACAATCAACATATTTTAAGTTTATTTCTCATTATACCTCTTTCAAATATTCTTAAACCATGATGATATAATAATATTAGTATCTCCACTATACTAAAATGTAAAAGAATTTATTTAAAAACATTTATTCATATCTTTCTCAATAAAATGGGAAATAAAACCATTATTCGTACATATATGCGGATTACAGCCATGCAAATAGATGTAATTTTTTTTCTATCATCACCTCTCATAAATGGTTATAATGATGTATTTAATGTATATATGTGATATTAATGAAATAAATATCATTATTAAAAGATAATATTTCATATATTTTCTTTTATTTCTATACATTTAAATATTATAACATTTTTTGTGTATACACGTGGATTTCCATATCCATGAAGTGATGTGACTCATTTTTCATTACAACCATTATATGTACATGTGGTCCATCTCCTCGTGAATTGATGTAATTAATTTTCCATCACTGCCTATCATGACTTGTTATAATGATGTATTTAATGGATATAAATGATATTAATGATATAATTATCATTATAAAGAGATAAGATATCATATATTTTCTTACCTTTCCATCTAATGAAAAATTATAACTTCATTCATGCATACATGTTGATTATTACCCCCATTAAGTGATGTTACATGTTTTTTCATATAAACATTAATGGATTATAGTAAAATTGTATTTAATGAATAAAAATTATAATTATTTAATTATTAAGACTCCATAGATAATGGAACAATGAACCCTTTGACCATGGTCAACCTACTGAAGTAGTTTTGGGATTATAAACCAAACATCCTTAAAATGTCTGGTATAAACATAATTAATTAATATCTAAATAAAACATGGTTATAAATGACACAAAATGGGTAATAATAATGGGATGACCAAGAAATATGTTCTCCAAAGATTTGATAATGAGTATATTTTCATTATTAAGGAGTTAAGGAATGGGTGATCCTAGTTGTTATTTATGGTATGTGGTTTTTCATTAAAATGTTATTTTAAAAGTTTAAAGTTTTTTTTATTTTCCCTACATATCTATATTAATTTAAATGTTAAAATAATGTTCTTATTTATACATAAAATACTATCAAATGATGTTTTCAATTACCTTTTAATTTCTTTACAGGATTTAAAAAGGAATCTTCTTGTTCTTTACGAATTAAGTACTTTACTAAAGTTGTGAAAGGAATCAATGTTTTAACTTTTACAACAAGAACGGAATTTATCACTGTTATGAATTGTAATTTATTTAAATATTCATTAAAAAATTTCCATTGTTATTTTCAAATAAAAAAATATTCACAATATTTTGGTCATTTTCATTTTTTAATATTTTTAAAAGATCTGTTTATTCACCCATATTTTAATACAAAATTTAATAGTGATTTTTTATGGATTCAAAAGAGTTTTTCAAGGTATATGTGATGAAAAAGAAAAATATTTTAAAAGATGTTCATGATATAGTGCTTGATAATTATATTTGACAATATGTGATACTAATACAAATTATATGATGTGTGAGCCTAATACATGTTATATGATGGGTGTGCCTGATATAGCTCTCTAATACATTGGGTAATGTTCCTTGTCTCCAAATTCCAGAATGAGGTAGTTGACTATAGAGATTTATCCTATAAATATAAATTAGTTATAATTATTTATGACAAAATTTAATATGTTTTGTGAATACAATGGACTAAGATTCCTATAAAAAATAACCCAAATTGATTAAAGTAATATTTTGTGGTAATTTTTCTCAATAAACTTGATTGATGAAAATTAAATGTTACGGTATTTTTTTGTATTTTAAGTATGGAGGTCTAAAATATGGAGGTTTTTCCTTTTAATTATTTTTGAGAATCATTCATAAATTAGAAATGTTGTTTTGATTTGAATAAGCCTATTTAAATAAAGGAACAATTAATGTGAATTGTAAATGACTTTTTTATTTGAAGTAGTTGATTTAAATAAATAAATAATTAAAATGAGATGATTGCAGAGCTGGTCTTTAGTTATAAGACTTCTAAAAATGTGCACATTTTTTTATAAAAATGATTGAAATTTGGATAATATTATTCATGAGAAATATTGTTTATTTTTCGTGAGATCTTTGAGAATGGTTGAAGAGTTTTTTAGTGGTTTTGAATTTTTTAAGGAATTTTTATTTCGTTTTATTACTTAGAATTTTTATAAGCTTCTCAATTTGGTACTTGTATTAAAAAATAATCTTAAACCAAGACATCCACCTAAATGGTCAGCCTCATCCGCTACTTAGGTGGGTATCCAAGCCCCCAAGTCGTCTATCTAGGCTATGCCAAGGGATTTATATCTTGGGAAACAGCAATGAACCACCATGCAAGGTGGAACGGTGGTAGAGGCAAGCACCTGGAATAGGTCAATGCCAAGAAGTGAAGGGAGTATTCAATAACTTCTTTTTTAACTACTAAAGTTTGTCCTTGTATTATAAGGGTGGAAAGTTTTTTATGTTGTTTTAATATGGAAATGATTACTACATCTCATAAAAAACAATGATCGTTTGATACCTCGATCTTATTTTTCTAAGTCATTTGATTGTCTTTGTCGCACCATCCAATCTCATTTACAACCTAGAACCACAATTTATTGTATTGTTCATGAATGTAGATCCCTATGAAGTGATCGTCAATATTCGATTGAAACTTATAATGATCCAAATATGATTACAATCACCTTATGATATCTTTGCATCATTTTATAAAGAGAAAACTGATGAGAAATAGTGAGTTGAAAATTTTTTTTTATCCAGTGGCGGTGATGGTTCATGATCACAGAATGCTCTTGAGACAAAAACCAAAGAGGTCTCTATGATTCTCTAAGTTTTTGAGATGATTTATTTTCCCTATAAATTCCTCGTCCAAGCTCATTTTGTGTATGTATCTTATCTACCATCTGAGAGAGCATCACAAATCTGAGATTATTTTTGAGATAGAAATAGAGCAGAACATGTGTTATTTTTTATAAAGTAACATTCATGCATTCGAGTTCAACATATGTGATCACATGAATTTGATGAGAAATTGAGATTTTATGAACATGTTTTGTGAATAAGGAAGGAGCACCGCAAAGGAGTAGGAAAGTGTTCGTGAAGCATTTTCTTCGAGAAGACTAAAAATCATGAGACACTGTAATATATTTTCTATTTCTCAATGTATCCTATAAGAATGTTGTATTTTTATGCAATGAGTAAGTATATCCACATACTATTTTTTAAAGTATAAATATACACTACATACTACTTTGTGAAGAACTGTGAACTATGTATATATTTCTTTCATGTAGAGGATAGAGTTAGCATATATACTAATATATGAAGAGTTTGATAATTATGTATAAAAGGAGTAATGTGTGATTTGAGAATAGTTGGGTACTTACATGGAGCATACTAAATAGTGTGTGTGTAAACTCATTCACATATCATTTTAAGAAGAATGTGTTAGAGTGTGTGCATGCATTACATTACATGAAGATGAAAGAATTCCCATGTGTTTTTTAGGTGAGTTGGTTATGTGTATGATTTGTAGAAGGGCATTCACTATTTTCTCAAATTTTCATAAGACTTACGGTTTTCAGAAGAATCATGAATCATTTATATGAGTGCATAATAAATATACTATGTACACATAAATGTACATCTGCATTAAAAATAGTAATTAGATAGTGTGTGCATAGAAGAAGTTATCTGAGTACACTATATTTAAATAAATAAGTATTTTAATTTCATGATACATTTGAATAAAGTTTTTTCATTGTGTATTTTAATAAATAATATCAAAAGAATGCACATAATTGTATATTTGTTATTTCACAAAGAAAGAAAAAATAATATAGAGAATTATAGGAATTAAATATTTTCATGTGATGATGAGAACTACACATTCTTGAATAACACATGATGTTGATATATATAATAATTGAGTTGATATGAAGCAATATTTTTTAGTAAAGAAAAGAATAAAACAACCTATAGTTTATTGATAAATCATCATTTTTTCATTGTTTATTATAGTGATTTGAAGTGGAATTAATATCTTTCAATCATTCAGAAAAATATAATGAATCTACTTGAATGAAATTTTTTTATTATATTCAATGGTAGTTGAAGAGTTTTCATTGATGTGAGAAAATTCAGGATCAATTTATTCCATTGTCTTGAAGAGAAAGATATGTATTGTACTACAGTGGTATCTTGAAGTTCTTCCAATATTTATCATTATATTAAGTGTTGTGTTTATGAATCACTGGTGGAATTCTATTATAAATAACACTGGTGGGATTCCATAATAATTTTTGAAATGGTTCATACCTACATACAATGGTTTTCAAGGTGATACCATAACAACCCATTTATAATTGTTTATTGATTCATAACAAAGAATCTATATCTCAGATCATCCCAAAAAAATCAATGATGTATTCACCCACATCATAGGTGAACTTTGTAAAAATACTATGTATTGTTCTTTATTTCCTATCCATCTTTCAAATGGTATAATTGTTTTTGTAAACAAGAAATATTCATTCACTATAAATATTTTAGAGGTTAAAATTAAAAGGGGTAAGAGAAAAGAAAATAAAAATTAGTAAAAACTTATGTACACTAATTCACCCCCAGTGTACCTGTATGACTGACTAGGAACTTTAATTTGTATCAAAGGATCAGTTAAACCTATTATTGGTTCTATCTTATTTTCCAAGTTTCTTATATCATAATTATTAAATGAATATTTAAATCTGAATAAGTAATAGAGTTATCTCAGTTGGAAAGTTTAGTTCCTATCTCAGTTAATTCCAATAAAAATATTTCTCCAATAACCTTCAAAAATAGATTGATGAAAGATACAAGAAATAAAATAAAGAATTATAAGAAGAAATAGGTTTCATTACAATCTAAATATAGTCATAATTGTAGTCTTTCAGCAGTATCTATGGAATTAGTTAATAAATATCCTTTTGATGAGTATGGTTCAAGAGGTGATGAAGAAGAATTTAATGAATCACTCAATGACTTTTATTCGGAAATAAAAGACTATCTGAAGGATGTTCCTATCAAAACTTTCAATTACATATTTTCTTTTATCAAGGGACAATATGATGAAACGTTACAGCTTGAAAAAAAAGTTGTGGATTTAGAGAAAACATTGGAAAAGATGTCTCAAACATGTAAACATCTCTCATAAATTATTGATGACAAAGAAGAAAAAATATCAATTTGAAATGAAAATTTCTCCCATGTTGATGAATAATTTCAAAGAAATGTGTGTTAGAAATAAGTAACTGAGATGATTCTTACTAAGACGATTCATACACTATAATATTATCATATAGAAACCATGAGTATTAAAGACTTTTATTTAGAAATCAAATAAAATAATGAAACATTCATTCTATTTGAAGAATCAAAAGAACAATTTTTATTTCATTATAATGAGATATTCACTTTGGTTGAAGATGAACTAATAAGAACTATTATTTAGAAGTATGTGATTGATAATTGTTATACATAAGTGATCTGTGCATTAGATAAAATACATAGAACCTATATTAATGTTAAATAAAAATAGATATATGATAATAAAAAGATAATTAAAGATTTAGATAATTATATAATGATGTAAAATAAAATTCATGTTGATAAATTTTATGAAATGAAGACTTAATAGGAAGAAAAACTAAAATATGTTGAAGATGATAAAAACTTTCTCAATATGAAGTGTCTTAAAATGGAAGTCACTTTGAAAAATATTAAGGGAACACAATTAAAAACATCCCAAAAATAATATGAAGATATAGTGAAATCACTCAAAGTCCAAAGAACTCTCTAAATCTAAAATTTATTTAGTTGGATGTGAAATTCATAAATCTGGAGAACTCCTAGGATGAATATTTACAAAATGATGAGAACATAAATACTTTCAAGTGTAATTCTGAAAAGAGTCTTAATTCTGACATGACTCCTTTTAGTGTCAAGAAGATCTTGAGATTAATAAATATAAATTTGTTGAAAGTTCACTAAAATAGGTAACCCATGATCCTAAAGTTTCTATTTGGTCTAATATTTTTTTATACACAAGAATAGAAATTATGGTTAAACTTGGATGAAGAATATTGATAAAAATCCACTATTTCATCATATTTGGACATGAAGAATTGTAGGAATTATTCTTTCCTACCAAGATCTCAAATTAATAATCATGTTTTACAAAAGAAATGATATGTAAAAAAAAGTCAGTTTATGACATACCAGAAGAAATCAAGATTTTTTGTCTATTTTTGGTGTTGTTTGAAATTTGGAAATTAGGCCATTGACTATTGGAATAGTTTTTCAATGCCTGATAGTTACAAATGGCCAGTATTAAGGGGGTAAAATTTTATGTAATGCGTGATATTGTATAATTGAATCATAATTCATAGATTAAGAAGAACCCGTCTATCAATAATAGATTTCATTATCTTGAATACATATGTGGTCATTTCAACTGAAGTGGCCATAATTATAATGAGTTTTGGTATGTACTATCGTTGCACTATGAATATGTGGATATGAAGAAAAGGCTTCATCAAATGCAGAGGAAAAAATAAATAAAGAAAAAGTATTCCTTGGGGTGTGAGCAGTAGAAGAGAGTTAAGAAAATTTTAATTCAAACTACACTCAAGATGAATGATCAAATGAATGTCCCACCGATAAAAATATGATTCTATTGGGGAAGAAAATTTCATATCATGAGCCTTTTAAAATAGGTTATAAACACTAATTATAGTTTAAGTAATTTTAAGAAGAAAAATAAATTAATCATAGAAACAAACAAAATGTTTTTTTGGTACATGACAATCAATATGAAAAATTATAATTTCATGAAATGTTATCTAAAAAGGATAATCATATGATTGATGAATATTTTTTTGGAAGGTGAAAAATTTCAGGGCATATTACCGAAAAATTAATAACATAGTTTCGTGAACAAATAGAACTATTTAAGAACAAAGGAAAAGAAACAAGGTATTATTATATTAAAAATGATACTGTCAAGAAAGAGTCTACACATAAGAATAAGTATGAACATATTCCAAAAAAATTCTTATTCATGTGGCTAGAGAAGCTGTAATTGGATAAAAAGGTGGAGTAGTGATAGAAGAATGAAAATTAACTACTTTATAATATGAAGAATCACATTCCATCTAAGATTAAAGCTGAATAAATCAAGAAGTTCATATTGTCCTTAAATGATAAAATTTGGAAAATTAATGAAGGATCAACCATGATGAGTTCTCAGAAAACTTGAGCAGAATTGAAAGGAGTTTCTAGGTTGAGAAATTAATCGCATCCTCATTTCTATAACTAAAAATCAACGAAGATGCACCTTATTCCAATTTATATTTTGCGTTTTTTCTTTTTATATGGAATTGAGGGTGATGCATATATTCTAGGGGAGTCCTGAAGATATGAGTGTTGTGAAAATATTATACAGTATCCAAGAGATTATCTAACATGGAGTACTTTATTTTAATTGTTGATAAAATTTTTCTGGAAGATATTTTTTGAAGAGAGTAAATCATGAAGAAGAAGATAGATGAAGCTAATCCCTCTAGGGGGAGAAAATTCAAATAATAATAATAATTGAATATATCAAATAGTATAAAATGGATATTTGAAGTTATGGTAAGGATTTATTTGATATTTTCTAATCTTGGAAATTATATCTTTTCATTAAAGAGGTATGTTCTCATTTCACTATATAAATGAAAATTATGAATCGTAAGAGGAGAAACATATAATTTGATGAAAAAAATAAAATAGATTTGAAAATTTCCTAAAAATGTAAAATGGATTGATAAAGGAGAAGTATATTCTTCTAATTTAATTTTTTAAATCTATGTTGTGATATAACTATAGGAGATTAGTTGAAAATATTTTGAACATCCCTTGAAAGAAAATTTTTGTGTTTGAATTAAATTCTGAAGAATTAATTGACATCTTTGGTGTCTAAGTTGGTCACTTTTTGTTTTCCACACCAGGTTAGCCCAATTAGAGTTAGTACTGATTAATTAATGACTCGTTCCTTTAAGAAATATGATGTATTATTTCTCTCTAGCATATCATTTTAGAATTTATAATAAGTAGAAACTCTTATAAAATGAGGAGTTTGAAGGAGAGAAGAAAATGTTCAGTTGTTAAATAATGATATGAGTTTATGAATTTTTTTCTCATACATATCATTGAATTTATTTTCAAGTAAGGGGGATAAGAAAAAAATCTAATTTTTAAGTAAAGTGGGTATTGAAAACAAATCAAAAAGGGGATATTTAATAAACCAGATTTATTAAAGTAATATTAATGTTTTAATGTTTTTCAATAGATTTGATTGATTAAATGTTGATGTTATAGTATTTTTCTATGTTTAAATTATATAGGTTTTAAGTATGGAGGTTCTATATTTGAATTATTATTGAGAATCATTCATAAATTGGCAGGGTTGTTTAGATTTGAAGAAATTTATTTAAATAAAGAAACAAGTAATTTTAATTGGAAATGATGTTTTTATTTGAATTATTTGATTTAAATAAAGAAACTATTAAAATTTTATGATTGTAGATCTCATCTTTAGTTCTTATACCTTTGATAATGTTCACATTGTTTATAAAAATGATTGTAATTTGAGTAAAATGAACCATCAAAAATATTTTTTATTTTTCATGAGATTTTTTAGGATAGTTGAAGATTTTTTTAGGGTTTTGGATTTATTTTTTAAGGAATTTGTATTTTATTTTATTGATTATAATTTTTCTAAGTGTATCAGTTTGGTCCCTATATAAAAAATAAGCTTCAACCTATCCATTCGACCAAGGGGAAAACTATATCCACTGCTTCTATGGGTAGCCAATACCCTGATCTAGCTAGCTAGGCTAAGCCAATGGATTTGCAGCATTGTAGGTAATGGTGAACCACCTTGTGGGGTGGAATAGTAGTGGAGACTAGCACCTAGCACAGGTCAATTCTTGAAAGTGAAGGGAGTATCTGGTAATTATTTTTCTAAATCACCAAAGTTGGGCCTTGTATTATAAGGGAGGCGAGTTTTTAGGTCATTTTTTTGTGGGAATGATTGTTGTAGATATGAAAAAAACATGATTGTTCGATCACACAATCATATTTTTATAATCCATCTGATTGTATTTCCTAGGTCATCTGATCTGATCTTCAACCTCACACTGCACCAAAGTGTACTATTCATCGATGAAGATCTTTATACAGTGATGTCAATTGTTTCTTGAGTACTAATCATAGATACTTGTTTGAATCTTATAATTATTTCAATCTTATATATATCACTTATTTATGTCTTTTCACCATTTTATAAAGATTCAACTGATGAGAAACTGTTAGATGAAAAATTGTTTAAATCTGTTGATAGTGATGGTTCATGATCACAAAAATATATTATAAAAAAACTGAATGGGTATCCATGATTTTTGAAGGTTCTTAGAAGATATATGTTTCCTATAAATACATTGACCAAGCTCATTTAGTATAGCATCCCACCTTTTTATTACATTACATTTCATTACATTTTACAAATAGATGATCTTTAAAGTCTAGTGTCTTGGAAATCAGGAACATAAAATATGATAACAACATGAAAAAGTCTTATAAACCACTTTTAAGGATTTTTAATTGTTCATCCTAAGTTAATTACAGCATCTCATAACCTGGGAGCATTCATCATAGGAAAGGGTGAGCAGAAGGTCCAGTAAGGGAAACAATATAAACATTTTACATGTGAACTTCATATACCTCAATAAAGTCATGATAAATAACTTTAAGGCATGAGAAAAAGATCATGAGGAATATCATAATAAAAAAACAGGTTTCATAACTTGAAGATGTGGCTAGAACATTTATCTTATACAATCATTTTTTTATCACCAAGTTCCATCCCCAAGGTTTCATTAAAAAAATACCGAGGTTATTCACTAAGGTATCGTTAAAATGGTCATCTCTAGAGATTAAGTCTTTACCCAATGCATTGGAGTGCTATCAGGGTGCACCCTTAATTTTCCTTTATTATCATGTTATACACATATATCATCATCAATAATTTCATAAATAACCCATATATCGTAAAAGAAATGGGTTTCATTTCTTAGTCATAACATTTTAAAAAACTGCTTTAAAGACGTGATCTTTATGTCACTTTAAACCCATGAAAGAGGAAAGTGGGTCTCATGCATGTAACTCCCAGAATTTAAAATAGAACATTTTTATATATATTTGAATACCCCTGTAGAATAAATAGTTTTGAGTATTCACTTAATAAAATAAAATAATTTGAGAAAAAGAGAGAGACATTTTGAGAGGAAAATTCGGCAACATAACGGCTATGTTGCAGGGTGTTAAGAAAACATTGAAAAAAGAGGGGACATGGGTCACCCACTCATAAATGATCCATAAAATAGTAGAGGGACATAATATAAAGTATATAAGAACATGGTAATGAAATTTTAAGGACATACCATATGAATTGAAAAACATGAAAGGAAGACAAAAATAAGATCTCTCTTATGAAAAATTCGGCAACCTAACGGCATCACTTAAAACTTCAAAAAAATGAATTGATGAGATTAAATAGGGTCTCACATCATGTGAACATAAAATGATATTATTATGAATATAGATATCATACCCCAACATGAAAAAAGGAACTTTAGAGACTTGACATGAAAGTAGAACTTTGAAAATGGGAGGAGTGAAAGAATCCCTTACAAAAATTTGGCAGCCTAACGACGCCACTTAAACATTATTAAAATGAATTGATGAGAGAAAGAGGGGGTCTATCATCATATGAAAATTAAAATTATAGTAGTATTAACATAAAATAACAACCCCAACATAAGAACATGGAGCTTAAAATAAATGACATAAATGAGAATACATGAAAAGAAAGAGAGAGGTAGGATCTCGTACCTTGAAGAGTAACTTCAAAAGCATGAAGGTCAAGACCTTGGGAGGATTGAGGGAACCTTGGTGGGACTCCTTAGGAGGTAAAAAGACCAGAAATTTGTTGGGGAGGATTTGGAAATGAAATTAATGAGGGAAAGGCTTGGTATTTATAGGATAAGTGAGGGGACAAAGCATTAATTTCCAAGGGACACCTCATCGGTGGTATTGGGAAAACCATGGGATTTCCCATGGTATTGGCCACTTGGGACACCTCATACCTTATCATAATATTCATAAGTCGACCATAATTATTGAATAATTAATAAATCCTTAATGAGGTCATTAAACACTCGAATCTTAAAAAATTGTATTTTCACTATTCACCGAAAATTCAACTTTCTCAGAAAAAAACCAAAATTTCACCTTAACCAAATATCAATGCTCTGATTTTAAAAATGAACTCCATTTTATGAAAATAATTTGCTAAATATTTTTAATTTAATTTTTAAATAAAAACACTATTCACTGAAAATTCAACTCTTTCAGAAAAATCCCCAAAATTCACCTTAACCAAATATCGATGCTCTGATTTCAAAAATGAACTTCATTTTATAAAAATATTTTTATAAATATTTTTTATTTAATTTTATAATAAAAAACACTATTCACCCGAAAAAAACCAATACTTAACCAATAATTTCTGAAACAGTTATTTACCTATTTTATTGAATCACATTACTTAACCAAGGTGCCTAAATTATATTAATACTTTATTTAAGTGAGATTACTAATTCATTTGGTCACATTTCTAATCCTAAGAATAAAATCACTATTCATATATTATTATTCATCAAAAATTAAGTTTATCTTATTAGACTTTAAATTTCATACTGAACACAATTATAGAAGACCATTTTTTGAAAATCATTACACATTTTTAATTATTTAATGTTTACATAAATATTTTTAAAATATCCTTTTTATAAAATTCATCAATAATATTCATACTATATTTATCCAGACATTTGAAAACTTAAAAACTTCATCATAAGAAGAAATCACAATTTTTATTTAAATCAAAGGATTACCCAAGGCAGTTATGGTCTTGTTACATAACCCCTTATAACACCAACATAAGACCTAAGAGTAAGGTATTCCAGGGTGATAGAATCTTGGGGCGGCTCAGCCAACATTTCCCGAGTAGTTATTTCTATCAGCTTGAACTTCTCATGAAGTCAATTTCGTTCCAGCTTCAAATGATGAAGTTCGGCTTGGCTTTGGTCTAGAGCAAAGCCCAATGGTACTACCTCCTTCCCGAGTTCCGTCATATGGGCTTCGATTGGCCCGAGACTACTAGATGGGGCCATCGAATCTTCTTTCTATATTAATTAATCAAGATCACTTGTATTTATAGAAAATAATCACAACATTTAGTTTCCAACGGTCTTATTTTAATTATACTCATTTTATTAAATGAAATAGTTTTGTGGAGTATAAAATAAAATAACGCGCAAATATAGGAAACAAAATTTATTCAAAATTTGGGGTCATTACAATCTTCTCCCCTCAAGAAATTGCATCCTCGCAATTTTAAAATTGGGCTTGGAAATTTCATTTAAAGTCCCACATTGGGAAAGAGTCAGTAAAACTATTACTTTAAAAGAAAGAAAGGGAAGTACAAAGGTCACCCTAGTTAACCCATACTAGGATTCCATGTAGGAAAAAATGGATATGGAAGAGAAAACAAAGGGTCAAGTTTTGATGGAGAGTGATAGAAAACATTATTAGGAGAAAATTAACCACAAGAATATCACAAACTTAAGATGTGTCAAATGGTCTTTGATTACCTAGTAGGAAACGTAAACCAACAATGTTTATGTTTTACGTTCCTTTTCATAATTTTGAGGAATTAATTTACTACATAGAATAAAAAAATAAAGAAATATATTTACCTTCATGTAGAGTCTCATCCCTTAATAAGTTCCCACCAAGTCTAATATTTTCTCCAAACAATAAGCATTCAAAAAGACTTGGTCTCATCAAAAGCACAAAAATCATCTTCTAGAGAATCACATATTCCACAAAAGAATAACTATATTTTCCCCTTGTCTTTAGTAATCAACTAAAACTAAAATAGTTAGCACGAGATCATATAATCCCCAAAAAGGGTAATCCTATATAAAAATAAATATGACTATTAATATCCAAAATTAAACAAAAGCACCCATAGTTCCAGAAAGACCATTCAATACACAACGATCCTTAAAATTCTTCAGAATAATACAAACTAATATTGGAACCCAAAACTCAGAAGGATTTAATCACATAGTCTTCCCAAAAAAATCTTAACATTTATCTCCAAATAACATCGACTACTATTAAAGTCTCATACTAAAGTTTAATTAACCTATTCATATATTCTCTATGCTAGGTTCGTCATTTTCCAGAAATAACCCAAATCACCATATGTCTACAATAAATACATAAATTTATAAAAAAAAATCAACCATTTCTCTTTAATTTAAATACTGTAGTATCTTAGGCATATAGTACTCCAAAAGAGAAAACATCATCCAAAATAACCTTTATCATATAATAACCAAATAATTTTCCTATAAAAAGGATATCCATTTGATGTAAGTTTTAAAAATCAACTTATTCTTGATCCATAAAAATAGAAGGTGAATTAGTCCGAAGCACATAACAACAAACTCATAATCCCCATATCTTCATCAAAAGACTGTTTTTGGAATATCATCATTTTTCACCTTCAATTGATGATAACCATAATGGAGATCAATCTTAGAGAAGAATTGAGTCCCATAAAGTTGGTCAAATAAGTAATTAATTCTTGGAAGAGAGTATTTTTTCTTCAATGTGATCTCATTCAGTTCTCTATAATCAAGGCATAGCTGCATCGATCCATCCTTCTTCTTAACTAAGATAGTTGGTGCTCCACAAAGAGACACACTTAGTTGGATAAACCCATTCTCCAAAAGATCTTGGATTTGTTTCTTTAATTACTCTAGCTCCACATTTTCCATCCTATAGGGGGTCTTTGATATCAAATGAGATCCAGGTATGAGTTCAATGGAGAGCTCTACCTCTCTTTCTGGGGAAGGTCCGGGTAACTCCTTAGGAAATACGTCAACGTATTCCTAGATGATGGGGAAATTTTCTAAAAGGATAAATCCTTCTTTAGAAACTTATTTCATTTACGAATATTTTAACTAAAAAGTATTTTATGTATTAAAACTTCATGCTTAGACAATTACATTTCTCTATATTTCCTTCATAATGATTCATAAAAAGCTTGTGATTAACTAAACATATCCCCCAAGAGTGTCGTAACCAAGAGTGCAGTAATTCCCGTTGTTATGTTCCAGTTCCCATTCGAGTCTAGCTCAAAGCGGTGTTTTTGGGTTTTACCCCTATGTACATCTGTGCGAGAGCCACCTCTACCTGCTCGTATCCAGACAGAGATGTATTTGCTTGATAAACCACTTACTCAATAATCACCAAAATACCATGAATATTTCATATATTTAAACTTTTCTATAGGGATCTTCCTAAATTTTTCATTTCCAAATTTCCATAAATAACTAAACTATCCTTTGATACCGACTATAGCATACTACCTTTTTATTACATAACATTTCATTACATTTTACAAATAGAGGATCTTTAAAGTCTAGTGTTTTGGAAATTAGGAACATAAAACATGAGAAAAATATAAAAAATTATTCTAAACCATTGTTAAGGCTTCTTCATTGTTCATCCTAAGTTCATTATAACATCTCATAACCTGGGAGCATACATCAAAGGAAAGGGTTAGCAGAAGGCCCAGTAAGGGAAACAAGAGAAACATTTTACATGTGAACTTGAGATACCTCAATAAAGTCATGATAAATAACTTCAAGGCATGAGAAAGAGATAATGAGGCATATCATAATAAAAATAACGTGTTTCATAACTTGAAGATGTGGATACAACATTTAACTTAGACAGTCATTTCTATATCACCAAGGTCCATCCCCGAGGTGTCATTAAAATAATTACCAAGGTTAATCACCAAGGAATTGTTAAAATGGTCATCTCTAGAGATTAAGTCTTTACCCAATGAATTGGAGCGCTATTAGGTCACACCCTTAATTTATCTTTATTATCATGTGATACACATATATCATCATCAATCATTTCATAAATAACCCGTATATAATAAAAGAAATGGGTTTAATTTCATAGTCATAACTTTTTAAGAAACTGCTTTAATGACGTGATCTTTATGTCACTTTAAACCGACGGAAAAGGAAATCAGGTCTCATGTATGTAAATCCTTGAATTTAAAATATAACATTTTGATATATATTTGAATACCCCTGTAGAATAAATATTTTTGAGTATTCACTTAATAAAATAAAATAATTTTAGAAGAAGAGAGACATTTTGAGACGAAAATTCGGCCGCAAAACGGCTATATTCCAGGTTTTTAGAAAATAATGAAAAGAGAGAGGACATGGGTCACCCAGTCATAAATTATCCGTAAAATAGTATATAGATAGAATATAAATGATATAAGAACATGGTAATGAAATTTTAAGGAAATTCCATATGAAATAAAAAACTTGAAAGGAAGAAAAAAATAAGATTTCTTTTATAAAAAATTCAGAAGCTAAACGACGTCACTTAAAACATCAAAAAAAATGAATTGATTAGATTAAATAGGGTCCCTCAACATCTGAACATAAAAGGATAGTATGATGAATATAGAGATCATACCCCAACATGAAAAAAAGGAACTTGAAAGACTTTACATGAAAGTAGAACTTTGCAATTGGGAGGTGTGAAAGAATCCCTTACAAAAATTTGGTAGCCTAACAGCACCACTTAAACATTATTAAAATGAATTGATGAGATAAAGAAGGGGTCTCTCATAATATGAACATGAAAAGGACATTAGGATGAATATAAAATAACATCTCCAACATAAGAACATCGTGCTTAAAATAAATGACATTAAGGAGAATACATGAAAAGAAAGAGAGAGGTAGGATAGCTTACCTTGAAGAGTAACTTCAAAAGAATGATGGTCGGGACATTGGGAGGCTTGAGGGAACCTTGGGAGCAATCATTGGGAGGTAAAGAGACCAGAAATTCGTTGGGGAGGATTTGGAAATGAAATGAATGAGGGAAAGGCTTGATATTTATAGGAGAAGTGAGGGGACAAAGCATTAATTGCCAAGGGACACCTCATCAGTGGTCTTGGAAAAACCGTGGGATTTCTCATGGTATTGGCCACTTGAGACACCTCATACCTTATCTTACTATTTATAACTCGACCACAATTGTTGAATTTTTAATACATCCTTAATGATGTCATTAAACACGTGAAACTCAAAAACTGAATTTTCACTATTCACTGAAAATTCAACTTTCTCAGAAAAAATACAAAATCTCACCTTAACCAAATATCGATGCTCTGATTTCAAAAATGAACTCCATTTTATGAAAAAAAATTTCTAATTATTTTTAATTTAATTTTTAAATAAAAACACTATTCACTAATAATTCAACTATTTTAGAAAAATCCCAAAAATTCACCTTAACCAAATATGGATGCTCTGATTTCAAAAATGAAATCCATTTTATGAAAATAATTTTATAAATAATTTTAATTTATTTTTTAAATTAAAAAAACTATTCACCTGAAAAAATCCAATACTTAACCAATAATTTCTGAAACAGTTATTTACCTATTTTATAGAATCACATTAATTAATCAATGTGCCTAAATTATATTAATACTTTCTTTAAGTGAGATTACTAATCCATTTGGTCACATTACTAATCCTAAGAATAAAATCACTATTCAAAAATTACTAATCATAAAAAATTAAGTTGATCTTATTAATCTCAAAATTTCATACTGAACACAGCTATAGAAGGACATTTTTTGAAAATCATTACACATTTTAATTATTTATGATTTACATAAATATTTTTAAAATATTCTTTTTCTAAAATTAATTAATAATATGCATACTATATTTATCCAGACATTTTAAAACTCACAAATTTCATCATAAGAAGAAATCACAATATTTATTTAAATCAAAGGATTACCCAAGGCAGTTAGACTCTTGTTACATAACTCCTTATAACTCTAGCATAAGACCTAAGAGTAAGGTGTGCTAGGGTGATAGAATCTTGTGGCGGCTCAGCCAACATTTCCCGAGAAGTGATTTTTATCAGCTTTAACTTCTCACAAAGGCGATTTTGTTCCTACTTCACATGATGAAGTTCGGCTTGGGTTTGGTTCAGAGCAAAGCCCAAAGGTGCTACCTCCTTCCAAAGTTCCGTCAGATGGGCTTCGATTGACCCGAGACTACTGGATGGGGCCATCAAATCATCTTTCTATATAAATTAATCAAGATCACTTGTATTTATAGAAAATAATCACAACATTTAGTTTCCAATGGTCCTATTTTAATTATACTCTTTTTATTAAATGAAATAGTTTTATTGAGTATAAAATAAAATAACACACAAAGTTAGGAAAAAATTTATTCAATATTTTGGGTCGTTACAATCTTCCCCCTTAAGAAATTGCCTCCTCGCAATTTTAAAATTGGGCTTGGAAATTTCATTGAAAGTCCCACATCAGAAAAGAGTCAGTAAAACTACTACTTTAAAAGAATGAAAGGGATGTACAAAGGTCACCCAATTTAACCCATACTAGGATTCCATGTAGGAAAACAAGGATATAGAAGAGAAAACAAAGGGTCAAGTTCTGATGGAGGGTGATAGAAAAAATTATTAGGAGAAAATTAACCACAAGAAGATCAAAAACTTAAAATGTGTCAAACGGTCTTTGATTACCCAGTAGGAAACGTAAACCAACAGGGTTTATGTTTTACGTTCCTTTTCATAATTTTGAGGAATTCATTTACTACATAGAATAAAAACATAAGGAAATATATTTACCTTCATGTAGAGTCTCATACCTTAATAAGTTTCCACCAAGACTAATATTTTCTCCAAACAATGTGCATTAAAAAAGACTTGGTTTTATCAAAAGAACAAGAATCATCTTCTAGAGAATAACATAATCCAAAAAAGAATAAATATATTTTTTCCTTGTTTTTAGTCATCAAATTAAACTAAAATAGTTAGTACGTGATCATATAATCCCCAAAAAGGATAATACTATATAAAATGAAATATGACTATTAATCCCCAAAATTCAACATAAGTACCCAAAGTTCCAGAAATACCATTCAATACACAACCATCCTTAGAATTCTTCAGAATAATCCAAACTAAGATTGGAACCCAAAACTTAGAAGTATTTAATCACATTGTCTTCCCCCAAAAAAATCTTAAAATTTATCTCTAAATAACATCGACTACTATTAAATTATCATACTAAAGTGTAATTAACCTATTCATATATTCTCTATGATAGGTTCATCATTTTCCAGAAATAACCCAAATCACCATATATCCACAATAAATACATAAATTCCTAAAAAAAATCAACCATTACTCCTCAATTTAAATCATGTATTATCTTAGGCATATAGTACTCTAAAAGATAAAACGTCGTCTAAAATAACCTTTATCATTTAATAACCAAATAATTTTCCTATACAAAGGTTATCCATTTGATATAAGTTTCAAAAATAAACTTATTTTTGATCCATAAAAATAGAAGGTGCATTAGTTTGAAGGGAATACCGACAAACTCATAATTCCCATATCTTGATCGAAAGGGAGTTTTTGGAATATCATTATTCTTCACCCTCAATTGATGATAACCAGAATGAAGATCAATCTTATAGAAGAATTGATTCCCATGAAGTTGGTCAAATAAGTTATTAGTTCTTGGAAGAGATTATTTGTTCTTCACTGTGATCCCATTCAGTTCTCTATAATCAATGCATAGCTGCATCGATCCATGCTTCTTCTTCACAAAGAGAACTGGTTCTCCCCAAGGAGACACACTTGGTTGGATAAACCCATTCTCAAAAATATCTCGGATTTGTTCTTTAATTACTCTAGCTCCACATTTTCTATCCTATAGGGGGTTTTTGACATCGGATGATATCCAGGTACGAGTTCAATGGAGAGCTCTACCTCTCTTTTTGGGGAAGGTCTGGGTAACTCCTCAAGAAATAAATCAACGTATTCTTAGATGATGGGGAAATTTTCTAAAAGGATAAATCCTTCATGATAATCTTTTTTCATTTATGAATCTTTTAACTAAAACATATTTCATGTCTTAAAACTACATGCTTAGACAATTAAATTTTTCTATAATTCCTTCAAAATGATTCATAAAAATCTTTAGATTAACCAAACATATCCCCCAGAAGTGTCGTAACCACGAGTGCAGCAAGGCCCATTGTTGTGTAAAAGTTCTCATTCGAGTCTAGCTCAAAGTAGTTTTTTCAGGTTTTACCCCTATGTACATCTGTGCCAGAGCCACCTCTACATGCCCGTATCCAGACAAGGATGTATTTTCTTGATAAACCACTTACTCTATACTCACCAAAATACCAGGAAGATTTACTATATTTAAACTTTTCTATAAGGTTCTTCTGAAAGTTTTCATTTCTGAAAACTAAACTATACTTTGATACCAACTATAGAATCCCACCTTTTTATTACATAACATTTCATTACATTTTACATATAGGGGATATTTAAAGTCTAGTGTCTTGGAAATCAAGAACATAAAACTTTAGAACAACATAGAAAATTCTTCTAAACAAATTTTAAGGCTTCTTAATTCTTCATCCTAAGCTCATTACAACATCTCATAACCTGGGAGCATACATCAAAGGAAAGGGTGAGCAGAAGGCCCCATAAGGGAAACAAGTGAAATATTTTACATGTGATCTTGAGATACCTCAATAAAGTCATGATAAATGACTTTAAGGAATGATAAAGAGATCTTAAGGCATATTATAATAAAAATAACATATTTCATAACTTGAATATGTGTCTACAACATTTAACTTATACAATCATTTTTGTATCGCCAAGGTCCATCCCCAAGGTGTCATTAAAAAAAATTACCAAGTTTATTCACCATGGTATCGTTAAAATGGTCATCTCTAGAGATTAAGTCTTTACCCAATGCATTAGAGATCTATCAGAGAATAACCTTAATTTTTCCTTATTATCAGGTGATCCAAATATATCATCATCAATAATTTCATAAATAACCCATATAGCATAAAATAAATGGGTTTCATTTCATATTCATAACATTCTAAAAAACTGCTTTAAAGACGTGATCGTTATGTCACTTTAAACCCACGGAAAAGGAAAGCGGGTCTCATGTATGTAAATACCATAATTTACAATAAAAAATTTTAATATATATGTGAATACCCCTTTAGAATAAATAGTTTTGAGTATTCACTTAATAAAATAAAATAATTTGAGAAAAAGAGAGAGACATTTTGAGGGGAAAAATCGGCAGCATAACGGCTATGTTGCAGGGTTTTAGAAAACATCAAAAAGAGAGGGGACATGGGTCACCCACTAATAAATGATATATGAAATAGTAGAGTGATATAATATAAAGTATATAATAACATGGTAATGAATGTTTAAGGACATACCATATGAAATGAAAAACTTGAAAGGAAGACAAAAATAAGATTTCTCTTATGAAAAATTCGGCAGCCTAACGGCGTCACTTAAAACATCAAAAAAATGAATTGATGAGATTAAATAGGGTATCTCATAATTTGAACATAAAAGGAAAGTATGATGAATATAGATATCATACCCCAACATGAAAAAAACTAACTTGAAAGACTTGACATGAAAGTAGAACTTTGAAATTGGGAGGAGTGAAAGAATCCCTTAAAAAAAATTTGGCAGCCTAACGGCGCCACTTAAACTTTCTTAAAATTAATTGATGAGAGAAATAAGGGGTATATAATCATATGAGAATGAAAATTAAAGTAGGATTAATATAAAATAACATCCCCATAATAAGAACATAGAGCTTAAAATAAATGACATAAAGGAGAATACAAGAAAAGAAAGAGAGAGGCAAGATCCCTTACCTTGAAGAGTAACTTAGAAAGCTTGAAGTTAGAGACCTTGGGAGGTTTGAGGGAACCTTGGGAGGACTCCTTTGGAGGTAAAGAGACCAGAACTTCATTGGTGAGGATTTGGAAATGAAATGAATGAGGAAAAGGCTTGGTATTTATAGGAGAAGTGAGGGGACAAAGCATTAATTGCCAAGGGACACCTCATCAGTGGTATTGGCAAAACCATAGGCTTTCCCATGGTATTTTCCCATGGTATTGGCAACTTGGGACACCTCTTATCTTATCTTAATATTCATAAGTTGACCAGAATTATTTAATAATTAATACATCCTTAATGATGTCCTTAAACACCTGAAACTCAAAAACTGTATTTTCACTATTCACAGAAAATTCAACTTTCTCAGAAAAAATCCAAAATTTCACCATAACCAAATATCAATGATATGATTTCAAAAATAAACTCCATTTTATGAAAATAATTTTCTAAATATTTTTAATTTAATTTTTAAATAAAAATACTATTCACTGAAAATTCAACTGTTTCAGAAAAATTCCCAAAATTCACCTTAATCAAATATCAATGCTCTGATTTCAAAAATGAAAACCATTTTATGAAAATTATTTTCTAAATATGTTTAATTTAATTTTTAAATAAATTATACGATTCACCTGAAAAAACCAATTCTTAACCAATAATTTCCGAAATTGTTATTTACCTATTTTATTGAATCACATTACTTAATCAAGGTGCCTAAATTATATTAATACTTTCTTTAAGTGAGATTACTAATCCATTTGGTCACATTACTAATCCTAAGCATAAAATCACTATTCATAAATTAGTATTCATCAAAAACTAAGTTGATCTTATTAGACTCTAAATTTCATGCTGAACACAACTATAAAAGACCATTTTTTGAAAATCATTACACATTTTTCATTATTTAAGGTTTACATAAATATTTTTAAATTAACCTTTTTCTAAAATTCATCAATAATATGCATACTGTATTTATCCAGACATTTGAAAACTCATGAACTTCATCATAAAAATAAATCACAATTTTTATTTAAATCAAAGGATTACCCAAGGCAGTTACGGTCTTGTTACATAACCCCTTATAACACCATCATACGACCTAAGGGTAAGGAGTGCTAGGGTGATAGAATCTTGGGGCAGCTCAGCCAATATTTCCCAAGTAGTGATTTCTATCAGCTTGAACTTCTCATGAAGGCGATTTCATTCAAGCTTCACATGATGAATTTTGGCTTGCGTTTGGTCCAGAGTAAAGCCCAAAGGTTCTACCTCTTTCCTGAGTTCCGTCGAATGGGATTCGATTGCACCGAGACTACTGGATGGGGCCATCAAATCCTCATTTTATATTAATTAATCAATATCACTTGTATTTATAGAAAATAACCGCAACATTTAGTTTCCAACAGTATTATTTTAATTATACTCATTTTATTAAATGAAATAGTTTTGTTGAGTATAAACTAAAATAACACACAAAGATAGGAAACAAAATTTATTCAAAATTTCGGGTCTTTACATTTAGTATGTGTAGATTATCTCCCATATAAGATCCCATCGCACATCTGAATGGATTTTTTTAGAGGAAAAGAATAGAACATGCATTCTATTTTTGTGAAGTAACTTTCATGAATTCATGTTCAACATTTGTGATTTCATGAAGTTGATGATAATTTGAGATTTTGTGAACAAGTTTTATGATTTAGATAGGAGCACCACAAAAGATAAGGATTGCTTCTACAAATAATTTTCTTTGTGAAGAATGAAAATTATGACACAGTGTAATGTATATTGTATTTTGAAAAGGATCCTATAATAAGGATGCATTTTTACACAAATAAAAATGATATCTATGTACTATTTTGAAAAGGAGAATGAGACATCACATACCTCTTTGAGAAGAACTATGAAATGCGTATATATGTATTGGGTGAATAAGAAAGAGGTAGCACATATATTAATATGTAAAGATTTTGAGAATTATGCATGAATGGAGTAACTTGTGAGTTGAGAATAGTTGGGTACTTATGTGGAGTATGTTGAATAGTGTGTGAATAGATGTGTGTGAACTCATTCACATATCATTTGAAGAAGGATGTGGAAGAGTGTGTTAAAGCATTACATTACATGAAGAAGACAACAGTTTCATGTGTTCTATTTTGAGTTGATTTGATCATGTGTATGATTTGTAGAAGATAATTCGTTGTTTTCACAAGTTTTCATATGGCACGTGGTTTTCAGAATGATTGTGCATCATTTAGATTAGTGCATAAAAAAGATACCATGCAGACATAAATGTGCATGTTCATTTAAAATATTAAGTAGATAGTGTGTGCATAGAAGAAGTTATTTGAGTACACTACAAGTGGAGGAAAAAGTATTATCGTTTTATGATACATTTACATGAAGGTGTTTCATTGTGTATTTTAATAAAGAAAATCAAAATAATACCAAGAATTGTGGATTTGTTATTGTACAATGAAGTCAAAAAAATAATATGAGAATTAAATGCATTTAATATTAGTATGTGATGATGAAAACTACACATTCTTGAAGAACACATGATGTTGATGTGTGTAATAATTTATTTGATCTAAATAAATATTTTTTAGCAAAGAAAATAATAATACATCCCCTAGTTTTTTGATAAATCATTAGTTTTTCATTCTATTATTATATTGATTTTAAGTGAAAGTAATATATTTCACTAGTTAAAAATAATATATGGAATTTAATTGAATATAGTCTTGTTGATTATATTCAGAGGTAGTTTAAGAGTTTTAGTTGAAGTGACCAAGTGCATGATCAGTTTATTTCAATGGATTTAAAAGGAAGATCATTTTTCTATTTCATTGGAAGCTTTAAGTTCTTGGGATCTTTCTCATTGTATTAAGTGTTTTGTTTTTCAAACACTAGCAGAATTCTAGTATAAATAACATTGGTGGGATTCCATTATAATTTTGTAAAAATTTCGTACATACTCACCATGTTTATTAGGGTGATACCTTACCAATCCACTTGTAATTGTTGATTGATTCATAGTGTAGTATTTGTGTCTTAGATCATCTCGAACACAGCAAGGACGTAGTCACCCAAATTAAAGGTGAACCTTGTAAAAATACATTTTTTCGACTTCATTTACTTTATATCTTGCATATGGTATAATTTTTTTGTAAACAAGAAAGATCCATTCACTCTAAAAATTACAAAGGTTATAATTAAAGGGGGTAAGACAAAATATAACAAAAATTGGTAAAAAAAATATGGGTACTAATTTACCCCCCCCCCCCCCCGAGTGTACCTGCATGATCCATTGTGTACTTCATATATCTGTCTCTATGTGTATTTTATGGGTTTTAAAGGTTTTATTGTAACAAAAAAAATTCTAGGTATATATGATTTATTTTATATACCCAAATAACAATGTGGAAAAGGTAAATATTTTTTGGGGATTCATGTTTTTCAATGGACTAACAGATTTATTTCTTTTATATCCCTTAATGCGAATTGTTTTTCACTTCCTATATTTTTAAATGTTTTAAACAAGGACTATAAATAAGAATGAACTATTATGAATTCTAGTGATAAATTTAGGGAAATGGCCTTGAATGAAGAAATACTTTCATGGAGTAAATTTTAGTGTAAATATAAGAATCTAGTTTTTTTGGAAAAATGGACTCTGTGTGAAAATATTCCATATGCTTTATAATGGATTTCCTAATTCTCTTAAACTATAAAACTAAAAGGTTATGGTAATGTTAGAAAAGTGAAACCCTTATCATAATTCAGGTAATTATGGGTTGAATAAATTAAAAGTCATCATACATATCATATTCCATAAGTTCATATACAAAAAATTTGTAGAAATGATTTTATTTGAAAATAACTATAAAAAATATAGAAGAAGCTTCAATTAAATGAAAATTCCTAATTATCAAAAGATTCATTAATTCCATAAAATTTAAATGAATTCTAAAAATATTTTTATTATCAAGAAAAGGTGGAACTGGAAAATAATGTTAAGTTTTCTAAATTTAACATTAACAATAAAGGTATTTTTAGATTTGGAAAAAGGTTGTGCATGCCAGCTAACTCCCAATTGAGAAAGGAATTGTTGATTCATGGTGGAATTAATAAGATGTATATAGACCATTAGGAGTATTTTTAGTGGGGTGTAATTGTAACGCCCGGATCCTGGGGCCACTCCACGGGTGCCCCGAACCTGGTTGGTCACATGACCTCAAGAACATTTCCCCAAATGCCAGAGGTTGCTGACTAGCAGCGAGGTACCATGTCTGATAGTGGGGAAACTATGCCCTCATTTGTCAAAGTGTAGAGTAGCAGAAGAAAATATACAATCATACAACAACAGAAGCAATAAATCATACATAGTTAAAAATAAACAACTGTAGTAAAAGATAACCAACAGTCATGTAGAGAATGATGCAACATGTCTCAAGTTCTAAGAAAACAGCCAGAACATGTTACACAACAGTATAATACAATACAGCTCAAATACCACATACAGTAAAACAAAACAAAATAGAGTAGATAGAACACAGAAGCATTGCAAGACTAAGCTCGGTCCCATGCTCTCCTACTCCACTCCTACAATCAAGTACCAATATAGGGACCCTTTCCATTACCCACACTTGCAGAAACCTAATCTGTTTGGGCCAAAGACATGACCCAAACAGGGTGTGTGAAATAAATCTCAGTAGGCACCCACCAAAGGCATGTGCCCAACTGTGTGAAAATATGCAACAACAGTGTGCTGTAGTAAATGCCATAAACTAAGCAGTACTCAAAAGTAACTAACTTTACCAGTTATATTTCCATTATTAATATTCATTTAATCATTCAATATAAGGAAATTACCACATTGAAATTTTCTATATAAACAGTCAGTGTCCCCAGACACAAAAACCCTTACCCTCATGTAATCGGAATCATAACCCACAGGTAATTTCCCTAAGGCAAAACAGATATTGCACTCAGGCATACTAAGTGTCACCCTGAAGCATAGAGTCTATCGCCCACATGCATAACGAATATTTCCCTCAGGGAAAAATAACCACTACCCTCAGGCTAATTAAAACACTTCCCTCCAGAGTAATAGGTAACCGGGCCATTCCCTACATATAAACAAGAAATTCACATACAATTCCTCTCAAGGAAATTCAATAATCATTATTACAATGGCATACCCTCAGGTATCTTGGCCAAATGGCTAAACAGAGGAACGCACCCCCAGGGTGGTCCGGGATCCAAGAAGTGATCCCAAACAGTATTTTTTTTATCATGTTTAATTACCTATACAATTATAGTTATTCAAAACATCCAAGGCCTCAGCCACACGACACCCCAACATGGTTTCGTTTCTCAACAGTACACAAAAACGCACAACTGTTGGAATTTAAACACTAACCACCTACCTCGATTTCCCCTTATCGGTATACGTGAACTACGCTCTTCTAATCGTCCAAGAACGATGAAGAAATGAGGTGAAAGAAATCATGTTCAAACATAAATAACTTTTCCTCAAGAAAGAATTGGTAAGAACTACTTAAGGAGAAGGAAAAGCTTACCCGTACGATTCCAACGAGATCGTCAGAGGCGGAAACGAATTCCCGGCATGTGATCTGGAGCTCCTCAAAAGTTCGACCCACTCTCCCGACTCCTCCTCTAGTTCTAACCCTTCCATGTGAACATGGGAGGATAATTCCCATTTTAAGAAAAAAAAATAGACTACACGGCATGTACTATTGAGTACATGGCGTATACTTTTCTTTTTTTTAAATGTTCCTCTAGCGGCTTCTTTCCACCACGGCACTATTCATTAGTTGACATGAGTACACGGCGTGTAATACAGGAGTACACGACTTGTACTGACACTCAGCTGGCGGCTACTTACACCGCCTTACTATTTTCCTACCAACTGACTACACAGTGAATAAATACAAACTACAAGGCATGTAGTCGGTTTTTACACCTTTTGTCACCGATAGGGCCACACACCCTGTGTACTCATCCCACATGGCCACAGTACACAGCATGTGGAGAAGTACACAGCATGTAGTCCTAGAATTTATTATTTTCCCCCATTTTCTTTATTTTCTCAAAAACACTTAAGGAAAAGATAAAGAAGAAACTCGTACCTCAAAACTAAGAATCGGGTTCTTACAAACTTCCCCCCTTAAAGCAATTCATCCCAGAATACCCCTTCCAAGGGTGGCGAAGATAATGCCCAGAACAACTCTATCCACTAAGAACATATGTTGGTCTCCCTCTCCCAGGTTTCATCCTGCACTCGACCATGCTACCATAGCACCCATACGAGAGGAACTGACCGGCCTCGGAGAACCATCGTGCTTCTATCCACGATATGAATCAGATTCTCCTCAAAGGACGCATCTATCTGCAGCTCAAACTCCTCTGTATGAAAGATGTTAGATGGTTCTGAATGATAATAGAGCATCTGAGATATGTGGAAGATATCATGCATGACCCGATACCTATGTGGTAACTGCAACCGATAGGCAATTGGCCCGACTCTCTCCAGAATCTCAAATAGACCAACATACCTCAGTGAAAGTTTACCCTATCTCCTGATCCAACTGTATCTGAGTCCTTCTGCTCATTGTATCAGCTACTGAATTACCCTTACCAAATGTATAGGCAAGCTCAAAGTCAAAGGACTGAAGGTATTCGACCCACCTTCATTGCCTCAGGTTTAAGTCACGCTGAGTAAAGATGTACTTGATATTTTTGTGGTCGGTGAAAACCACAGAATTCCCTCCCAAGAGATAATGTCTCCAATAGTGCAGCACATGAACAATTGTAGCCAACTCGAGATCATGCGCCGGGTAATTCCTCTCATTGGCCTCAACTACCGAGACCCGTACGCAACTGCTTGATCGCCCTGCATCAACACAGCTCCCAGCCAAGTACCTGATGCATCACAGTAAATTGTATAGCTCTTCCCTTACTCTGGAAGTATCAAGACTGGTGATGATGTCAACCTTCCTTTCATGTCCTGAAATTCCGTCTCACAAGCTTATGACCAAACAAACTTTACACCCTTCTTAGTCAAACCCGTCAACAGCGCTGCTAAATGGGAGAAGTCCTGGATGAAGCGTCTGTAATAACCATCCAGCCCTAACAAACGCCATATCTCAAACACGTTCTTAGGATTATCCCATGAAACTACTACTCTCACCTTCTCTGGGTCCACAAAAACTCTTGCCTCTGAGATGGTATGACCCAGGAAGTGAATCTGGTCCATCCAAAAGTGGCACTTTGAGAGCTTAGCATATAGCTGATGCTCTCTCAGTGTACTCAGTACGATCTCATGATGGGTGGCATGGTCGTGTCGAGTGTGAGAGTACACCAAGATGTCTCCCATAAATACTATCACAAAAGAATCCAGATAAAGATGGAACACACGATTCATCAGATCCATGAAAACTGCTGGCGCGTTCGAGAGTCTAAAAGGCATAACCAAGTACTCTTATAGACCATATATGGTTTGAAAAGCTTTAAGTGCTATGTCTGATGGTCTAACGTGCAGCTGATGATATCCAAATATCAATTCAATCTTCCTTAACACTCGTTCTCCATGATGTTGATCAAAAAGATCGTCAATCCTTGTTGTGGGATATCGGTTCTTGACTGTTAGCTAGTTCAAATTCCGATAATCCACACAGAGTCTGAGGGTACCGTCCGCTTTCATATCAAACAGGACAGGCGAAGCCCAAGGAGAATTATTGGGTCAAATAAAATCCTTTGCCTGTAACTCCTCTAACTGCCTCTTGAGATCCTGAAAATTAGGTTTAGCCATCCTATAAGGAGGAATGGACACTGGTGCTGCCCCTAGCACAGTCTCAATAGAGAAATCCACCTCACGCTCTAGAGGTAGACTCGAAAAGTCATTCGGAAAGACATCCCTGAAACGATCAACCACTATAGGGGGATCCTTCTGAAAAGTACCCTGATCCTCCAGATATAAACTCACAATCTAGGCTGTCACACCACCTCGCCCACGATACTCTGGTCCAGCTCGACTCGCCTGAACATCCCATTCACCTTTGTATAGAAACTCTCCGCCCACTGGTGACGTGAAACTCACCCTGTGACGATAGCAATCCATAAAGGCTCGAAAGGGAACCAACCATTCCATCTTGAGAATGACATCATAAGTCATTATCTCTAAGACATAGAGGTCCCATAAAAAGTGACACCCACCAACCCCTAGGTGGAACTACCTGCACTGACGCACACCAGCCGTTCTAGTTCCCAAAAAAGTGTCTAGCATCATAACAGCAGAAGAAGAAGAAACATAGAGCCCAAGGCTCTACATAATGGGTAAAGATATAAAGCTATGTGTAGCACCCATATCAAAATGAACTGAAGATAAAACAGAAGCTACTAGAATAGTACCTCTGACAGAAGAAGGTTTGGGATCCTGCTCCTACTGGGTTTGTTGCACTGCATATGTCTGCCCAGTGTCGCGGCCCTATTACACAGCCTGGCTACCCTGAGCTGTCCCACCATACTGCCTCTGAGATCCTGGTGTCTGGATACCATGGCCACGACCACCATCTCTGCCTGCATGCCCTGATGTGTTCCAGTTTACCGACTGGTAAGAAGTTGTTGGTCCTACTCCCTCATGCGGAGTCTGCTCAAAACCCCTCTCACTAGCCACTAGTGGAAATGCCCTGCAAAAGTGCTACAGATGACCCATATTTCCACAAGCTTGTCACTCCACTAGGTCTCGTGGACACTGATATCTCTTGTGCCCCTCTCTCCCACACTGGTAGCACCTAACCGAGCCACCTAAAGTAATCGTCTGTCTAGTACTGTCACCATGAGAGAAACTCATCTTTCGCTTCCTTTTCCCAGTATAAATAGTACTAGAAACTGGTGTCGAACCGCCCTGGCCTGCACCACTAGCTTCCTAATGGTTCATCTCTGTAATCAGTGCCTGGTTCACAATAGCATGTAATGTAGGCAACTTGAAAACATTCCCCAGTGCTCGAATTTCATATCTAAGACCATCCTCAAAGCGCCTATCCCTCAACGTCTCATCACCCACTAGAATGGGTGAAAAACGCTGAAGCTCGATGAAATGAGCAGAATAATCCGTCACCGACATAGCGCCCTACTGCAAATTCATGAACTCTCGAGCTTTATCTGCCCTCAACGTCTCTGGGAAGAAGAAGTCATAGAAGGCTATCTGAAAATATTCCCACACCATGTCTCTGTGATGCTCTGACTGAGTGGTAACATCCCACCACCTCTTGGAGGAATCATGCAGCATAAACTACTACAAAAATGCACAAGGGAATCACCACCTTATATCAGTACTAAAGAAAATACGTTGATAAAGAAACCCTTTATCAGCGCTAAAAAAGAGCTGATAAAAAGACCCTTTATCAGTGCTAGAAAAGTGCTCATAAATAATCCCTTTATCAGCGCTAAAATGTTAGCGCTGATACATGTAGGATTTATCAGCGCTTTTTTAGCGCTGATAAAGAGGACCATTATCAGCGCTAAAAAAAGTAGTGATAAAGGATACCATTATCAGCACTAAAATTTTATCACTGATAAAGGTAGTCTTTATTAGCAATTTGTTAGAGCTGATAAAACCTTAGTCCATTTTTTTATAAATTTGGTCGCATAGTGCCGTCGTTTCATCGAGATCTAAAGCTCTCATGGTACTGGAACCCTACGACTCCCCTCCACTGCCCACTGAGCTTAACGTTTCCAAACCTCCGCCGCCCTCGAGATTCTCATTGTCGGACCTCTACCGCCCGCTAAGCTTCATGTTGTTGTACCTCCACCGCCCTCAAGCTTCACTTTTTTGGACCTCCACCGCCCGCTGAGCTTCACGTTGCCGGAACACCACCGCCTGCTGAGCTTCACATGTTGGACCTCTCCCACCCTTCGAGCTTCGCTTTGAACGGTCTGAAAAATCTATGAACCCCCTTTTAGTGGCTTATCATATGATGAATGGTTTATTTGGCCCAATTGCATGATTTTCCCTAACAATGATCCAACCTTGAACACCCCCCCCCCCTAAACCACCAAAATTTCTCAAAATTCACTCAAAACATCTTTAGATAATCTCCAAATATAAGGAGACCAAAACAAGGTTCTAGATATACCTAAAATAAGTTAAAGATATGTTTAAGGCATGATTTCCAAATCATTTTTTGATTTTTGGATTTTACTATTGATGATTGTGATGAATACTTTTCTTTATGTTTGGTAGTTGGTACATGGGAGGCCTTAGATTTGTGAGTAATCAAATGGGTTCTACTCTAGTTAGCCATGAGGTGATCACTTGAGTCTATATTTGATGTCCCCAAGAGGCCACATTTATATTGATTGTCTGGTCACATAACCAGGTGGTGTTCTGTGAGGGAGTCAATTTCCATTAGAACCTATAGGTCAGATATCATCTTATGCTTCTCCAATTAAAATTAGTTTCTTTCCCATAATTATTTTAATGGATGATTTTGTGATTATGAGTTACTCCCATTGATTACCTTTATTATTTAATTTTTCTACAGTTTAGATTTATCTAACCTTGATTATTTATTTTTTCTTTTATCATTACTCCATTATTCTAGGATTTTCTATTGTTCAAGATTGCAATAAATTCATCACTACCAAGGTGTCCAATGGTGACACCTTCTTCCTTGTGACTTTTGTTTTTGGAATCTATGACCCTCTTCAAAGAGAATCTCTATAGAGTGAACAAAATAACTTCGATCCTGGGGACCATCCATTATTTATTGGGGGTGAATTTAATGTCATTTACAACTCAAAGGAAAGGAAAGGTAGAATCCCATTCCAGAGGAATTTCATCATGAAGTTTGTTCATTTCATGGCTAGGAAGGGCCTCATTGATCTCAGCTTCTCAGGTGACAGTTTCACCTGGTACAACAACTACATGGTCCATCACCACTTGTGGAGTCTATAGTATAGGATTATAGCCAACATTAAAGCCACTAACCTATTCTCAAATACCATGTTTTGTCATCTTTCTTGAGGTATTTTGATTCACTCCCCCCTCTTGGTTTCCATTTCTTCTTGGCATGATCATCAGGAATGGTTTCACTTCCACCAGTAGTAGGTTAAGATCCTAGGGTACCAGGACATGGTTTGTGAAATATGGAATGAACCCTTGTAAGAGTATAGGGCCACCTTTAACCTCAGTGACCTGACCTCGAACCCCAGTAAGTGCGTGTTCGCCCCTTCCTCCTCAAGAACCTTCACCACCTGGGACTAATGTCTCATATGAGCTCCTTCAGAGTATTCTGATAAATTGAATGATACATTGGGTTTATTGGATTATTAACACCAGTTTGAGATTTATGTGTGACTATATACTTATTATATTTTCCTATTATTTCTTACACACCACCACTTGAGTCGAGTAACCTGATTTAAATCCATATTGGTACTTTGGTTCTGATGTGGATATGGTTTTTTATGTGTTTGTGACATGTGTATTTGTGGATATATGGGTATTTAGGCATGATGATATTGAATGTAGGGAAGATACCTAGGAGTGGTAGATGTATCATTCTTGATTATTCTTGTGTTTGGTCTGGGGTGATTTGAGGAAACTATAATGAATCTAAAGTAATTATATTTAATGAAGATGAATAAATACTAATGGTTAGGCTCTATTAATCTCTATTTTTATAAGGAATTGGTTCTATTATTCTGTATTTGGATGTCTTGTTTTGTGTACTTGAACCATAAATACTAATATTTGAGATTCAAATAGGATGAAGATGAATAAATATTGGATGGATGATAATTGTTTGATAATAGAGTACGAGAACGGAGTGAAAGAGTTCATCAGGTTTGCAAAGGATCACACAATGGATCCTTCTCAAATCCTTTGTCCGTGTTTACATTGTTGTTATTCTAGACTACTTACAACATAGGAGTTGGAAGAACATTTGATATGTCATGGAATAGATCAGAGTTATAAATGTTGTAATAAACACGGAGAAAAAGCGAATGTAGCTACTGGATTGGATAAAAATGTGTTTTATGGATCATCATATATGAATACAAATATGGATAATGCATAAGACCATATGGAGGATGTGATTACAGATATAAATGATGATGAAGATCGTATTGAGGAAATGATAAAGTAAATTTAAGATGAACTCCATGATTGCCCAAAATTGTTTGACAAGTTAAAGAGTTGTGCAAAGACGCCATTGTATGCTAGTTGCACTAAGTATAAAACATTGTCAGTTGTACTAAAGTTGTATAAATTGAAATCAGGCAATGGATAGAGTGATGTCAGTTTTACGGAACTACTTTCTCTCTTGAATGACATGCTTCTGAAAGATAATGAGCTCCCAAGCCGGACATATGAAGCTAGACAAATGCTACGCTCGATGGGTATGATTTATGAAAGAATACATGCCTGCCCAAAAGACTATATATTGTTTCGAAAGGAGAACAAATCACTTATAGAATGCCCAAAGTGTGGTTCTTCTCAATGCAAGAAAGATAAATCCAATCCTACAAAAGTTGTATGGTACATTCCAATCATTCCAAGGTTTAGGCATCTATATGGAAGTGAAGAAATTGCAAGACAATTGTCGTGGAATACAGATAAAAGAAATAAAGATGAGAAATTACGTCATCCAGCCAACTCTCCTCAATAGAAGAAAATTGATCATGGGTATTCTGAATTTGGAAAAGATCTGAGAAACCTTCATATTGTGTTATCTACAGATGGATTGTATCATTTTGGTTTTCAAACCAGTACTCATAGTATATGGCCTGTTATGTTGGTAAATTATAACTTTCCACCCTGGTTATGCATGAAGCGGAAATTGATCATGTTATCTATGCTTATATCAGGACAAAAACATCCAGGTAATGATATTGATGTTTATCTAGCTCCTTTGATCGAGGATTTGAAGTTATTGTAGGATTCAGGTGTTATTTTATATTATGCTTATAAAAGTGAATACTTCACATTGAGAGCGATTTTGTATGGGACAATAAATGATTTCCCTACATTGGGAAATTTTTCAGGCTATAGAATTAAAGGATCTTCAGGGTGTCCATGTGTGAAGAAGATACAGAATCAATTAGGTTGAAACATTCATCAAAATCTATGTTTCTAGGACATCATAGATTTCTACCTCATCGGCATAAGTATCAATCATGGACGACATCATTCAATGGAAGTTCAGAACAATGCACAGCATCGTCTCCACTAAAAGGTGATCAGCTGTTTGAGAAAGTAAAAGATTTGAACACTGTTTTTGGTAAACCATTTTCGAAAAACCTTACAAAAATCGGTTGGAAAAATATATCAGTTTGTTTTTGAATTACCATACTAGAATTGTTTGTACGTCAAACATTTTCTTGATGTGATGCATGTGGGAAAAAATGTATGTGAAAGTGTTATCAGAATGTTTCTAAATTCCCCTGGAAGAATAAAATATAGAATTAAGCCAAGGTTAGACATGGTTTACATGGGAATACGAGACAAGTTGGTTCTTGTGAAGGGTGAAAATCAAATGTTTCTTCCTCCAGCTGCTTATACTCTTTCTAGGGAGGAGAGATATCAGTTTTTCAACTTCTTTAATGATGTATAGGTTCTAGAGGGTTATTCATCAAATATCAAGAACATTGTGTCAATGAATGATTTGAAGTTAAAAGGTTTGAAATCACATGATTGCCATGTTTTGATGCAAGATATAATTCCTATAGCTTTACATTTCATTTTTCCCAAGAATGTTTGTCATACGTTAACCAAACATTGTTTCTTTTTCAAAGATATATGTAGTAAAGTTTTAGACCCGGTGAAATTTCCATCTATGGAAAAAGAAATTGTCATCATATTATGTGAATTAGAAATGTTTTTCCTGCCACCATTCTTTGATATGATGGTTCATTTGATGATTCACTTGGTGAGAGAGATTCGACTTTGTGGTCCTGTGCACTATGGATGGATGTATCCTGTTGAACGGTATATGAAAATTTTGAAAGGGTATGTCAAAAATCAAAGTCAGCAAGAGGGTTGTATAGTGGAGCGATATATTGTTGAGTAAGCCATTGAATTTTATACCGAATACCTATCTGATGTGGAAAGCATTGGTCTCCTAAAATTTTGTCACACTAGATGCATTGAGGGTGAGGGAATTTCTGAATCAGATGTTCTGACAATCAGTATTACATATTGGGATCAGGTCCATCTTTATGATTTTCATAACAGTTGGGAGGTTTCTCCATATATTGAAACTCACAAATAAATTCTTAGGCAGTTGAATCCATCAAGGGCTGAAAATGGTAATCAAATACACATAATCACCCATTTATAGGATGGTTTCAGGACCATATTTTTGTAAGTAGTTGGATGAAAATACGAATTCAATTTCAAAATGACTTCGATGGCTAGGCACTGGACCAAGTGTGTTTGTGTTATCCTATAGTGGTTATGTAATTAATGGTTATACATTCTATACAGATGAACAAGATGAAGATAGTACCATGAAAAATAGTTGAGTTACAACAGTGGCTGAAGCGATGCATGTTTCTGGTAGTAAAGATAGAAATCCAATTTGTGAAAATATGTCATACTTTGGCATTATCAAACTAATATGGGAGTTGGATTATACCACATTACAATTTCCGATTTTTCAATGAAAATGGGTTGATAACAACAGTAGTGTTAAAATAAATGAGTGAGGATTTGTGGAAGTTGATTCTAGTAAAGAAGAGTACAAAGACGAATAGTTTATAATGGTATCAGAAGCGGTACAAGTTTTTTATGTTCCAGATCCCTCAAACTGAAAGTGGTTGATTGTTCTGTTATCGTCCAAAACTACTGCAGGTTCCGATGAAAATTCAGTTGAGGGCGATCCTTTTAGTGCTACGTCGCAATCATTTCGGAGTGGTCCCAATGTAGATGATGTTTTGTATGTTAGAGGAGACCACAATGAAGGGATTTGGATAATTGATAGAGGTGTCAAATCCCTTCAAACTTTGAAAAAAAAATAAAGAGAGTTTAATAAACAGGTTATATTTTTTGTAATATAGATCTTGTTATCTCATGTTATTATCTTGTCATTACTAAATTTATGTAATCTAAATTAGCTATTCAATCACTTTTGTAGATAATGACTTCTGCACATTCTGGTGCTCCAAACCTTGAGGTTGAACAAGTCTCCCAAGCTGCTGCTGCTACGGTTGCTGCTGCTCCTGCAGCTGTTGTCGCTCCTACTGCTGCTCCTACTGCGGCTCCTGTTGCTCCTACTGCTTCTCCTGCTGCGGCTCCTACTGCTTATGATGCTCCTATTGTGGCTGATGCTGCTCCTGCTATTGTGGCTCCTGCTGCTCCTTGTGTTGAGGTCCAATAACCATCAGCACATTCCATTGATACCATTTCAAATGAACATATAGATGATGTTGATATCGATGAAATGGTCAAGAATGAAGGACTGACGTCGCAAAAAACACAGGTGTGTCTTAGTTTGACGGTGTTAGCCAAAGTTCTTAAGGCGAAAAGCAAGGGCATCAAATTTGAAGTCGGATGGAATGCATGAGTGCAACATGTGAATCCCAACAAGGATATGTTTAGAATCTATATTGGAGTTTTCACTTGGCAACGTGTGCTGATTGACATAGATTCATGGAACCATGTTGTGTCCGGGCTGAAGGTTGTGATCTGGGAAGAAATTATGATAAAATTATGAATTTATTTCTTTAATTTACTAGAAAATAAAATAATGAAACAATTTCTTGCTCTTCTCGATCTCTTGCAGAGTACATTTATAGTAGACGATTCACACAAGGATTATGTACAAAGTCTTGTAGGAAGGATTCATCAAGGTTTTCTCACTATTTTAGTAAGATGTCACCTAAAATATTCCAAAGGTAAAATAAACATGCACCCACCCATTGTCTACGCTCACCTGATATCCCATGAGGCATGGGATGCATTTATTGGATGTCGTGGGGATGAGAAGTTTCAGGTACATTGTGGGTGATAATACGTTGTTTGAGGATACCTGTATTCATCACATTGATTGTAAATATTTCATTTCTGAAATAGAAAATCTATACTGAAAATAAGAAACATGCATCATAACCGACATACCGATATCGTAAAGCAAGGATGGGGTAAGCTTCATTAGAAAAGAAAATGTTATGTATTTTAAATTTATAGTAATATTGTAAGGTGCCAATAAACAACATCATAATTATTTTTCTATCTTTATATGTATATTGATGAGTCTAAAACCAAATACACTTCCATCATACATCATGTGCTATGGAAGGAGGCACATGTGAATAAGGAAGGGAAGTTAGTAGATTAGAACACAAAAAAAGTGTGGGAAATATGTGTAAGTATGACACGATGATAAAAAGATTTGTTTTAAATTTATATTACATAAAAATAATTAGTTATTTTTTATATCTGATGGTCACATGAATCAACTACTCCTATAGCGGATACAGACCTATTATCGAATGCTTTGAAGCACCCAGAAAAATACGGTCATGTTAGAGGTGCGGGGTTTGGGGTGACACCCCAAGTATATTTTGAGAAGAAAAGAAAAACGGATGATACAGATGAAAAATTGGAACAAATGAGCGAAAAAATAGTAGCCCTTGAAAAACAATTGCAATGACAGGGAGAGTTGCTAGCAACTTTTATGGGTGGGAAGAAAAGGGAAGACACAACTCAGGAACAACTAGCGCGTGAACATCCCGACCCACCCCCACCAGCTTTGAGGCGAGCCATTCCCCACAAAGAACTGTCTTAACCGTGGAAATCAATACTCTAATAAATGTTCCCATGAAATATGAATCAGATAAACACTGATAATTTTTCTATACTTATCTTCTACAGGGTGATAATGATTGTGATTTATATCTGTCAACACCCACCTATCACCTCGTATCAAGGGCTACAGTGTTGAATACCCCATATGCCACACTGCATAATAGACCACTTCCAAAAGATCATCTGAAAGTGACGATTACTATAGCTAATGAGCCAAATGCAGAGCTACCTATTCCACTTGATGATGATGATGATATTCATACGGTCGAAAAGGCTATTGGGACATTCATTGCATGACCGTCACAACTTGTAAGAGTATATGCAGACAAAGAGGTATTTATTTCATTTTTTTTCAAGCTAAACCTTTAACAATTAATGAAAAAAGGGTCTGAACCAATGATTGTTGTTATAGACGAAGAAAGGGAAGGGGGTGACAAATGTCGGCTCAAAAACATCTAAAAGATCGACCAACCGATCCCATGGAGCTACTGAAAGCACAATAACACCACCTATTCTCTATCCACATTTACTAGTATTGAAGAATCATGTGGATACGAATATAAAATATGGTAATATTCATATAGTGGTTTTCAAAGAGAATATATACAGAGAGGAAAGTCAAGATTTTTCTGCTGCTGAAAATGTAAATGAGATCCTTGAAAACGGTTGGTTAGGCATGACAGTTGTAAATGTATATTTGAGGTATGTTTCCATTAATTTATTTTCTAAAAGCTGATCTAATGTGAAAATTATGACTAAATCCATTTTATATTATCGACAGATGCATTTATGAAAAACAGTTGAAGGAATTTTCCCATGAGCCAAGATTTGGACTCGTTAGTCCTCATACTACATCAACACACCTAACAAAATTAGAGCCATCAAAAAGGGATTCAATAGTGAATATCTTGCTGAAAACATTTGAAAGAAAGATTATAGATGATAGACTCTTCCTAATACCAACCATGCAGGGGTAAAACTCTACGATTAAAGTATATCAATTATATTTTCACTTCTTTTATTACTTATTCCTTTTTGTGTTTTTAGGCTACATTGGTTGCTAATTGCGGTGAACTTGGATACTCCAAAGATTTATTTTCTAGATTCAAAGCAAGGATATCCATCAAACTGACCACACATGATGGAGTTTGTGAATCTGTAAGACACTACATCTTACATTTTAGGTCTAAACATCATGTAATATAATTTATATTATTTTTATTTAGGATTCTATTATGATAGGGTGGTGTATAATTATCGTCTAAAAAAGGAATGAGGACAGGGGCTAAGAATAAGGAGGTGATCAAGTACTACGTCTGGACAATTATTAGGGTATATATAATAAAATTTCACTATCCAAACACATCTCAACACAAGTTACTTATTCTCTTAATGATCAATTTTTTTTGCAGTGTCCATAACAAACAAAAAATAATGATTGCGGTTATTATATTTGTAAATTTATGAAAGATATCATTTTTCATCAACAAACTAGCATCCCTAAAGAGGTATTTTCAAAAACAACTACTAGTTTGTTTAATTTATTTTCTAATTCTTTATTTTTATTTTTTACAGTACTACTCTGACTTCCAAAAGGCCGCATACTCAAAAGATGATATAGATGTGTTCAGAAACAAGTGTGCCACATACCAAAAGGTATATTGTACACAAATACAATGAAGATCTGACTTGGGGACATGTACAATTGGTGGTCATTTTTTAGAGGGGTTAATGGGATCAAAAGGTGAAATATTGTTGTTTGTAAATCTTCTTAGGAAAATTGTAATTGTTATTAAATAAAACATACATTATCCAATGAGTCATTTTCCCATTTTAACTGATGACATGCACCAGCAACATGCAAGAATGCTGAACCACTCAAAGGGTCTCTCTTTTGTTTAAAATGGAGACAATTTTAAGTGAAAACACCAACTGACGTATGAAAATCTGACCAAAAGCATTTAGATTTCCATTATATTTTATAATAATTATCCAAGGGTCCTTGGTGAAGTGTACGAGTCAACTCCGCCATGATCTGAGGCACGGTGTAGCCGGTATCACTCAAAGGGTCTCTATTTTTTTTTAAATGGACACAATTTTAAGTGAAAACAACAACTGGCCTACGTAAATATGACTAAAAACATTCATATTGTCTTGATATTTTATAAGAATGGTCCACGGGTCCTTAGTGACATGTATGAGTCAACCCCGCCTCAATCCGAGGCATGGTGTGGCTGGTATAACTCAAAGGGTCTCTATTATGTTTAAAATGGACACAATTTTAAGTGAAAACAAAAAATTACCTATGTAAATCCCACCAAATGCATTCGGATTATGTTGATCATTTATAATAATGATACATGGGTCCTTTATGATGTTTAAGAGTCAACCCTGCCTCAATCTGAGGCACGGTGTGACTGCTATCACTCAAAGGGTCTCTCTTTTGTTTAAAATGAACACAATTTAAATTGAAAACAAAACCTGACCTATGAAAATATGAACAAACGCATTCGGATTGTCTTTATCTTTTATAATAATGATCCACCGGTCCTTGGTGATGTGTACGAGTCAACCCCGCCTCAATATGAGGCATGGTGTGCCCGCTATCACTCAAATGGTATCTCTTTTGTTTAAAATGGACACAATTTTAATTGAAAACAACAACTAGCCTATGAAAATCTGACCAAACACATTCTTATTTCCTTGATAATTTATAATAACGATTCAAGGCTCCTTTTTGACATGTAAGAGTCATCCCATCCTTAATCTATGGCACGGTGTGGCCGGTAGCACTCAAAGTGTCTCTCTTTTTTTATAATGGACACAGTTTTAAGTGAAAACAACAACTGACATACGGAAATCCGACCAAACGCATTAGGATAGTGTTGATCCTTTAGGAGAATGATCCAAGGGTCCTTGGTGACGTGTATGAGTCAACCATGCCTTAATCTGAGGTACGGTGTGGCTGGTATCACTCAAAGGGTCTCTATTTTGTTGAAAATGGACACAATTTTAAGTGAAAACAACAATTGACCTACAGAAATCTGGGAAAACGGATTCTGATTGTGTCAATCCTTTAGGAGAACAATACACGGGTCCATTTTGACGTGTACGAGTCATCCCTGCCTCAATCAAAGGCACGGTGTGGCTGGTATCACTCAAAGGGTCTCTCTTTTGTTTAAAATGGACATAATTTTAGGTGAAAACAACAACTGACCAACGGAAATCTGACCAAACGCATTCATATTGTGTTGATCCTTTAGGAGAACGATCCACAAGTCCTTGGTGATGTGTACGAGTCAACCCCACCTCAATCCGAGGCATGGTGTGGCCGGTAGCACTCAAAGGGTCTCTCTTTTGTTTAAAATGGACACAATTTTAAGTGAAAACAAAAAAATGACCTATGTAAATCCAACCAAATGCATTAGTATTATGTTTTTCCTTTAGTAAAAAGATCCACGGGTCCTTGGAGACATGTAATAGTCAACCCTACCTCAATAAAAGGCACGGTGTGGCCGGTATCACTCAAATGGTCTCTATTTTGTTTAAAATGGAAACAATTTTAAGTGAAAACAACAATTGACCTATGAAAATCTGACCAAACGAATTCTAATTGTGTTGATCCTTTAGTATAACTTTCCATAGGTCCTTTATGATGTTTATGAGTCAACCCCGCCTCAATCCAAGGCATGGTGTGACCGCTATCACTCAAAGGGTCTCTCTTTTGTTTAAAATGGACACAATTTTAATTGAAAACATTAACTGGCCTATTAAAATCTAACCAAACGCATTCATATTGCCTTGATATTTTATAATAACGATCCTAGGCTCTTTGGTAATGTGTACAAGTCAACCTCGCCTCAATCCAAGGCATGGTGTGGCCGGTGCCACTCAAAGGGTCTCTATTTTGTTTAAAATGGACACAATTTTAAGTGAAAACAACAACTGACTTACGGTAATTCGACAAAACACATTATAATTATGTTTATTCTTTAGGATAAAAATAAAAGGGTCCTTTTTTATTTTTATGAGTCATCCCCACCTCAATACAAGGAACGGTGTGGCCGCTATCACTCAAAGGGTCTCTCTTTGGTTTAAAATGGACAGAATTTTAAGTGAAAACAAAAAATGACCTACAGAAATCTGACAAAACGCATTCATATTGTCTTGATCTTTTATAAGAACGATCCATGGGTCCTTTGTGCATTGTAAGAGTCATCCCATACTCAATCCGTGGCACGGTGTGCCTGTTATCACTCAAATGGTCGCTCTTTTGTTTAAAATGGACTCAATTTTAATTGAAAACAACAAATGACCTATGAAAATCTGACCAAACGCATTATAATTATATTGATATTTTATAAGAACGATCCAAGGGTCCTTGGTGACATGTAAGAGTCAACCCTGCCTTAATCCGAGGCACGGTGTGGCCGGTAGCACTCAAAGGGTCTCTCTTTTGTTAAAAATGGACACAATTTTAATTGAAAACAACAACTGACGTATGAAAATCTGACCAAATGCATTAGGATTGTCTTGATCATTTAGGATAATGATCCAAGGGTCCTTTGTGATGTGTAAGAGTCATCCTCGCCTCAATTAGAGGCACGGTGTGACTGTTATCACTCAAAGGGTCTCTCTTTTGTTTAAAATGGACACAATTTTAATTGAAAACAACAGCTTACCTACAGAAATCTGACCAAACGCATTCGTAATGTCTTGATATTTTATAATAATGATTCAAAGATCATTTTTGACGTGTAAAAGTCATCCCCGACTCAATCCGAAGCATGGTGTGGCCGGTAGCACTCAAAGGTTCTCTCTTTTGTTTAAATTGGACAAAATTTTAAGTGAAAACAACAACTGAGCTACGGAAATCTGACCAAACGCATTCAGATTGTGTTTATACTTTATTAGAATGATCCATGGGTCCTTTGTGACATGTATGATTCATCCCCGCCTCAATATAAGGCACGGTGTGGCCGGTATCACTCAAAGGGTCTCTCTTTGGTTTAAAATGGACACAATTTTAAGTGAAAACAACAACTGGCCGATGGAAATCCAACCAAACGCATTCGTATTGTGTTGATCTTTTATAAGAACGATCCAGAGGTCCTTTTGGACATATAAGAGTCAACCCCACCTCAATCTGAGGCACAGTGTGGCCCGTATCACTCAAAGGGTCTCTATTTTGGTTAAAATGGACACAATTTTAAGTGAAAACAACAACTAACCTACGGAAATCTGACCAAATGAATTAGGATTTTGTTGATCCATTAGGATAATGATACATGGGTCCTTTTTTATGTGTAAAATTCAACCCCGCCTCAATCCGAGGCACAGTGTGACTGCTATCACTCAAAGGGTCTCTCTTTTTTTTTAAAATGGACACAATTTTAATTGAAATGACAACTGACCTATGAAAATAAAAAAACGCATTAGGATTTCCTTGATCTTTTATAATAACAATACTAGGGTTCTTGGTGACATGTAATATTAAACCCCGCCTCAATCCAAGGCACGGTGTGGATGGTACCACTCAAAGGGTCTCTATTTTGTTTAAAATGGACAGAATTTTAAGTGAAAACAACAACTGACTTACGGAAATTTGACCAAATGCATTTGGATTGTGTTTATCCTTTATGAGAACGATCCAAAGGTACTTTGTGACATTTACGAGTCAAATCTGCCTCAATCTGAGTCACGGTGTGACTGCTATCACTCAAAGGGTCTCTCTTTTGTTTAAAATGGACACAATTTTAATTGAAACAACAACTGGCCTATGAAAATCCAACAAAACGCTTTTGGATTTCCTTGATCTTTTATAATAACAATAAAAGGGTCCTTGGTGACATGTAATAGTCAACCCCGCCTCAATCTGAGGCCCGGTGTGGATGGTACCACTCAAAGGGTCTCTATTTTGTTTAAAATGGACACAATTTTAAGTGAAAACAACAACTGACTTACGGAAATTTGACCAAACGCATTCAGATTGTGTTAATCCTTTAGTAGAATGATCCACAGGTCCTTTGTGACGTGTACGAGTCAACCCTGCCTCAATCTAAGGCATTGTGTGGCCAATATCACTCAAAGGGTCACTATTTTGTTTAAAATGGACATATTTTTTAGTGAAAACAACAACTGACTTATGGAAATTTGACAAAAAAAAATCAGATTGTGTTGATACTTTAGGAGAACAATACAAGGGTCATTGGTGATGTCTATGATTCATCCCCACCTCAATCCCAGGAATGGTCTGGCCGCTATCATTCAAAGGGTCTCTCTTTGGTTTAAAATGGACACAATTTTAAGTGAAAACAACAACTAACCTATGGAAATCTGAACAAACGCATTCGGATTGACTTGATATTTTTTAAAAAAGATCCAAGGGTCCTTTTGGATATGTAAGAGTCATCCTCACCTTAATCTGAGGCACGGTGTGACCAGTATCACTCAAAGGGTCTCTATTTGGTTCAAAATAGACACAATTTTAAGTAAAAAGAACAGCTGACCTACGGAAATCTGACCAAACGCATTTGGATTTTTTTGATCCTTTAGGAGAATGATCCAAGGGTCCTTTGTGATGTGTAAAAGTAAACCCCACCTCAATCCAAGGCACAGTGTGACCGCTATCACTCAAAGGTTCTCTCTTTTGTTTAAAATGGACACAATTTTAATTGAAAACAACAACTGACCTATGAAAATCTGACCAAACACATTCAGATTTCCTTGATCTTTTGTAATAACAATACAAGGGTCCTTATTGACCTGTACGATTCAACCCTGCCTCTATTCGAGGCATGGTGTGTCCGTTACCACTCAAGGGGTCTCTATTTTGTTTAAAATGGACACAATTTTAACTGAAAACAACAACTGACTTACAGAAATTTGACCAAACACATTAGGATTGTGTTGATATTTTAGGAGAACGATCCAAATGTCCTTTTTGATGTGTATGAGTCATCCTCTCCTCAATCTAAGGCACGGTGTGACTGATATCACTCAAAGGGTCTCTCTTTGGTTTAAAATGGACACAATTTTAAGTTAAAACAACAACTGACCAACGGAAATCCAACCAATTGCATTCGGATTGTCTTGATATTTTAAAATAATGATCCATGGGACCTTTTTGATGTGTATGATTCTACCCCACCTCAATCCGAGGCACGGTGTGCCCACTATCACTCAAATGGTATCTCTTTTGTTTAAAATGGACACAATTTTAATTGAAAACAACAACTCACCAATGAAAATCCAACCAAACACATTCGGATTATCTTGATCTTTTATAAGAACGATCTAAAAGACCTTTTTGATGTGTACGAGTCGTCCTCACTTCAATCTGAGGCATGGTGTGACCGGTATCACTCAAAGGGTCTCACTTTTGTTTAAAATGGACACAATTTTAATTGAAAACAACAACTGACCTATGAAAATCCGACCAAATGCATTCGGATTGCCTTTATCTTTTATAAGAACTATCCAAGGGTCCTTGGTGACGTGTAAGAGTCAACCCTGACTCAATACAAGGCACATTGTGGCCGATATCACTCAAAGGGTCTCTATTTTGTTTAAAATGGACACCATTTTAAGTGAAAACAAAAACTGGCCTATGGAAGTCTTACCAAACACATTCAGATTGTGTTTATCCTTTAGGAGAATGATCCAAAGATCCTTTTTAACATGTACGAGTCATCCTTGCCTCAATCTGAGGCATGTTGTGGCTGGTAGCACTCACAGGGTATCTCGTTTGTTTAAAATGGACACAATATTAAGTGAAAACAACAACTGACCTATAGAAATCTGACCAAATGCATTAGAATTGTATAGATCCTTTGGAGAACGATCCAAGGGTCCTTGGTGATGTGTTCAAGTAAACCCTGCCTCAATCTGAGGCACAGTGTGGCCAGTATCACTCAAAGGGTCTCTATTTTGTTTAAAATGGACACAATTTTAAGTGAAAACAACAACTGACCTACGGAAATCTAACCAAACGCATTCGGATTGTGTTGATCCTTTAGGAAAATGATACGAAAGTTTTTTTGACGTGTGTGAGTCAAATTCGCCTCAATATTAGGCACGGTGTGACCGCTATCACTCAAAGGGGCTCTCTTTTGTTTAAAATGGACACAATTTTAATTGAAAACAAAAACTGACCTATGAAAATCCAACCAAATGCATTCGTATTTCCTTGATCATTTATAAGAATGATCCAAGGGTCCTTGGTGACATGTACGAGTCAAACCAGCCTCAATCCGAGGCACGGTGTGGCCGGTACCACTCAAAGGGTCTCTATTTTGTTTAAAATGGACACAATTTTAAGTGAAAACAACCGACTTACGGAAATTCGACCAAATGCATTCATATTGTGTTGATCCCTTAGGATAACGATCCCCAGATCCTTTGTGACATGTAAGAGTAATCCCTGCCTCAATCCGAGGCACGGTGTGGCCGCTATCACTCAAAGGGTCTCTCTTTGGTTTAAAATGGACACAATTTTAAGTGAAAACAACAACTGACCTATATAAATACAACCAAACACATTCGGATTGTCTTGATATTTTAAAAGAACGATCCATGGGTCCTTTTTGATATGTAAGATTCTACCCCGCCTCAATCCGAGGCATGGTGTGCTCGCTATCACTCAAATGGTCTCTCTTTTGTTTAAAATGGACACAATTTTAATTGAAAACAACAGCTAACCTATGAAAATCCAACCAAACTCATTCAGATTGTCTTGATCTTTTATAAGAATGATCCACAGGTCCTTTTTGACGTGTACGAGTCATCCTTGCCTCAATCCGAGGCATGGTGTGGCTGTTATCACTCAAAGGGTCTCTCTTTTGTTTAAAATGTACACGATTTTAATTGAAAACAACAACTGACATATGAAAATCTGACCAAATAAATTCGGATCACCTTGATATTTTATAAGAACAATCCAGGGGTCCTTAGGGACGTGCAAAATTTAACCCCGCCTCAATCCGAGGCACAGTGTGTCTAGTATCACTCAAAGGGTCTCTATATTGTTTAAAATGGACACCATTTTAAGTGAAAACAACAACTGACCTATGGAAATCTGACCAAATGCATTCAGATTGTGTTTATCCTTTAGGATAATGATCCACGGGTCATTTTTGATGTTTACGAGTCATAATTGCCTAAATATGAGACACGGTGTGGCCGGTAGCACTCAAAGGGTATCTCTTTTGTTTAGAATGGACACAATTTTAAGTGAAAACAACAACTGACCTATGGAAATCTAACCAAACACATTTGGATTGTATTGATCCTTTAGAAGAATGATCCACGGGTCATTGGTGATGTGTTTGAGTCAACCCCGCCTTAATCCAAGGCACGGTGTGGCTGGTATCACTCAAAGGGTCTCCATTTTGTTTAAAATGGACACAATTTTAAGTGAAAACAACAACTAACCTACGTAAATCCAACCAAATGCATTTGGATTGTGTTGATACTTTAGAAGAATGATCCACAAGTCCTTTGTGACGTGTAAGAGTCAACCCCGCCTCAATCTGAGGCACGGTGTGATCGTTATCACTCAAAGGGTCTCTCTTTTGTTTAAAATGGACACAATTTTAATTGAAAACAACAACTGACCTATGAAAATCCGACCAAACGCATTCAGATTTCCTTGATATTTTATAAGAACAATCCAAGGCTCCTTGGTGATATGAAAAAGTCAACACCGCCTCAATCCGAGGCACGTTGTGGCTGGTACCACTCAAAGGGTCTCTATTTCGTTTAAAATGGACACAATTTTAAGAGAAAACAACAACTGACTTACGAAAATTCAACCAAATGCATTCGTATTGTGTTTATCCTTTAGGAGAACGATCCACAAATCCGTTTTGAAGTGTAAAAGTCATCCTTACCTTAATCTGAGGCATGGTGCAGCCGCTATCACTCAAAGGGTCTCTCTTTTGTTTAAAATGGACACAATTTTAATTGAAAACAACAACTGACCTATGAAAATCTGACCAAATTCATTTGTATTGTCTTGACCGTTTGTAAGAATCATCCATGGGTCCTTTGTGACATGTAATATTCATCCCTACCTCAATCCGTGGCATTGTGTGGCCGGTACCACTCAAAGGGTCTCTCTGTTGTTTAAAATGGACATAATTTTAAGTGAAAACAACAACTAACCTACAGGAATCCAAACAAACTCATTTGGACTGGGTTTATCATTTAGGAGAATGATCCACGGGTCCTTTGTGATTTGTATGAGTCATCCTTGCCTCAATCTAAGGCACGGTGTGGCTGGAAGCACTCAAAGGGTCTCTCTTTGGTTTAAAATGGACACAAATTTTAAGTGAAAACAACAACTGGCCTACGGAAATCTGACCAAACGCATTCAGATTGTGATGATATTTTATAAGAACGATCCATGGGTCCTTTTTGACATGTATAAGTAAACCCCACCAACCCCCTGGACCGCCCCCACCCCCCCTGGACACCAACCCACCCCCTGGACACCCCCACCCCTCTGGACACCCCCACCCCCTGTAAAGCCCCCCTGACACCCTGGACAACAGCCGACCCCCTGGAAATCCCCCACAGACACCCCCATCCCCCCAGACACTCCTACCCCCCCCCCCTTGGATAGCCACCCCAAACCCTTAAACTGCCCCCAACCCCTTGAATTCTGAATTGAATCCTTTATATACTTAATTATCTTATGAATTATGTGTTAATGGTGTACGGGTATACTTGTTGTATGGGTATACTTGGTCTAATTAGCTTATGATTTATGTTTTAATTTTGTATGGGTATACTTACTCTAATTAGATTATTGAGATGCTGAATTTTTTTGCAGGTGTTCGGGTGTGCTGTTGTAGATTTGTTCGCAGCAGCAGAGAGGGAATTTATCAGCACTTTTTTAACACTGATAAATGGAGCTTTTATAAAAGCTAAAAAATAGATAATAAACTACACCTTTATTAGTGCTAAAGAAGTGCTGGTAAAGGATCAGTTTATCATCACTAAAGGAGTGCTGATAAAACATGAATTTATCTGCGCACTTTTAACATTGATAAAGGGTTGTTTTATCAGCACTTTTTTAGCGCCGATAAAGTCCACCTTTATCAGTGCTCAGTAAGATCTGATAAAGGGTACCCCCCTTTATTAGCTCCGAGCTTTATAGTGCTTTTTTAACAGTGATAAAGCTCATTTTGAGTGCTGATAAAGACCGGTTTTGTAGTAGTGATATAAGTTTTGAGCTTGACCCTCCACCCTGGAGGCATCTCAAGATGCTTGAAAATGGTCTACATAGACCCCAACCAAGACTCTGTAGCCTATGGTCTGCCATCCCCTGAAAACGTGGGCAGATGCTGCTACTGGAAGATACGTGTCAGCTTAGCCATAGATGTGGCAACCGGCGGTGCTTCCTGAAAAGTCTACATAAACAGCATAAAGCCTTCACGGAACTGCGCATTCGCACCTGTGTCTGGTATAACGGCTGGCACCACATCTGGATCTGCTGGAGGATCCACTGGTAACCCATGGCCCACCATCTCTGGAGTGTAATCGTTGCCTCTCTCCTAGCGAACAATGTGTGGTCTTCTTGGCGTCATGACTCTACAAGGTCGAACGCACAGCTTAGATCAAGACTATCACAGTCTGAAAATGAAGGGACCAAAAGGGGAATAGGAGGAAGAAGGAATTCAAGATTGCACAACAAGACTACACGGTGTGTATACTGACTACATGGCGTGTACCTGACTTCTCTTCCCCTTTCTGGGTCCTTCTACATGGCTAAGCCACACGGTTCTCATTGAACAAGACTACACATCATGTATATAATCTACACGGTGTGTGTGGTTTAATTTTCCAACTTCCTGTGTCATTTGTGACACAGCCGACTACTCAGCTTGATACTACACGGTGTGTTACACCCGCACACGGTGTGTACACCACCCCATTTCCCCATCCACATGGCCAGGTCCACATGGTCTATCACTGGTCAAGACTACACAGTGTGTCCCTCATGTACACGGCGTGTTCAGGAAGAGGTAACACCGACCCGTGTTTGTTAGTTACACGGCCATGTCCCCAGGTCAGACTACATGGCGTGTTCCATAGTGGACACGGCTTGTATTTCTTAAGGTATCTTCCATCCATGTTGTTAGTTACACGGGCAGACTCTGGGTCAACACTACACGGCGTGTACATCCCATACAATACATGTTTTCCCCGACCATTTCCCTTCCCCATGTCCCCTCCCACACGGTCTATGACGTAGGATGATTCTACACAGCGTGTACTGAGGGTACACGGCATGTACCTAAAAAGTTTTCTTTTCTTCTCGAACAGAAGAACACACGGCATGTTTACAAGGATCTTCACAGTGTGTATCCTAGGTTTTTCGGACATTAGGCCTCTGAAACTACTTCAGAACCAAGAAAATACTGAAAAACAACACCTAAGTGCCAAATTCTGACCCGTGAGGGCCCATAAAACCCGCGAATCAATGTTTTTCATCTTATCTGAGTTATAAATACGGTAAACAGACAATGATCCACCAAATTCCAGTCAATGAGGTCCAATACTCCCTCGTAACCAAAGTTTGGCGTTCATTCTATCAAGGCTTCACACAAACATACCCTATCACATAGCAGGTATTTATCAAATCAGTTATCACAACAGCATGCTCTTCTAGTACAATGACTATCACAACAACATGCAATTCCAAATGCGCCTACATGGCATGGAACAATGCATGGCATGTGATTTCTAGCATGTTCCTAAATGATGCATGAGATAGAACACCCTCCTCTCATCGGGTTTCAACTAAATAGAACACATTGATAAAATATAAACAACACAATCACAAGTGCGTCACCCAATGGTGAAATCAAATCAACTATAAAATTTGTAAAATCATAAAAATTGCAATTATCGAGGTAGACTGGCTTTTCCCTGTAAACAGGTTAGCTACTCTTGGGCACAGCTTATTACCAACTACCTTTTCCTTCATATCCCTAACTAAGGCTCCAAATAGTAAGTCAAAGAAAAGAACCCCCTCTGATACCACTATGTAACGTCCCGGATCTGGGTGCCACTCCACGGGTTCCCCGAACCCGGTTGGTCACATGACCTCAAGCACATTTCCCCAAATGCTAAATGTTGCCGACTAGCAGCAAGGGCCCAGGTCTGGTAGTGGGGAAACTATGCCTTCATTTTTCAAAGTGTAGTGCAATAGAATAAAATATACAATCATATGACAATGGAAGCAATAAATCATACATAGTTAAAAATAAACAACTGCAGTAAAAGATAACCAACAGTCATGTAGAGAATGATGAAACATGTCTCAAGTTCTAAAAAAACTACCATAACATGTTACACAGTAGTACAATACAATACAGTTCAAATACCAAGAACAGTAAAACAAAATAAAACAGAGTAGACAGAACTCAATATCATCGCAAGCCTAAGCTGGGTCTCATGCTCTCTTACTCCTCTGCTACAATCAAGTACTTGTATAGGGACCCTTTCCCTTATCCACACCTGTAAAAATGTAATCTGTTTGGGCTGAATACATGACCCAAACAGGGTGTGAGAAATAAATCCCAATAGGCACCCACCAAAGGCCCATGCCTAACTGTGTGAAAATATAAAACAACAGTGTGCAGTAGTAAATGAAATAAACTAAGCAGTACTCAAAAGTTACTAACTTTACCAGTTATATTGAGATTATTAATATTCATTTAATCATTCAATATAATGAAATCACCACAATGAAATTTTCTATGTAAATAGTCAGTGTTCTCAGACACACAAACCCTTACCCTCAGGTAGTCGGAATCATAACCCATAGGTAATTGCCCTCATGCATAAAAGATATTTCCCTCAGGCGTACGAAGTGTTGCCCTCAGGCACAGATTATATCACCCACAGGCATAACGAATATTGCTCTAGGCCAAAATAACAACTGCCCTCAGGCTAAGTAAAACACTTTCCTCTGGTGTAATAGGTAACCGGGCCATTCCCAACATATAAATAATCAATTCACATACAATTCTTCTCAATGCAATTCAATAATCATTATTACAATGGCATACCCTCGTGTATCCTAACTAAAAAGCTAAATAGAGGAACGCACCCCTGGGGTGGTCCTGGATCCAAGAAGTGATCCCAAACAGCAGTTTATTATCACGTTTAATTGCCTATACAATTATAGGTATTCAAAACAGCCAATAACTCAGCCACACGACACCCCAACAAGGGTCTGTTGCTCAACGATACACAAAAACGCACAACAGTTAGAATTTAAACACTAAGACACCTACCTCTATCGCCCCTGATAGGTATACGTGAACTATGCTCCTTGAATCATCCAAGAATGATGAATATCTAAGGTGAAAGAAATCATGTTCAAACGTAAATAATTTTCCCTCGGGAAATAATTGGTAAGAACGGCTTAAGGAGAAGGAGAAGCTTACCTGTACAATTCCAATGAGATCGTCAAAGGCGGAAACGGATTCCCGACGTGCGATCTGAAGCTCCTCAAAGGTTTGGCCCTCTCTCCTGACTCCTCATCTAGTTCTAAGCCTTCCCTGTTAATAGGGGAGGCTACTTCCCATTTTAAGTGAAAACAACAGACTACACAGCATGTACTTTTCAATTTTTTAACTATTCCTCCAGTGACTTCTTTCCACTGTGGAACTGTTCATCAGTCGACATGAGTACACGGCATGTAATCCATGAGTACACGACATGTAATCCATGAGTACACAGCGTGTACTGATGCTCAGCTGGTGGATTCTTTCACCGCCTTACTATTTTCCAGCCAACTGACTACACGGCGTGTAAAGACAAACTACACGGCGTGTAGTCTATTTTTACACCTTTCATCGCTGATAGGGATACACACCCTGTTTACTCATCCCACAGGGCCAAAGTACACTGTTTGTGGAGAAGTACATGGCGTGTAGTCCCAAAATTTATAATTTTTACCCATTTTCCTTATTTTCTCAAAAACACTTAAGGAAAAGAGAAAAGAAGAAACCCGTACCTCAAAACTAAGAACCGGGTTCTTATAGGAATGAAGAAATATATTACTGAAATTACTATGAAATTTATCTCTTGTTAATATATATAAGTCAAAAGATAATTATTGAAAGAAATGTTTAAGCCTTTTCCAATGTTAGATTAGAAATGGGAAAATATATTTGTGGATTTCTTGGTGGGATTCAAAAATACATCATGACATAACAATTTAATTTGTTTTATTTTTGATTGAGTGTCTAAATATTCAAATTTACTTTTTATTCAAGATATTATTCCTTTAGATCATATTTATCAACTATATCATAAGAATATTGTTTGGTTATATGGATTTAATCTCTCTGTTCTATCTAACTATGATTGCGGATTTAATTCTAATTTTTTAAATTCCATTAACATTTATTGGGTAATAAATTAAATTTCAATGCATTTTTTTATCCTCAATATGATTTAAAACCATAGTGAATGATTCAAACTTTAGAATACATGATTCTATCTTATTCAATGGATTACTATGGATGTTCGGATTAAAATAATTCATTTATTTAGTTTTATTATAATGATAGTTTTCATTCCATTATATAAATGCAACCTTTTCAGGCATTATATGTAATGTGGTGTCAGACTCCATCTTGTTGAGATAATGTTTGTTAAAGGAAGTTTTTTTGTACTAGAGTTCATAGGGGAGATGGTTGAGAAGGTAAAGATGATTCAACATCAAATAATTAAAGATTATATTATATAAAATGGTTATATAGATAATAAAAGGAAATGTATTTCATTCAAGGTAGTGATCATGTTTTCCATAAAGTATCTTCATGAAAAATTATGTTATTTGTTTTGAAGAAATTAAAATTTAATTCAATGGTTCATTAGACCCTTTAAAATTCTATAGAAGGCTCGATCAATTATTTAGATAGTTTTTTTCTCTAATTTTATCTAAGGTACAAGATGTGTTTAATTTTTTATTATTATGTAAATATTTGTTGAATGCATATCATGTTTTGAGACCTAAAATAGTATAGCTGGAAGAGAATAATTAAAATGAGGAGAAATAGGTTCAGAAGCATTATCATTGGGAGTATGTGTTTTGGAATAAGTTGATTCATCAATTTATGGTTTTTTTATAAAACCAATGTGGTTGAATAGGTAACAAGGGAATAAAAAAGGCTATGGGGAAAATATCTCCATTTGTTTAGGTAGTAAATAAAATTATGAGGATAAAATTTATAAAAGGGGGAGAATGTAACAACCTAGTAAATGTTAATAATAAATAAATTAAATTTTTTATTAATATTAATTATTTATAATTTATATAGTTATATTCATTATAATAATATTAAATAATTTTTCAACCAAAAAGTTGTATTTTTCGTCTTATTAAATTTGTTTACATGTATTATATGGTTTTATATTAATTTAAAAAATTTGTAATTTTATTTTAAAAATAATGATATAATTTTTATATTATGAAGTCAAAATTAGATTAAATTGAATTTTTAGAATTTTCTGAAAAAGATTATTTTTGAGTAAATAGTATAAAATTATAATTTTTATGAAAAGTGTCTTTTCTTTTCATGTATTTATAAAATCCACACTCTATTTTGGAGTGGTTTTAAAATTTAAATTTATTTTGATTAATAATAATCTAATAATTTTCATTGGAATCAAAATTACACATTATTTTCATATAAATTTTTTTTATAATAAAAAAATTCATTTTTCTAGAAAAAAAATCCATTGCATTTTATTGGTTTATTTTAAAACAAATTTCACCCACTTATAGGAATTTAATTTGATAAAATAGAAACCATATTTGGAATTATCAAGTCCAGATTTTTTGATGAGGTCACTTTCATTTTTTTCATTATAAATAGTAATTTTGGTAAAAAAAAGTTAGTTACCATTGTGTGAGTTAAAACATATTAAAACTAAAATGATAAGGGTTAAAATTACTTAAAACTTGTCTGAATCCTATTAGATGGTCATATTTCAACCCTATAATATTTTTTCCTTAATATCACCAATTTTGGATCCTTTTCACATTGTCCCCATTATTACTATACCTTTTATGTCTTTTATGACCATGTTTTATTTAGTTACTTATTCTTCTAAGTTTATGTTGGATGTTTTGAGTATGTTTAGTTCATAATCCCATAACAAGTTCAGCAGGATGAACATGGTAAAATGGGTCATTTTTACGTAATTTTTTGAATCATAATCATGAAATTATTATCATTTTTAATCATTAAATTCAATTTTATAACCATCCATAAAAGGAAAGCATAAAAAATATTCATTTCACTTCATAGAGGTGGTAGTCCACACATACACATGAATGATGTTATAATTTTTCAATGGATAGGAATGTAGGAAAATAGATTATATATTATATTTATATAATGACAATTATTTCATGAATATCATATATATTAATTAAATCCATCATAATAACCATCCTTGTTAGGGGAGATGAAAAAATACACACATAATTTTGTGGTGGTGGTAATCTACATATACACATGAGTGATGTTTTTTTTCATTGGATGGAAAAATGAAATGAAAAAGGGTTGTATCATAATCATAATAACATTTAATTATATAGAATATACTGAGGTTGTAATCCAAGAATTTAATTTGTTAAATTTTTTAGGATTTATATGGTTTATATTTTTAGAGAATTAGTTCATAACTTTTACATAACAATCTCATATATTAGAAAGGGTACACTTCCACTCATTATCCTTTTTTTCACAATATAAAACATTTAAATTGAAACATGCTTCCTTTTTATGAAAATTACTAATAAATTTCAAATTGACTTCCTTTTTTTCCCAATCAACCTTAAACCCTATGAAAAACATTTAAAAACATGGGATAAATACAAAAATAATAATAAGGGATATAAAGAAAATAAATTCCATAATCCAATAAAAACATAAAAATCCAAATAATTTTTAGCGTTTTCACTTTTTTGAGTGTATAAAATAAATCCTATACACATTTAAAACCGATTTTTTCATAAATAAAACCATTAAAACTCATAGTAAGAAATTAGAAACCCTTATAGGCATATTACTGAATCATATTCATAACTCATGTCCACTTATTTTAGAAATAACTAGATCCCAATTAAATACATAGAATAAACCTCCCTGGTTATCTCCCACATTATTTACATTAAAGAAAATTAAAATTACCCAATATACCAGGGAACTATATCATTATCACCCATCATATAAGTTGAATCGGGCTCACCTATTATATAAGCGGCATTGGGATAACCCATTGTATAAGTTGTATCGGTCTTGTTCATAATATAAGTTGTATCTATAACAACCATACTCCTTATTTAACATTTAAACATGATTTATTACGTAAACATGCACTTAATACAACTATGAGAATCAAGAGGACTAGTGTATTGGGAAATTAGGAACATTACATGAAAACTTAAGAAATAAAATACAATATCTTTATTGAAAATTTATTTTACATGACCACAACATTCCTTCGTACTTAGAATTGCATGGGATAACCTGAGGGCATACATAAGATAAGGGTGAGATATAAATCTCAGTAAGGGAGTAAACAAGGAATAATATAAAGAATATATTTCATGTTGTGAAATAGTCATATCAATGGAGAATAAGAGAAACATGAACATAAAGGTATGATATATCCTAATTATCATAACATGGAAATGTGGAAAATGTAGGATTGAATATGTATAATGAGATGCTCAGATAAAATAGGGTGTGAATTGTATACTTTCAAATTTCCTTTGTAACCTTTACAGTTGATATAAAACTTTCTTAAGGAATGTTTCTTAACCATAAGGAAATATATTTCTTAAGGTTAGCTTTTAACTTTAAGAAAACTTATTTTAACAAATATGAACATATATTCAAAAATCCTATTAAAGAAACCTTTTATTAAACATTACAACCATAAGATAAAAATGTAATAAATATATTCTTAAAAGAAATATTCTACCTAAAAGCATATAGATTATTTAATATAATCAGTGTAACGGAATTAGGAAGTATGAGAAAGTTATTCTTTCTAAATTTAACAAATTTAATATGGCAGTGAAAAAAACAACTTGAAATAGAAAAATAGTAACAAAAAGATTATTTTAACCCAAAGAGAAGGGTTTCCAACAACCTTGGATAAAGGGTCCTTGATTTATACTTCTAGGAAATTCTATCTTGCCCAAACCCAGGTAATCCCTCAATGCAAAGATCGATATCTGTCTTGATATCACCACAACCCCTCCATTTAGAAGGAAATTGGAACCTCTATCTTTCAAACCCAGAAGCCCATGATCAGAATGATTGGAGTCTGCACAAAGAAAGTTTAAACTAGTTGTTCACACCTGAACAAGTTGTTCATGACATCTGCATGAAGCACCAATAGTTGTAAGATCCTCACTCTCTAGAAAAAACTTAACAATATTTAATCACTTTTCTATTCACTAATCATCATAGAAGTTTTTTTTAGTAAATTTCTTTTTCAAATGAACTTGTATTTATAGGAGAAACTTCTCAACGGTCGGCCCCTCTCCAACAATCATATTTTTCTTAAATTTTGGAGGGACCTAGACATGTGTCAAACAGACAAAAGTTAATTTGTAACAGATTTTACGACATCATTTCATGTATAATAAATGATGTTAAGTTAAAGATAAATTTTAAGTATAAAAAACATAGAATCTAATAATATTGGAATGATACATCAAAAAATTCTAACAATATGAAGAAGGTATATTCTTAAGAAAATGAAAATAGGATTGAGAAAATAGTATCACTATCTTTGGGTACTGATATTATAAAAACGGTATGTCATTTGTATCAAAATTGGTATCATGAAATCAGTATGAAATTCGTACCGAAATTGGTATCATAAAATTGGTATGAAATTTGTATGGTAATTGGTATCATGAAATTGGTATGAATTTTCAACTGGAATTGGTATCATTAAATTAGTATGACATTTGTACCATAATGAAAAATATATAAGTTAAATGGAATGACAAAACTATAAGTATAATAGTATGATAATTATGTAAGTATGATGGAATGAAAAAACTTCAAGTATAACATAATGATAATTTTGTAATTATAACATAATGAAAATTTTGGAACATTAAGAAAATTTGTTTGTGATTTTCAAAACATAAAACCATAAGGAATGGAGAAGTCATAAGAGAACCTTATTAACTGAACCATCTCCCCCTTTTTGGAAATCACAAACAACTTTTATAAGTAAGAATATATTGTCTTTGAAAAACATGTATGAAAAACGTAGCTACCTCTTTCAAAGGAATTTAGGATGAATATGACTAACTCCCCCTTAGGTTATGTTTCTCAAGGATCTTATTCTTGAACTTTAGCATTCGATTTTATTACATTAGGATATATATCCCCCTTAAGTAAACATTTCTTCTTATAAAAACTCCCCCTTACTTAGTCATTATTCCTTCTTACCATACTCCCCCTTAATAGATTCTCCACCTTTGGAGTCTTCATTAAATTCTTCCTTCAAATAAATTCTCCCCCCTTGTGATTTTCAAAAAGGAATGGAGATGTACAATATGTACCTATAAGGTTAAGGAAACATACATGTAAAATAAATAGGATGTGCAAGAAACTTCTTAATGAAAATTTTCGAATAAATTTTAAATACAACAAAGCATCATAATGTAAGAAAAAATAATTCATCCTTCTTATACTCAGACAACATTTTCTTCATCAGAGATTTAAGTTTCTTCACATCCATATAATCTTCTTGAAGCTTCATCAACAAGATCTTATAATCCTGGCACTTATTTTCTAAGGACAATATCCTTTCTTCTTGAGCTTGGATTCTATCATCTTGATTCTTAATGATCTATTCTTGAGCAGCCACCTTTTTCACTAATTCGGATCTCACTTATTTTTCACTGCTTACAGACCGGGTAATGAAATTGAGTTGACTAACTTTCTCAGAAATGGATGCCTTGACATTGTTGAACTCAGATTCATAAGTATTGAAATCACCGTTTGTTGAATCCATGATCTCACTGAACTATCTAAGCTCTTTATTGGTGGTTTTGGTGTGGTTAATGACTTTCTTACAAGTCACCATCGGAGCTTTATAATCGATCAAAATATTACTGAAGTCCATTTCTTTTTTGACCACCATGTCCTTAAGAATATTTGTAGATTATGCTTTTGGATTCAGGGTCTCTTACATCATATGACACTAGACATCTGTATTTTCAAAAATCGGAATAGTACTGACCAACTTTCTTAGAGAAAACTTGAAAAATTCATGCTCAATAGAGGATGAGGATTTGGAATCTAAATCATATTTTCCTTTCTAAACTTCTCTTGGAGTTAAGGAATCTTGTTTCTCTATACTTTTGGAAGACTTCTAAGGAATTTTTTTTAGATGCGGCAACTAAAAAACTTTTTCCTTTTATAGGATTCTAAACTATGGTTTTTTCATCTAATACTTGAATAACATTAAGATCTACTTGTTCATCTTTTTCCCCTTCAAGCTCTTATTCTTGTGTTCCTTCTTGTCTTTCTTCTTCCTGGATATCTCCCCCTTCATCACTTTTTTTTTCAAACTCTTCTTTCTCTTCTACTTCAACTTCAATTTCAACTTGTTCTTCAACTTCAACCTCAACTTATTCTTCAATCTCTTTATCTTCATAAATGGATTTAGAAGTTTAACTCTAAGGAGTTCGAATGTAATCTTCAACATCCCTTAAAACATCATCATTGTCTTCTTGAATGATCTGATCTTCCATTTCTTGAGGAGGTTATAATATTATTAAGACTTTCTTAGATTTCTATATTTCTAGTGTGGAAATTGGTTTCTTAAGAATAACTTGAGATTCTAGTACTTCTTGAGATTTTTTCTCTATATATTTCAGTAAAGACTGATACACTTGAGTTTCTGAGGATTTATTTTTCAATATATTCTTTTTCTTTTCTTTCTCATGATTTTTAGTTTGCTTGATTTTTAAGGCCTTAGACTCTACAGGCTTTAAGCCAAAGAAGGATCACCATCCTTTATAGTATCAACCATTTCTCTCCACTTTGAAACAGTTGCATCAGAATAGGCTTTTGGCTTCTTTTTTGGAGGAGGTGCTAATACCAGAACATTAAGAATCGGTGCTGGTAAACTTGGTTCTTCATGTTTCATTTTCTTAGGTACTGATTTTTATGATTCGGTAACATCAACCTTGATATGGAAAACCATTTCTTCAAAAAAAATTGATTTTTGTAAAAACTATACCTTTATTCTCCTAAGAGTATCATCGTTGAGCAATAAAATCTTAAATAGCATAGAGACTGATCATAAAGGGGCATTTAGCTCTTGAAAGAACATAAAAATTATCCTAGAGATAGTTTCGAGATACATAAGTATCTGAGATCTGATGGATCTGTATTTGACTACATGGATGGTGAGAAATATGTACTTAATAAAATTGATCTTCTTTACATTAACAAGAAAGTCTAAAAGAAATATATCACATATCTTTAGAGAGTCCTTATCTCATTTTCTTGGAATAAGGAATCCTTGCATCCAGAGAGCTACCAACTTGTGATTTGTTGTAATATTTGTAATCTCAAGATTCTTAACATACTTAAGACCAAGATAATCTAGATATTTGTCTTTTTCAAAAGAATATTTCTTCATGGGAAGTCTATGAGATCATAAAATAGCCTCTCCTTTATACGGTATCTTGGGAACATTTTCCACCTTCTTATAAGGAACTATATAAGCCTTGTCATAACATTTGAACTTGAACATATCCTTTCCATCCTTTTGAAAGAAAGTAACATGTTAATAGAATTATATGACTAGATCAGGGTAAATTGAATCCTGACTCTTCTCCTTATCCATACATACACTTTTTCATACGTTAGTTCTTATGAAATTAGAAATGAGGGAGTCAAACTTTGAAAAGAAGTTATGGAATATCGGTCATTACCTAAAGATTGACAATCCTTTATTTTATTGCTAATCTTCATTTGTTCTACTGAGCATTCAAGAGACATTCAGACTGTAAGAAACTATGGAATCAGACTATATACTTTAAAGGAAACAGAAATTTTACACAGAGATTAGGGAAGATGAAGTGGCATTCAATAAATGAAGCACCCCTTATATAGACATAACTATGACCAATAAACTCCCATAAGATAATCAAACGGCTGAAAATAACCTAATCTGATCTGACAGTTGAGGATGATTGTAAAAATATATGAATTCTAATCTTTTGAGGTAAGATAAACAATGAATTGAAAATCTTGAAATATCAACAATTGAAACTTAAAATTAGAAAATAAAGAGTAATAAAGTGTACATTTTGAAATACTCTGAAGAATTTATCAGTATTAAAAAAATTCTTTTTGAAGTTTTAGATTCTAAGAATTTCTATTTCAAGAATGTCAATTGCCAAAATTTGAATTCCAATAATTTAAATTCTGAGAATTTCAATTCCATAGAGAAAGATAATATGTATTTTCTTTGAGAAGATGAATTTTCTTGAAAATTTTAAAGAAAGGTAAATTTTCTTAAGAAAATAAGAAGAAGTAAAATCAAATAAACATATGTACTCCCACCTGAAATAAAGAGTATCTTGATATTAGGAGATGATTTAAACAAGAAACAAGAAATATATATGAATGATTACCTTACAATGATCATTACTAGAATCTTTTTAATGTATTAAAATCTATCTGAAGGTATAGGTTTTGTAAAAATATCAGTAAGTTTTCCTTGAATTCTGATGAATTGAAGAATAATACCTCATTTAAGTGTGTGATTCTTAAGAAAGTGATGTTTAATATCTATGTAATTTTCAAAAGAGTGATGTGTAGGTTTTTTACTTAGGGAAATAGAAATTGTATTGTCACACATTATTTGAGTTTTAGTAAAACTCATACCATAGTTTGTGAGTATGTGTTTCATCCACAACACTTGAGCACAACAACTTCCAACTACTACATATTCAGCTTCAACAGTGGAAAGTGCTACAGAATATTTATTCTTGCAAGACCAATAAACTAAGAAATCTGTTATGAAATAAAAAGTTCTGAAAGTAATTTTTCTATCCATTTTACAACCACTAAAGTCAGAATCAAAAAAAATTAAGTTCAAAAGCATTTCTAGAAGAATAAAATAGTCCCAAATCTAAATTTCACTCTAAATAACGAAAAATTCTTTTCACAGCCTTTAAATGATATTCTTTATGATTTTCTTGATATCTTGAACATAAGCATACAAAAAAATTAATATAGTTGTCTACACTTGTGTTTATCACAAAGGTCTTCATTCTGTATCTCTAGTACTCATAACCATTTCCATCGAAAATCAGTGGTCTAGTAGGATTGAGATTGTCAAGAGATCCAACATTAATGCCTTCCATACTAAAATAAAATTTCTTTCCACAAAACTTGTTAAATGTATAAGTATTTAAACAAGGATAAAAAAAATAAAAAGGAGTCAATAACAATGAAATCTTGAGCAAGAAAACTTATATGTGAATATAAGTATTTAAGAGACCTCCTTTGATACCAATTGTAGGATCGAATATGTATAACGAGATACTCAAATACAAGAAGGGTGAATTGTATACTTTAAAAATTCTTTCGGAACCTTTAAAGTTGATATAAAACTTTATTAAGGAATTTTTTTTAACCTTAAGGAAATTTATTTCTTAAGGTTATCTTTTAACTTTAAGAAAACTTAGTTTAACAAAGATGTACATATATTCAAAAACCCTCTTAAATAAACCTTTTCTTAAGCATTATAACCTTAAGATAAAAACTTAATAAAGATTTTCATAAAAGAATGATTATAACTTAAAGCATATAGAATCTTTAATATAATCAAAGTAACGTAATTTGGAAGAATAAGAAAGTTTTTCATTCTAACTTTAACAAAGTTAAAATAGCAGTGAAAAAAACTTTAAATAGAAAACAAGTAACAAAAAGATTCTTGTAACCCAAAGAGAAGGGTATCCAATAACCCTGGATAAAGGTTCCTTGATTTATATTTTCAAGAAAGTATTTATCACCCAAACCCAGGTAAGCCCTCAATCCGAAGATTGGTATCTTTCTTTTTATCCCCACAATCCCTTGATTTAAATGGAAATTGGAACCTCTATCTTCCAAACTCGGAATCCCATGATCAGTATGATTGAATTCTGCACAAAGTAAGTCTGAACAATTTGTTCATGCCTGAACAATTTGTTTACAACATCTTCACGAATCACCGAGAGTTATAAGATCCTCTCCCTCAAGAAATCACTTCACAATCTTTGACCGCTTTTTTATTCACCATTCATCATCGATGTTTTTTTAGTACTTTACTTGTTCAAATGAACTTGTATTTATAGGAAAAACTTCTCAACAGTCAGCTCCACTCCAACGGTCATATTTTCCTTAAATTTTGTAGGGACTTAGACACATGTCAAACACACAACGGTTAGTTTGTAATAGATTGTACGGTGTCGTTTCATGTATTACAAATGATGTTAATTTTAAGATAAATGTTAAGTATAAGAAAACTTAGAATTCGATAATATTGGAATGATACATTAAACAATTATGACAATATCAAGAAAATGAATTATTAAGAAAATGAAAATCAGATTGAGAAAAAGGTGTCACTATCTTTGGGTACCGGTATCATAAAATAGTATGACATTTGTACAGAAATCGGTATCATGAAATTGGTATGGCATTTTTACTGGAATCAGTATTATAAAATCAGTATGAATTTAGTGTCGGAATCGGTATCATGAAATTGGTATGACATTTGTACAATAATGACAAATCTGTAAGTAAAATGGAATGAAAAAACTGTAAGTATAATAGAATGATAATTCTGTAAGTATAAAGGAATGACAAAACTTTAAATAACACAGAATAATAATTCTGTAAGTATAACGGGATGAAAATTTTGGAACTTTAAGAAAAAAGTGTTTGTGATTTTCAAAACATAAAACCACAAGGAATGGAGAATTCATAATAGAACCTTATTGACTCAACATAAAAAACATAAAACATGATATTAGATTAATCCAAGGATTATTTCAAATGGCTTAGCATGAGTAAACCCTCATTGAACATGAGTTAGCATGAGGAAACCCTTATTACACTTGAATTAGCATGAGTAAACCATCATTGCACTTGAATTAGCATGAGTAAACCCTCAATACACTTGAATTAGAATGATTAAACCATAATTGCACTTGAATTATCATGTGTAAACCCTCATTTCACATGGCGTATCATGATACTAAACATTACCCAGTGCATTGGACCACTATCAGGGAACGCCCTTTATAAAAATTTCATTTCATGAATAAGTGTGCCATATGGATCATATAACATGGAATTATTCAACATCATCATTTATTCCACGGTAAATTAATATGTAATAAATACATAAATTTATTTAATAAATAAGTATATGTGTATAAAGGTGAATACCATTAATAGAGAAATGGGCATGGTATTCACTACACAATGATTTTGGTATTGAAAATTACAGTGCAATTTCGGTAGCCTAACAGCGTGACATAAAAATTTATAACAAGGTTGATGAGAGAGAAACAAGTCTCTCATCATATTTACATGAAATGGAAATTAATGGGGTCATATAGATACATGTCCCAATACATGTAATTTGTAAATATAATGTGTAACATAATAAAGAAACTCGAAGAAATAGGAGAAATATAATAACTGTTAAGAAATTTTGACATGGTAATGGGTGTGATTAAAGGATCATAGGGGGGTTTATGAGAGGGAAAAGATGGTATCATCATATATACATCAAATTGAAAGTATGGGGGTCATGTATTATCCTAACCCAACATATAAATATGGAACTTAAGAAGCATCATGTAAAAGAGTATCTTGAATGGAAATGAGAACTGTGAAATCCCTTACTTGGATGTGTGATCCCAAAGGCTTGAGAGAGACTTGAGAGACACTTATTGGGATATTGGATCACTTTGGGAGGAATATAGAGAGTAATGGGAAGAGTTTGGTCAAGCTCCAAATTGTTTTAGTGAATAGAAGTGGAATCTTGGGTGTGTTTATATAGAAAATGAGAGGCAATTCTTTATTATTTAGGTTTTAGACACTACACATTAAAATATTTAAAACCACAAATCAGCCCATAGTATTTTCCCATGGTTTCTAGAAAAGGGTATTGGTATAAAATATTTTACAAGTTAAATTTCCGAACTTATTAAAATATTAGGCTTTCTCATTTGGAGGGGAGTCACACTCTCAAGGAAATCTTTTTAAAATGCTAAAATATTTTATAAGTCTTAGAGGATCCACTAAGGAATTATAAAATTAATAAAAAAAATATAAAATCACACTATTTAAAATTTGAAACATATATTGGACTAATATACCTTTTATATTGTTTTCTGTCATCACTATTGGGTCATAATGATGTCATAAAATACATTATAGATTTAAGTGGTATTTATTTTTTATCCAAAAATTCGACTGTCTCGTATCATTATGAAAAATTCACTATTAGATAATTTCAAAGTCCTGAATCCAAAAATAATATTTATTTTATATAAATAATTTTATAGATATGTGAATTTTTTATTTTAAAATAAAAAATTCCATTTATTTAAAATTGACGAGTTTTGACAAAAATAGTTTCTAAAACTTAATAAAAATTACATTTGACTTCATAAAAATTGTATAAACATTTATATTTAATAAAAATTATATAATAATAATATTTTAATAAAATATTATTTATTCAAAAAAATCATTAATTCATCAAAATAAATTTTTAATTAAAAATAAAATTTCAGTTTTATCGCATGAAAATATAATTCTTATCAAACTAAATACTTAATCATTTATAGAGTAAAAACAATAGGGAATATAATCACCACTTATAATTAAAAGGAGTGTTATTATAACACTATTATAATAAAAAATTTAATAAAACCTCAGTTTAATATAATAATTTATATATTTCTAGAAATTACCATTTTACCCAAAAAATCAATTTATCTAATTCATTCTATTTTTAAGAAAAACTATTCTCATAATGGAATTGATGGAATATGACTTTTATTTATAAAAGGTATTACACAAAAAATTAACTAATTACTTATTACATGACCCCTTATAACACCCACAAAAGACCTAAGGGTAATGTGTGTGATGGTAACAGACTCTTGGGGTGGCTCAGATAACATCGCTCGAGTGGTAATCTTTATTAACATACACTTCTCACATAGGAGATTTTGTTCAAGCTTAACATGTTGAAGCTCTGCTTTGAAATGGTCAAGAGTAAATCCCAATAAAACAACCTCCTTTACAAGATTCAAAAAATGAGCTTCGTACGACTCAAGTCTATTGGATAAGGACATCATATCAATTGTCTGTGTCGAAAGAATTCTTTTTAAAATCCTTAATTTTATATCATTCATATGATCAATATTAAATGGATATATTATCAATGGTATTTATACTTAATGGTCGTTTAAACATAATTGGATAAATTAAAAAATTATGTTTTTTCTATAAGTATAAGTTATTTAATTAAATAAACAAGGGAATTTTATTCATGAATGTTCAGGTCGTTACAACCTTCCCCCATTCATAAATTTCTCCTTCAAAATTTCCTTTTCCCACACTAAACTAGATGTGGGTAACTCTGCCTCATCACTTCCTCTGGCCCCTATGTTGCTTCTTCAAACTTGTTGTTTATCCACAATAATTTGATGATGGGAATTGTCTTATTTCATAGAGATTTTTCTCTACGATCTAATATCTTCACCGACTTCACTTCATAGGAGAGGTCATTCTCCAATTGTACCAGCTTTTTATTGAGTACATGAGATGGGTCCGGTATGTACTTCCTCAAGAGTGATACATAGAATACATCATGTACTTAAGATTTGTTTGGTGGGAGTTCTATTTGATAGGCCACTGCTCTAATGCGATAAAGGATCTCAAAAGGGACGATGTACCTTGGAATAAGCTTTCCCTTTTACCTAAATCTCATAACTCTCTTCCACAGTGATATACAGAGGAATACCATGTCTCCAACATCGAACTCTTGGTCTCTTCTACGATTATCATCATAGATCTTTTGTCAACTCTGAGAAGTTTTAATGTGATGTTGGATAGTATTAACCTTCTCTACTATTTCTTTGACCATTTATGGACCCAGTAGTTTTCACTCCCCAACTTCATCCCAACATGTCGATGTTCTGCACCTCTTCCCATAAAGGGCTTCATAAGGAGCTATTTAGATTCTTGAGTGGAAACTATTTTTGTACCAAAACGCAATCATAGGAAGATGTTGATCTTATCCTCATTTTAATTACATTGAGAATTCCCTTAACATGTCCTCAAGTATTTGGATAGTCTACTCAGATTAGACATCAGTTTGAGGATGATAAGTCATATTGAAGTTCAGCTAAGTATTCAGAGCATGTTGAAGACTCTTCTGGAACATATAGTTGAATCTTGGATCTCGATCGGATACAATTGATAGTGGAACTCCATGAAGACTTACCACTTCTCTGATTTATATTTATTCTAGTTAATCCAATGAGAAATCCTCTGAAATTGGAATTAAGTGTTCAGTCTTTGTAAGGAGATCCACAATAACCCAGATAACATTGTTTATTTAGGATGTCTTCATAATTTTGGTAATAGAATCCATAGTTATGTTCTCCCATTTCCACGTTGGTATGGGTAATGGTTGCATCATCCCCTTATACTTCTGCCTCTTATCCTTCCCTTGCTGACATACCAGACACTTTGATGTATACTCAGTGATTTCCTTCTTTATGTTATCCCACGAATAATGCTCTCAGAGATCTCGATACATCTTTGTGTTTCCTGGGTGAATGGAGAAATTCAATCTATGTGCATGACCCAAAAGTTCATTCTTTAACTCTATATTTGATGGAACACATAGTCTTACACCAAATCTCATAATTCCTTCTTCATTAACATTGAACTCTATGGATTTACCTTTTCTGATAGTTTCCTATTTCTTCTTAATTTCAACATCATCCTTTGGAGAACCCTTTAACCTTTACAAAAGAGATGGTTGGTCAATCATTTGTGATAGGATTGATGATGTTCCTTTTTTTATGATTCCCATGTCCATCTTCATCAAATATAAGAAGAGTGGTTCCTTTTAAATTCCCATTAATAATAAAATCACTAGGCCATTTTTACATAGAGCATCTTCCACCTTTTTCGCTTTCCCAGGGTGGTAATGGATTGAGCAGTTATAGTCTTTGATCAGCACTAACCATCTTTGTTGGAACATATTCAACTATTTCTATGTGAATATATACGTTAAGATTTTGTGATCCATATATATGTCACACTTCTCCCCAAAGAGGTAATGCCGCCAAATTTTCAAAAGTGAACATTACTACAGACAACTCCAAATCATGTGTTGGATTGTTATACTCATGAAATTTCAATTTCCTTGAAGCATTGGCAATGACTTTTTCATTTTTCATTAACACGCATCTCATGCCCTTATTCAAAACATCACTAAATATCACAAAAAGTTATCCACTTTTGGGTAGTGTGAGCACGGTCTCTATGTTAAGACTCCTTTTGAACTCCTTGAAGATATATTTTAATTCATAACTCTAAGAAAAATTTACTCCCTTTCAAGTTATCTTGGTAAGAGGGTTTTAAAATCATGAGAAAATTTTCACAAATCAGTGATAACATCCATCTAACCCAAGGAAGCTATGAATATCCATCATAGATGTTGGCCTCATCCATCCCTCAATTGAATTTGTTTTAGAGGGATCCACATATATCCCATTTTTTTTGATTATATGACCTAATAATGAAACTTCCTTCAACTAGAACTCACACTTTATATACATTTCATAGAGCTTCTCCTTTCACAAGGTCTCTAATACAATACAAAGACTCTCCTCATGTTCCTCCTTGGTTTTGGAGTATATTAGAATATCATATATAAATACTACAAAAATTTTGTCTAGTTAATATCTAAATACTGTATTCATCAGTTCCATGAAGATTTTTGGAGAATTAGTGAGTCTGAAAGGCATTACTATGATGTCATATTGGAATTACCTTGTACGAAAAGCAATCTTGGGGATATCTTCTTTCTTAACCCTTACTTGGTAATATATTGACTATAGATCCTCCTTGGAGAAGTATTGTGCTCCATGTAGCTGATCTAACAAGTCATCAATAAGTGGAAGAGGATACTTGTTCTTTATCATGATTTTTTGAGCTCACGATAATCAATTAAAAGGCACATTGACTTATCCTTCTACTTAATGAAGAGAACTAGAGCACCCCATGGTGAAGCACTTGGACATATAAACCCTTTATCTAGATTCTATTGTAGTTGTTTCTTTATCTCCCCAAGCTCCAAAATAGCCATCCTATATGGATTCTTGGATATTGGAAATGCCCTAGGCATAAGATCAATCAATAATTAAACATCTCTTCTAGGAGGAAGACCAGGAAATTCCTCGAGAAACACTTCATAAAATTCCCTCACAATAGGCATGTCTTCAAGGATGGTTCCATCCATAGACTCAATTATCTGATCCATATATAAATTCCCATAGGGAAGTAATATCCACGCTTGAGATGATGGTGCTAAAGAAGATTCATTCTCCTCCTTGCACTTGTATAGAATCAGGGGTCAATTCTCAATATGGAGAGTGATTTACCTCTCACATAAATTTATGTTAGATCAATATAGGGAAATCCAATTCATGAAAATAATTGCATCAAATTCCAGCAGAGGGAGTATGAAGAGGTTCTCCAAGAAGTTCAATCCACAAATTGTGATAGGGGATGATTTATATTCGTGGGATTAAATAATTTCTCCATTTCTCATTCTCACCAACATCTCTACTTCCATGATTTGTGGTGGTATTGGGATTGTTCTACTAAACTTTTGGGATATAAAAGAATGCGTAGAACCAAAATAAAAAAGTACATTCATTATTATTGAATGAATAACCAGCATACCTATCTCCACTTTGTTGTTGGGATTTCTTTCAGTGATAGTGATGGAAAAATCTCTCCCTTACTACCTTGGAGGATGTTGGTTGCATCCTAAAACCCTTGGCTTATGGCACTGGTTTTCAAATTTCCCTGGTTCTTTGTAGTTTTAGCAATGAAAAATGTGTTGAGGGTTGAATGGATCATTCATCTCCTTTTTCATAGCAGCAGATTTTTTTGTCATTAATTAATGTCCAGGTGCCCTTCTCTTCCATGCCTAAAGAATTTCCTTGTCCCCTTTAGGAAATTCCTAGGGTGCTTCTTTCCACATGTTTGGAAAGTGAGGTGCTATAATTTCTTATCACCATATGAATTTATCCATCGGAAATCCATAATTAAAGTACAATTTCCCCTTCTTATCCCCATGATACCCCTGATATTCAGCGATATCCATTTTGATTTGGATGGCACATCAGACAATTTTTGAATAGCTATCAAAGTCACAGATTGCTAGGGATTTCCGTAGGCTAGGTTTTAGCCTACCAAAGAACTGGTCAACCTTGAATTTGGGGGTAACGACAATGAATAAGGTGTATCATGTCAGCCTTGTGATGTTTTCTTTATACACTCCGATGGATTTTTCATATTTTTTCTTGAGGGAAAGAAAATATATTTCCATCTTAAGTTGGAGGATACATGGAAAATATTTATTGAAATTTTTCTTTCAAAAATCCTTCCAGTATAACACCTCGATATCTCCCTCATGATTCTTATTTTTTATCAATGTCCATCATTGAACAGCTTCAACCTCCATACAATATGCATCCAGAAGAACCTTCTCTTGCTCAGAACATTGAAGGATTGAGAAGATCTTCTCAATGGATTTCACCCATTTTTCAGTGATTGATGGGTCAGATGATCCATTAAATGGAGGAGGCCTTTGTCTCATGAAGCTCTATATTGTGGCTTGTTATTTCTTTGGGGGGTTGAACATTCCTATTGACCCATGTTTCTATTAAAAACTTGATTTAATTAAGAGAGTGTCATGACAAAGCTTTCATTTCCCACTTCCATCAGATTGGTAATCTCATTAGAGCAATCATCACATTGGTCTTCGCATCGGTTGTTAGCCTAATTCCTCCTATTACCAACCATTGGAATGAATAAAAATAATGTTAGGGTTAACAAATAAAGGTTAATCTAAATACAAAAAGGGATAACTTATAAATTACATTTATTTCCTTAACATATGAGTTTATGGGATTCCAACTATGTTATCCATGGTCTACTTCACAACATATATTATTAGGTGCATTTTTTTATTCCTTTAATAATGGTTAATACTAATATTATGAATTTACTAAAGCATATCCTTTGGGAGTGTACAAATAAGAGTCCATCAAGGCTCATTATCGTGCACCAGTTCCTGTTCGAGTCTAGCTCAAAGCGGTGTTTTTAGGTTTTACCCCTATATACATATGTTCCAGATCCACCTCTTCTTATTCATATCCAGGTAGGGACGTATTTGATTGATAAACCACTTACTCTATACTCACCAAAATTTTGGGATATTTTTCTTTTACTTGGTCTTATCCCTAAGGCTTTCACTGGGGTTTTCTAATCCTAATCCCAAAAATAACTAAACTTATCCTTTGATACAAACTATAACAACCATGCTCCTTATTTCACATTTAAACATTATTTATTACATAAAATTTCACTTAATACAACTCTGAGGATTGAGAGGTCTAGTTTTTTAGTAAATTAGTAATATTACATGACAACTTAAGAAATAAAATAAAAAAAATTATTGAAATTTTTTTTTACATGACCACAACATTCCTTAATACTTAGCATTGCATGGGATAACCTAAGGACATACAAAAGAAATAGGTGAGCTATAAAGCCCAGTAAGGGAGTAAACAAGGCATAACGTGAAGAATACAGTACATGTTAGGAAATAGTAATATCAATGGATCACAATAGAAATATTAAAATAAAAGCATGATATATAATGATTATCATCACATGGTAATGTTGCAACAACATACAACATGATATTAGCATGATTCAAGGATTATTAAACATGGATTAGTATGAGTAAGCCCTCATTGAACTTGAATTAACATGAGTAAACCCTCATTTAACTAGAATTAGAATGAATAAACCCTCATTAGACTTGAATTAGCATGAGTAAACCCTAATTTAACATGGAATATAAGGATACTAAATATAACCCAATGAATTGGAGTGATATCAGGGAACACCCTTTATAAATATGTCATTTCATGCATAAGTGTACCACATAGATCATATAACATGGAATCATTCAACATCATCATTTATTCCATAAAAAGGAATGTGGAATACATAAATGATATTATATAATAAATAAGTATATGTGAATAAAGTTGAATACCATTGTTAGAGAAATGGATGTGGTATTCACTACACAATGATTTTGGCATGGAAAATTGTGGTGCAATTTCAAAATCCCAATGGTGTGATATATGTAATGCCCCAACCCTAGTTACCCAGAGTCAGTGCATTATTACATAACATTTTCATGATACAAGGAATCATGTCCTGAAAGACCGATCAGTTCAGTATCCTTGGAAGTACTAGATACATTCATAATTTTTACATTACATCATGACATAAAAACATCAACAACATTTTTCCCCCTTTTGAAAACACTTATATCCTTAGCTTATCCCTGTAGGCCAACTATAAAATACTTTTTCACATCTTGGTAAAAATAAAACATAGAAAGGGGTGAGTTCAGATTCTCAGTAAGGATAAAAATATAGCGGAAACTTTCGTAAAGAAGCATAAACATTTAAGGCAATGTATAAGACTAAAGCAAAATCCTTTTAAACTTAAACTTAAGCATAATATGGAAAAGATAAAATAAAATAATTACATTTAATTATTCACATAGATATTCTACTAGTCAAATAATCTCATGAAATATCAATAGCCACTTTCATAATGATGGAATACATAATTCCAGACTCATAACCACATAGTCAAGGCCTTGTGCCAATACTACAAATAAGATTTTTTCAAGGCCTTGTGCCAAGACACTAGTTTGTCTCATGAGACCTACCGATTCATCGAGGAGCTATAGTGGGCTACACCCATAACTTACTAAGTCCAATTCATTCCTCATATGAAAATGTTTATGTCACGACCCGACCCAACGGAGCTCGATCTGCGACTCCCCAAGCCCACCTCCAATAGGCCAGGGGCTGGTGACCAGTGCCGAGTAGGCTATCACAGACATGGGAGGCATTAGCTTTAGGTACCTGTACACACGCACCCACAAACACCTCCATGAAACAGTGCAGAGATATAAGAAACTGAAAAGTAAATTCATGCATAAAATCTATCCCACAACCAGAGTACAGCAGAAGAACAAAGGGAAAAACAGGGCCCACCAAAACAAAACTAGAAAAGCACGTCCAACCTACTCTGAAGAAGGGGAACGCTGCCACAGACACCCACCAGAAAGCTCCCTCGGCACCGCACTGGTAAACACCCCAATCAATCTCTCTCACGCAGCTCCGCCTGATCCAGGTCCTCCTGGGACCCCGTTGAAAGGCATGTGGTCTGCACAAGACACAAACATGTGCGGGAAAATCCCGTGCAGGGGTGAGTATAAACATAATCAGTAGGCAACCCAAAAACCCAAAACAAAAGAGAGGAACTGAAAGGAAACAGCCCGCTCATCCCAGCCAAAGGGAACCCAGACAAGAGAGAAACTCCATCTCGTGACCATCCTCAGCTAAACACAACTATTCAGCTCAGCTCAGGTGTATTCCCATATATACACCTTGAACAATCCAGATATACTCAACTCACGCACCAAGCCACAAGAGGTACCGACCTCATCACCAGCAACTTTCCACAACCAGGAGAACATGCTCCATGATCACTATCGTCCCAGATGACACTCATCCGAGAGATGCACTCCATCGGGTTTCTCACAAACCTCTCAGACACTCACCCGAGAGATCATGCTCGTTGGATAGCATCATTGAGGAAACCTCCCTGAAACAAAAGAACCACCAAACTCCTCCAATAGGGGATCTCTCCTAGGGTCCGCTAGGGGATACTAGAACCCACTCTGGTATATGAAGCTCACAGATAGGGGATCACTCCCAGGGTCCGCTGGAGGATACCATGACCCGATCTGGCATACGTTGTTCTCACAGATAGGGGATCACACCCAGGATCCGCTAGGGGATACCACAACCCGATCTGGCTCTAGACAGAAGCACGTCACACAAATAGAGGATCATCGCCCATATAAAGGTGGTCACGACGAAACTAGAACCCTATCTGGTCTAACTCGCGGTGTAGGGGATCGAACCGACGATGTCGCAACCCTACCGAAACCTCGCGCTAAGTAGTGGATCGCATAACCAACGATACCGCAATGCTACTATACACCTCATACTGAGTAGGGGATCGTATACCCGACGATGCCACAACACTACTGAGTACGTCCCACCATGTAGGGGATCATAATCCCGATGATGCCACAACCCTACCTGGTTAACCAGCTAGATAGGGGATCACCGCCCGTGAATAAGCAGTCACAGCGATACCAAGAACCCGATCTAGGGGAAATATGCTATAGGATCCCACTCTGGGCCCACCGGAGGGATGCCACAACTCTAACAGTTTAAACATACCATCAAGAGGATCAAAAATGTATACGAAGGTTGTGATTCCACATGAACCCTCGTGGGAATGAACCAAGGGAGTACCCTCAACCACTGCTGGTCCAAAATGTTGCTAACCCGAGCAACCCGCAGCAATGCCACACTACGCACCTCTAAGTCCAAAACTGAGGCCACCATATCGATCTACACGAAAAAACACACAAGATAGGATGCTTACTCGCCTGAAATAGAGCACCGGTTAAAAAGGCACTATTCGTCGTAGCTAGCTCATGCGGGACCCACACAACGATCCTGAAGCCCATCAAGCGGATGATACCACAGTGATCCCCTCGAAAAAACAAGCGGAATCGACTACTCGTTCGTCCAAAACAGACACTCGGTGAAAAAGGCACTATTCACCGAAGCCCGCTCGGGTGGGGCCCATGCCTCGATTCCAAAACTCAACAAAAGGATCGCACCATTGCGATCCTCTCGAAAAAACACATAGGATCAACTATTCATCCACCAAAATCGGACTCCTGGTGCGAAAGCTGTGTTTCTCCGCAAATGCCAAAACCCAACCTCAAGGGGCCCGCACCCCATTCTCGGTCCCAACACCCGGAAACCATCTGAAAAAGTCCGTTGTACCATCAAGGTCTCAACGCCACTGATGGCACGTCATTCGGACGCTCCGAGTAGAAGTTACAACTACCTGAAGTCGTAAAATAATAAAATAATATTATTTTATACGACGTTTCTAACTCCCGGGCCATGGTTACGAACCCTTAAACTCTATAATCTACACAAGAGGACTCGAATCGTCGTCAGGGTCGCGTCGTCGCAAACGGCACGTGAATCTGACTCCCGGATTGCAAGATACGGGGGTTTAAAGACCCATGTATGACAAAAGTGGCCGGACCGGCCGGCCGGGACAGGCCGCCGCCGCCGGCCTGCCCTGGCTGGCGGCCCCCCGCCGTGCTCCGCCAGCGCGCCGGCACGCTGGACGGTCGGCCACCGTGGCTCCGCCGCGCTCCGCCGTGCTCCAATGTGCCGGCGGACCTCCGGCGGCACCCCGGTGGTCCGTTTTGCGATCCGAAAGCACCGGTGCGACCCCCAGGATGCGATCTACCCTGCAAAGACCTCAAAACGAAGCAATTCACAGAAAAAACGGGATCGGGGGATTAAAACGCAAACCGCCTACCTCACAGGCGAAACGCCGAAGCTTCGGGTGCAAAACGACGCCGGCGACGCCCTAAAGCTCGATCTGCTGACGATCGGCGCAGAAAACAGATGATTCCAGCTCGATTTGACGAAGAAACGGATGGGGGAGGGGGTTCCGTTCGGCTACGTATAGGAGATAAGGGGGGAAGATGAAATGAGTTTATGTTTTTTTTATAAAACACCTCATTTAACTCCCCACCAACTCGCCCCCATTCCGACACCCGATGCAGACAAAGTTAAGGTCACCCCTAGGGTAAACGCGCCGTTCTGAACGCAATGGAAGACTCATATTTTCTATCCGAGACTCCGTTCATAAGTTATCCAAGCCGAATCTCACACACTAACTTCTCCATTTATTTACAAAAATGCACGTGGTGGCGTTTCTCACCGCAGGCCCGCACCCGCAAAGTTTACACCTCGCCTAGGGTAAACGGAATGTTCCGGACACAACTGTGCCCTCAGATTACCGTTCTGAGCTACTTTTTAGGACATATCACACCCCCTCCACGTGCATAGTATAAAAATACTTAATATTTTTATAAAATTTATTCTGGGCACACCGGGCCTCAGAATCGCACGCCATCTTTACGCCTAACTCTGGAATTATTCATAGAAATATTCCAAATTCTGACAGGGCCAAAAACCTGAGTCGCTACATCCCCCCCCCCCCCCTTAGAACTTTTCATCCCCAAAAATCCCTAAGCTTAAGGGAAGCGATTGGACTCTCAACTGGGTCTCACACACCAGCGATTTCACCAACAAACACCCATGTCCGAACACATAAGTCAGAGGGACTCATCCACCACAACTCAACACTATCCGCTTTGGGCAGCATTGACTCACCCTCATGGTATTAATCACGTTACAAAAACACGTCTTGGTGGGGGAAGGATCTTTCGTCCTCACGCATTCGAAGCATGCCGAACAACATCCACACAGGGTCTTACCAACGCCCTGTACAAAACTTGATCAAGCAACAAAAAGGAAGGGTACCACTAAACAGTGTCCATCAAACTACTGTAGAAAGTAAAAAGGACACAAGGCGTACCTCCATCCATCCGTGGAGCCTCTGGGTCAACAGCCTCTAGGGCATGCAGCTGGCCTCGCCCTCGTCTCCCAGCTCCCTGAGCTTGGCGTGGACCACATGGGGGTGGAGGTGGTGGCAACTGGTACCGCCTACCACCGCCTCCTGCTACACCCGATTCGCCACCAAGTCCGCTGCCCTGCGTACCTCCTTGCTCGAGACGCTGCCTCTGCCAAGGCGGTCCATCGACCGGATCCCTCTCAGTAGCACGTCAGGTCGGACAATCCCTCACAAGATGTCCCCGACCATCGAAATCATAACACCGCCTCTCCTACGGCTGACCAAAAATGGCATGCGAGCCCTGTGAGCCCTGGGCATCAGATCCTCCATCCTGGGGTCGCCTCCTGAAACATCGGCCACATCCAGACCCCTGAGTCTGTCATCGGATACCAGTTGTTGACGTCTCAGCTCTGACGTACCCAACACTAAAAGGGGGAATCTGCTCTGCACGAAATCTCTCCACCACCAACGCTCGCTCCAGCACTCCAACATAGGTGGGCAGGCACAAGGAAACCACACCTGCCCTGATGTCCCTGTGTAAGCCCTGCTCAAAGGTCTGAGCCCTAAATAACAGTTCCCAAACCATATCCAGGGTGTAGCGCGACAGGTCTGTAAACCTCACTGAGTACTCTGACACAGTCCGGCCCTCCTGTTGAAGCTGCAGAAGCTCTTGAATCCGCACTGACCTCAATGTCACTGGATATAACTCGTCCCTGAAGAGCCGCTCAATCTCTGCCCAGGTTAGCGTCTCCTAGTCATGGGACTACATCACCAGGATCCACCATTGCCCGGAGGAACCATGCAGAAGGCTTGCCGCTAGGACCACCATCTGATCTAGAGGTGTCCTCACTAGGCAGAAAACTCGGGTGACTGCCTCAAGCCAGTCATCAGCTGCCTGGGGGTCTGGATCACTCCAAAACCTCAGAGGTCGCTGCCTCTGGAACTCATGCAGTGCACTCAGCCTACGCGCAACCTCATCTTGCACTACCGGCACAACCAGCTACTCAACAGGTGGCGGCTCAACTAGTAGACCACTTGGAGGTGCAACCTCAGAACCCGCACCCTGCTCCACAGCCTCAACACGGGGTGGGTCGTCAGCAGAATCCTGCTACGGAACCCTCACTGGCTGTCATCATGGAGGCATCCTGAAAAACATTCAAGACACACCACATCCAATGAGTATATCTGGAGAGCTCACTCAAGGACAGGGAAAAACCCAAAACCCAGTCCTATATGATGCATGTACCATTATGTCCCTGCGACCAGTGTATGAATGTCCTGAGTCGAAAGACAGGTAATCAGAGTCCTGGTGTATGAATACGTCGGCCGCCACACCAAAACTGGAGTCCCTGGCCTGAAAGCCAAGCTCGAATCACCCTAACACAGCCGCTATGAAACCCAAACCAGACTCACAGCTAGACCAGCTACGCTCTGAGATCCCAAAGGTGGAACCTCCTCTGATACCACTCTGTCATGACCCGACCCAATGGGGCTCGAGTTTCTACTCCCCAAGCCCGCCTCTAATAGGCCAGGGGCTCGCGACCAGCGCTAAGTAGGCTATCACACACAAGGGAGGCATTATCCTGAGGTACCTGTACACACGCAACCACAAACACCTCCATGCAATAGTGCATAGATATAGAAAACTGAAATGTAAATGCATGCATACAATTTATCCCACAACCAAAGTACAACAGAAGAACAAAGGGAAAAACAGGGCCCACCAAAAGAAAACTACAAAAGCACGTCCAACCTTCTCTAAAGAAGGGTAACGCTGCCACAGACACTCCCCAGAAAGCTCCCTCGGCACCGCATCGGTAAACACCCTGGTCAATCTCACTCACTCAGCTCCGCCTGCTCCGGGTCCTCCTGGGACCCCGTCGAAAGGCCTGTGGTCTGCACAAGCCACGAACATGTGCGGGTAAAGCCCGTGCAGGGGTGAGTATAAACATACTCAGTAGGCACCACAAAAACCCAAAACAAAAGAGAGCAACTAAAAGGAAACAATCCACTCATCCCAGCCAGAGGGAACCCAGACGAGAGAGAAACTCCATCTTGTGACCATCCTCGGCTAAACACAACTAGTCAGCTCAGCTCAGGTGTATGCCCATACATACACCTTGAATAATCCAGATATACTCAGCTCACGCACCAATCCACAAGAGGTACCGACCTCATCACCAAAAACTGTCCACAACTAGGAGAACACGCTCCACGATCACTATCATCCCAGATGACACTCATCCGAGAGATTTACTCTATGGGGTTTCTCACAACCCTCTCGGACACTCACCCGAGAGATCACGCTCGCTGGATAGAATCACTAAGGAAACCTCCCTGAAACAACAGAACCACCAAACTCCTCGGATTGGGGATCGCTCCTAGGGTCCACTAAGGGATACCAGAACCCACTCTTGTATACAAAGCTCACAGATAGGGGATCACTCCCAGGGTCAGCTGGGGGAGACCACGGCCCGATCTGGCATATGTAGTTCTCATAGATAGGGGATCACACCCAGGATCTCCTGGGGGATACCACAACCCGATCTGGCGCTAGACAGAAGCACGTCACACAGATAGACGATCATCACCATAAAAAGGTGGTCACGACGATACCAGAACCCTATCTGGTATAACTCGCGATGTAGGGGATCGAACCGACGATGCTGCAACCCTACCGAAACCTCGCGCTGAGTAGGGGATCGCATAACCAATGATACTGCAACCCTACTATACACCTCATGCTGAGTAGGGGATCATATACACGATGATGCCACAACCCTACTGAGTACGGCCCACCACGTATGGGATCATAATCCCGATGATGCCACAACCCTATGGGGTTAACCAGCTAGATAGGGGATCACCGCTCGTGGATAAGCGGTCACAGCGATACCAAGAACCCGATTTAGGGAAAAGATGCTAGAGGATCCCGATCCGAGCCCACCGGAGGGATGCCACAACTCTATCAGTTTAAACATCCCATCGAGAGGATCACAACCCTATACGAAGGTTGTGATGCCACACGAAACCTCGTGGGAACAAACCAAAGGAGTACCCTCAACCATTGCTGGTCCAAAACGTTGCTAACCCGAGCAACCTGAAATAATGCCACACTGCGCACCTCCAAGGCCAATATCGAGGCCACCATCGCTATCTACGCGGAAAAACACGCGGGATAGGCTGCTTACTCGCCCGAAATGGAGCACCAGTGAAAAAGGCACTACTCACCGTATCTAGCTCATGCGGGGCCCTCACAACGATCCAAAAACCCATCTAGCGGATGATACCATGGCCATCCACTCGAAAAAAACAAGCGGAATCAACTACTCGTTCATCCAAAACTGACACTTGGTGAAAAAAGGCACTATTCACCGAAGCCCACCTGGGTGGGGCCCACTCCTTGATTCCGAAACTCAACGAAAAGATCGCACCGTTGCGATCCTCTCGGAAAAACACACAGGATCGACTATTCATCCGCAAAAATCGGACTCCTGGTGCGAAAGCTGCGTTTCTCCGTAAACGCCAAAACCTGGCCTCGTGGGGCCCGCACCCCCTTCTTGGTCCCAACACTCGAAAACCATCTCAAAAAGTCCTTCATACCATCAGGCTCTCAACGCCACTGACGGGACGTCATTCGGATGCTCCGGGTAGATGTTACAACGGCCCGAAGTCGTAAAATAATAAAATAATATTATTTTATACGACATTTCTAACTCCCCGGCCACCGTTCCAAACCCTTAAACTCTCGAACCCACACCGGAGGGTTCACCTCGTCGTCAGGGTCGCGTCACCACAAACGGCACACGAATCCGACTTTTGGATTGCATGATACGGGGGTTTAAAGACCCCCATAGGACAAATGTGGTCGGACCGGCCGCGACCGGCCGGTCCGGCCGGCCTGGACTGGCCGCCACCACCGGCCCGCCCTGGATGGCGGCCCTCCGCCGAGCTCCGTCGGTGCACCGGTGGACCTTTCGCGGACCGTCAGGGGCACCCCGGTGGTCCGTTTTGCGATCCGAAAGCATCGGTGCGACCCCCGGGACGCGATCTACCCTGAAATGACCTCAAAACGAAGCAATTCACAACAAAAATGGGATTGGGGGATTAAAACGCAAACTGCCTACCTCGCGGGTAAAACGCCGAAGCTTCGGGTGCAAAACGACGTCGGTGACGTCCAGAAGCTCGATCCGCTGACGATCGGCACAGAAAATAGATGATTCCAGCTCGATTTGATGAAGAAACGGACGAGGGAGGGGGTGTCGTTCCTCTTCGTGTAGGAGATAAGGGGGGGAGATGAAATGAGTTTATGTTTTTTATAAAACAACTCATTTAACTCCCCGCCACCTCGCCCTCGTTCTGGCACCTGATGCAGACAAAGTTAAGGTCCCCCCTAGGGTAAACGCACCGTTCTGAACGCAACGACGGACTAAGATTTTCCATTCGAGACTCCGTTTAGAAGTTATTCGAGCCGATGCTCGCACACTAACTTCTCCATTTATTAATGAAAACGCCCCTGTTGGCGTTTCTCACCGTAGGCCCGCGCCCGCAAAGTTTACACCTAGCCTAGGGTAAACAGCACGTTCCGGACTCAACTATGTCCTCAGATTCCCGTTCTGCGCTACCGTTTTGGAGATATCACACCCCCACCACACGCATAGTATAAAAATACTTAATATTTTTATAAAATTTATTCTGGGCACACCGGGCCTCGGAATCGCACGCCGTCTTCACGCCTAACTCTGTAATTATTCATAGAAGTATTCCAAAGTCTGATAGGGCCAAAAACCTAAGTCGTTATAGTTTAAACATAACATAAACATTCGTATTAAAACTAGCATAAAAAATGTCAATACTTTATCCATAAACCATGAATGGTGTAAAAATAACACATCCATAGTAAAAAATATCACAAAACCTTCAATACAATATGTAAGTTTTGTATCATAATAAATAAACTTCAAACAAGCTTAAAATCCATCAAAGGATGTTGACATAGATTAAATCAAAACTTTTTTTAGAGAAATATATCTTTCTATTTTTAAATCATTTAAAAGTTATATAATTATAAAAAACATTTATTTTGAAAATATTCTTATAATCTTGTATTGGAAACTTCGACGAAGTTATAACAGCGGAAAATAGCCGCACCTGCCGTATAAGTTAAAAAAGGCATTATTACTTTAATTTTTTTGAAAAGTTCATAAAGTACCTTGTTTGGAAAACAACAAAAAAATTACGTTAAAAACATATAAGGTAAAATAAGGGTATAAATGGATTTAACCCATTGCCTAGTAATTTTTTTTGAAATACATTTTTAAGAAAACGCGGATGTGGATGATAAAGAGGTCCCAGTAGATACTTACGTAAAAACAACTTCGGATAATAAAGGGATTGTAAAATTAACCCTCACCTTGTACTTTTAATTAGTATATGGTATATTGACCTCCTAAATAATAGTTAAAACATTGTTATTAAATTATTCAAGAACTATATACATTAATATGTATCCTATATGATCTTATAATGTTGTTTTGTTAATGATATTTTAGTAGTATCATCGTTTTGGGTGTTAACAGAATCGTTTTCCTTTATATGATTGGTTACGTAAGCCATGTTTGTTATGGATAGGTTGTATTTGATTCATATACAGAATTATATTATGTTCATAAACATTATTTTTAATCATAAATTGAATATTATTCTTGAATTATTACGATAGGTAATTAATCTCATCGCGTTCGTGGAGACGGTAATCCGTATGTACACACGAGCGACAATATCATTATATTGTTCTAGAAATAGTATATAATTGGATTTTATATCATATATGCAGAATCATTAACATGTTATATTTATTATTTACATCATTTATACTCATTATTATACCCATCCAAATAATTAAGTGTTTGAATAACAAACTACGCCACGGTGTGGAGACGGTAATCCGTACGTAAACACGTATGGTGAATTTTCCATTTATAGGATGGATAGAATAATGAATATGGTTGTAATATTTTTATAGGAAAATAATATTACATAGAAGATACTGGAGTTATTATTTTAGAATGGAAAAAACCAAGAAAAATGAAGTGGAAGAAGAAAAGAACTTGAAAGAGGTGATGAAATATTTAGCTCTTCTTTAGGTTCTTCCTTTTGATTTGATCAAAATGTAATAGGTCATATTTTTTACCAAAGGAAGGCCTCTAAAATGAAGGTAGGATAGTTTTGAGGATATTTTGTCAGGTTTTGGACGATCCAAAAGGCTTTGGAGGTGTGAAATTAAGAGAAGGGGAAGTTCCCTTTTATAAGAGAGGTGAGTGTCACTTTAAGTAAAGCTTGAAATATTATTTTAGAATAAAATAATTTTCGGCTTCTAATGGCTCAAAAATGAATTATTTAAAGGATAAGGTGGTGATGGGTCCAAAACCTCTCAAAAAATAGGTTTTATTCAGGTTTAGGTAATCATATTAACCTTATCTTTTAGATTTAACTCTTAGTTAAATAGTTTGTCATTTACCATGTCTCTTTGTATTTTTATATTATATTGTTAATAAACTTATTATAACATGCCAAGAGAACCACATTTTGTTCATTATTAATATATATAACTTTATCTAAGTCCTTTGGCCGAACCTTGGATTTTTAGGAATATTATATCAATTAATAATATAATATTTTTTTTAAAAAACTGAATTTTGTCAATTTTGAAACTATTTAGTATTTGATTTTTTGAGAGCCATAAAAACTTTATCACTTATAATAAAATTTATTTAACTGAACCTAACATGTCATATTAATCTATAAAATTATTTTAATTCATCATAATTCTCAATTTACATTTATTTGGATATTTATTATATCAATTATTTTAATATTTTAATAATAAGGTAATTACTGCATCATCATTGTGTCGTAAATAAATTAAATTATATAATGTCTAAAAATTATAAATAAAATAAAATTTTTTAGGAAATATTTCTATATTTCTAATTAATATTTATAGTCGAATTTATATTGTGTCTAACCCTATATTAAAATGTTTTAGTTATTGAACATTGAATTTTACTCTTTAAACTCTTCTTTAAATAAAATAATAATAAATGTCCTAATCTAATACAAGTGGACCAAAAAGGATCATATTTTATTCTTAAGGTTGTTTTTTTGTCTAAATATACTTATATAATTGAATTAGTTCATGTGTTAGGGTAATTATGATATCATTTTTACCCTTAATTTCCCTATTTACTTTTAACCGTGGTAAATAAAAGTCAAAAGATACTATTCACCAAAAAATATTTTCATCTTATTGAACCACATTTTACTTACTAATATTAACCATGTCTCTCTTATTTTTTAAATTCAACTCATAGAAGCAGTAAAATTAGGTTTTATACAAATTTTCAAATGCTCCTTGGAGGTGGGTAAAAGCCGGAAAAAGTTCGATAAAATTTTATATATTTAAACTTATTATATAATTAATCCAATGAATTAAATTGAAAATATATAGGTGTTATGTATCTATTTTTACATAAAATAAATTAAAATAAAATAACTAATTATTTATATAAAAGGTCGGTTTAAACCAATGACGTAGTTTTTTTTTCACAATTCATAAAAAATTGAAAGTTTTTAGAAAAATACCAAAAAATCACCCTAGTCTAATTTCAATATTCTGAATCCAGAAATGATGTCCATTTTGAAAGATAAAATTTATAAAATTTCAAAAAGTGGGTTTTACTATTCATAATGGCTAGTTTGATTGGTCGCGGTGTGTAAGAATCTCGAAGTTGCGTACAACACAAGCTATTGTATTATTCAAAGGGAAACACACCATGGAATATAGGGGTGTTAAATTCTCCCATAATTAAAATAATTTTATCCAAGAAATTTCTATAACATTACTGCATAAAAAGATTTGGGTGGTTCTTCATCATAAGTTCCTCTGGTTCCCACGTTGCCTCTTCCATCTTATGGTTTCTCCGTAGAACTTTTTCCAGACAATTCGTCCAGTTTCTCAACACTTGTTCTCTGGTATCAAGAATCTTGAGAGGATCTTCAAAATAAGATAAATCAAGTTCCAGTTCAATTTCCACATAGGTGAGTACATGCGTTGGGTCAGGTATGTATTTTCTCAATAGTGATACGTGGAACACATTGTGAACTTTGGAGAGACTTGGCGGCATTCCCAAATGGTAAACTACAGCCCCAAATCATTATAGAATTTTAAAAGGCTTGATATACTGGGACTTAATTTACCCTTCTTACCGAATTGTATAACTCTCTTCCAAAGAGATACCTTCAAGAAAACATGATTTTCTACCTTAAATTCCAAATCCTTCCTTCAGTTAATCAGCAAAACAATTATACCTACTTTGAGTTGCTTGATGTGGGTTTGGATAACCTTAACCTTTTACATTGTTTCCTCAACAAGTTCTGGGCCTATGGGTTTTCTTTCACCAACATCATCCCAACAAGTTGGTGTGCAACATCTCTTTCCATATAACACTTCATATGGTGCCATCTGAATACTTGAATGAAAGCTATTGTTATAGGAAAATTTTACCAGAGGTAAATATTGATCCCATATACCTTAAAAGTCAAGTGAGCAAGATCTCAACATGTATTATAAGTTTTAGATAGTTTGTTATGATTGTCCATCGGTTTAATGGTGGTAGGTTAGTGCTCAAACAAAGTTCAGTTTCCAGGGCCTTTTTGAATACTTTTCTAGAATCTTGATGTAAAACGGGTATCAAAATCAGAAAAAATCAATAGGGGTACACCATGGAGTCTTACAACTTCATTAATATATAGTCTTTCCAGACGTCAAGTGGTAAATATTCTCTTCTAACAAGAAAATGTGCTGACTTGGTAAGACGATCAACAATGACCCATATTGCGTCATTCCTTATATGAGTCTTTGGTAGTCCCATAACAAATTAAATCTTATATCATCCCATTTCCACTTAGGTAGGGGAAGAGGTTGCATGACTCCTCCTGTTTTTTTCCTTCCAGCTTTTACTTATTGACAAACCATATATCTTGACACAAAATAAGAAATCTCCATCTTCAATTTGATCCCACCAAAAATGTTCCCTCAAATCTCTATACATCTTATTTCTACCAGGGTGTATAGAGAAATTGGAGCTATGAGCATCATCCAACAATTCCCTTTTCATATCAGGTATATCGAGAACCCAAAGTCTCTTCCCATATTTCAGAATTCCATCTTCATATACGAAGTCGATAAATCTCCCATCATTCACAACTTTAATTTACTTTTGAAACTTCTCATCATCAGTCTGAGAAATTTTTATCCTTTCTAGTAAAGATGGTTTGACAACCAATTGAAAAAGTATTGATGTTTCACCTTCCATGATTATTCCCATATCCATTTTTACTAGATCCATGAAAATAGGATTCCTTTCTACTCTCATCTTGTTCAAAACTCCATGATCCTTTCTACTCAAAGCATATGCCGCCTTATTTTCCTTCCCCAGGTGGTAGTGTATTGTGAAATAATAATCATTTAGTAGTTCAAGCCATCTCATTTGCCTCATGTTGAGTTCTTTTTGTGGGAAAATATACTTGAAACTCTTGTGATCAGTATAAATCTCACATTTTTCACTATAGAGATAGTGTATCCATATTTTCAAAGAAAAGATTACACCTGCTATCTCAAGATCATGAGTGGGATAGTTTTTTCTAATTAATTGTTATCTTTCATGATGCATAGGCAATAACTCTATCAATCTGCATAAGGACACAACCAAGTCCTTTATTTGAAGCATCATTATAAATAACAAACCCATCATTCCATGATGGTAGAGTCAAGATAGGATCATTAACTAATATTCTCTTCAGTTATTCAAAACATTATTCACACTCTTTTGTCCATAAAAATTTAACCCCTTTATGTGTGAGCTTGGTTAATGGGTTAGCCTATCGGGAAAAACTCCGGACAAAATGCTGATAATAACCTGCTAAACCAAAAAAATGCGTACCTCAGTTATACTCAATGGTGATGGACATTCTTGGATTTTCTTTTTCTTAGAACGATCAACAGAGATTTCATCCTTAGAGACAATATGGCCATGAAAAGAAATATTCTGAAGCCATAATTCACACTTTCTAAACTTTCCATATAATTAATTTCTTCTAAGAGTCTTTATGATAATGTGCAAGTGATTTTCGTGATCTTCATAGAATTTTGAGTATACCAAGATATAATCAATAAATACCACTACAAAGTCATCAAAATATTCATTAAAAACTTTTTTAATTAGATCCATAAAAACATAGGGTGCATTAGTCATCCCAAAAGGCATTACTGTAAACTCGTAATACCCATACCTATTTTGAAATTTTTTTTTGAATGTCTTCCTTCTTCACACACAACTGATGATATCCAGATCGAAGGTCAATATTTGAAAAATATTGAGCTCCATGAAGTTGGTCGAATAAATCATCAATACGAGGTAGGGGATACTTGTTTTTTATTGTTATAGCATTGATCTCCCTGTAGTCAATGCACAACCCCATAGATTTTTCTTTCTTCTTAACAAAAAGGACAGGGGATCTCTATGGAGAAAAAATAGGGAAAATAAATCCCTTATTACTCAATTCCTCTAGTTTTTTCTTTAGTTCCATTAATTCCACAGTGGACATTCTATAAGGGGTCTTCGATATGGGCCTTGAACCAGGAATTAAATCAATGGAAAACTCAATTTATCATTATGGATGATGTCCAGGTAAATCCTATAGAAACACATCAAAATATTCTTGCACAATAGGTATGTCCTCTATTCGAACATTCTTTTCCTCACCCATAATTATTTCATTCCCATCCTCTTTTTACCTCGAACTCAGAAATTGTCTTCCCATATCTACTCGATGGTCATGAGGAAAGTATTTTTCTAAGAAAAAATCTTTAAACTCCCTCCAATCCAGGTTTGATACTTCTTCATCTTCCTTTGTGTCTTGAATGAATGCCCACCATTGATCTGCATCTCTCATGAGGTGATAAACTGTCATGACAACTTTTTCCCTTTTGTTACTCCCTAAATCATGAAATATTTTCTCTAAGGAACTTATCCATTTTTCAGCTACTAATGGATATTTACTCCCATTTAATTTTTGTGGTTGTTTCCTTATGATGTGGTCTAACATTTATTCTATGCATTGTGGATCAAGATGCTCCATACGGGTAAGGTTATTATTCATAACCTAAGTGAGTTTTCCCAGTATGGTGATAAGCTAATCAGCACTAGTTGCATCACTAGATCCACTATAATTATCTTATGTGGGAGGTAAATACCTACATGGATTAATTGCATTGATATGGTTTCAATTCCTTCCCCTAGGTGCCAATTCTAAACAATGGCATATTTTATATTAGTTTATGAATCGTAATAAATAATTCTGAACTTGTAAAACACTTAACATAAATTGAACAGTTTATGGATATAATCCATAATCATAAAAATGTTTTATTTGAGAAATTATATACTCATAAACCCTTCATAATGGGTTGTAAAGAAAATGAGAATTACCCTAAGCATTTCCCCTAGGAGTTTTGTAACCAAGAGTGTAGCAAGGCCCGTTGTCGTTCACCAGTTCTTGTTCGAGTCTAGCTCAAAGTAGTGTTTTCAGGTTTTACCCCTAGGTACATTTGTTCCAGATCCACCTCTACCTTCTCGTATCCATATAAGGATTTATTTCTTGGAAAACTCATGAAATCTCTACAGTACCAAAATTCTAGGAAGTTCTTCTATACTAATCCTCAAAGTATATCTTAGGGTACTGTTCTCTAATCAATGTTTTTCTAAATCTATTTTCCAAGGATTGTACTAAACTTCCTCTGATACCAACCTAAACTCCATGAACCCAGTTACCTAGAGTTGTTGCATTATTACATAACATTGTAATGACATAAGGAATCATGTCCCAAAAGACCGATCAGTTTAGTATCCTTTGAAGTACTAGAAATATTCATAGGTTTTACATTACATCATGGAATAGAAACATCAACAACATTTTGTCCCCTTTTGAACACACTTATATCCATAGCCTATCCCTGAAGGTCAACCATAAAATACTTCTTCAAATCCTAGAAAAAAATAAAACATAGAAAGGGGTGAGCTTAGATGCTCAGAAAGGATAACAATATAGCGGAAACTTTCATAAATAAGCATAAACATTTAAAGAAATGTATAAGACTAATACAAAAGCCTTTTAAACTTAAACTTAAGAATAATATGTCAAATAAAAAATTAAATAATTCCATTTAATTATTCACATGGATATTCTACTAGTTTAATAATCACATGAAATATCAATATCCACTTTCATAATGATGGAATGTATAATTCCAGACTCATAACCACATAGTCAAGGACTTATGCCAAGACTAAAAATAATATTTTTTCAAGGCCTTGTGCCAAGACACTATTTTGTCTCATGAGACCTACTGATGCATCTAGGAGCTGTATCAGGCTCCACCTGTCACTTACTAAGTCCAATGCATTCCTCATATGTAAAGGTTTAAACATAACATAAACATTCGTATTAAAACTACCATGAAAAATGTCAATACTTTATTCATAAACCATGAATGGTGTAAAAATAACACATCCATAGTGAAAAATATCACAAAACCTTCAATACAATACGGAATTTTTGTATCATAATAAATAAACTTCAAACAAGCTTAAAATACATCAAAGGATGTTGATATAGATGAAATCAAAAAAATAGAGATATATCTCATTCTATTTTTGAAATAATTTAAAAGTTATATAATTATAAAAAAAACATTTATTTTGAAAATATTATTATAATCTTGCATGGGAATCTTCGATGATGTTATAGCAGTGGAAAATAACCGCACCCGCCATATAAGTTAAAAAAAGACATTCTTACCTTAATATTGTCAAAAGGTCCTAAAGTACCTTGTTTAGAAAAGGACGGAAATATTCCTTTGAAAACATCTATGGTAAAATAAGGGTATAAATTACTTTAACTCATTTTCTAGTAAACATTTTTTGAAATACATTTTTAAGAAAACATGGATGTGGATGATAAATAGGTCCCAGTAGATACTTACGTAAAAACAACCTCAGATAATAAAGAGATTGTGAAATTAACCCTTACGTTGTACTTTTCTTTAGTCGATGGAATATTAACCTCATATATAATAGTTAAAATGTTGTTATTAAGTTATACAATAACTATATTCATAAATATAATATCATATATGATCTTATAATATTTATTTGTTTATAATAATTTAGTAGTATCATCGTTTTGGGTGTTAACTGGTTCATTTTCCTTTATATTATTGGTTACGTAAGCCATGTCTGTTTTGGATAAGATTAATTTGATTCATATAAATAATTATATTATGTTCATAATCATTATTTTTAATCATAAAATGATAATTATTTCTGAATGATTATGATGGGGAATGAATCTCATCACGTTCGTAGAGACGGTAATCTGTATGTACACACGAGCGACAATATCATTATATTAACAGAGAAATCGTATGTAATAGGATAGTATATCATATATAAATAATCATTAATATTTTATATTTATTATTTAAATCATTTATACTCATTATTATACCTATCAAAATAATGAAGTGTTTGAATAATAAACTACACCACAACGTGGAGACGGTAATCCGTACGTACGCACGTATGGTGACTTTGTCATTTATAGGATGGATTGAATAATGAATATGGTTGTAACATTTTTATAATAACATAAAATTATATATAATATACTGGATTTATTATTTTATAATGTAAACAACAAATAAATAGGAAGTGGAATAAGAAAATAACTTGAAAGATGTGATGAAATATTTACCTCTTCTTTGAGATCTTCCTTTTGATTTGATCAAACGGGCTCTTTAGGTTGGCTTTCCGACCAAATTAAGGCCTCTAGGACGATGGGAGGAAATTTTGGAGGATATTTGGGTAGGTTTCTTCCGATAAAAAAGGATTCGGAGGTGTCAAATTAAGAGAAGGGGAAGTGCTCTTTTATAAGAGAGGTGAGGGTCACTTTAGGAAAAGCTTGAAATATTATTTTATAATAAAAAATTTTTTGTTTATATTGGGTAAAAATGAATTATTTAAAGTATAATGTGGGTATGGGTCTAAAACCTCTCAACCAATATGTTTTAGATAGGTTTAGATCATCATATTAACTTTATCATTTAGATTTAACTCTTAGTTAAATAGTTTGTCATTTACCATGTCTCTTAATATTTTTAGATTATATGGTTAATAAAATTACTATAGCATGCCAAGAGAACCCCATGTGGTTCATTATTAATATATATAGCCTAATATGAGTCCTTTGGTATAACCTTATATTTCTAGGAATATTATATCAATTAATAATATAATATTTTTTTAAAAACTCAATTATGTCAATTTAGATACTATTTAGTATTTGATTTATTTGAAATCCATAAAAACTTTATCACTTCAAATAAAATTTATTTAACCAACCCTAACATGTCATATTAACCTTTAAAATTATTTTAATTCATTAGAAGTCTCAATTTACATATATTTGGAAATTTATAATATCAATTATTTTAATATTTCATTAATAAGGTAATTACTGCATCATCATTGTGTCATAAATAAATTAAATTATTTAATGTATAAAAATTATAAATAAAATACCATTATGTAGGAAATATTTATATATTTCTAATGAATATTTATAGTTTAATTTATATTGTGTGTAACCCTATATTAAAAATGGTTTAGTTATTAGACATTGAATTTTACTCTTTTAACACTTCTTTAAATAAAATAATTATAAATGTCCTCATCTAATGAAAGTGGGACAAAGAGGATCATATTTTATTCCTAAGGTTTTTTTTGGGAAAATTATACTTATCCAATAGAATTTGGACATGTGTTAGGATAATTATGATATCATTTTTACCCTTAATTACCCTATTTACTTTTAACCGTGGTAAATAAAACTCAAAAGTTAATATTCACCAAAAATTATTTTCATCTTATTGAACCACATTTTACTTATTTATATTAACTGTGTCTCTCATATTTATTAAATTCAACTCATATAAGTGGTAAAATTAAGTTTTATACAAATTTACAAATGCTCCTAGGATGTGGGTAAAAGATAGTAAAAAGTTCGATAAAATTTTATATATCTAAACTTATTATAAAATGACTCCAATGAATTACATTGAACATATAAAGGTATTATGTATATATTTTGACGTAAAATAAATTAAAATAAAATAACTAATTATCTAAATAAAAGGTCAGTTTTAACCAATAACGCAGTGTTTTTTCACTATTCATCAAAAATTGAATGTTTTCAGAAAAATACCAAAAATTCACCCTAATATATTTTTGATATTCCAAATCCAAAAAAGAACTCCACTTTTAAATATAAAATTTCAAAAATTTCAAAAATTGGGTATTACTATGTATAAATTCTATCTTGATTGGTTGCGGTGTGTTAGAATCTCGATGTTGCGTACAACACAAGTTATTGTATTATTTAAAGGGAAACGTATCATGGAAGCTTGGGGTGTTACAATATAAAAACTCATAAAAAATGTTGATGAGAGAAAAGAAGGTATCTCATAATATGTACATTAAATGGACAGTAAGTGGGTCATATAGATACATGCCCCAACACATAAAATTTTAAAATATAATGCATAACATAATAATGAAACTCAAAGAAAGAGGAGAAATGGAATAACTCTTACAAAATTTTGGAACTGTAACAGGTGTGCTTAAAGGATCATAGGTGGTCTTGATGGGAGGGACAGGAATATATCATAATATATACATAAAATGGACTGTATGAGGGTTTTGGAATATCATAACCCAACATATAAATATGTAACTTAATAAGGAAATGTAAAAGAGTAGCTTGAATGGAAATGAGAAGAGTGAAATCCCTAACTCGGATGTGTGATCCCAAAGGCTTGGAAGAGGCTTGATAAAGTCTTATTGGGAGCTTGGGAAACCTTTATAGGACTCTAGAGAGTATGGGGAAGAGGTTGGTCGAGATCCAAATGGTTTGAGTGTAGATAAGTGGGAGCTTGGGTGGGTTTATATAAGAAATGAGAGAGAAAGCTTTATTATTTAGGTTTCAGAAACTACACATTAGAATATTTAAAACCACATATCTACCCATGGTATATGAACATGGTTTCTAGAAAAAGGGATTGGTATACAATATTTTATAATTATGATGGTTGAACGTATTAAAATATTAGGCATGCTTATACAGAGGTGAGTCACACTCTAAAGAAAATCATTTTAAAATGTTAAAATATTTTATATGTTTTGGACGGTCCACTAAGGCATCATAAAATTAATAAAAAATATAAAATCACATTATTTTAAAAGTTAAATAAATATTTGTCTAATATCACTTTTATAGTATTTTATTACATCACTATTGGGTCATTATGATGTAATAAAACACATTATATATTTAAACGGTATTTAATTTCTACCCAAAAATTCGACAATCTCAGAAAATTATGAAAAATTCACCAATAGATAATTTCAAAATCCTGAATCCAAAAATAATATTCATTTTATCTAAATAATTTTCTAAATATGTGAATTTTCACTTTTAAAATAAAAACTGTCATTTATTGAAAATCGATGGGTTTTGACAGAAACAGTTTCCAAACCTTAATAAAAATTACATTTGACTTCATAAAAATTATATGAAAATTTATATTTAATAAAAATTATATCATAAAAATGTTTTATTAAAATATTATTTATTATAAAAATTCATTAATTCATCAAAGTAAATTCTTAAATTAAAAATACAATTCCAGTTTTATCGTATGAAAATATAATTCTTATCAAACTGAATACTTAATCATTTATAGAGTAAAAACAATAGGAAATATAATCACAAATTATAATTAAAATGAGTGTTCTTAAAACACTATTATAATAAAATAATTAATAAAACCTCAGTTTAATATAATAGTTTATATATTTCTAAAAATTAGCATTTTACCTGAAAATCAATTTATCTAATTCATTATATTTTAAAGAAAAAATATTCTCATACAGGGATTAATGGAATAATAATTTTATTTATAAAAGAGATTAAACCAAAAATTAACTAATGCTTTGTTACATAACCCCTTATAACACACACATAAGACCTAAGGGAAAGGTGTGTGATGGTGATAGACTCTTGGGGAGACTCAGATAATATCGTTTAGGTGGTAATCTCTATTAACTTCCACTTCTCCCATAAGCGATTTCATTCAAGCCTAACATGTTAAAGCTCAAATTGATCTTGGTCATGATATAAGTTCGGTGATACTACCTCCTTTACGAGCTCAAAAAAATGTGCTTCGTAAATCTCAAGTCTACTAGATGAGGTCATTCTCTCCTTTGTCTGTTTTGAAAGGCTTCTTTTTAAAATCCTTAATTTTATATTAGTCATGTGATCACTATTCAAAGGCTATTTTATTAATGGAAATTTTACTTAATATTAATTTTATCCCAATTGTATAAATAAAAAATGGATGTGTTTTCTATATCCATAAGACATTTAATTAAATAAAATGAAGAGAATTTTATTGATGAATTTTTGGGTCATTACAATATCAGTATCACCTGTCATCATCTATAAAACTCTAGTATAATATCATGAACCAAAAAATTAATATTTCACTTTTTAATTATAAATCCATTGAAAAACTATTTTTAGCTAATAAGAAAATCACTTTCTGTTTTTTTATAAAAATGGGGAGAAATATCTATTTCTTTTGAAAAATATTTAATAATATAAATTCCAAAAATATTATGAAAATAATTTTATTTTAAAATAACCATGGAAATATTCAAATTATTCTTCAAATAAATGAAAAGTGATGATGGTGGTAATTTTTTTCATGCTTTAAAATTTAAAACAATGATTCATTTCACACCTTCAGTAAAAGTACCTCATTTGGGAAATGATAAGAAGATTACATTTTAAACCTTGTAAAGAAATTGAAAGGTAGTTTAAAATGACCTTTAATGGTAATTGAAGTTTAAATAATAACATTATTGAAACATTTTAAAAAACTTTTATATTGAGGGACAATAGAATAAAAACATTAAAACTTTTAAAATAAAGCTTTAAAGTAAAATCCCTTATAACTAAATAACTTTTGAATCAATGAAATATTAAAGGAAATAAATTTTAATGGATTTTTAAACACATTAATTTTTAGATAATAATAATAAAATACATCTATAATTCAGTTTATACACCACAAAAATAAAATCTGTCGTTGAAATAGATTAAGTCTCAAGGAAAGGAAATTGAGACTAGAAATCCAACAACTTAAATAATATCTACTATCTTACATTCTACAAATATTGAATGATAAAATTATATTAGTTATTTAATTGATTAATAACCTTTTAAATGTTAATTACACTGTATTTATACCTTTTATTTCGTTTATAATCATGTTTTATTTAGTTACATAATCAATTAAGTTCATGTTGAACAATTTCAGGACGTTCGGTTTATGATCCCAAAACAGCTTTAGCAGGATGACCATAGTAAAATGAGTCATTGTTATATAACTTATAGATTATTAATAATTTAATTATTATCACATTTATACATTAAGTAATATTTTATAACTATCTGTTATTATCCTACATGTTCTTCAAAAGACTCAAGAGGGGGTGAATTGAGTACCTAAGAAATTTATATACTTAGAAAACCACCCTCTCTTGATTATAACTAGAATTCTGTTCTTTCCTTATCTTAAGAAAAAGTTTAAAATAAAATAAAAATAAAAATAAATAGATATAGAGATTTAGAGAGGTTTAGAGAATATAAATCCCATAGTCCACACCAACATCCCTCTTCTCTATTAATTTAGTGAATTTCACTAGTTAAGTCATATTTTCAGGGAATTCTAGTCCTTTTTCTTAGGACTGCATGAATGATTAAAAGTAGTAAAAACATGTTACAAAATAATATTATATTTTAAGTGGGATACATAAAGGATTTAAAAATAATATCCTTCATGTCATTTTATTAGAAACCTTTAAAGTGGGATAGATGAGAAAATAGAGTTTATAGATGCAACACACAGTTGTAAGATACAACTGGAAGAAGGAAAAAATATCCCAAAGATATGATAAAGATATGGATACATCTTGAGTAAATTATTTTAAAATAATATAAAATATTATATATATCACAAAACTATAGATCAGAAATATTCTTCTTCTTTTCCATAAAAAACATAGCAGTATTGAAGTGCTTTGAGATAACATTCGTGAATATATGAAGACTTTTCTATTCTTCTCTATATATCTTTAATTCTATTAAAATTTCATTTTTTATTCAATCAAAAATTCTCACTTAAACTCACCACCTATTATCCATATAAACTAGAATCATATACACAACCTTTTCTCAAAAATACCTAAACAATGGTAAAGATAAATAAATTATCCTTTTAAATTTTTATTTTCTCGATAACTGAATCTTATTATAATTACCATAAATAGGTAATACACCATTTAAAGTATGTATGATATCTTTAAAATATCACTCAATTACTTTAATGGTAAAAAATATAGATTACAACCCGATGTAATCAATTTTCAGAACAATATGTAGCTAGATTTTAGATTTGAGTCCGACTAGCCAAATTTTCTTCATATAGTCAAAATGATCTACAAAGGATTTTTACTCATAGAGCCAAAATTGACATATCCATTTTAAATAATGTAGTTTATTTCACCAGGTATTCGATTCACGTATCCAATTACTCCATGAAATTGATTTACGTAACTGATTAAACTGCGTAGATGATTTATCACATTGCTAATCTCATCGATGTGGGTGATTCTACAATATAGATGATTTATGTTGGTGACTCCTTCATGTTGGTGATTTACATAGTTGAATTTTCACATGGTCAAAATCATCACATAGCCAATTTTTTCAAACCTAGGTAAATTTTAGCCAATATGTCTCGAATGAAGACTTAAGAAAATTAATAGAACAAACACTTAAGAAAAAGATAAAAACCTCATAAACATAATTAAAAACCAAATCATTAGTAAAGTATGAAGGGAATTCGAGATAATAAAAACACAAATTACATTGGATATCTTGAAATAACATTATCATTCCAATAATCTCCCATTTTTTAATGATAAAAAACTAATTTTATATTAACCATGAAATTTTAGAAAGGTTTAATATAATTTTTCACAAAACTATATAATATATATATATATATATATATATATTTTAAAATTTATTTTTCATCCTTTATTTATCCCACTTAGTATTAATCTTCTCCCAATTTAGTGGAAACAATTCCATATTTATTCAAAATTTGAAAATTATACCCCTTTTGTGTAATTAAAAATGAAGGGAAAGAGAGAGAGAAAACTTTTAATGTAGCACTTTCATAGTAATGAACTATTTAATTATTTTAGGAAAACTGAATAGTTAATTATGGAAAGAATAGATTTTAGTAAAAAATAAAGTTGCTAAAAATAGTAAATTAAAAAATCATTAAGAAAAATATAATAAATTAATAATTTTAAAATAAAAAAATCACTAAGAAAAACATTATAAATGAAAATCATTAAATAAAAACAATCCCTAAGAAAAACATAACAAAAAAATAAAAAAATAATTTTATTAATCATTGTCATGCAAAAATATAAATCCATTCAAGAACCCAAAAACCCAAATACAATAAATTAGTCAGAAGACCCAAGTTTATGAATGGGTTCAAATTGAGAAGGCAGTTTTGGTGGAGGTAGCATTAAGGTAGGTTTGATTCTGGAGGTGGTTGGATTTGGCATTACTAACATCATTAACTCCTTCCAATATTCTTAAATAGATCCACTCTCTAAGACAACAGAAACATTTACTTATAGAAAATGAACTGGACCACTAAGGATATTTTCAAGACACACTTGAGTCATATCCAAATTATATTTGTCATCAACCAAAAAAGGTACTTTCTTTGAAGACTCAGATGATGACGGTTCCCCCTAATAATGATCGATATCTAAATAGAAATATACATTTTCTTTATATTTATTATATATGTTGGATGTCTAATAAACACCTTTGATTCCTTGTTGATCACCACTAAAGGTGTTTAGAGGATCAAGACCAAGAGTTATTTTCTTCTCATATTAAATAAGGCTTTATCACACATGTCAAACATAGGAATAATGTCTGACTTATAGAACTAAATGATAATGACATAGGCTTACTTGTGCATCTAAGCAGCATAAGACAAACTACTTCTAATAATTCCTTTAAAATATTCAATTTATCCAAAATAAAAACTCAAATGGGTACTAACTACTTGAGGATTGGGAAAAGGTGATATATCAGCAGTAGTGAGAGCTGATGGAATCTCCACTAAAATATTCTTCAAAATTCATTCCATTGAAGTTTTCATTCCAAACATCATTCCATTTACTGATTGAAAATTTATTTCTATTATTTCCACTTTATCTATCAAAATATTTATAACCTCATTCACATCACTAATATAAACTTATGAAATCTGAGCACTAATAGTAGTAGGCTCGAGTTTAGCTTGAGCTAACTCCTCAGGAGTATGAAAAATAGATTAAATTGGTGGAATAGAGCTTGGAGATCTATAAATAACCAAATATTTCCCTATGAGTAGAATTGGAACTACTGATGATTCACCATATTATGAACTCGTATACTCTTCAATAAATCTAATTTCCTGTCATTCAAAACTTCTATAGACTTTGTGCAGCAAAGTTAGTAAATATTGATGGTTCCTAGAAATTAGACCAACATTCCTAAAAACCATTCCTTAAGTATATTTTCATACATAGATAATATCCTTCAACCATATGAAAATAATTTGAGTGTATTTATTGATTGGTACAATGGATCATGAAACCATATCCCTTGTTTTCTTAGAAACTCTCATGTTTTCTTCTACCCAAGAGTCAAGAGATTATTTAAGATGACCAAAATGGTCATGCATGCACATGTAAAATCCAATAATAAACTTCCTTACAACTACATTGGTGTCATGAAACTCACCCAATAATATCTTTCTTCAATTCTTGTAATATAACATGTATAATCTGATCAAAATGAATACACCAAAACTGAGAGGAAACGGAATTTAATTCAAAAATTACCTGATCAATTCCACTTTAAAAATTAGTAATAGTCAATGGTTCTATGTAATCAGTAGAAACAACAATAGAAGAATGAAATTTATTGATAAATTTTAACTATATTATCACCTCACTTCATAAAGTATGTAAATTTTCCATTATCTCAATCCTAAAAGACTCCAACTCATAAATAACATCTTGAGATAAACCTAACTACACCATTGGAAGATTCTAAAACAGATCACTTTTAGATGAAACCATAGTACCAAGCTCATTAAACACATCCTTTGTATGAAAAAAAATCCTTTAATCCTATTACTAGTGATTTCATCTCTTCATGTTCCTTAGAACATACATCATAAGTAGCAATAGGATAAACGGGAGAAATGGACTGAATAATCTTTATCAATTCTATCTGGGTTTCTAACAACACAACTAGTTTATCGAAATCCAATTTAGAAATATAGAATTAATTAATTTTTATAATATCAAATTTTTATGAAATAAGATCCACCTTTAAATCACAATAATATACTCTTAGATTATCAAACTTTTCCATTATAGTATAAGAAAAGGATGTCTTTTCTAAACTATAGGAGCTTTTACTTTCCGAGGGTTCATCCTTATGAACAACAGAAGGTGTTTATGGCACGTGTGTTTTATGGGAATACTCTGTAGAACCCATAACCACATCACCTACTCAATATCCACCATAAGGTGACCAAGGAAGAACTGGATCCACTTTATAAGATTATACTACATCTTTATACCTTCCTTAAGAATCATAAACTAAATTCATGATCTCAACTAGCCTTTCCTTAGAATCTACTATAGTAATCTCCATGGTTAGTTCCTCAACATACTAACCAACAACACTAACTTCAGTAACATGACTTTGAGTAGCCTGTTACCAACCCTGAATTGGATTAACTATAATAGGACTTACAACTGGTACTAAAGGCTCAGATCTAGTAGGAATTTAGTCCTCCACTTAATTAGAAAACACCATCTCATCAGGTATTGTATCCATAGGTTGTTAGGTTTTTGATATATCCCCCTGATCCACACCTTCCTTAACCTAATAAATTCATGAATTCTAAGTAGGGTCCCAAAAATAACCAATAGTCTCTAGAAAAACTGTAGATATAGTATTACTATTGTGACATGTGATTTCATATCCTTCATTAAGATCCACTTATTTATTCTTCATAATTAGAGAGATCAACCTACAAAAAGGTTAGGAGTTTATATTTCCCTTTCCTTTGAAACAATGATGCATGAAGCGTATCATATACCTTGGAAAAATTCAATTTCATGTTATTTATTAACATGTATAGAAAATATATGTATTGAAAAATAACTTTCTCCATTTCACGAGTTCTTTGAGATATTCCAATTTAAAATAACTTGTAAAACACTTTCCACTCAATTATAAAATCATTTTCAATATTCTTTTCAAAATAAGATGTACTAAAAAAACTTCAATGCCTTTGACAGACCAACAGAACTTGTATCCACCATGGTCTGACAAAAATTATACTCCCCCTCATGGGGGCATTGAAAAAATTTATCCATTTGGACAATTGAAACCATCACTACCTTTCCATTGACATTTGATGAAATTATATCCTCTTTTTGATTAAAATAAAACTCTTCATTACACATAAACTCAATTACCTCATCCTCAAATAGAAAATAAGACTTCTTTTCATAAAACACATACTCCCAACCTTGAAACTAAAGCATTTTCATCATAAAAATCTCATTTTTCTTTATCCATTTAATATTGATGTCGTTTCTAATGATTACTATTTGAGATGCACATCCTTTGGATTTCATAGAAGATATCGATCTTCCTTCATATGTGTGCTTTGACTTTACCATAGCTTACATGTTCAATTATACTTCGAGGAAGGATCAAAAGGTTTTGGTTTCAAGGAGATGATTTAGCTTTGGTGAGAAGATATTTATGTGAATGGAGAATTTTTCATTTTCTAAATAAAAATTAGGTTACAGAAAGAATTTTCAAAATACTCATGTACCCGAATGGGTTTTTATGTCGATTACAACTAATGATTAATATAAAATAAAATAAATCTAAAAGAAAGAAAATTTATTACCTAAACATGAAATATTTAAAAAAAATAAAATAAAATAGACTAATTAAATATATATATATATATGTCGTTAATATAAATACTAATAGATAAATAATAAACTAAAATAAAGATAATTTTATTTTATTTTAAATTGAACAAACCCAATTCACTTTTGATAAAATAAAAAAAAATAACATGCAAGGTATTAGTAAAAACATCTACTAAATGATTCTCCATAGAGATAAATTCAAGAGTAATATTGCGTTTTTTAGTATAATATATCAAGAAATGATTCGTTAAATCTATTTTATGTGTTCTGAAATTATTTTTTAGATTCCTAGAAATTATAATAGAATTGTTTTTGTTAAATTTAATTGAAACTTGATTATAATTGAATCCAAAATCCACCAAGTTTTATTTCATCCAAAATACCTATACATTAAAACTACCAAAATCAATATATTATAATTTGGTAATAGATAATGAAATAAGTGTTTTTTCTTACTAGATAAGGATTCTAGGGATTTTCCTAGAAAATTGAAGGTTCCTAAGGTAATTTTTCTATAAATCCTATAATAACCAATGTTTCCATCAAAATATGAAGTTAAATTAAATAATAAGTTTTGGGATAAATTAAGGAAATAGAAATATTTCCTTTTAAATAGCTTAGAACATTTTAGAAACATTTAAATTATATTCCATTGTATTTTCTTGCAATATTGCACAAATAAATACTACAAACATAGAATCTGGTATACTATAAATTAAATACAATGAACATCCAATTATTCCTATACCAATATTTTTGTTATCTATTTTACTATCTTCAAATAAATCAATATTTTCATGAGAAGTCATAGGAGTGGTATGTAATTTATCACTTTTGAGTACAAACTTTTTAAGTAAGACAGGTTTGTACTTTCATTGACTCATCACTTTCCCAAATTTATTTTGATAAATCTAAAAACCAAGAAAATAATTTAACTCACCCATCATGCTCATTTAAAATTATTTTTTCATGTGTTTTGAGAATCCATTACCCAATTATTTATTTTTTGGACCAAATATTACATTATCATCATATATCTGAACAAAAAAATATCTAAAGATGAAGTTTTCTTAAATAAAGTAGTATATTCCTTACTTACTGAGGAAACATTTTAGAAAATAAAATATATTAACTCTTAATACCAAGATCTTTGTGCTTATTTAATGCTCTAAAGATCTTTGGTAAGTTTAAAAACTTAATTTGAAAAATGTGAATTTTCAAAACCAAGAGGTTGTTCAACATAGGCTTCCTCCATTAGAAAATCATTTATAAAATCATATTTTACATCCATCTAATATAATTTAAAATTCATATTTGATGTATAGGATAAGATAATATTAATGGATTTTAATCTAACTGTAACGCCCCGACCCCAGTTACCCATAGTCGATGCATTATTATATAACATTGGCATGATCACAAGAAAGATCAAGTCTCGAAAGAATGATTATTTTAGTAGCCTTGGAAACACTAGATACATTCATAAAGTTTACATTACATCATAAAATGAAAACTACAACAACATAGTCTCTATATTCCACACTCATATCCCCACATACTATCCCGGCAGGTCATTCATAAATTACTTCTTCACATCTAGGGAAAAATAAAACATTGAAAGGGGTGAGCTCAAATGCCTATTAAGGATAACAATATAGCGAAAATTGTCATAAATAATAATAAGAATTTAAGGCAATGTATAACTAAAACAAAAGCCTTTTAAACTTGAACTTCAACATAATATGGCAGAAATAAAATGAAATAATGTCATTTACTTATTCACATGGATATTCTACTGATCGAATAATCACATGCAATATCAATAACCACTTTCATAATGATGGAATGCATAATACCATACTGTCATAACCACATAGCCAAGGCCTCGTGCCAAGACTACAAATAAGATTTTGTCAAGGCCTTGTGCCAAGACACTATTTTTTCTCATGATACCTACCGATGCATCGAGGATCTATAGAGGGCTCCACCCATCACATATTAAGTCCAATGCATTCCACATATGAACAGGTTTAAACATAACATAAACATTCATATTAAAACTAACATAGGAAATGTCAATACCTTCTCCATAAACCATGAATGGTATAAAAATAACACATTCACAGTAAAACAAATCACAAAAACTTCAATACAGTATGGCAGTTTTGTATCATAATAAATCAACTTCAAATAAGCTTAAAATCTATCAAAGGATGTTGACATAGATGAAATCAAAACTATTTGAGAGTAATATCTATTTTTTTTGAAATCATTTAAAAGTCACATAATTATAAAATAAAACATTTACTTTGAAAATTTTCTTATAATATTGTAAGTGAAGCTTCGAAGATTTTATAACAGTGTAAAATAGCCGCACCCACCGTATAAGTTAAAAAATACATTCTTGCCTTAATTATGTCGAAAAGGTTAAAAAGGACCTTGTTTGGAAAACGACGGAAATATTCCTTTATAAACCACTTATAAAAGTCAAACAAGGTTATAAATGACTTTAACCCATATTCTAGTAATTAGTAAAAATGTTTTGAAATACATTTTTAAGAAGCATGGATGTGGATGATAAAGAAGTCCCATTAGATTATTATGTATAAACAACCTCAGATAATGAAGAGATTGTGAAATAACCCTTACCTTGTACTTTTCCGTGGTTGGGGGTAGGTTAACCTCATGTATAATGGTGAAATAATTTTTATTAAATTATAAAAGAATCATATACATTAATATTATATCGTATATGATCTCTTAACATTGATTTGTTTACAATATCTTAGTATTATCATTGTTTCGGGTGTTAACTTACTCATTTTCTTTTATATGTTTTCTTACGTGAGCCATGTTTGTTATGGATAGGTTGTATATTATTCATATCCAGAATGATATCAAGTCCTTAAAAATTACTTTTAATCATTAAATGAGAATTAGTCTTGAATGGATACGATGGAGAATGAATCTCATCGCGTTCGTAGAGACGGTAGTCCGTACGTACGCACGAGTGACAATATCATTCTTTTGATATTAAAATAATATTTAATTGGATGGTATATCATATATAAAGAATCCTTATCATGTTATATTTATTATTTACATGAATTTAACATCATTATTATACCCATCCAAATAATAATATATTGATTAACAATTACACCCCGACGTGGAGATGGTAAGCCGTATGTACGCACGTATGGGGACATGTCATTCAAAGGATGGATAGAATACTGAATATGGTTGTACCATATTTATAATAACATCAAAGTATATATAATATACTGGATTTATTGTTTTATAATGGTAATAATAAAGAAATAAGAAGTGGAAGAAGAAAGGAACTTGAAAGAGGGTGGTGAAAACATTACCTCCTCTTCGGGTTCTTCATATTGATTTGATCAAAATGACTCCTTAGGTTGGATTTCTGACTAAAGAAAGGCCTCTAGGATGAATTTAGGGAAGTTGAGAGAGTATTTGGGTAGGTATTGGCCGAACCAAAAGGCTTTTATGGTGTGAATTAATGAGAATATGGAGTTCCCTTTTATAAGAGGGGTGAGGGGCACCTTTGAAAAAGCTAGAAATATTATTTTATAATAAATTCATATTCGGTTTATAATGGCTCCAAAGTGGATTATTTAAAGGTTAAGGTGGAGATGGGTCGAAAACAACTCAACCAATAGAATTTAGACAGGTTTGGGTCATAATTATTAACTTTATCCTGAATTATTAACTCTTAGTTAATTATTTTCAATTTTACAATGTCTCTTTGTATTTTTATATTATATAGTTAATAAACTTAATATATACATCCAAGAGACCCACATGTGGTCCATTAATAATACACCTATCATTATATTAGTCTCTTGGCTGAAACGTAGATTTTAAGGAATTTAATATCAATTAATAATATAATATTTGTCTTAAAAACTCTTTTTTGTCAATTTTGACACTATTCAATAATTGAATTTTTTTTAAAACATAACAGAATTATTACTTCAAAAAAAGTTAATTACATCAATCCTAACAGGTCATATAAACCTAGAAAATTATTTTAATTCATAAAAAGTCTCAAATTATATTTATTTTGGTGTTTATAATATCAATTATTTTAATTTTTCACTATTATGGTAATTACTGCATCATCATTGTGTCATAAATATATTAGATTATTTAATGTCTAAAAATTATAAATAAAATAAAATTATGTATGAAATCGTTTTATCTTTATAATTAATATTTATAGTCAAAAATCCAACATATATAACCCTATGTAAAAAGTATTTTTCTAAAAGATATATGCTTATGTTATTTTTGTATTTATTATAACTTAATTAAAATAAAGTGTCCCTATCACCTACAAGTGTCTCCATGGGGTCCCAAAATCGACCCAAAGATTCCCATGGTCGGAAATATATCCATAAATAAGGTTATGACACGTTTTAGGGCAATTTAGTATTATTATAATATTATTTTTAACCCTTATTTACCGGATTTACCCTTTAACCATGGTAAATAAAATATTTACCGAAGTAATTATTCTAAATGTCTAAAAATAAAACTTACCTATTTAAAAAATTTGGACATCCTGATTCCAAATATGGAATCCATTGTCCCAAATTCAAAACACAGAAGTGGTAGAAATTAATTTAAAATTAATTCCCACTGTCAAAACAAAAAGCGTGTTTTTAAGATATAATAACTATCAAAAGATTGATACTTGTTTATGTCCGGTTTAATAATGAAATTATGTCAAATGACCAAAATTGTATTAAATGGTAAAAATATATTCTAAATATACTTTAAAACCACTCAAATTCATAATTTATCACTATTACGTATTTTGATAAAAAAAGATGTTTTTAATTAAAATTTAGTAATTTTCACTATTCATCAAAATATAAATGTTATCTGAAAAGTTCCAAAATTTAACTTAGGCTAAATTCAATACTCCGAATCCAAAAATGAAGTCCATTTTGAGAGATAAAATTTATAAAATTTCAAAAATTAGGTATTACTATTCATAATGGCTAGTTTTATTGGTTGTGGTGTGTGTTAGAACTCGAAGTTGTGTACAACACACGCTACTGTATTATTCAAAGAGAAGCATACCGTGGAAGCTTGGGGTGTTACATTCTCCCCTCCTTCAAATAATTTTTTCCTTAAAATTTCTAGAATATTATTGCATAAAATGACTCGGGTGTTCTTCATCATAAGTTCCTCGAGTTCCCACGTTGCCTCTTCCATCTTATGGTTTCTCCATAGAACTTTTACCAAATGAGTCATCCGGTTTCTCAGCACTTGTTCTCTTGCATCAAGAATCCTGATGGGTTGTTCGCAATAAGACAGATCGTGTTCCAGTTCTAATTCCTCATAGGTGAGTACATGTGTTGTGTCAGGCATGTATTTCCTCAACAGTGATACGTGGAACACATCGGGAACTTTGGAGATACTTGGTGGCATTGCCAAACGGTAAGCTATAGCCCCAATTCGTTCTAGAATTTTGAAGGGCCCGATGTACCTGGGACACAATTTAACCTTCTTACCGAAATGTATAACTCCCTTCCATGGAGACACCTTCAAGAAAACATGATCTCTCACCTGAAATTCCAAATCCGTCCTTCGATTATCGGAATAACTCTTCTGCCTACTTTGAGCTGCTTTGATATGGTTTTGGATTACCTTTACTTTTTCCATCATTTCCTCCACCAGTTCTGGGCCTAAAAGTTTTCTTTCACCAACTTCATCCCAATAGGTTGGTGTGCGACATCTCTTTCCGTATAACTCTTCATATGGTGCCATCCGAATACTTGAATAGAAGCTATTGTTATAGGAAAATTCTACTAGAGGTAAATATTGATCCCACATACCATGAAAGTCAAGTGAGCATGATATCAACATGTCTTCTATGGTTTGAATAGTCCGTTCTGATTGTCCATCTGTTTGAGGGTGGTAGGTAGTTCTCAAAAGAAGTTCAGTATCCAAGCCCTTCTGAAAACTCTTCCATAATCTTGAAGTAAAATTAGGATCATGATTAGAAACAATCGATAGGGGTACTCCATGAAGTCTCACAACTTCATTAATATATAGTCTTTCTAGATGCTCCAGTGGTAGATCTTCTCTTATAGCAAGAAAATGTGATGACTTGGTAAGACGATCAACAATAACCCATATTGCATCGTTCCTTCTAAGGGTCTTTGGTAGCCCCATGACAAAGTCCATCGTAATATTGTCTCATTTCCACTCCGGTATGGGAAGAGGTTGCATGACTCCTCCAGGCTGTTGCCTTCCAGCTTTCACTTGTTGACAAACCATACATCTTGACACAAAATCAGCAATCTCCCTCTTCATGTTGTCCCACCAGAAATGTTCCTTCAAATATCTATACATTTTGGTGCTCCTAGGGTGTATATAGAAATTGGAACTATGAGAATCATCCAACAATTCCCTTTTTAGATCAGGTATATTGGGAACACAAATTCTCTTCCCAAACTTCAAAATTCCATCTTCATACACAAAGTCATTCAATCTCCCATCATTCACATCTTTAATCTTCTTTTGAAACTCTTTATCACTAGTCTGAGAACTCGTTTTCCATTCTAGTAAAGATGGTTTAGAAACCATTTGAAAAAAATTTGAGGTTTCACCTTCCATGGTGATTCCCATATCCATCTTCACTAGATCCATGTATATAGGATCCTTTTCTACTCTCATATTGTTCAAAACTCCATGATCTTTTCTACTCAAATCATATGCCACCTTTTTTGCCTTCCCTGGGTGGTAGTGTATCATGCAATCATAATCCTTGAGTAGTTCAATCCATCGCCTTTGCATCATGTTGATTTCTTTTTGTGAGAAAATATACTTAAAACTTTTTTAATCAGTATAAATCTCACATTTTTCACCATAGAGGTAGTGTCTCCATATCTTCAAAGCAAAGATCATAGTTGCTTACTCGAGATCATGAGTAGGATAGTTTTGCTCATGAATTTTCAATTTTCGTGATGCATAGGCAATAACCCTATCATTCTGCATAAGGACACAACCAAGTCCTTTCTTCGATGCATCACTATAAATAACGAACCCATCGTTCCCCGATGGTAGAGTCAATATAGGAGCGTTGACTAATATTCTCTTAAGTTATTCAAAACACTCTTCACACTCTTTTGTCCAGACAAATTTAACCCCTTTATGTGTGAGCTTTGTTAATCGGTTATCCAACCGGGCAAAATTCTGGACGAAACGTCGATAATAACCTGCTAAACCAATAAAAATTCGTACCTCAGTTATACTTGTCGGTGCAGGAAATTCTTGGATTACCTTGGTCTTAGAAGGATCAACAGAGATTCCATCTTTAGAGACAATATGGCCAAAAAAGAAATCTCTTGAAGCCATAATTCACACTTTCTAAATTTTTCATATAATTCATGTCTTCTCAGAGTCTTCAGGATAATGCGCAAGTGATTTTCATGATCTTCGTAGATTTTGGAGTATACCATGATATCATCAATAAATACCACCACAAATTCATCTAGATATTCCTTGAAAACTCTATTCATTAGATCCATGAATATAGAGGGCGCATTAGTCATCCCAAAAGGCATTACTGTAAACTCGTAATGCCCGTACCTGGTTCGAAATGTTGTCTTCATAATGTCTTCCTTCTTCACACACAACTGATGGTATCCAGACCGAAGGTCAATATTTGAAAATTATTGAGCTCCATGCAGTTAGTCAAATAACTCATCAATGCGTGGTAGGGGATACTTGTTCTTTATTGTTATAGCATTTATCTCCCTGTAGTCGATACATAACCTCATAGATCCATCCTTCTTTTTAACAAAAAGAACTGGGGCTCCCCATGGAGAAACACTAGGGTGAATAAATCCCTTATTACTCAATTCCTCTAGTTGTTTCTTGAGTTCAACTAATTCCACAGTGGCCATTCTATAAGGGGTCTTCGATATAGGCCTTGATCCAGGAATTAAATCAATGGAAAACTCAACTTCTCGTTCTGGAGGATGTCTAGGTAAATCTTCCAAAAAAACATCTACATATTATTTCACAATAGGTACATACTCTATTTGAACATTCCTTTCCTCACCCACAGTCATTTCATTCTCTTCCTCCCCAATAATTAAATTTAGTTGAGCTACTGAGGGTGGATCTAGATAAGAACTAGGTGGTGACGATTCTGCTCTAAAGATAAGGTGTTCCTTATCATCATCATCAAAAATCATAACATCCTTCATCTTAAAATAAATATTCGCATCATGGTCCGAAATCCAATCCATACCAAGGATTATATCAAACTAAATCATAGGTATGACGATGAGATCAGTGGATAATGAACATTTATGTGCTCTAATGGGGACAGATTCACAAAACTTTGTTGCAATGATACTTCCCTTATGAGTTTTAACTGACAACTCCGTTGTTAAATCAAATTGAAAATATCTAATTTTCTTAGAAAACTGGGAAGATATGAAACAATGTGATGATCCATAATCAAATAATGCATTTTCTAAACTTGAGGAAACCCTTAAATTACTTGCCACCACGTCTTTCGGAGCTTCTACCTCAGCAGTAGTGATAGAATAAGCTTGGCCTTGATCCCTTGGCCTTTTCTAAGGTAAGTTCCCCTGATGCTTAAGAAATTCATTTGCAAAATGTACCATCTCCCTGCAATTGTAGCATTGGACATCGGTAGCTTCCTTCTTCCCCTTGAAATCACGAGCTTGGTGGCCTTTTCCACCACACTTGTAACAGACTCTCATTCCTTTTAAGCAAGTACCGGGGTGTTTCTTCCCACATTTTCTGCAGGATGGATATTCAACTTTTCCCTTCTTCCCCTTATTTCCATTCCCATATTGATCAGAAAATCTCTTCTTCTCTTGCTTAGAATTAAAGTCATAAGACTTAGAAAATTCCTTTTCTATCTTGATAGCACATGAGACAATGTATTTGTACGACGAGAAGGATTGTGAGACTAATGCTCGATGGAGAAATGGTTTTAACCCATCAAAGAAATGATCAATCTTACTTCTTGGGTTATATATATAATCTCTGGCATACCTTGCTAACCTTGTAAAGTTATCCTCATCCTTTGCGACATTCTCATCCTCCTTTTCTCTCAGAATCAGAAATTGCCTTTCCATATCTTCTCGATGGTCACAAGGAAAGTATTTATCTAAAAAAAGATCTCTGAACTCCTTCCATTCCATATTTGATACTTCATCATCTTACTTCATGTTTTTTATCAACGACCACCATTGATTAGCTTCTCCAGTGAGGCGATAAACTGCCATGACAACTTTTTCCCTTTCACTACTCCCCAATGCATGGAATATTTTCTCTAAGGAATTTATCCATTTCTCAGCTACTAAGGGATTTGTACTCCCATTGAACGTTGGTGGTTGTTGCCTCATGAAGCGATCTAACATTGATCCTCCACTCTGTGAATTAGGGTGCTTCATACAGGTAAGTTTATTATTCATAACCTGAGTGAGTTGTCCCAGTATGGTGATTAGCTGATCAGCACCAGTTGCATCACCAGCTCCACTATAATTTTCTTGAGCACGAGGAAAATCCCTACATGGAGTGCGTGCATTGATACGATTTCCATTTCTTCCACTAGGCACCATTTCTAAACAATGGCATAAACTAGATCAGTTTATCAATCAAATTACATAATTCCATACTTATAAAACACTTAACATAAATTTAACTATTTATGGATATAATCCAAAATCATAAAAATGTTTTCTTTGAGGAATTATATACTCATAAACCCTTCATAATGATTTTTAAAGAAAATGAGAGTTATCCTAAGCATATCCCCCATGAGTGTCGTAACCAAGAGTGCAGCAAGGTCCATTGTTGTGCACCAGTTCTCATTCGAGTCTAGCTCAAAGCGGTGTTTTCGGGTTTTACCCCTAGGTACATCTGTTCCAGAGCTGCCTCTACCTGCTCGTATCTAGAAAGGGATGTATTTCTCGAAAAACTCACAAAATATCTACAATACCAAAATTCTAGGAAGTTCTTCAATACTAATCCTCAAATTCCATCTTAGGTCTATGTTCTGTAATCAGATTTTATCTAAATCTAACTTCCAAGGTATGTACTAAACTTCCTCAGATACCAACTGTAATGCCCCGACCCCAGTTACCCAGAGTCGGTGCATTATTACATAACATTGGCATGATCACAAGAAAGATCAATTCTCGAAAGACCGATTATTTTAGTATCCTTGGAAACACTAGATACATTCATAAATTTTACATTACATCATTAAATGAAAACTACAACAACATAGTCTCCATAGTCCACACTCATATCCCCACATACTATCCCAGCAGGTCATTCATAAATTACTTTTTTGCATCCTGGGAAAAATAAAACACTGAAAGGGGTGATCTCAAATGCCCAGTAAGGATAACAATATAGAGGAAACTTTCATAAATAATAATAAACATTTAAGGTAATGTATAACTAAAAAAAATCCTTTTAAACTTGAACTTCAACATAATATGGTAGAAATAAAATGAAATAATGCCATTTACTTATTTACATGGATATTCTACTAATCGAATAATCACATGCAATATCAATAACCACTTTCATAATGATGGAATGCATAATGCTAGACTATCATAATCACATAGCCAAGGCCTCGTGCCAAGACTACAAATAAGAATTTCTCAATGCCTTATGCCAAGACACTAGTTTGTCTCATGAGACCTACCGATGCATTGAGGAACTATAGCGAGCTCCACCCATCACATATTAAGTAAAATTCATTCCTCATATGAACAGGTTTAAACATAACATAAACATTATTATTAAAACTAACATATGAAATGTCAATAATTTCTCCATAAATCATGAATGGTATAAAAATAACACATGTACACTCAAAAAAATCACAAAACCTTCAATACAATATGGAAATTTTGTATCATAATTAATCAACTTCAAATAAGCTTAAAATCCATCAAAGTATGTTGACATAGATGAAATCAAAACTATTTGAGAGTAATATCTCTTTTTTTAAATCATTTAAAAGTCACATAATTATAAAATAAAACATTTACTTTGAAAATTTTCTTATAATCTTGTAAGGTAATCCTCAAAGATTTTATAATGGCGGAAAATATCCGCACTCACCGTATAAGTTAAAAAAGACATTCTTACCTTAATTCTGTCGAAAAGGTTAAAAAGGACCTTGTTTGGAAAATGACAGAAAGATTACTTTATAAACCACTTATAAAAGTCAAACAAGGGTATAAATGACCTTAATCCATATTCTAGTAAATAGTAAAAATGTTTTGAAATACATTTTTATGAAACATGAATGTGGATGATAAAGAAGTCCCAGTAGATTATTACGTATAAACAACCTCAGATAATGAAGAGATTGTGAAATAACCATTACCTTGTACTTTTCCTTGTTTGGGGGTAGGTTAAACTCCTGTATAATGGTGAAATAATTTTTATTAAACTATAAAAGAATCATATACATTAATATGATATCATATATTATCTCTTAATATTGATTTGTTAACAATATCTTAGTATTATCATTGTTTCGGGTGTTAACTTACTCATTTTATTTTATATGTTTTGTTATGTAATCCATGTTTGTTATGGATAGGTTGTATATTATTCATATCCAGAATTATATCAAGTCCTTAAACACTATTTTTAATCATTAAATGAGAATTATTCTTGAATGGGTTCGATGGAGAATGAATCTCATCACGTTCGTGGAGACGGTAGTCCGTATGTACGCACGAGCGACAATATCATTATTTTGATATTAAAATAACATTTAATTAGATGGTATATCATATATACAGAATCCTTATCATGTTATATTTATTATTTACATGAATTACACATCATTATTATACCCATCCAAATAATAATATATTCAATAACAATTACACCACGACGTGGAGACGGTAAGCCGTACATACGCACATATGGGGACATGTCATTCAAAGGATGGATAGAATACTGAATATAATTGTACCATATTTATAATAACATATAAGTATATATAATATACTAGATTTATTATTTTATAATGGTAATAACAAAGAAATAAGAAGTGGAAGAAGAAAGGAACTTGAAAGAGGGTGGTGAAAACATTACCTCTTTTTCGGGTTCTTCCTTTTGATTTTATCAAAAGGACTCTTTAGGATGGATTTCTGACTAAAGGAAGGGCTCTAGGATTAATTTGGGGAAGTTTAGAGAGTATTTGGGTAGGGTTTTTTCGAACCAAAAGGCTTTGAAGGTGTGAATTAATGAGAAGGGCGAGTGTCCTTTTATAAGAAGGGTGAGAGGAACCTTTGGAAAAGCTAGAAATATTATTTTATAATAAATTCATATTCGGTTTCTAATGGCTCCAAAGTAGATTATTTAAAGTTTAAGGTGGGGATGGGTCTAAAACAACTCAACCAATCTGATTTAGATAGGTTTGTATCACTATATTAACCTTATTTTGAAGTATTAACTCTTAGTTAATTAGTTTCACTTTTACAATGTCTCTTTGTATTTTTATATTATATAGTTAATATACTTACTATATACATCCAAGAGACCCCCAAGTGGTCCATTAATGATACACCTATCATGATATAAGTCTATTTTCTGAACCTTATATTTTTATGAAATTAATATCAATTAATAATATAACATTTGTTTTAAAAACTCTTTTATGTCAATTTTTACACTATTCAAAATTTGATTTTTTTAAAAATCATAACAGAATGATTAATTCAAAAAAAAAGTTAATTAAATCAATACTAACATGTAATTTAAACCAATAAAATTATTTTCATTCATAAAAAGTCTTAAATTATATTTATTTGGGTGTTTATAATATCGATTGTTTTAATTTTTCACTCTTATGGTAATTACTGCATCATCATTGTGTCATAAATAAATTAATTTATTTAATGTCTAAAAATTATAAATAAAATACCATTATGTAGGAAATCTTTTTATCTTTCTAATGAATATTTATAGTCGAAAATACATTTTATATATCCCTATGTAAAAATTGTTTTTCTAAACGATATATGCTTATGTCATTTTTGTATTTATTATAACTTAATTAAAATAAAGTGTCCCTATCACCTACAAGTGGCTACATGGGGTCCCAAAATTGACCCAAAGATTCCCATGTTCGGAAATGTATCCACCAATAAGTTTAGGACACGTTTTAGGGTAATTTAGTATTATTATAATAATATTTGTGAACCCTTATTTACCGGATTTACCCTTTAACCATGGTACATAAAATATTTACCGAAATAATTATTCAAAATGTCTAAAAATAAAAGTTACCTATTTACACAATTTGGATATCCTGATTCCAAATATTGAATCCATTTTTTCAAATTCAAAACACAGAAGTGGCAGAAATTAATTTAATATTAATTCCCGCTGTCAAAACAAAAAAGCGTGTTTTTAAGATATAATAACTATCAAAAGATTGATACTTGTTTATGTCCAGTTTAATTGTGAAATTATGTCCAATGACCAAAATTGCATTAAATGGTAAAAATATATTCTAAATATACTTTAAAACCACTCAAATTAATAATTTATCTCTATTAATTATTTCGATTAAAAAATTTGTTTTTAATTAAAATTTAGTAATTTTCCCTATTCATCAAAATATAAATGTTATCCGAAAAGTTCAAAAAATTTACCTTAGGATAAATTCAATACTCCAAATCCAAAAATTAATTACATTTTGAGATATAAAATTTATAGAATTTCAAAAAGTAGGTATTACTATTCATAACGCTTAGTTTGATTGGTTGTGGTGTGTGTTAGAACTCGAAGTTGCGTACAACACACGCTACTATATTATTCAAAGAGAAGAGTACCATAGAAGCTTGGGGTGTTACACTAACTACAGGTGAAAAGGTATATTCATAATATATACCTTATTCCTGATTGTAAACTTTAGCTACTAGTATATACTTATTCTTACTGATCACACAGTGGTCATATTTTTTATATATAAATCCCTATTTTTATATGAAAAAATATTCAAATGATCTATCAACTAATTGTCACACCTTGTTCCTCTTAAACTAGTTTAATTCCTCTCACATTGTGACAACCTAACTCTCATATCCTAAAGCTTCTTCTATAGACATAAATTCTAGCTGATATAAAAAAACAAAAAACACTATAAGGTCTCCTACACTATTTCTAGTTATAATATCGTCATATATGTTTCCAATAACTATTTATAAGGAATGGTTCATAAGGTTTCTAGGTTGTCCTGGTAGAAAAATTTGTAGTTCATTAGTATCAAACCATTTAGTAATTAAACCTAGAAAATCGAGTTCCAACCAATCATCATTTTTACTTTCAAATAAATTCTCAGGTATTATATTTTCAAACGAATATTTGAGTTCATCAACATGAATAATTTTGGGATAAAAAGTATCATTTTCATAAAAATTTTAATGAGCTGATTCTTTAAAAATATTGGAACTTTTATTGAAAACATTGTATTCATTGGAAGTAATAAAATAGCCCAAGAATATTCCTTCATCTTCTTTGGGATAAAATTTACCAAGATTATCTTTGGTGTTTATAATATACCTTCCATCCCAACACTTAAAAAAAACTTTTTTATTTCTATTATTCCATAACTCATATGGTATTTCCTTCAAAATATGTCACATTAGAACTCCATTTATGGCATTACATGTGGTATTTAAAAATTCAATCTGAAAATGAGTAGATAGGTTATGTTCACATAACATTTTTCTTGAATTATATTACAAAGACCTATTTCTCCTCTCAATAACATCAATTTTTGAGGTGTCCTGGGGGAAGAAACAGTTTGTATGATACCATGTTTTGAATAATAGTAATTGATCTCCTGGTTTTTAAACTCTCCTATATGGTCACTTATTAAAGAATTAATTTTTTCATCTTCTATATTTGAACCAGTTTTTAAAAACTTACAAACACAAAATTAGATTCACTCTTAAAACATAAAAATAAATCCCAATTAAATCTAGATAATTCATCAAATAATACATAATGAACTTTTTTTAAGTAAATCTAAATCTAAATTTATTTTTTTTCACTTAAAATGTTACTTTTGTTTCTTAGAATGAATAACATAGCTTCTTTTTATTCAATTTAAGTTTAAGTAAATCTAAATCTAAATTATCTTTAGATAACTTTTTCAAAGAATAAACACTATAATGTCCTCATATTCTATTCCATAACAAATATTCATCTATTTCATCATTTAGACACTTCCCTTTTTCTCTACTCAAATAATTAAGATCTAGATTATTGACATTTTCTATTCTAGGTGTGTTAAATTTAAAAATATTATATTTGAAAACTGAAAAAGAATTATCTAAAAAATAAAAAAAATAACATTAATAACAAAGTTGAGAAATAATTATCAATTTATTCTTTAATACATATACAAAAAGAACTTTTTTGGTGAGGAATGATCTTCGATTACCAACTGATCCAACTCCCATAATTCTTCCTTTGGAATTGTCATCAAAACTGACATTACCTCCATCAATTTTTTATAAGAAGTATAAGTTATAGAAATAAACACTCGTATTAATTGAACAAAAACTATTTATATGAAATTTTTCATTAATTATCTTTATCATTTTTCCTTATAAGAAAAAAATAGTCAATAAATTTCTTTGGTGCCCATGTTTTCTTTGGTCCATCAATGTTAGAAACTAAATATTTGGGAACACAAAACTATTTTTTTTGTATAAAAATTTTAGCACTATGTTTTGAAAACCTTTTTGAAATAAAATAATTTTTAACTCCATATAATTTTGGGTTTTTTCAAACTATCACTATTATCATAATTTCATAACTATCCAAAATTAAAAAAAATTACAATGGTTCTTATTCTTAGAACTAGGAACAAAATATTTTTTATAGAACTTTTTTTACCTTGAATTCTGATTCTATTTTTCTTTTTATGAGTTTTATTGTTTCAAAGGATTTGATTTAAATAATTTTACCTTTAATAAATAAAGTGGAAAATATTTGAAATATTGAACTTATTTTTGTAATATTAAATCTTATATCCATGTTCAAAACAAGATATAGTAGAATTTCACAGATTGGTTTTTAAATTTGAAATATGTTTATTCAAGTCCTATTTTTAATTTATCATGTCACTATTGGACTTGTTAAGAGATTTTTTTTCTTTCAAGGGACCATATTTAGTTTGAAAAATAGTAGAATATTCATTTAATTCTTCATATGATTAATTTTAATTTTCAAATTAAGACTCATGCACAGAAGAATTATATGAATGTACCTCATTAGTATTTTAAATAAATCAAATTTTATGCTTATTATTAGAGTGTTCAGCTTCAAATTATGCATATTTAACATTAGTAAAATCCTCAGAGGGATTCCATGTTTCTTGCATGGATTTATGGGATTTTTTCTTTTAACCTGCCTTATTGAAATACTATTTATCTAACTTTTTGTTATCTTGTAGTTGTGGAAAATATGGATTGATATGCCCAATATTCTTATATTCATATTATCATAGTTCTTTATAATTACCATCATATTTATTGTATTTACTGAATGTTTTCTTAAAACTATTTCTCATATTATATAACTTTTTCAATTTTCTAGAAAAGTGTGAAATCTCACTTTCTGAATCATAATGCCTTAATGTATCTATATTAGATGTATCTATTTTTTTAATTTATTTAAAATTATTATAATATTTTTAATTTGATAATTTTAAAGCATAATTTTACTTCTTAAATAATCTATGATCTTCATATTCAACTTCTATCTCTACCTTGTACATCAAAAGAGTGCCAATATGTTTTTTATTTTATGATTCTTTACATCTGTAGATTTTTTAATTCCAAAAAATGCCACTCCATATAGGTTGTAAAATTCCTAGAACTATAAACTATTTCTATATATTAGTAAATGATGTTCTAGATTAGTAGTATTATTTATAATCTCTATAATCTTTACATTTAACAGAGTAATTATCTCTCCTTCATCCATTATAAATGTATCAAAATTCATTTTGGACGTATCATATCAGAGGGCTCTCACATTATCTATAACTTCATAAGAAAAATAAAATATAGTAAATATCTCATGAGCTGTTTGAAAATGAGATACTCTATTGAACTCATCTAGACCAAGTCCACAAATTATATTAGTTCATCACTTTAGAATTTAAATCATAACTTACTTCAGTACCCACATCCCAAGATTCTCATGGAGTTTATGGAATTTCATAAGGATTATAAATTCAAGATAAAACATTAGATCATGGTTATTGAGATAAATTATCCTATCTGCCTTCCAACAGCCATAAATCTCGCCATTGAAATAGGGATCTCTTACCATTGACATGCCTTCTCTATTACCAGTCATTATGGCCATTTGAAAAAATAATCTTTAAATTTAAACATTAATAGTTGAGAACTAAAGAGTCTCTTTATCTGATACTCATTATTATCCCAATAAAGTCTATAAAAGACTCAAGAGGGGGTTAATTAAGTACTTATAAAATTACACTATAAAAAATCCCTCTCTTCATTATGACTATCTTTTTTTCCATCCACATCAAAAGAATTAGTTGAAAATAAATGTAAAATAAAAAAAAGTAGATACAGAAATTTATAGTGGTTTGGTGAATAGAAGTCCCCTAGTCTACTCCACTAACCCTATTCTCCATGAGTTTAGTTATTCTCACTATTTTAATCCTTTTTCTGGGGACTTATAGTTCTTTTTCATGGACTACATGACTAATTAAAAGCATTCAACACTTTTTAGAAAATCACATGATCTTTCAACCAAAATCCAACAAGGCATTACAAATAAAATCCTTGGGGTTATTTTACCTGAAACATTTACAATAAGAGATATGATAAAACAAAGAGTTTATAAATGTAGTGCATAGTTGTAATATAAAACTAAAAGAATGGAAAAATCTCCATGATATAATTTTATAATATGAATGCATCTCGATTATACTCTTATAAAACAATAGAAAAGTTGATTGATGTTTCATAATTATAACTCATAAAGCTTCTTCTTATTTTTCATGTAAAAAAGGTAGTTTTGAGGAGATTCGAGATAAATTTTTTTTAATATATATAGAATCTTTTTTTTATTATTTGTATATATCTCATTATCTTAAGAATACATACTATATATTTAGGAAAAACTTCTCATTTAAATTCATAGCATGTGATCTACACAATCCACGATTAGAGACATGCCCTTTTCTCAAAAAATTCCTCCACAATAGTAAAGGAAAATAAATTATCCTTATACATGTTTCCTTTCATAATAATTTACTATTATTATAATAATTTTTACCATAAAGAGTCAATACATAATTTAAATAATGAACAAAAACCTTAAAATCTCACTCAATTACTTCAATGGTAAAAAATATAGATTACATCATGAGGTAGTCGATTTTCAGATAATTACATAGAAAATTTCCATATTTTAATCCATTTATCTGAATTTTCTTCACATAGACTAAATGATCTACCTAGTATTTTTATTCACATAGCCAAAACTGACATATCTATTTGAAACTATGTAGTCGATTTCACCACATATCCTATTCATGTAGCTGATTACTCCATATAATTGATTCACGTAACCAATTAAACTATGTAGTTAATTTCTCAAGTATCTGATCCCATTCATGTGGCTGATTTCTACATTGGTGATTCTGTAATGAATCCAAATTATGTTGTTGAATCCTTTATTTATGTGATTTATGTAGCTGAATTATCATATAGATAAATTCATCATGTGGCTAATTTTTTCAAACTTAAGAAAAGTTCATCAAAATTTTACATAATTTAGACATAATGAAATTAAAATCCAAAACACTTAAGATTAAGATAAAAACCAAATGAACATACTTAAAATAATCATTAAATTATGAAGTGTACTTTAGATAATCAAAACATAAAGTATATGGGATATCTTAGAACCACATTAGTAGTCTAATGTTTATGAATGATGTACATGAAAAAAGAATCACATCGCTTCATAGAGGTAGTTTCCCACACATGTACAAAGAAATAACGTTATCATTTTTCATTGGATAGAAAGGTAAGAAGATATATGAAATGTTATATTTTAATAATGATACTTATGTCATGAATATAATATATATTAATTTTATCTATCATAATAACTATCCTTTTGAGGTGGTGATGAAAATAAACATCACTTCGGGGTGGTGGTAATCCACACATACACATGAGTAATGTTTTCATTTCTCATAGAATGTAAAAGATGATAAAAAAAGAGTTATAGCATAGTCATAATAAAATTTAATTATATATATTATAATGATGTCATTATTACAGAATGGTTAAATAACATTTGAAGGGGTTATAAGAAGAAATGAACTTGAAATAGGTTGGTTAGGACTTACACCTTCTTCTCAAATAACATCTTTGTATTACACATTAAGATTTATATGTTTAGTCTTTTGGTGAGACAAGGACCTACAGGATTTGTTAATGGATGTTAAGGAGACATTTTTTAGATTATTTCTAAACAATAGTGTTCAAACTATGTAAGTAAGAGAGGATAGAATGTTTCCTTTTACTATTGAGGGGAGGGGCACCATTGGAATTACTTAAAGTATTAATTTAAATTAATTTTCAGGTTTAAGAGGAACAAAATTGAAATGTTTTTAATACTGTATGAATATGAGTCTAAAACTCCCATCCAATTTTTTTTTGAAAATTTTACGTGATGTATTCACCCTTATCTCTTAGTTTTAACCCCCTATTAACCCTTATGATGATTATCATGACATCAATTTTTTTACTCTATAAGATTTAAAAAAGTTATTATAAAAGGAAAAGTGATCCATAAGTGGAAAATGGTTGATATGATAGAATTTATCCCATTAAAATTTTCAAATATAATATTTCTATTATTTTTAAATCATTTAATAAATTATCATTTCATATAATATTCCACAAATAAATATTTGGGACTATTCACATAGTTTGACTTTAATGACATCAAGATAGTAATGAAATTCAAATATAAAATTTTAAAACAACATTAATATGTTATATTTATCAAAAAAATTATGTAACATAATAATTAATCCAAATTTTATTACATTTAATGTTTTTAAAAATTTTAAATGATTTTTCAATTACCTGAACTAGAATTGTGTTGGCGTTGTGTAAGCATTTAAGTTAATTATTCTATCACTAAAAATTAAAAAAAATAACCTGATAAAAAAAGAATTCATATTTAAATTAACCATTCATAAAAATTATAACATATTTTTAGCCATATGAAAAAATATTAGAGATATTAAAACAAATAAAGTGACATTTTGTATTTATTCATTACTTAAAATCATATTAAGGTCATTATCAAAAAAACTGCAAATAAATTTTCATATTTTATAACATTTGATCGTTAAAGAAGAAAAAAACTTATCTAATAAAATAAATACATGTTTTTAGGAAATTTATTGGCCTTATATTATGGTTTTAACCCTGTCTTTCATGTTCTACCCTTATTGAGGTAACAAATATTTATTACGGTTACTATTCATAATGACTAAAAATAAAAGGGAAATAATTACAAAATTTGAACCTCATGATTCCAAATGTGTAATTGATTATACACTAAATGAGGATAATATTAATTATTAATATATATAATGTTCATGTGCTTTATTATTTATAAACACCATTTTAGTGCATTTTACACTTTGAACATCATTTCACATTATGATTCAAATTCCTTCTTAAAATGCACAATTATGTGGTACATTTTTTAACATAATTTAAAGTAAAAAATGATCTTTATTTTATTTTCATATTTAATTTTTATTTTTATAATTATATTGGGAACAATTCATACTTTTGGAATGTTGGAAAATTTAAATTAGAAGACCACCAAAATGGGATTTCATGCAAACAATTCCGAAGAAGGTATATTGGACACCATCCCACTAATGAGAATGTGGGGCCCAAAATGCAGTCCCAATGAAGCCCAAATTTCGTTTGATTCTAGGAGAGAAATATAGGAACAAATAATTCTTCAGGATCTAGTGCTAATTCGGCCTCCATGGTTTTTATTAAGGTGGTACAATTTTGAGATAAAATTCTAGGCCAGATTTTGAGGCCCATAAAATCATCCCACATATTTAATAATATATGGAAAACAATAAATTAATTTGGTCTGAAATTTTACAAATAACTAGGTGACATATGTATATTTATTTTTTTCTTCTATGAAAAACTCTAATTAGGCCATCTAGTAGGTCTTCCATGTGCCTCTGTTCGGTAGAAACAAGCTAGCTGCAACTTCGGGTCAAGGGTGGAAAAGTCTCCTCTCCCCTACTTTCCTCCACCCTGGGCCTACCATACTCAAGTGGGATCCTTTGTACTATTGGGAGATCGACCCAATACTCTTTAAATTCCAATTTAAGGTAGTTGTGGTGGAGGATTTTATCATCTTTTGAGCTTCCTTTCATTGTAATGTTATGCTGCGATTTTGTTGTCTCAAGTTTGTATTTCACATGTAATTTGTTCAATTTAGTTTAGTTTCTTGATAAAAGTTCTTCTTATAATATTATTATGTTTTTATTAATATCACTTTTATACCATTGGTTGAATTTATGAATTTATTCACACCAAACCTTGTGAAATTATCACACAATGGTGGAGTGATCATTATTTCATTGTTTTTTTTACTTCTCCATTTCCTCCATCATTAGTCTACTTCCCACTACCATTGAAACCATCGAATAAAGGGAGGGATAACCCCCTTATGGGTTGATCCAAGTTAGTATCAAGGGGATTGATTGGATGTTATTTATCACCCCATTAATTTATAATCACTTCTTTTAATTGAGATTGTTATTTGATGATTTTAAAACTTCTTCGTCCTTGTAGAATTTTAAGGCCACATACTTCAAGTGATAATACAAACCTTTCCCTTAGAATGATCATAACTTTGATCCTCCAAGTGTATAGGTGATTATTATTATGGTGTGTTGTTATAAAATCATTAATTTATGAAGTTGTTTGATCTCCTTAAATGAATTCATCTCAAATATAAGAAATTGAAATAATTGAAAAGAGAATATGTCCAATCCGCCCCAAGTGATAACATTGGATCAAATCATTCTTTTAAATTGAATTCACTTAAGTCTCTTAGATTTTATTTAAAACCATCTTAAATCAACCCAATTTGGCCACTTTATAGCAAAAAACAATCCATAGAATATACGTGTATGTAGGTTACTTCTTAGGTCTCTTAGGATTCAACAACCCAAGATAAACTACAAGGACCATTCTACCTTCTTCTGTTGGGTAAATTTGAGTGTGAATCAGTAATCCATTTTTAATGATTCAATTTTTATAAGTGTTATAAATCAATTTTAATATGAATTCATAAAACACTATGAAAAATATTTTTAGAATAATACCTTTTTAATCCCAAAAATGAGTATATACCGAAATCAAGTATAATGTTGCTTTATATGTAATTAATTGTATTATATATAATTAAAGCATAATTATGTTACTTTAAGATCAAATTAAAAACATTATGGTACTTTTAAATTACTTCATTTAAATAAAATAAATCATAGTTTACAAAAATAATTATTTTCAATATTTACATAAAAATAAATATTTTTATAGAAATAAAAAAAAATCATCCTAAGATAGTATTGAAATTTCTATTGCAAAAAAATCATTTTCTCAGATAAAATTTATTAAAATGGTAGATATTAATTATATTTTCCACACACATAATACAATAAAATAATTCTGAAGAATTTTTTTAGTATAAAATGAAATTACTAATAATTGATTTCTTATAAATTAATCAATACATTATATAAAACATTTATACATAATTTTCACAATGTTTTTATTAATATTAATATAATCAATTTAATGACTAGGTTACAATTGTCACATTTTTATAATAATATATTTATACCATATCTAAATTAACTTAAAGCTCGGTGTTCCATGTGCAGTAAGCTATCATGCATAGTATTCTTTTAAACTAAATTTTTTCGGTGTTACAAAATTAAATTTTAAATTAAAACATTTAATATGCAGAAAAAAATGTATAAAATTATTTTTACCATTAAGTGTTCTTAATATTATTTGGTATTGATTATAAATTTAATGAGTGATAATATTTATTTATATATGTGTAATAGTCACATAAAAATTATTATCTAAAATATATAAATTTAAATTTTTAGATATAAATTACACAACATTAATAAAAAAAATTATTGAAAATAACCCTTTCACTATTATCACGGTCATTAACATTTATCATAGTGACCATATTTTTATACCTAAAAATGAAATTTAACTCATTACATGATATGATAATTTTGTTTAAAAAAATAAAATCCATTTTTTCTTTAATTTATATAAGTGATGAAAGGTTGTTTTTAGTATAAGTGAATACAAATAGTTTTTAAGGTAAAATATTACTTCAGTTTTCAAAACATTAAATATGGGTTTTATAAATTGAACATGGTTTTTTTAAATGATTTATTTTACATTATATATATATATATGGAGATAGATACAAAGGGTTTCAAATAAATTTATTTCATAAAAATGAGGGTATTTTAAAAATTAGTTTTTTTCTACTATTCATATAAAAATCAATTATTTTAGAAAAAACTCAAAAATTAAACATAATATAATTTTGTAATTATAAAATCAAAAATGAGTTTATTTTTATCAATATCAATTTATAAATTTTATATTTATTTTTAAAAATTAAATAAAAATAAAAAATAAAACCACTTTTATTGAAAAATGCCCATTTTGAACATTAAGTTTTTTTAAGATTATTTCATTCCCATATCTAATTTGAAATTTTTTAACATTTTAGTTATATATTAAATTATCATATACTATAATAATCATCATTTTAAAGTGTTTTATTTAATTTATTAATACTTTAACTAATTATTTGAGAAACAAAATTTAAATCATATTAATTATTTATCCTCTAAATGTAAGAAATTTTGATTTGTTACTGTTTGTTACTTTAGGTTTTATTAATTTTATAATTTTTTAATAATTCTCATCTAATATGTTGTGAAATTTATTGGTTTTATGTTACATGTGGATAAATTTATTAAAGATAATATTAATTTAGAGAAAAATATATTCAAAAATATCAGGTCGTTACACCAATGAAGTTGATACATGCACATCCCAAAAAAAATCAAAACCAAAACACTACTAAGAATAACTATGTGGTCCAAAATCACTCACCTTATCCCAAAGAACCTCTACCCGACCAACTCAAGCATCAACCATGAAAACATCTCACAATGAGGGAAATCCAAAAGGAAACAATAAGAGATGCATAAACCCATTAGTATATACAGGGTGTGTAACGTCCCGAATCTAGATGCCACTCAACAGTGTCCTGATCTAGTTTGGATACATGGACTCAAGTGAATCTACCTAAAATCCATAGGCTTATGACTAGTAGTGAGGGTCTAGGCAAGTCATTTTGGATACTATGCCTTCATTAACAGAGAATATCACAACAGAAGTCAAATACATTCAATAGCAGAAGCGATTAAATAAAAAAATAGCTGAAAAGTAAAACAAGACATAAATACATAAATAATATAGAAATTTCACATATCCAATTATGAATATTATACATGTATCTATAAATCATCAGGAATAGTACATGGAAATACAATACAATACAAGTGTCCAAAAAGAACAAAAAGTCCAAAAATTCCCAGTAGTCTTGGTCTCACACTCTCCTGATCCAAAGAAAATATCAAAAACATGTACTAGGGAACTTTACACAAACATCACCTACAAGAATATAATATTTTTTGGTCCCCAAAGAGGCCCAAATATGGTCTGATATAAACATCCTAGTAAGTAACCACCCAAATATCTATACAGTTCTAAATAGTGACATGCTACAGGCTAAAAAGTGTAAGTAAAGTATTAATGTAAGTGTGAATGCCTGTGAAATAAGTATACTACAATGAGTATTACTAAAAAACCTCTCAAGGCTCCCAGTAATAAGTGTTATCTCCTAACAAGGCAGTTATAAGCAATGTTAACAAGTAACACGACCTTGCCTTTCATCTGTCTCATGTAACCCATGACCTAGCCAAATAATGAAGTGTATCACAAGCCATGACCTTACTGTAATAAGAAGTTATGTATCCTAGAGAATATTTGTATCAGGAATCCACAAAATAAACCCACTCTCTTTTCATATAATGATGTTTAAACAACTAATGGCCAAATCCAAGGTGCATAAGACCAAGGAATCCTCATCAAGTCCCAAGTGCATCTCGATGGAATCTTCGTATAGTCATTGGTTGGATTCCTAGGAGAATGTGTACTGAAATGTCCTATGTAAGTCCAAGAAATTTGAATCTAAGGGGTAGAGAGGCGCAAGTCACCCCAAGGTGCATACTCAGCCAAGGAGTCCACTACCACAATCCAAATCCATAGAGAGCTATCCATTGAATCTATGAAACCATTCATTCATTCATAAAATTTAAACCTTTCAATTCCAAGTGATTATACCCACTCACATCATCAATTATATCATACGAGTATTCTCACTCAGGTATTTGATTTCACATTTAACATGTCACATGGGCATACCAACCCATTAATCACCATTTTCACAATAAACCATTCAAGAAATTTGAAAACAATCAATGACTATACCCAATCATTTATCCAACTCCACTTAATCCATTTAATCAATATTATCATAGCATGACATGACATGATAACCCAAGTCAAGGAGGTAGTACATATCCTAAGTAAGACATTCCACTACATTTAAGTATAATCGGGTATTCTCTAACTAGGAAAGCAAAAGAACACACCCTTGGGTTGTTTATCAAGGCATAACTATGACATTTCCAAAAGGTTCACCCCATGGGTGGACTTAATTAGGTTCATGGGTTCCAATTCACCACAAAGGAACCTAATGGAATCCATACTGATCCTAATACATCTACTTCAGATAAAAAAATCAAAATCAGTCCCATGCCAAAACATCTAGTAGGCAATGAAAAGGCTAATAGCTCAATATAGAATGAAAATTTGGAAGAAATGTATATACCACCTACTTTAGTTTGGTAGTAGAGTGATCATCTAGTATCAAGTCCTTATTCATCCTAGTTTGGAAGAAATTTGAATAACATACGAAGAACATGAAATTAGGTCATAAGAGACTAAATCCAAATAGTGTAGTCACTGTTCTAAAAAATCAATATTGGCTAAAAATAATCGAGCACTTACCTAAGTGGTTCCAACATAACTGACGCTGGAAGAATCAGAGACTAGAGCAAAGTTATATTTTAAAAAACTATAATATTTAGCTTTAGGTTCTCAAAAAGATAGAAAATATGATGTTCATGATAAATTAGAGGATAAGACCTCTATTTTAAAAAAACAGTGGGCCATTACACAATGTGTAATACCATTACACGGCATGTAATGCCCTGTTTTCATTTTTTTAAGAAAATTACACAAATTTCATGAACAAAACCAGCAAAACCATTACACATCATGAACTAGGATTACATGACATTTATCCCCCTTTCACATCGTATAATTGGATCACAACTAGCCCACCTATTTCCAGCCTCTTCTTTCACAAGCACAACCAACCGGCCCATGGCCCGATTTAGGGTCTAAGAAAAAAATGAAAATAAAAAATTTTTAACCAGAAAAGAAAAGATTTGTACCTCAATAAAAACATGGGATCTTACAATCTTCCCCCCTTAAAGTAATTCGTCCCTGAATTTTCCTCTCAATGGTGGTCAAGATTAATCTGCAAACAACTTCAACCACTAATCACAAACATCAGCTTCTCACTCCCAAGTCTCATCCTATTAGCAACCATGCTTCTATAGCACCCATACTAGAGGAACTGACCAGCCTTGGAGAACTTTCATGCTCTTTTCAATGATACGAATCAGATGCTCCTCAAAGGATACATCAACATGAATCTCTGCCTCCTCAGGCTAAAAAGTGTGTGATGTGGCCAATTAATAGTGGTGTAGATGAGATATGTTGAAGACATCGTTCATGGATCGGTATTTATGGGGTAATTAAAACTGATACACAATCGAACCAACTCTCTATAGAATCTTGAATGTATAGACATATCGCGGTGAAAGTTTACCCTATCTCATGACCCATCTATATCCCAACCTCAATAAACATAGAAGAGAATTCGATCTCCATCCTCGAACTCTATAGGGCTTCTATAGTTATCGATGTAAAATTTCTGAGGAGACTGTGTAATAGGCATCCACTTCTAAATAAATAGGACCTACTCCAAAGTCTCCTTCACAAGATGTGGTCCCAGTAAAGCTGCCTCACCTACCTCTAACCAGCATAGGGAAAAAAGGTATGGTATATCGAATAAAGCCTCATAGTGTTCAATCTATTCCATCACCTTATAACTGTTATTTTAGGAAAATTCAACCAAGGGAATGTTCCTGTTCCAAGATCCCCCAAAATCTAGGATGTATTCTCGCAACATTTCCTCTATCACCTATATCATACACTCTAATTGGCCATCAGTTTGAAGGTGGTTTACTATGATCAGAAGCACCTATATACCTGACACCTTCTAAAAACACTGCTAGAAACGAGACATAAAGAGGGATTTCCTATCTGAAATGATAATGAATGGAAACCCATGAATTTTAATATCTAAAAAATATACAACCTTCCAAGCTCATCAACACTAAAGGTATACTGTATCGGCAAGAAATGAGTAGCCTTCATGAGCCTATCAACAAAAACCCACATGGAATTGTTACCTCAATGTAACCTTGGTAAACCAGTTAAAGAGACCATCATGACATCGTCCCACTTCAACTCTGGAATAGGTAGCTGTTAAAAAATACCAGCTGGCAACTAATGTTTCACCTTAACCTACCGAAAGGTGGAACATCTCGTAAAAAAAAGTTATCGATCTTTTCATACCTGGACACTAGTGATGATGACGTAAGTTACGGTACATCTTGGTGACTCTAAGATGTATTTCCCATGATGAAGAATGAAATTAACACATAAGCTATTCGTGTATATCTAGTGGAACCCAAATTCATCCATGGATATGAATAATCTCATCCTCTCCTACCGTCCAACCAGGAGGAGGGTCCTCACCTGCCACACACTCCCATAGGACTTGGCCCTAAGAATCTGAGATTTGCCTCATCCTAACTCTGACCAATATGGTAGAGGTAATAGCTAAGGATGATAGATAATTCTTACCTTTCCCATTGTGCGCCTCAAGATTCATCTTATAGAACAATTTCATAAGCTTACATTTTCTACTAGCATGTTGCACTGCATGTATCTAAGTCCTCCTGCTTGGTACATTGGCCACCGCATTGCCTTTACAAAGCATGTGGGCAAGATCAAAGTGAAAATACTAAAGGTATTCCAACCACCTTCACCACATCAGATTTAGATCATGTTTTGTAAAAATATACTTGAGGATTTTTTGATCTGTTTATTCCAAAAAATGATCTCCTAGTAAATAATGTCTCCAACAGTGCAATGTGTGTACAACCGTAGCTAACTCCAGATTGTGCGTAGGGTAATTCCTCTTATGTGGCCTTAACTACTGAGACTCGTATGAAAAGAATCTATCCCCCTACATCATCACTACTTCTAACCCAATACCCAAAGAATCCAAATACACAGTGTATCTCCTACCCTTCTCCAGTAGTATCAGGACTGGTGCTGATGTCAACCTTCCTTAAAGCTCTTAAAAGGCTACCTCATAGTAATCTAACCAAGAAAACTTCACACCCTTCTAATTCAATCCTTTCAATGAAACTTCTATTCATTATAAGTCTTCTATGAAATGATTTTAGTAACCATCTATCCCCAAGAAACTTCGTATGTCAAAAATGTAAATTTTTCATTCCCAGGAAACTACATCTTTCACCTTCTCTAGGTCCACTGATACTTCTGTCTTTGAAATTATGTGACCCAGGAAGTTAATCTAATCCATCCAAAAGTGGAAATTTGTGAGATTATCAAATAACTGATTCTCTCTCATTATATTCAAAATGGTCCCAATAAGTTTGGTATAGTTATGTCGACTGTGAGAATACAACAAGATATCATCCATGAAAACCACCACATAAGAATCTAAGTAAGGATGGAATAGTTGATTCATCAAATATATAAACACATATGGCATGTTCATGAATCCAAATGGTAGAACCAGATACTCATATCGACCATAACTGCAATGAAAGGTTGTAAGAAGTATTTTTATAGGTCGAACACAGACCGAATGATATCCTGACCTCAAGTTGATTTTCGAAAACACTTAGGCTTCTCAAATCTGATCAAATAGATCATCTGTATGAAGAAAGGGAAATTGGTTTTTAACCATCTTCTGGTTCAGTTTCCAATTCTCCAAAAATATCCTAAGGGTACCATCCACCTTTTTTCTCAAAAACAACTGGTGAACCCCATGGAGAAGTATTGGGCTGAATAAACCCCTTCTCCTCAAACTCCTCTAGATGCATCTTGATATTCTACAACTCAATCATAGACATCCTATAAGGATTAATGGACACCATGTCTACTCTTGGAACCAGATCAATGGGTAAATATGCCTCTATCTTAGGAGGTAACCTAGAAAAGTAATTGAGAAAAACATACTTGAAATTCTCCACCATTGGAGGAAAGTCTGTCTGACTCACTACCTGATCATCTAGAAACAAACCAGCAATCTTGGTTTCCATTCTTCCCAACCCACAATGATATGTTCCAGATCATCTCACCTAGAAGTCACATTCACCCTTGTGAGTATACACTGCACCTTATGTTGATGTAAAAGTCACCCTACGGATATAGAATTCAACATAATCTCGATAATATACTAGCCAATCCATTCTGATAATGACATAAAACCCAATCATCTTGAAGACATAAAGATCCCAAACTAAGTGAAACCCACCAAACTCAAGGGGGAACTCTCTGCACTGACACACATCTCCCATTCTGATTCCTAATGGCATGTCTATCATCATAACTCCCATATAAAGAAAAACAACGAGACCAAGGCTTTTAACCACAGGTGAAGAGATAAAGCTATGTGATCCACCTGTATAAAAAATAGAAGATGTAGTAGTATAGGCAAATAAGATCTTACCTCTCATCGTAGATAATCTAGAACCCTATTACTCAACGGTAGGCTATACATAAAATAACTTTCCTGCACCATGTCCTTTTGACACAACCTCACTACCCTGAGTAGGTCCTCTCTGGTGCCTCAGAATAGGTGGAGTCTGGATGCCTCTCCCACAACTACCACTACCTCAACCTAGTCGACCAACACTACTCAAACTCCCATCCTGACGTGGATCTGAATAACCTCCTTCTGAACATGGTGTTGGATCTGACCCCCTACCACTCATAGCTAGCGGGAAGGTCCTCCAAAACTGTTTCACATGCCCCATACATCTGCAAGCTTGACACTCTACTAGGTCATGGTAATTAAAATTCTTAATGTGGCCTCACCTACCACACTAGTAAAAAACACTGAGCTTCGAATACCCACAGCCAGACTAGAACTCATATCATGGGAAGCCTCAAAATGACACTTCATACCTGATGATGTAGATCCACTAGGTTGAAGAATAGAACTACCCTAATCTACGCCTCTATCCCCCCTTAGGTTACACTATTTAATTAGTGCCTGATTTACAATATCAATGATAGAAGTTAATATAAACATGTTGAACTGAGATTTGATAGAATTTCTGAGACCCTCCTTAAAGCATCTCACTTTTGATGAATCATCAGTAAGGTACATCAGCACAAAACACTTCACATCTATAAAGCATACTGAGTAATCCATAACCATCATTATGCCCTGCTCGAGATGCATGAATTCACTATCCCTCTCTTCTTGTCGAGTCTTGGGGGAAAATTAGTCAGTTAAGTGGGTCCAGAAATCATACCAATCCATATCTTCTAGCCCATTAGCCTAGTTTTGAACATCCCACAAGCGCTTTACCACTCCACATAGCATGTAAGTAGCGAACTTGACCCTCCCCAAAGGAGGCATCTCCAAATGCTCATAAATTAGCAATGTGGTCTCAAGCCATATCTCCACAATTTATGGACCACCATCATCCAAAAACATAGTAGGATTCTGCTCCTAGAACACCCATGTCATCTCAATCATATAAAATGTAGGTTGTGGCGTCCTCCAGAAAGTCTGCATATAGTGAAATAACCCCTCGTGGAACTATGCATATGCACCAGTGTCCAAAAAATCCTATGGTACCATGGCTGGAAATAAAGGAGGATCAATTTATAGCTCATGTCCCACTTTCTTTTGAATATTTTCATATCCTCTTTCCTGGCGTACCACTGAAGTTCATCATGGAGAAATGTATCTACAATTCCAAACACATTCCATAGAAAGGAATGATATCAAATTTGCAGCTTGAAAGTGTAGGATAGGTTAAAATCCCCCTAAACTAAGTCAACCCACAACCTGCTCATAAAGCCATAACTTTATAAATAATTGTTACTAAAAACTAATAGAAACCCTGCATCTTTCCCACTCAAAAGTTGGGTCTAGGACAATTATCTACTTCCCACTCATTTCATTTCATTTAACTGTCATTTATTCAAAATATTTAACCCCTGGTCCATCAGGTTCTGATCCCTAAGGGCCCATAACACCTAATGACCCAAAATTTGATTCATATACCATCTATACATATCAAAATCACTTTAACAATTGAATTTAAATGGTGCATCATTTCCCAAATTAATAAGGGTCCATACTCCTTATGAATTGAATATGATGTCACTCCACTGTTTCATTGCCCCGAAATTATCACAACAGCTAGAAAAACCATCATAGTATCTATCACAACAACATGAAATAATTAATGCATCCTAAATGGAATGAAATAATGCATGACATGTGATTTCTAACAAATTCCTATATGATGCATGATATAGAATACCCTCATCTTGTTAGGTTTCATTATAAATAGAACCCACAATAATATCATTAGTAGAATCATAAATCTTTTGTGTCACACAACAATGAAATCAAACCAACTGTATTAGTCAAAATCCAGAAAAATGACAATTCCATTCGAGTAAATTTGGATTTTCCCTATACGCGGGGTAGCTACTCTTGAGAAAAACTCATTACCAAGCTACACTTCCTTTGTATCCTGGCATATTATCACCAAACAGTATGGAAAAATTGAGAAAAAAACACCATTGATACCACTTTGAAACATCCGGAACCTGGATGTCACTCAACATTGCCTTGATCTTGGTTGGATAAATAGCCTCAAGCACATCTCCCCTACCACCTGAGGCTACTGACTAGCAGGGAGGGCCTAGTGAGTCATTGGGGTGACTATCCCATCATTACCAGAGTATATCATAGTAGAAGTCAAATATATTAAATAGAATAAGTTAGTAAATTAGATGATAGCTATAAAGTAAAACAATATAGGAATACATAAATAATTCAGAAACGTCACATATCCAATGATTCATATTATACATTTATATAGAAATCATCTAAAACATTATATGGAAATACAATACAATACAAGTGTCCAAAAAGAACAAAAAGACCAAAAAGTCTTAGTTTCATCGCAAGCCTCAGCTTGGTCTCATATTCACCTACTCTAAAGAAACTATCAACAACCTATACTAGGGAACTTTCCCCTAACAACCCCTATAAGGAGGCCTAATTAGGGTTTGAGATAAACATCCCAGTAGGTAACCACCCAAAGAGGCCCAAATAGGGTGTGAGATAAACATACCAGTAGGGAACCACCCAAATATCAATACAGTTGTAAATAGTGATATTCTACAGGATAGCAAGTGTAAGTAATGTAGTAATGAATGTGAGAATGACCATGGAAAATTTCTACTACAACAAGTAATAATAAAAAACCCCTTGAGGCTCCCTGCCATAAGTGTTATCTCCTAACAAGGCAGTTATAAGAAAATTAAACAAGTAACACTACCTCACCATTCATCCATCTCACGTAACCCACAACATAGCCATATAATGAAGTGTATCACAATCCATGTTCTTTCCATAATAATAATTCAGGTATCCCACAACCTTTCTATATAAATAATCCACAAACTAAACCCACAGCCTTGTCGTATAATGAAGTGTAGACCATGAAGAATTGGATCCATGGTGTAGAATACCAAGGCATCATCATTGTGTCCCAAGAGCATCTCTATGGAAACTTGTTATAGGCATTGGTCAGAGTCCTTAGATCATGTATACCCACATGTCCTACGTGAGTCCAAGAAGTCCATTTCCAAGGGTTTTCAAGGCCCAAAGAATCCCATAGAATCAATACCCAATGTGCATACTCAGCCATGGCATCCACTACCATATTCCAGATCCATGGAGAGCCTTCCTTGGAATCTATCAAAACATTCATTCATTAATACAATTTAAACCTTTCAATTCCATGTGAGTATACCCACTCACATAATCAATTATATCACATGAGTATTCTCACTCATTTATTCAATTTTACATTTAACATGTCACATGGGCATACCCACCCAATAATCACCATATTCACAATAAACCATTCAAAAAATTTGAAAACAATCAATGAGTATACCCACTCATTTATCCAAATCTACTTAAGCCATTTAATCAAAATTATAAGGTAATTACATGACATGATAACATAAGTAATGGAGGTGGTACATCTCCTAAGAAATACACTCAATTTAATTTATGTGTAATTGGGATTCCTCTAACTAGGGAAATGCACCCTTGGGTGTTTTAACAAGGAATAACTAAGACATTTCCAAAAGGTTCACCCCATGGGTGGCCTTGCCTAGTTTCATGGGTGCCAATACACCACAAAGGATCCTAAGAAAATCTATACTTATCCTACTACATCTATTTTATATAAACAAATCGAAACTAGGCCCACTCCGAAAAGTCCAGTAGGTGAAAAAAAGGCCGATATCTCAATAAAGCATAAAAAGTTGGAAGAAAATTATAGACCACCTACCTTAGTTTGTTAGTACATTAATCATCCAATATCAAGTCCTAATTTACCCTTATTTGGAAGAAATATGAATAACAGATGAAGAATAAGAAATTAGGTCATAAAATCCTAAATCAAAATTGTGTAATCATTATTCCAAAGAATTAATAATGGGTAAAAATAATCAAGTACTTACTGATGTAGTTCCAACATGACTAACGCTGAAAGAATCAGAGTCCAGATCGAAGCTATATTTGAAAAAACAAGAATATATGGCATTAGGTTCTAAAAAAGAGAGAAAATATGATGTGCATAATAAATTAGAGGATACTTCCTCTATTTAATAAAAATACAACGGGCCATTACACGACGTATAATCCCATTACAAGGCATATAATCCCATTACACAGCATGTAATCTCATTACATGGTATTTAATTCCCTATTTTCCTTTTTTTGAAGAAAATTACACACACATCATGAACAGTCCCAGCTCTACCATTTCACATCATGAACTGGGATTACACAACATGTGTCCCCTTTCACATTGTGTAATCGGCCTGTAACCATCCCACCTCCTTCCAGCCTCTTCTTTCACAAGAACAACCAATCAGCCCCTACCCCGGCTAAGGTTCTAAGAGAAAAAGGATAATAAACAATTTTTAACAAGAAAATAGAAGATCTGTATCTCAAGAAAAACCCGGTATCTAACAATATTCCCCCCTTAAATAAATTCTTTCCTAAAATTTTCTCTCAAGGTGGTCAATATTTCTCTAAAGAAACTCTAACCACTAATCACTTACATCAGCCTCTCACTCCCAAGTCTCGTCCTGTAAATGAACATGATTCCATATCACCCGTACTAGAGAAACTGAATGGCCTCAAAGAACTTTCGTGCTCTTGTCAATGATATGAATCAGATACTCCTCGAAGGATGCATCAACATGAACCTCAACCTCCTCTAGATAAAAAGTATTAGATAGGGCCTATTGATAGTGATGTAGCTGAGATATGTGGAAGACATTATGCATGGATCGGTACCTCTGTGGTAAATGTGAATGATAGGAAACTGACCCAACTCTCTCTAGAATCCCAAACGGGTAGACATATTGTGGTGAAAGTTTACCCTATCTCTTGATCCATCTGTTTCCCAACCACGTTGAAACATACAAGAGAACCTGATACTTGACATCAAACTCTAGAGGTCTTCTATGGTGATCAGTGTAATATTTCTAATGAGACAGGGTAATAGTCATCCACTTCTGAAAAAACTTGAACCGCTCTGAAGTCTTCTACATGAGACACGGTCCCAGTAAATCATCCTCACCTACCTCTAACCAACACAGGGAAGAATAATATATACTACCATATAAATCCTCATAGGGTGAAATATATACGATCTCTTGATAACTATTATTGTAGGTGAATTAAACCAGGGGAATGTGCCTCTCCCAAGATCCCCCAAAATCCAGGATGCATTCTCACGACATGTCCTCTATCACCTATATGGTACGCTCTAACTAACCATCAGTTTGAGGGTGGTTTGATGTGCTCAGTAGCACTTCAGTACCCAACACCTTCTGAAAACTCTACCAAAAATGAGACGTAAATAGGATGTCCCTGTCTGAAATGATAGTGCATAGAAACCCATGAATTTGTACAATCTCTCAAATATACAACCTTCCAAGATCATCAACACTGAAGGTCTATATGATCAAAAATAAATGAGTAGCCTTCGTGAGCCTATTGACAAAAAACCACATGTCATAGTTATAGCCCATGGACTGACTTAGGGTCTTATCCAAAAAGGAAAATAAACAATATTTAACCAGAAAAGAAAATAATTGTACCTCAAGAAAAACATGGGATCTTACTAGGTGTAAGAAAAATGATCCCAATAGGATTTCACCAATTATTTTTTGAAATTTATTTAAAAATAAAATACATTTGAGCTAGTTTAAAATACAATAGAAATTAGGTTTTTATCCATTTATACATAAGGAAATAAAAAACATCACATCTAAAACCTATTAGTAAATGTTTATCCTAATTTTCCTCTAAATTAAAATATTCTCTATAAAACACTTTTTTAAAAATCACACATATCATACCTGGTAGTCCATTTTCTATTTAAAACATACTTTTAAACTATTTCTAAAATCTTTTTTGAACCCCACTGACACTATATAAACAATGAATAAGTATAATAAATCATGTTATCAAGTGAATAAAATAAAAAGAAATTAAATAAGGGTTTTATGCATATCAAGTGTATAGGATCCATAAAAAAAGATAATGAAATCCCCTTAATCAAACCACCAACCAAGTAATATGTGTCATAAGATCTACCCTGGGTCCTAACTTGATACAGTGATAGACTTTAGCAAACATAGACCAACCCATCAGCCTATGTTGCATCATATACACAAGAAACCAAATGAGCCTACACCTAGCCTCACCAGGGGAATTCCCCATCTAGTCTCATTTCACACTATAGGGGAAACTATAAGTGTGTGACTATCTTGTGTGGAAAAAATATATATTCATTACTTAGCTACATGGGTTCCCATGATAAAAAAAAGTGAGTGTGAGAAACCAAGAAATCAACACAAAAAACATAATACATAAACAATATATCACCCTCACCTCTACCTCCCTCACAAGAAAAAACACATTTAGATTCATTACTCAGTATCTAGATACATCAAACACCACCCATAATGTAAAATAATAAAAAGGTTCACTCTAAGGATTCCACAATCCCACACTTTTTAAAACTATACAAAAGTTTCAAATGATACTTCTTGAAAACCTTCTCAAAAATGTTGAGTCTCTTTTAGAAATTCAAAAAATAGTTCATAAATATTTATTAAAATATTTAATTTAAAACCACACTTAAACCATTTAAATAAAAATTCCCCTTTTATAAACCTCTTAAAAATCTGAAGCATCTCTCTTTATCCATTTCATTAACCAAATAGGGTAAAAACCTTTTACAAATTAGTATTTCCTTCAAAATGATATTATAAACATTTTTAAGACACTTTTCATTCTAACATTCCTTGAAAAGCTAGAAAACATAATTTAATACCCTTTTTTAAGTGATAAATCACTTAAAACCCAATTTCTAACACAATAAAACTATCACATATAGATGTAATCTAATAAATAAAACATTTGAATTTATCAGTCACACAATGACATGAAATTCAAATAAGCTTCACAATAATAGCTACCTCGTTAATAGTAGAAAAAAACCCTTTCATAAGCTATAATTCATCTCCTTTGATGGTAAATGTTCAAACCATCATATGGAAAAACCTTACAACCCTTAAACAACAAAATCCCCACATTAGATCATCCCCTAAACCCTAATATCAAACCAAAATTCCCTAGGGTACTAAGAAGGAAGTTAAAATGAGTGATAAAGAGGGAAAGATGAAGAAAGAAGGAAGAAGAACAACAAAAAATGGGTTTACCATAAGAAATATATGTGGAATCATTTATTACAAGATCAAAAATAGATGGGAGTAGGAGGAAGAATTAATTAGTTCTTGTACACATCTTGGTCAACTGAAATGAGGGATAAAAGAGAGAACAAGATCTTAAAATTGACAAGTATGGAAGTGTAAATCAAATTTTTAAAAAGGGTAGTGTAGTAGTACAAGGACCATGTCACAACGCTTCTTGGGGAGGATATATTATGGTACAGTATAGGGAACATGGATCATCCATCCTGAAAAGGCATAAGGGGCCTCACCCCTCTACCCATCTCTCTATGGCATGGCATAGGGACTACAGTGTAGCCAAATCCCCTCCACAATGTAGTGACCCTCTACTCCATGGATTTACACTCATGCAACACCCATAGTGATTTTATGTGCAACCCTTACATGACGATCCCCATTGAATATTCCCTAACCTTATGTTGTGTCTATACCCTTATGTGAATCCCACTACGACACAACCCATATCCCTATGATATGGCCTCCCTTCTATGCCTTAACAAAACTTCAGACTTACACTTACACATCACTTACACAATTTATCCCATGACCCAATATCCTAGAGTACCCTTACACAACACCCCCTAGTGTATTTCACAGCCTATGGCATGGAGTTCTCCTATATCTAAATAAAAAGTGGTTTACATAATGGTATAATATTATATATATCCCTTATATGCTATAAATCCCTTAGCTACTATGTAGTCCTCTCCTCACGCACACTCAAGACATTTTAGATCCCTAAGTTATGACATAGTCTATATCTTGTATCCTTCACCTGAAACCTATATCCCAAACAATCATGAACTACCCAGGACTCCCAGGTTATATGAAACACCCAAATACTTTAGGTCAACACATAGATTCTCTAAAACAACCTAAAAATTAAATAATTCACCATAGAGAAACACATGTATGTTACATTCCCTATGGTAGGTTGGGATTTATTTCCAATCTACAACATCCAAAATGGGTACTTCTATGACATAATTTCAAACGTTGGCATAAAATTCCATAAAAATGACAATAATAAACTCTAAAATTCACTTTCCTAGAAAAATAATTGGCCATTATAATTGCTTCCAAACCATGACCATGCCCATACTCATTATGACATGGTTGGGTATGACCATGTTACAGTCACCCATAAAGGACAAAAACTCATTTCATCTCTACTAATCTACTTCCAAAATCTTCTTTAACACCCATATCATTTGAAAACACAAAGTATAAGACTAGAAAAATCTATTCATCTACATTATTTATTTAGTGTTGGTCAATTATATTATGATAATAATGATGTAATTTTTTGAAAGAATAATTTCATTATCAAGAGATTTACATATGATATATTTTTCATTAAATATGATAGAAGTGGTGTAAATTAATTTAAAATTTTAAATAATAATGGTTCATGTTATCTTGGTGATAAAAGGGGAACCAAAAAAGGAATAAAATATGTGTTTTCTGTTGGAACTGAAAAATTTATGCTATTAATATTTTCATGAAAGCCATGATATGGTCCTCACTCAAATGACACTAGTCAATTTCAAGTAGAAAAGTATATTTTGTATGAATAATATGAAAATGGGATCTCTAGGTGCCACATAATTTCTCACACAATGAGGTATATTGATTCCTCAAAAACCTTCCCTATACCAATGACATGGTGGTGAGAACCTCTCATTGAGAGTAACACAAGTATTCCATACATTGATAATGAAAAGGGGTGTTCAAATCATAAAACCCATTTTTTAGGGTCTTATATACATTTGTTTGTCCTTAGATAATAGATATTTTTGGGAAACCATATATCTAAAATAATAATTAATTTTTTAAGTGTCTAATTGACCCCATGTTGTTCCAAAACGAAATTATAGATCAAAATTTATCATAGTTTTATAATGGACTCCATTTTATCAGGTAGGAAAAAATGTTAAAAGGTAAATTCGTACAATGGAAGATTTCATTAAATCCCCTTGTGACTATGTAAATCCTTCCCATCCATATAAAGGTTTTAAAGCCTAGTTTCAATTTTAAATATATATAAATACCCTTTTATGATTGAGTATAACCTTTATGGTCAGCTATCATTTGTGGCTACCATATGACGATCCATTTACAATTATAGGATCCCTTTATGGTTAGATGTTGTTGAAGTAAATTACATGAGATTCATAAATTTTAATATACTCCATTTATAAATAGAAATAATTTTAAGTTATTACATGGGATTATTTCATGGTCATGTCCTTCATTTTTAGAAAAAAATCATTTACAACGATCATGCAAGATTACTTCATGGTCCCATACTCCCATCATGGAAGGAAGTAATTTTTGGAGATAATTTTTAATTAATTTATGGTTGTATACTCCCTTCATAGATGGAAATAATTGGTAATTAGTGTGCATTAATCTTTAATGTTCACCTAGATCTTTCACAGAAGAATAGAGTTTGTGTCCTCTTGATTCTAATTATTCACAATTACCTAATTCTTACATGATAAACTTTTTTAGGAAGTTGTTGCATATAATCAACTAGAATACTATTCATATTGGGTAGGAATTTTCCCATTTTTAGAAACATTTAAACTTTACCAAAGTTAACCTATTATACTTGGTGATTTCATTTTTTGTGGAGTGTTCCCCTTGAATAACTTTTTGAAGAAATTATTTAAGTAATTATTGAGTTAAAGCATAAGAATAAAAAGGGGGAACATACCACATAGGCTAATTCAGGGAGAACAACCACCAGGCTACTTCATAGAGTACTCAAGTTAGTGTCATTTATAAATCACTCTCACATAGGTTCCTTCGCAGAGAACTTGTGTGACTATCCTTCACAAATAAGTCATGTGAGGCACCTTTTCAAAGATCTCCCAAAAACACCATACATGGAGGTCTGCTCACATAAAACCCTTCATGACTGATCTTTAACCCATTACATATTTAGGATATTCCACCCTTCACAAGGCACCTTGATCTTATGTAAAATTGGTATCTCTTTATGTGTTTATTTCCCTTTTATGAATTGTCATGGACCATAAAGTATTAGTCCATTGATGTTCATTTTGAAAAGGAATTCTACTATGGCTAACTAGGCCTCTATTTCATCCTTTATTTCACTCAAGTCATCTACCTATATAGAATTGACCCAAATGAACTCACTTTATTCCTTTCACCAAGGTTAGAGTTATAAAAATCCCATTTCGACAAGGTCTCCACCACAGATTCCTAAAATACATGATCAGGATATTCACACTAGTGTGCACACCATTGTTCATGTATTTATTTTATAATAGACCTCTCTGTAGAAATTATACCTAAATGATAATACCATTTAGGTAATCATGATTATGTATTTCATTGATAATGAGGGTTCCTGTCAGGATAATACAAGTGAAGCCTCCCCTGGCTCATGCTACCCTTCTTGGCAAACCCATATCCATCATCTAGTCAACTACAACAACTAGTGAAATTATTTATTCCACTCAATAATCCAAAGTCATGAAATGGGCCTCCTACTCGGTGTAAGAACCAAAAAATTTCTTCACCTGAGAAAGCTATAAGTTCACTCGTATCTAGGAATAATATATATAAGACCTAAATTTATTCTTTTTGCTCTTATATAAGGATCAGGGCCTCCTATTGGTGGTAATACCTAACCATACTTTCTCTTGCTAGTTGATAACAAAAAGGGTGAATTAGAAATGGTTTCCCATTAATAATTACTAAAAACATTTTGTAGGCATCCTTCTCCTAGAATTCCTAGATACATGATATTAATAGCATGACATAACGTTCTTATTTCATGATGTTAAAACTGTTTGGATTGGTCCACACAAATGACCTTAAACCGTGGAACTTGACCTATGTGGGATTTTATTTCTACTCTAATAGGATATGTAAGACACCTCCAGTAGGTTCAATCCCAAAATCAACATCATATAACCTCTCCCTTAGGAGGACTCCCCTCCAATCTTGGTTACCTTTCTGGATAACTCCAAACCTTCTAGAATGTCCCCAGTAAACATTAATCCAAGGACACCCTTATGCGATAAGAATTAGTAGGCCATTATTCCTTATACTAAAAAGAATAACATTATTCTACCTTAGGTGATGATAATGATACCAACCTATGGTGATGATCTAAGGATACATCTAGTGATGAGTCAGTGGTGCCTCTAGTGATGATTTGAGGATGTCACTAGTGATGAGATAGGAATGCCTCTGGTTATGATCCAAGGATACCTTTAGTGACAAGCCTAGGATACCTTAGGTGATGAGATAGGCGTTCCTCATGGTGATGATCTAGGTATACCTTATGTGAAAAGATTAATATTACTTGTATAATGATCATGGAATGACTCATTCTACCTTATGTGATGATATTAAAATGTCTTGTGTCATGAGAAGAGGATAATCCATTCTACCTTAGGTGATGGGCATAATATGGCCTATGTGATGTGCATAGGATGAATAATTATTCCTTATGTTGTGAAAATAATATGTCCTCATGATCTATCATGAGTAAGATAAAATGACCTATTACCCAATGTAATCCCAACCCATACCATCTTATATCTAGTTAATAGTAGAAAGGATTACTAAAAAGGGATACATATATTTATAAGTCCCACTCAAACTAATGATATATATCTTTCACCTAGATATTATGACACTCCCATGTCACTATATAATTTAAATATTATTTTATTTTTAGTTATTTTTAAGATTTCAGGTGTTTCAGGAAGTCTTGGGTGTTTTTTGGCCAAGGTGGCGTCATACCATGTTGTGTATGGATCAGTTATGGCATGGAGTTAATTTAGTTGTGTATTATAAACCATAAAAGTAATATAAATTTTATCATAGTAGTATTGGTCTTTGTAATCTAGGTTATGATAGTTTGAATGGATCTACATTTCAGCATAAAAGGTTATCTCAAGGTGGTTGGGTTCTTAATAGGTCTGCTTTGCCCGATTGAGGTGATCCACACCATAGGCTAGTGGTTGTGTCATTAACATTTTCTAGTGAGTAGAACCAATATAAAATTCAATGAGTTTTCATTGTGTTGGGGTTCAAGAAAATGGTACCATGACATGGTGTAAGGGACCAAGCTATGGTGGTTCCTTTTCCATCTACTTATTTTTTTTGGTTTTACCATCCCGCCAATATATTTTTTGGTGTTTTTATCACCTTTATCCCCATTGTTTAGGAATATGAACCTAGGGATAGCTCCTTAAGCTCCTTCAACTTCCTAATCACTATCTTCTTTCCCATGTTTAATCTACCTTTAAATTCATGAAAATTTACTAATTATTTTCCTGCTTTCCTCCTCTCTTCTCCCCTCCTCTTTTCCCCTTAGTTTTCCCTTCTTATGTGAACCTCAATTGTTGTGTGGGTCAATTTTATGGTTTGGTATGGGTATAAACATGGAGTTTCTTTGTTTAGGGATTTAGGATGTTTACTTCTTTATTGGACTCTCTTCCATAATTAAAGGAGACATGTTCTGTCTTGTTTTTTCTTGGATAAAGGTCAGTGTTTCTATGTCATTCCTTTATAGTATATTCTAGAAAATTATTGAATGTTTTAAAATGGTTTCTTTTCCAAATTATACATATATATTACTAATAAGGGATTTTAAATATTTTTCAAGTGGTATCCAAACATTGTATGGGATTATTATAAATGGTTTTTCTAACATTATTTTGAGATGATTTGATCGCATGCGAAGTCTTTGAAAAAAATCCTGAAGAGATCTTTTGGATGAAATGAATGAATTTAAAAGTGGGGTTTTAATAATGTTTCAGTATTTCAAATAGGTTATTGGTACTAATTGGTTTTCAAGTAAATGTTTTTATTTTTTTCGATGGATTTTTTGATAAATGGGGAATCTTTGGCCTATGATAAAGAATTTTTGGAACTTGTTGTTGTTATTTCTATTTGGGAAGGATTTTTTATCACTTTATAAATGAATTTATATGATTATTTGACCACCATAGTTATTGATCCCTTTTTTTATATTTTTCTTATTTTGGATTGTAACCCCATGGGGGTTTTTATTATTAATTGTTATGTAGGAAAGTGAAAGGGGTTGTTTCATGGGAGGGTGTTAGATGTGAGATTAGGTTTACATGTTGTATTTAAATTGGTGATCTATATATGTGTTTCTATTGTGATTTTTTTATTTATCAAATCTATTGATTGATATCATGAGACCCATAAGTAGCTAAGTGGATGGTCTAGATGAGCACTAATCTAACATATATTATGCATTGGATAGTTCCCTAGGTATGATTTTGTTGTACTAAGGGTTTCCTCCTGGTGAGACCATGAGGGTCAGTCTGGGTAGAGTGTCATTAAATTCACATAATATTATCCAATCCTTTTTAGGTGTTTTTTATGTGAGTTCTAGTGTCATTTTGGTTAGAACCTAAATAGATACCCATGATTCTAGGTTCTTATTTTGTATTGTTTAGGGGATTCCCTTTTCTTTATTTAAATCCATTATCCATTGTTTGGTTGTATGGAACTATTTATTTGTTCTTACTTGTGATATTTATTGATAGAAATGTTGTTTTATTCTTGAAACTATATGTTTCTTTAGTTATGATTTATTTTATATTCAAACTATTCAGAAAATTAGTTTAGAAGGGTGGATTTCTTGAATGTAAGTGATATTTCCTTCAAAATGATATTTTGAAATGTTTTTGAAGATAGGTATAAAAGTGTGTTGAATTTTCATTGAATTAAAAAATTCACTTTACATGAATTTAAAGAAAATTATTGAATTTATTTCTTAGCATTAAGTTTTGGTTTAATGTTTTAAATTCCTTGTCTTCTTTTAAAAAGGGAAATGACTTGGCTTTAGAATGAAAAGGTTAATGAAATATATTTAATTTCTTTATCACCTTGCATATGAAAATAACTATTTTATAAAATAAATTCAAACTAGAATATATGATAATGTATTATGAAAGCAAATATATAGACTCTTGGGTGAAATATTACAAGTAATGGTTGGGTCATGCCATGCACATACACCAATGTGTGTATGTGCATATCTTATGATTCCCCTCAAGATCCAAGTTCTTTATATCATCTTTTATATGTTAAATGGGTCCATGATGAAACATGGTTGGATATGGTTAGTAGATATAGGTCATACAGAGGTTTTTTGGAGATTTTTGGATTTCTGTTTTATATTAGGGCACTTCTGTATTGTCCAATTCAACTTGTTTTATTTTTTTCCACTTCCATTGTACTTGTTGAGTAGGGTGGTTATTTATTATTAGGGATTTTTATTTTATTTATGTTTAATTTAGATCATATATTTATCTTGTATCTACTTATTTATATGCATATACGTCCACTTATAGATGTGTTATGAAAGTTTACTGGTAGTTTTTGTTTCATGTTTATATTATTTCTATAAGGGGAAATAATTCTCAAATAGAACTTATTTATACCTAGGCACTAGTATCCAACCCTATGGTATTGAGAATACCCTTCGTCCATATAGGTGATATGGGTAAATTAATGTGATATGTCATCTATGGAAGTTCGTTACTAATGGTATAAACTCCTAGGTTCTCAAAATATCCTAGTCTCTTTAAATACTCCCTTATTATTTGGGAATTCTGGATAGTATAGAGATTAGGATTTTTATTATAAATCAAGAGTTAGATCAGAAATATGTTCCCAATCGCCACCTATCATGACAAAAATTGTGTTATTGTTGGATTTTTGGATTTGGTTTTTATTTTGATTATTTTTTTGGATTGTGATTTGAGATGATGGTAAATTTATCCTCACTAGAATTATTTGAGTTTACTTGGGGTTCTCATTGAGTTTTTGGATAAAAATGGAATAATAATCAATGGAAAAATGTTAGTTCACATGACCTAAAAAATAATGTAGATTCTTCACATATGGTTCTAGATATATTTTAGAGGATTTTTCATGGTTGGCACATAGTTGATCAAAGAGGCATCAAGGTCATGAATGGTTATTCAACATAATTTTCATTGATATTTATATTTTTCTTGAATGATTACCAATCATGGGGGTGAGTTCAGGGGATTATTTTCATATCATGAGGATTTGGATTGAATTTTATTTTTATGTGTGGTATATTTTGTTTATATGGTTGTTGTGAAACTAGTTTTGTATGAAAAAAGGGATATTTTATGAGAAATGATTTGGGTTTGAAATATTGAATTAGGTATTATTTAAAAAATAGGTATTGTTTTCATTAAATTGTTTTGTAAATGGTTGGTTTCATAATGTCATTAAGAATGTTTTTTATTTTAAAACAACTTTGTTGGGTTATTTATAAATTTTAGTGTGTTTTCAAGAGTGGTCGGGTTTAGAATGAAATCTAATAAGTTTTTTGAAATATTTTATAAGATTGAATTATCTTGGAAATATAAAGTGGAATTTTAAGTAAGTTTTTTAAAAATAAAAAATATATTTGTAAAACTCACATGTGTTTCTTATTTTAAAGGGAAGTTACTAGTTTTTTTAAACCAAGTTAAATGTTTGGAAATTCCCTAAGTGGATTTGGGATTCTCAAATAAAGTGGAATGTTTTAAAATATTTGGGTATTTTAAAAGAACATATTTTTATATATGTGGTTTTTTTGAAAGAAAGTGTGATTTTAAAAAATGAAAAAATTTGGCACGTGTTTTTCTTTGAAGAATTGGTGTATTTGGATTTTTTCCCTCAATGTGTTGGGAATAGTTCATTTAGTTTGAGAAACCTGAAAAAGGTTGGATTCCAGTTTTTCTTAATTATATCTCTCAAAAAGGTTTTAATGAAAAGGTATAAATATTGTTTCCTGGGATGAACCTTAGGGTGAATCCTCTTAATTCTTGAGTATTGTCCTCTTTGAAATTAAAAATTCATAGAATATGAATGGAATGGTAGATTTCATTATTCTGTCTCATAATGCATTTTTTCATTGTAATGATTTATTCATGGTGGTGTTTGTTTATTGGGATTATACTAAGACGGTTAAGGTGAAGAAGTCACTGGATTCTTGATCCCTATTTTATAGTGATTGAGTAGTGAAGGACTATGATTCCTATTTCTCTATAATTTGAAATAGGTATCCTTTTGAACTTCGAGTCTATTATTTGTTCCAGTGTGAAACTCTTAGACAATTAATCCATAGTGATTGTGAGTTCTTGGTGCTGGATTGAGGTACTGGTTTGACTCACTATTAGTGTTTCATGTAGATATGTTGGGTGATTAATTTTTTTGATCTGATTCATATTTAGGATATAATATATTTTGGTATTCCTGCATAATGATTTTAGATAAATGGTGGTTACAATGCGGATTTTCTTTACTATGTTCTATGGGTTCCATTTTGGTTTATCATTAGTGACCAATGGTTATATTATCATATCTATGACTTGTTTTTTGTTCTTTGTGTAGTTTTCTTATAAGGATTACATTGTACTGGAAACTATAATTTATTCTTGAAATGATGGTTTATACATGGGGAATCGTAGAGTACATGTATGGGTAACTTGGATGTGTGGTTTTTGGCAGGTTGTACCCTGAGTTCCATCAGGTTGAGATTTTTTATCATGATGGTGTTCCAAGATCTTGAACAAAAGTTACCTTTTGATTCAATTTTTTATCCTAAGGTTAGAACCTTGTTATTTCTTATAAAAGCATGTTTCATGGTTTATTGGGTTCTTTATTATCTTTGGATGTGATGGGCTTGGTGACCTCAATTTTTGTTCTTTGGATGTTCCTTAGAGTTTTGCCTCCTTTATAAAATTTTATCAAATTTGTTAGAAGTTATTTATAGTTGATAGAATCTTAATATTTCCTTTGATTATTAGTAAAAATTTGGTTGTTTTTTTATATTCATTCTCTTGGGTGTGATTATCATTTGTTTCAATATTCTAAAAAAACATTAAATTGTGGGGAGACCTATGTTAGGTGTTGATGTTCTTAAGATATTTATGTTGGATGGTTGTGATGTTGGGCTATGATAAAGGTGTTTTTATTATTCTTGAGGATTATTCATGTATATTTTAAGGAAGGTTGGTATGTGTTGTGTTCCTTTTTATAGTATATCCCCTAATTTTTTAACACCCTCCAACCTCTTATATCTTGGTGTTGAGGTTTTGGTTTTTATTATTTCTACCTTTGTCAAAAACATTATGGGGGTAGCATGGTGGATATAACTGTAACACCATAATGTCACTGTATTATTTAAATATTATTTAATTTTTGGTTAGTTTTAATTTTTTGGTCATTTCAAGAAGTATTGAATGGTTTTTTGTCAGGGTAGTAAGAGACTGTCTCATCATGGGATAGGTTGTTTCCTAGGGTCTATTTAGGTTGGCACTTAATTCCATGAAATTGAGAAGTTGCATCACGGAGGAATGAAGCTTTAGACTTTTGTTTATTCCGAACTAAGGGGCTTCACACTGTAGTGAATAAGGTTGTGTTGTCGTATTTAGGTGCTCGAGAGGTCATCTATTACTAGTATATGTGATTTATACTGCAAGTTGGGGGTTGTTTCATGAATATTGTCTATAAAGGAGTTTCATGTTTTAAGCCAAGGAGTTTTTTCTCGCGATGGGGGATCAGTAATGGAAAAAACACCATGGTACATGGGACTATGACATGGTGTTTCCTTGTCTGGTGGGTTAATTATTATGGTTTTACAATTTTCTCTGAACACTTTTTAGTTCTTTTATCCTCTTTTTACTCCTCTTTTAGGTTCATTCGGGCCTAAGGAGACCTCATGAAGCTGCTCTATCTTCCTATACCCTCCCTCTTGGCTCCGAGTTCCTCATCATTTATATTAAAACATATTTCTAAATTATTTTACCTCTTTCCTCCTCCTCACTTATCTCATCCTCCTTTACCCTTACCTGTCCTTGTTCTATGAAACCAAATCACTATGTGGGTTGATTGTGGGGTTCTTAATGGTTCTAAACATTTGTTTTTGTTGGTTTATGGCTGAATGAGGTTATCCTATTTCTTGTTTTGGATTCCATTGTTGAAGGTGACATGTTTCATCTTGTTTACACTTAGATTGAGGTAGGTGTTTCTATTTTGTTACTTTATATTATATTTCATGAAAAACATAGATGTTTAAAAATGATTTTCTTTTTAAATTATACCTATATATATTACCCATGAGGGCTTTGAAATAGTTTTCAAATGGTATCCACACTTGGAATGGGAGGATGTCCAATGGTTTTTCTAACATTATTTTGGGATGATTTGATCACATTAAAAGTATTTATAAAAATTTCTAAGGGGAGTTTTCAATGAAATGGTGTAACGACCCAAATTTATAAATATGTTATTTTGGGTTTTCAAGGATTAAAAGTGTCAAAAGGGTCCCCAAATCCCTTTCCCTTTTAAATTTATAAGTTAATTTAAAAAAAATATGTTTTTTTGAAACTTTTTCCTTACCCTTATATGGAAATCACCCCTTACATAAAAGTATACCCCTTTTCTTATAGTTATATAAGGGTAACTGGATGCATAAGGTTAGAAGATCATTAACCTTATGTGGTCCATGCTTCTTGCATAAGGTTAGACCTTTTGTGTATAGAACCTTCATTTTTCCTTCCCTTTTTACTTGTAATGGGTTTTCAACGAAATTAGTGGGATTTAAAATTGAAATTGATCTTTTTATTATCACTTAATAATTATAAATGTTATATTTTTCCTCTTATTAATTTTGGAAGTTTTGAATGGGATATGTGGGAAATTAACATGGGAAACTGAAATTTAATTGTGAACTAAAAGAGGGATTTTAGAGAGTCTTCTTTGAATCATCTAATAAGAACATTTTTTAGAATAGATTTATCACTATTATTTTTTTACCTTCCTTCTCTTGAGTCCTAGTGAACTAAAACCCCATTATTAGAGTTTTTAAAGTCTTATGGAAATCATTTGATGCTCCTTTTACTTTCTAAATGTTCGTGCATCATCTTCCTTTCCCATGTTCTTGGAAGTTCATTTTTAAATTACATAGTGAGTGGTAATGGATCTATTTATCTATTTATTACTTATGTTATATTTTCGAAATTATTATACCTAATTTTCTTTATTTTACTAGAAGAAATTAACCTTAATCATACAATGCAATTGAAATGGTTAGTGATGTTCAATATTCTAGGATACAAAAAGGAATAAGGAAAATGTTTTAAAATGTTTATAAAAATTATCCTAATATGGTAATTATTTATAAGATTTATTTAGTAATAATATTACATGTTTATGTGTAGTTTTAATATCCATGAATATAAATATTATCATTTTCTTATTAAATAATTGTTATAATATTCAAATTACATGCCTTAAATATTATTCTTTCTTCAAGATGATACCATACAGGTATTTATTTTTTTTAATAAAAAATGGAAATCTCTTGTTATAACTTAAGGAATTAAGATTCTATCATTCTAGAATTATCTAGGAAAGAGAAACAAATAATTTCTTATTGGTTTATTAATTTTTTAATTCTTTATTCTTAGGATAATTAATAGTTCTTGTTGTGAATTAAATAAATGTATGGGTGTTTTATTGCATGTGATGTTGATGATATTATGCTGCCAATTATTTTATAATTGTGTGACTTTATGTTTGGATGTTTGGGTTGTATTTTTTTGTTACCTATATATCATAAATAATATGTTGTGAAATGTTTAAAAATGTAAATTGGTTTAATAATAGATATAATTAAATGGAATATATGAAAGAAGAATGATTTCTAGACATACTGGATTTGATTAAATATATAATTAATGTTTGGGGTTGAATGAGACTAATCTTTATTACAGAAGTCTGAAAGCCCTTGATTCCATGGCCTTAGTCCCTTAACCTATGAGAAAAAATACCTTTTGACATGAATGTGTGTGCTCTAGGAATTTAGATCCTTTTCAGTTGTTTGATAATATATTTTCTATGGTTGGTAAAAATTAATAAGCTATAGGGTGGGTGACCATGGTTATATTGATCATGTTATGGGTATAGAGATCGATGATGCTGTGATAGTTGATTTCAGTGATAAAAATATCATTTGATAATACATGAGATAGTGTGGGACAACAAGTTGTTTTGATGAGTTCAAAGATGGTCTTTATCATATATTTTATTTTCTTGTTTAATGCTTTCATAATTGTCATATGGTTTTTTAATAATTAAATGACCAATTCTAATTGATGAACATAATTGATGTTATTCACTATGAATGCATCTTTTTAAGTGGTAGATTAGGCTGAGTCGTAGAGTAACTATATAATTATAAAATGATAAATAAATAAATAATTGATTAGGGATGGTTCAAGGTAATCTCATATGATAACAACATGCTTGAGAATATAAGTAAATAATTAATAGTTTAGTTATCTCGTGGTCGAGAAGATTTAATTATAAATTATAAAATTGAATATGGTTTAATATTAATTAATGGTTAAGAATTAATTAATATGTAACTTTATTCTTGTATGATTACTTAACAACTAGACCTTAGGAGTAGAATTTTGGGGTCTTGTGTGATGATAGAAGAATATAATTCTATGGATAGGTAGTTTACCTTAGTGGGGTTGTGTGTGATTTTATTTTATAATTTTTTTATTTAATATGCTTACCCTCAAAAAATGGGTAGGATAACCAATAACCAAATTGTTTTTGGGTGTTTTCTTTATCATCCAGGCTGGTGAGGGAACGGATGGATGAATTCCCCATCGCCTCCACTATAGTTTTAGTTGTAGATTACTAGTATTATTTCAAGCTATAATTGAATATGGTGTAGGGTGTGTTCCTACCCAAGATGTGATGGCTCATGGTTATAATATATATTTATTTTTAGGATGTAATGGCATGAGGTAAAGTACATACTTGCACCCTAGTGATGAGGTTATAGATTTCCATAAGTGTACGTTCATGGACTATGATGGATTGAGGTATAATGTATGTATCCAAGATATAGTGGATTCCAAGAATATATATGGTTGTTTATGGGATTATGATGATGATGATGTGCATATGTGGATTGATTCCAACATAACATGTTGGTCCCTATGAAGAACTGAGGTGTGTAGTTCTTGGGCCTGACTCATATTAGGGATGACTTTATTTTGTAATGGATGAGAACATGATGTGAGGAATAATGATATGAGAGTGACAAACCAGTAGATAAGTAAAATTTGTATACCCTTTATATATATATATATATGGGGGTGGTTTTGATTTAATAGGGTTTCCTTCTATGTGTAACTTGGTGAGTCCTCTATAGTGACGATGGGAAACTAGTATTACTTGTTTAGGTGATGTGTTACTTTCGTTTATTTATTCACTAAGCTTTATTTTTCTTCTTAAAAAAATTTTATGAGAGATTTTAGGGATTTTTCTAATAAGTATACATGTTATGATCACCCTATGTACATATATTTTTTTCTGAGGCTAGTAGGGGTATTTTAGAGATTTGGTTGGATGTTACAATCTTGGAAGTATTGTTGAGAATCTAGAAGGGGCTACTGGAGTTTGTGTTTTTTACCCATAGTTTATATTGGTATGGCCTATTTTATTTCAATTGTATCAATTTGTGTATTACTTTACATTTACTGGGATTATTTATTATATTTATGCATTCAGAGTGGTTTAGTGATTTTTTCATCTTATCTATTTCTCCTTAAAATATATAGAGGGTAATGTATCCCATATGTGTGATTTATATACCCCCAATGCTAGTCTCCAACCCATATCCTATTAGAGGTGGGCTTTGTGCATTATTATCTCCCTTTATTCAACATCATCCTTAGAGTCATGCCTTTTGGGGGTAGGGTTCATGAAATATTAAGGATTTTAAATTGGGATATTTGGCACTAGTTATAGATTATAAAGAAGTTATTGGCACCTATTAGTTTTCAAGTAAATAGATTTATGTTTTACAATGGATTTTTTGATAAATATGGGATTTTTAGAATATTTTAAATAGTTTTTGGATTTTTTTTCCTTTTTACCATTTATTAATTATTTTTTAAGAAGTGTCCACTTTCAAAATGGATTTCAATTTTTTTTTCTATGATTTTATTTTAAAAGAATATTTTAAAGTGATGCCCCAAATGGTGTAAAATTTCTTGTAATCCCAATATTGTTTTTAAAGGCTAATTTGGAAATTTATAAATGAATTCATTTTATGTTGTAACCACCCTCTATGTTTATACCCTTTTGTTTATATTGTTCTTGTTATATATTGTGACCCTATGGGAGAAATTGTTTAATGATGCTTATGCATAGAAGTAAAGGGGGTTGTTTTTTCTGAGGGAGTTGAATGTGAGATAAGGTTTACATGTTGTGTTTAAATTAATGATTTATTTATGTGATTCTCCCTAGATTTTTTTAGCTTCCTTGATTGATATCATGTGATCCCTAGGTAGATAAATGAATTTTTTTTATTAGTACTGCACTAGCATAGATTATGAATTGGTTGGTTTCCTAGGTATGATTGTGTTCTACTATGGGTTTCCACATAGTAACACCATGAGGTTAATCAAGGTTTGAGTGTCATTAATTTTCCATGGGGTCAGCTATTCCCATTATAAGTGTACCTTTTAAAGGTGCTATCATGGGTTATCTCAAATGATGAATGGTTTTTTATTACTTAGGTGCAACATAGTGGATAACCAATATCATATATCAAATATTCATCACTTAAAACAAAATATTAAAGGTATTTTGAATACAAAATAAAATAAAATAAATACACAACTTAAAAGGATGATATTTAAAAAAAAATTAAAACTAAAAGAAGTAATTTAGAAAACAATTGTATTTTTTAAAAAATTAATTAAAAAAACACAAATACTCCACTTAGTTATAATCCCCCAAATTATTAACCCTTAAACCATATGGTATTTAACTTAACCAAAAGGATAAAATTAAATAGACCCTGGGCTAGCTTTGGAATATGAAATCATAACAACCTTTTTTAATTATTATTCTATGGATTGATTATGGTCAGTGGTAAATTAGGGCACACAACCATTCTATAATTTGGGATTAATTATGTTTTGGGATTTTATTTTAACCATACAAATTTATCATGTGTTTTTATATTTTAATAATTAATATCGCACTCTCACAATTCACACATTGCTTGACCTCATGTGTTTTTTCTTAATTGTTCAATTTTTTTCATAGTTTATTTTATATTAAAAATACAATACATAGATCATATGAATTTAATTATAGTATCTCTTTTAATAAAAAAATGAATAATTTTATAGGTTTATTTATTACTAATAAAAACTACTCTTCCATGGGCAGTGTAGTCATCATAGAAACTATTTGTATTCACAAACGTCTAGAGATGATATAACCCAACAATGTTTCTAATATTGATTTACAGAAAAAAACAATTAAATTAAAGAAGAATAAAATTGAATATAATATAAGAAATATAATAGAAATCAAGATTCTATTACAAACACACAAACATTTCAAAACAACGAATAAGAAATAGGCTCTGATGAAGGGATCCTTAATTCAAGAGATCTCCCTCTTGAAATTCTTGAAAAAAATTAGTGATAAAACTTATAGTATTCCCTCAATATCCCTTTTCACATCCAAACCCCTCTAGATTATAAAAACACAAATTTATAGAGTGTTTGAGAGGATATAGTTCTATGACTTTTTAAGTGTAAATGGTAAATCGGACCAAATATTTTAATCCAAATTTCACTGAATTTTTGAACTTCAAAATTTATGAATAAAAAGTAATTATAGGAATATTATTTTTTAGTAATTCAGTCTTATATATACTTTCTAAATTTTATCTCAATCCAAGATTGGATATAGAAGATATAGTATAAATGGGGAAGTGGTTTCCAGTATGTGGAGTTCAATATGGCCTTGACTTCATGACCCATTTACTCAAACCAAATGTAAGATACAACATGGATGTTCCAAATGAATTTTATTTCCATTCAGTGAGGAGTTTTTTTGGAAAAAAAAGTTCAAATAATCCATAGAAACAAATTTATGACTAAAACAATACAATGTATTTTAAAGGTTCAAAACTAGAATTTTCATCAAATTTGAAAATCACTAATCTAATCCAAAATATTCCATAAATAAAAATATTTAATATAATTTTAGGAAATTATGTCATTTTTTATAAATAAAATATTCAATAAAATTGTGTTTTATTAAATCCCCCACACTTACCCTTTGGAACTTTGGGGAAAATTTTCCTTTCATGTTTTCCAAAAAAATGCGACAAGATATGAATATTGATATTTCCCAATACATAGTACATTTATAGGAAAATTAAGAGTCTAATAAATAAGTCAATATCAATAAATTTTTTATTCATTATCTCATAAATTGTATTAATACAAAATCTAGTGAGATTCATGACACTAACCATGGTGAAAAATGTTATGAGTCTATTATGTCGTAAATTCCCTATGTATGTGTGTGTGCCAAAAAATTTAAGCTCATATATCCACCCTTTCTTTAGTATATTCATGTCAAGTAAAACATTTCTTATTACCTAGTTTAATTCCACTAAACCTATTATACATTCTTTTTCAACTATATTTCAAGACCCACTAACTTAAGCATTATAGAATGTAAAACCTTAATCTACCAACCTAGATATCACCAAATATTGTACATTTCATCACTCCCCTATTTATTGTTTTTATTTTTTATTTTTTAGGGAATAAAACTATCAAATATCACTTAAAAATGAATATTTCAATTTGGTACAATAAGGAAACTAATCAAAACAAAAATTAACTTATGGATCAACCATTTATGTAAGATTAAAAAATTACCTAACATTTATATACCTTCAATTGATTAGTAAGAAAATTATAATTCATAGTTGGTTGTAAATTATGTAGAGAAATAGATAAAAAAAATTTCTATGAATAAATATCATAAATAATAGTGATAAAATATAAAAAGTTTTATAATGACACAACCAATAATATCATCGATGAATTCTATTTTTCTAAAAAACAACCCTTAATGTTGAAATCTTTCTCATGATTATCATTCTACTAATGAATTTTGAAAAATTAAACAAGAATTTTTCATAAATTCCACATGTAAATGATCATGTTCCATGGTGTTTTTTTATATTTTATTTTTTAAAAATAACACAAAACATACATGAAAAACACACAAATGAAAATCATAAATAAGATACCACAAAACTTCATCCCCTCCCCCACACTTAAAATATTACATTTTCATAAATGTGAACCAATGAGATGATATATACATATAAAATATATAATTTTAAATAGGAAGAATAATATAAAGTTGAAAGGTTTAGGAATATCATGATGTTCTCAAGTGATGATAGGGTAATACAGTGTGATGAAATCAATTGTATGGGATGGAAGTCCCTCATTGTATTTCTTCAACCGCTTCCCATTGACTATAAATATCCTTCCCATATCCTCTTGTGTGATCTCTATTATAATAAGAGGAAAAACATTAGATATGGTATAAGGACTTAACCATCCTTAATGCAGCTTACTAGACATCATATTTAATCATAAATAGTAAGGAAAAACTTTTTTTCCCTTATGAAACTACCTTTTTTGGATCATCATGTCATGGGTTTATTCTTCTCACTCTTTATAAATCCTTGAGTTCTCATATGATGCTATTTTAATCTCTTCAAGATCTTAATGTCAAAAATTCCTTCATTTTCCTACTTGTGGTAGATCCATGTTTCAATTCTTTATCACATAAAATGCTTGGTGATTAACTTTTACAGTGGGATGATAGGATTTCCCAAAAAATAATTTGGAATAGGGACTTATTAATGAGATTCATTTACCCTATCCTATAATCCAAATGGACATAATCCAAGTGATTTATTCAATCCTTTCTATTCAGTTGCATAGTTTTCTCCAATATCTACTTTAACTCCCGATTTGAATCTTCAGTATAGTCGTTTTTTAATGTGGTATAGAGTAGTTTTTTTGTGTTTCACACCATACTTATGAAAAAGGGAACCCAAATTCTGATTGAAAAAGTGTTACCCTTGGTCACTGATTATATCTTTTGGTATTCCAAACTAGTGGAAAAAAAATTTATGATAAGATCCACTACAACATGATAATCATCAATCTTAGGGCCTTTTCCTCCACCCATTTGCAAACATAATCAACAATAACAAGGATATACAAGATACTAAATGATCTAGTAAATGGACCCATAAAATAAATTCATCACACATATAAAATATCACTGAACAATCTGGTTTGTTGAGGAATATCATGTCAACTATAAATATTTCTAGTGTGTTGGAAAAATGAGCATGACTTACAAAACACATGAACATAATGGAACAATCTAGAATAATATAATTTATAGTCAAATAATTTACAAGATATCTTTTGGGGTCCAAAGTTTTCACCACATGAAAGTGTATGATATAAATGAAAAACAGACTCAAACTCATGATCATGGACAAACCTCTTAATAACTTGGTCACTACACATACACCAGAGGTATGTATAATCCCACACATAATACCTAAACTCTCTTTTCAAATTTTTTACTTGGTTTTATTTTGATTTTTAGGTATTTCAGAGGTATAAATATATTTAACTAAATTAGTATACCAAGGATGTGTACCTAAGAGTGCATAAATATGATCACTAGGAAATGTGTCCTGAAGTGGCACTTGGTCCAAAGTGTAATCCTCTAGTGTGTGATTGATCCTACTCATTTGGTCTTCCATAATGTTCTCTAGGCCCCTATTGTCCATTATATCAATATATAACCCTTGAAATAGGAGAAACTAATGGATAAGTCTAGGATTTTCATTTTGATTCTTCAAGAGGTAACTCAAAGCTGGATGGTTAGAAAAAAAACTACTTTAGATCTGAATAAATAAGAAAGAAATTTATATAATGAAAATTTGATAGATAGAAACACATTTTCTATGTGTGGGTATTTTGATTTTGTTGAATCTAATATTATCAAAGAATATTCAAACACATATGGCCCTCTACTCTCTATGATAAAACTAATCCAACTAAGAAGTTAGAAGTTTCATATATAAGATTGAATGGAAAATACCACCATGGGGTATGAATAATTTGTGGTGTTGTTAGATTCTTCCTTATCTCATCAAATGATACCTTTTATTAATCATAAAAAAAATTCAATAGATTTTCAAAGTAATCAAGATATGGGTATAGTGGTCTCATTGAAATCTCTAATAAAGAATTAATAAAAACCAGCATTCCCAAGGAATGATCAAATATCACGCACAAATGTAGGATATTTAAAAGATGAAATAATTTATACCTTATATCTATAAACCTCAATTCCATTTCTTGACACTGTATGACCTAGGAAAATTCCCTTCTCTAGCATGAAATAGCATTTATTGTTGTTTAAAACTGGATTTTTCTGAAGACAATGATGTTTCACATTAACCAAATTCAAGAGACACAAATTAAATAAAGAACTATACAAAGTAAAATAATCCATAAACACCTCTATTAAAGTCTCAAAAAAATTAGAAAAGATAATCACCATGCATCTCTGGGAGGTACTTGAGTCGTTGCAAATTCCAAATATCATACTTTAGTAAGAAAATTTACCAAATGGTTAGGTAAATGTTGTCTTCTTCTGATCTTCCTATATATTGAGAACTTAAAAATATCTATAAAAACCCTACCAAGAAGAAATAGTGTGTCCTAACTATAATTATCTCAATCATCTGGTCAATGAATGGAAGGGGAAATAGGTTTTACAAGTGGATTTATTCAGTTTCCTATAATCTATGTACACTCACTAACTTTTTTTCAATCTCACAAGAACTAAATCATCATTTTGAATTTTTTATAACAGTTATCCAAGTTTTATTTGGTAAAATATATAAAGGTTAACCCATAAAGAGTTATAAATGTGGTAAATGATACTGGCCTCAATCAATTTTACCACATCTTTCTTTACAACTTCTAATAAAGCGAGTTTAAGTCTCCTTTGTGGTTGTCTAACTTGTTTAGCTATATACTATAAAAGAAGATTATTCATGAAAATTGAGGTGATAATACCTAGTATTTCTTATAAATTCATCCAATTACACTAATAATTTCCCTTAAAATGTTTAATTTTTTTAACTTTATGGGTAGGAGATCATTAGAAATTATTATATGAACTTTTTCATTATTCAGTATCTTTGAATATTTATTATTTTGTGTAAATGGTTTGAGTTATAGTTTTGGTGGGTTATATATTGATGAAAAAGTTATTGGAACTAAAATATGTGAATAATTAATGTCAAGGTATGAATACACATCATCAACATTGTTGAATAATGCATCAGATCCACCTAAAAAATAAGAAATCATGCTATAATTAGAAAGTACATTCTCAGAATAAATAAATGAATCCATAAAAGAATCATAAGTTAGTGTGGTTTGATCCTGATAAATAGGTGTGAAAGTATTTTATATCATAAAATTTTAACCAATCCTCAAGATCACTCTAATAATGGAATGATCCCCATTTAAAAAATATTGAAAATCATTATTTAGAAAATCATCACAAGATGGGTTAGAATGGGATATGAATAGATAATAATTGTCTTCTAAGGGGTACTTCATGGGGTCTAAAATATTAACTCGTATGATCTCATCTCCAAACTCCATAGAAGTTGTACCATCTTGGACATTAATGATTGTCTTAGTAGTTTTGAGGAAGGTTCTTACAAGAATGATGGGAGCATGGGAACTTACTTAACCATCCACCATATTTAGCATGAAGAAATCTACAGGAAAGATTATTTACCTTCTTTAAACATGTATATATTCAAGGAATATAACTAGATATTACATATATCAATTTTTTAATTTCACACTAGTCTCATTTTCTTCAACTTTCTAACCTCCAAGGAAGATAAAAAGAGTGAGGCATGACTTTAATGGAGGTTCAAAAATCACATAAAGAATTATTTAAATGTAATTACCATATGGTTCATGCTATGGTGAATTTTGTAGGGTCCTTTCACTTTTCAAGCTTCACTAAGGTTGGTTTTATGAGTTTTGAGACATTCCACCCAAGGTTGAACCACTCATTTCCCTTTATCTCCCATCTATTTGTACAAAGCTCTTTCAAAAACATGGCATACCTTGGAATTTTATTTATTGCTTCATGTATAAGGATATTTATATTAATACACTTAAATGTATTCAAAACCTCTTTTTTCATCACCTCTTAAACCATATTATTGTTTTTTACAACTCTATTCAAAAATTTAGGTGGTTTAAGAAGAAAATCATCAACCTTTTTATTACCTTTTTTTTCTCCTTTAGTTTCTCATCAGTTGTCCTTGAATGGGAATTCTTCAGAGTTGTGTTGAATCTTGGTGGAATACTAGGGGAATATTTATTAGTAATTTCTTCCCACTTATCACTATAATAGCACTAAAATTATACTTGGGATTTGGATTAAGTTGGTAAGGAATATTTATGGAGTTCTTATTTACCAGTTCATAGATGATGGTTACAATCTGGATCATTTGCATCTTCAACTCTCTCAACTCTGAACCTTGACTCTTCATCTCATTATGTAACTTAATAACAATTTTTTTTAAAATTTCATCATAATTAGAATCAAAATTTGGTTTATAATTCTTTTATTGTTATTAAATTATTTATTCTTTGGATTCAAATATCCTTTGGGGTTGTTGAAAAACTTATTCGTAAAAAGGAGGCTAGTGGAAATTTTTTTGAAAAGGGGGCCTTTATTGTTTTCCATATCCATAACTCATGTCTGAGTGATATTTACACCCTTGGTTGTATGTTGGTATAAAGGAATCATACTTATTTTAGGATGTGGTTGTTATAGTGGCTTATATGGTCTCCTAGGTAATATAGATACAAAATACTCAAACTCCTGTAATTGAGGGAAATAAAGGGTATGGTGGTCTCTTATAGTGAAAATTTCACAAGTACTTTTAAGAGTGTTTTGGGATATATTTTTAGCAAAAGAAATATATCTTTATATATTGGTCAATTCATCTAACATAGTATCAATTAAATGATTTTAAAAAGATAAAGTACCTACCTAATTTAATCCTCTAATAGTTTGTATACCTCTATCACCAAATTACTATGATTTTTTTGTTATATTATCAATCATAAACCATGTATCTTCTGGTGTTTTTTCAACCAATTATCCTCCTAGTACGGTATCCACTATAATCCTCTCTATATTTTTGAGGTCTTTATAGATTTTCTAGATGAGGAGTTACTCGCAGATTTGATTTTGTGTACAGATTCAACATAACATTTTGAATCACTCCCAGTTCTCATACATTGACTCATTATGTTCTTTATTGATCCTTGATATCTCTTTTAAAATGGTAGTGGTCCATGAAGATGGAAAAATCTCTATAAGAAATGACACTTCAAATTATTCCAACATGTTACTTATTCATGTTGGAAATAATACATCCAATCCTTTTCAATTCCATCAAGTAAGAAGGAGAAAGATATTGGTTTCATTTGATCTTCAAGAAAATTTATTTATTTAATTATTGAGGATGAAAAATTTAGTTATTTAATGTGTTTTTTGTCTCTTCATCGGATAATCTATGAAATTTTGGGAGAAGTTGAATTAACCCGGATTTTAGTTCAAATGTTAATTCAAGAGTTTGATATACAGTGCATGTAGGTTGGTAATTAATAGAAGGTGTAGAAAAATATCTAATAGTTATATAAAGTTCATTATTATTATTTTCATCCATTATTTCTAGTTTTATTTTTTATTCATAAGTTCTTCTCATTTCAAAATTTCCATAATGGTGGAATTCCCTAGTTGGGTGAATGTCAACACTTCGCATAGATCATCATTTTCTAATTCAATTTCTAAGGTTGCGTTCAATCTCCAGATTGATAACAAATAGTTCCATAGTATGTGAATTTATCATAAATCAGATTAAAGAAAGGAAATAAAAGAATTAGACCATAATATCATGAGAAGAAATTTAAGATTATTATCTAAGAAAACAAAAAAAACAAAAAAAAGAAAGGGGAAGAATGAAAAAATAAGAGAAGGGTGGAACAAAATGAAAATAAAAAAACCTATAAATGGATAAATAAATAACTTGACTCTTTGAATAATATTTTAATTTGAAATTCACTAACATGGGAGCTCTCAAAAAATGTGTGGTTTTTTGGTACTTAGGGGCTGTAGAGTGGCTAACCAAGGTTGTCTCGCCAAAAGGTAGTACTTAAAACAACATATTAAAGGTATTTTTTAAACAAAAATAATATAATATAAATGCACTACTTAAAAGTATGGTGGTTTATTGTTTATAAAACTATAACAAGTTTGTTAGAAGAAGATTATTTTTTAAAAAATTAATTAACAATATTCAATGAGGAGATATTATTTTTATAAAATGCTTTTAAAAGATGTAATCGATGTTATTATATTTATATATATATATATATATATTCAATTATGTATTAATAATTATAATTAAAATTAAACTCCACTTAATTATGATCCCCCAACTTAATAACCATCGAACCCCATGGTTGTTAACTTAACCACAAGATGAAGTTAATTAAACCCTAGGCTAGCTTTGGATCATGGAATCATAGCACCTTAGTTTGATTATTGTTATAAGGATAGATTATGTTCAGTGGTAAATTTGGTTACATAAAAATTATATAAATGAATATTAATTGAGTTTTGGTATTGAATTTGAACTCTATAAATTGATTCCATGTTTTTTGTTTAACCGATTCGGATTGTGATCTCACAATTCACACATTACTCGACCTCATGTGATTTGTGTTAATTATTTAATTTCATTCTTAGTAAATTTTATGTTTAAAATATAATTCATGTTTCATATTAAGTGAATTAAATTATATCATTAATTAAAAATATATAAATGAATAAGGTTAGAGTTGGATCAATTACTAAGAAGAACTACTCTTCTATGGTCGGTGTAGTCATCGTAGAAGTGGTTTTCACTTGAAAATTTCTAGAAATGGTATAAATGAATCATGTTTCTACTATTGATTTATATACTAGAGAATTAAATAAAAGAATAATAAAATTGAATAAAATATAATACATATATAAATGGATATTGTATTACAAACACACAAACATTACAACGTAATGAAGAAGAAGAAGAATAAGGCTTTGATGAAGGGATCCTTTCTTCAAGTGATATCCCTATTTAAATGCTTAGAGTTATAAAGTGATACCACTTACCCACTTACCTTAATATACTAATCCTTGTCCAATCCCTTCCAAATGTGAAAAACACAAATTTATAGAATAAAGGGGGATAGGGTTCAAAGACTTTTCAAGTGTGAATGGGAAATTTGACAAAATATTTTAATCCAAATTCCTCTAACTTGTTGGCCTCAAAAACACATGGACCATAAATACATAAAATTTTATTATTTGTGTAGAATTGAATCATATATCTAATTTCCAAATTTCTTCCCAATCCATTCCTAGATGTAGAATATATGTCTCAAATTTTGAATTAGTTTCTAGTCTGATGAGTCTAGTCTATATTTTAATTTACGGCCCATTTACTCTAACCAAATGCAAGAGTCAACTCATATGGGGTAAATGAGAGTTGTATAAAATTTAATAAGGAGTTATTTTAAAAAAATACATTAAAATAATCAATATCAAAATATTTATGAAAGAAATACTATAATGTATTTTAAAGGTTCAAAACAATAATTTTCATAAAATCTATAAATGAATAATATAGTCCCATATATTTAAATTAATGGTTTATTTATATGATAATATCTTTATTTATTTATTTCTTTTCATCTCTATTAATTAATATCATGAGAACACTAGGTATCTAAAGGGAATGATTGGATCAGTTTTACACTATCATAAATTACGCACTGGTTAGTTCCCTATGTATGATTGTGTTCTACTAGTGGTTTCCACCCTATGAAACCATGAGGGTAATTTAAGGTTGAGTGTCGTTAATGTAGAATCCTAGGTAAATAAAGAGCATAAAATTTTCATATTTATTAATATTTTTTAATTAAATATTAATTTTACTTTAAAGGGGATGTTATATTCAATGGCATACCTGATATGTAACAACAAGTTTCTATAAAATCTTACGTTGCACACAATGTTGAGTTATACTGAAAAATATTAATATAATATTATTATTTTAAATGGTACTTAACGCATTGTCATTGTCTTGGTGGGAATGAATTGAAATAACTAAAATATGATTACACATGTTTATTAAATTTTTTTACATTTATCTAATAAAAGATAGAAGCTTAAAATGTGAATGAATCCAATTTTAAGCATAAACACTCTAATATTCTTCAAAAGGTCGATTTACTGCCTTTTGTTGAATAACCCTTTTTAAATATATTTTTTATCACTTTTATATGTTCTATTTTTCAAAATAATATTATTATTTAGAATCGGGACATCAAAATTTATTGTGAATAAAATTTTGGTATTTTTCTGATAATGTTTTTTTTAAACCATAAAGATTTTTATTAAAACACAATCCACCTTTGTAGAAAAAGGGTAAGGGGAAAACCCAACAAAAACCACAAACCCAAGGAAGTAAACACCTTAACATAAAAGACCCAAAACCTCACAGACCCAAAACTAATAAAAACATTTCCTAGAAAAAACAAACCACAACACCAAAGACAACAAAAACACACAGACACATGAAGAAGCAGTGCATTGTTGAACTGATATAGGGAGTACTCAATCGATTCCCCCTGCACCCGCTCAAAGATGCTCCAGGGCCAGAAAACACGACCAGAGATAAACTGGATACCTCTTATTTTGACTCAACATCATCTTTGAAAAAATCCCAAATGAAGAAGAATCCTTTGAAACAGAAATGCTTCTAAAAACCCATCATTAGCGCACAAATAACCTGCAATATCAGATATGATCATCAGAATATTGAAACATCCCCCTGATAAGCAGAAATGACACAAAAACAATGAAACAAGAAACCCCAAAAGGAACAAAATCAGGAATCACATCAATCTTAGAAATATCCAAAATAGGAACCTGTGAACTGGATTCAATAAGAACTCATGACATCAAAATAAACACATTAAAACCAAAAACCAACAGCAACCATATTAAAGGATGAACACTATTAACAAACAATGGAACAAGTCAAACAAGTCTAAAAGTAGGAAAAAAACATTTATCCCTTTGAAAAATAGGGATAACATCCTTTGGTATCTTATCAGACCAAGAAAGATTCCCCCCATTAGCTCCTTTATTAGCCAAATTATCATCCAGTGCAATACCCTCCCTGAAAACATGGGTAATAATGAAATCAATAGATGAGATAAATGATAAACAATTAATCCATCTGTTCATAAGCGTCCAAAGGATATGAGTAGAAGAGGTTCTAATTACATTAACGACTATAGTGGAATCACACTACAACCAAATCCTACAGAAACCCCTATTTGTAACAATATCATGGGATGAAATGACACCATGCATCTCAGCTTCGAGAGACGAGGAAAAACCAAAAGAGTTGTAGGAGTAACCAAAAACATCATCAAAGTTGTTTCTGAAAACTAAACCATAACCTGAAGGATTTGGATTTCCTCTGTAAGAGCCATTAGTATTAATTTTAATCCAACCCAGAAAAGGAGGATGCCAAAAAACTTCCATAGTACCCAACAAAGGCCAAAAATTGCCTTTAACCTTGATACGCCTAAGAACTGAAAAATCGTGCACCGATTTGTTAACATAAGCTTTACCAGGGAGCTTTACATGTATCATTACTGAAAAAATACTAGAAAGTCGGGCCTGAGGATTGAAACCAACTCAATAATGAAGACCCTTGTTTCTTTCCATCCATAAGGAATGAACAAGTTCAGCAGCATCAACTTGAAAAAGAATCAACAACATAGGAGATAAAGGAAGGCAGAACATACCTTCAAGAATGTCTCAAATAGTAGATTTATTCTACATTTTAACCTCAAATATATCATAAATTACCTTCCACATGGAGGCAACTATAGCACAACTCAAAAACAGATGATCCAAGTCCTCCGTGTGCTGATGGCAGAGAATACAAACAGAACAAAGAGAAATACCACAAACCTGTATATAAGAATCAATAGGGACTTTTCCATGAGCTAGTCTCCAAAAAAAATAAAACCAAGAGGGGGGAATAATTATTCTATTAAACTTCCCAATCTAATATAAACCTAACAAAGAAGTATTTTCATGAGAGTAGAAGAATTTAGAAATGAGCATACTAGAGGGATGTGGTTCCCAAATCCAGAAATCACTAAAATAGGAAAATTAATAATTACTAATAATCTGTTTAACATGATTCGTAACAATAGAAATAACATTTAATTGATCCTTAATAGAAACATCAAGGTACATATTTGAAATTTCATGACTTAGAGTATCAATAATAGAAACACCATTCCAATTATCTTTCCAAATTTGAGAGAAGAATACTGATAGACAAACCATCTATCATCCACATCAATAAGAGAAAAACTATTTAAAAGAAGACCAAATAGAATAATCCATATAATTAACGTTGCCAATTTTGAGTTTAGTAAGGAATCTAGACCTCAAGAAAGTAGTAGCTTCTGATTTGTAATTTATTAGATTCCAAACAAAAGAAGCATGAAGGGCTTGATTAAAAATACTAAGATTTTTCATACCAAGACCCCCTTTCTCAAAGTAATTGAAACAAGTGTTCTAGGACATAGTTACCAATATTATTTCCAAAATACTACCAGACCAAATTAATTTTTTATGGTCACATTAATTGATTTAATAAGAGAAGAAGGCCATTTATAAACCATAAAATAATAAAAAAATTTAGAAACAATAACAGCCTTAACCAGACAAACATGACCAGCCATTGAAAGGGACTAGACTTTCCTGGCAGCAAGTTGATTCTTGATCTTACTAATAATCCCAGAAAAATAACAAGCCTTCAGATGACCCCAAAACATGGGAACACTAAGATAAGTAAAAGGCATAAAACCTTCCCTAATCCCTAAATCAGTGATGACATCTGATTTCCTAGTATGTGAAATATTTCTACCAAAGTAGACAAATGACTTATTCTAGCTAACCTATTGCCCAGAAACTTGCTCATAATGCAGAATAAATTTCTTGATATTCTTGATATTTATTTTATCCCCTTCAGAAAAGAGGATTATATCATCAGCATAAAGGAGATGGGTAGGAGCAGAGGGACCATGACCAGCACCAATAACCTTTATCTTACCATTCTTGGCCATGATAGAAAATAATATACTAAGATAATCTTCTGAAATAGAAAAAATAATAGCAAAAATAAGATCACATTTCATAAATCCTCTAGAATAAGAGAAATATCTCTCTGGGGATCCATTCACAAGAACTGAGATACGGGAAGAAGCAAAAATGATCTTAATCCAATTAATGAAAGTGTCATCAAAACCAAACATTGAAAGAATTTTAAAAATAAAACCCCTATCCATTCTATTAAATGCATTTTTAATATCTAATTTGAGAGCAATGTTCGAACCACGAATAGGTTTTTTAAAGAAGATTAATACATTCAAAAGTCGTGAAAAGACAATATTTAATGGACCTATTTTCAATGAAACCAAATTTATTTGAATAAACAATTGTATTAGAAATGAGCACAAGTCTACTAGCAAGGATCTTAATGATAACTTTGTATAAAGTATTGATAAGAGCAACATGCTTGAATAAATGTATCTCATTAGAATTTTCCATATTTGAAATAAGAGCAAGAAATTGATAATTCAAACCTTGAGGAAGATTTCCCCCATTGAAAAAATGCAGAACAAGGTTGCAAACATCATCACCAATGATCTCCCAATAATTTTGAAAAAAAATTCAAAAGCCATCAGGACCTGGGGAGCTTTCCAACTTAAGTCTGAAAACTGAATCCTTGATTTCAGGTTCCAAAGGAATGGAAACAAGTCTATAATTATCCTATTAGTTAACTAATTTAGGAATAATACCCTCTGTAAGGGGAATGGTAGAGGAGCTATTAAAGAGATCTTCATAATTGGAAATAATGTTCTCTAAAAGATCCTGTCTATTATCTAGAAATTGATCACCTCTTTTTAATAAAGCAAGAGGCTTATAAATTTTCTAAACTCTTTGAAATTTTTTAAAGAATTTGGTATTTATATCCACATCCTTGATCCAATTTTCTTTGAAAGTATCCTTTTTCATAGCATCTTTAATATTGAGCAAATTATTAAGTTTAAGAGTCATCTAAATTTACAAAAAAAACATCACGAGAGAAATCAACATAAGTACATTGCTCCTGGAAAGACTGAAGAGAGGCTTTAATATTGGAGATGTCCGAGTCAAGATGATTGAACCTATACCTACCCCATAGTTTAACATTTCCCTTGGGAATCTTAAATTTATGAATACAAGAAAAAAAATTCTTCTTTCTTTCTACCAAACACCAAATATCCCTAACAAGATTATCACATTCAGGATGAAGAACCCAAGATTTATTAAATCTAAAGGGTTAAGGGGGTTTAAAACCCTTAACTAAGAGGTCTATCATAATAGGATGATGATCAGATTTAAACTGGGATAAATACATAAAAGAAATAGAATCCCAAGAATACAAAGATAAGTCATTAAAAAAAGCCCTATAAATTTTACTAGCCACCATACCATTAAGGTGCCTTATATACCAAGTAAATTGTGCCCCAACAAGATTTACTTCAAACAACTCATTGTGTTCAATACAACCCTTAAAATCTCTAGAAGAAATAGAACAAGTCATAGGAACCATTTTTCATCATAATTAAGAATCAAGTTAAAATCCCCAATAATGATCCATGGATCGTTAATAAAACTTTTGAGGGAACCAATTTCAGCCCAAAGAGATCTATGATACTGATAAATATTACGAGCATAAATAAAAGAACAAAACAGCTGGATTCGCAAATCAGAAAAGGAAAAAGTAACATAATGATTTCTTGAACCAACTAGAAGAGGATCAGATATAGAAGAATGAGCCAAGACCCACATATTATTAACCTCAGAAAAACTGTTGTTCAAGCCTAGTAAATTGAAACCCATATTGTCCAAACTAGCAAGAAAATTATAGTAAATAGTTTTGGGCTCACCAATCTTATTTAAAAATAGGTATCTACTTCCTAATATAATTCTTAATAGACTTAATTGTGGCCTCATTGGCCAGGCCTTGAAAATTTCAAAAAATAATCTTTATTTGAAGCCTGATTTAGGGTGAACCCCCCTCTTATTCCCGTCCCCCTCATTCATTTTAGTAAATTTAAGAGGTATCCCTGCTTTCTTACAAGGTAACTTAGGAATTTGATTTATTCTGGTAATATCTACAAGTGATTTGGACTTAATTTCCTACTCTTGAGTAGAAACCAAATCCACCTTGTCAATATTTTTAGAAACAAAAATAGAAGAATCCTTTTTTTTAGGTTCAGATTCCTTAGGATAAGATATTTTCTGAGATTGTGTAGTAGGAAAATCAATATTTTTCTTTCGAGATTCATTAATAACAGCCTGTAATTGCTGGGGGCATGACCAAAGAAGTATAATTTCTAGAAGAAATGAGATCATTTTCTCTAGATGAGTCTAATCGAGCCTTATCAGTAAAAAGAGAAGGAAAACACCTTTAAATCTAGGAGAAATCATGTTTTTAGGAGGGGAATTCTCCTCCAAAGGGGGGCCCACAGAAGACCTATAAGGCTGCAGACTCAAAGCAAGATCAATAATATCCTTAGAAAAAGAGGTAAAGATTGATTCCTCCTCCAAATTCATTTGTATACTATAGACAAGTTCAATTATTCTTTGAGAAATCTCTAATGAAATTAAAATATTATACATGTATCCACAAGATTCCGATGGAAGATTGTGAGGGCATGGATTAGAAGGAAAATTATCTTCTTACTCCACAATATTATCCCAAGATTTATCTAGGGTAACTTGCAAAGAGGAAGGAAGAGAGTGTGAATATTTCCCCATGGGATTACTATCAATAACCAAATCAGGGGTAGGTCCTTTATTCTTATGGAGAATTATATCATCCTTTAAATTATTTCCTTTAGGAGGACCCATGACTTTCTTTTGAATCACCCTACATGATTCAATAGAATGCTCAATAATTTTATAGAAATCACAAAAATGGAGGAATTCGCTCAAACTCAAACTTAAATTCAATTATTCGTTCATTATCAAACAGGAAAATGGACTTGGGCTGTTCAGAAACCAAATTAATGTCCACTAAAATTCTATCATAAAGACCTAAATCTCCTTCCAAATTTCTTTGATCCATCTTTATAGGAGAACCAAAGAAAGAATCAAGATCATTTAAAATTTTCAGATGCCAATACAACATATTTAAACCATGAAGACTGGTCCAAATTTGGGCATTGGACTGCTTTTGATTAAAAGGATCAAAATTGCAATCCCATTAAGAGATTCAAAACAGACCTGGTTTAAGATGAAGATTACCTGTAGACCGAGCCATATGCAAATCATCTTCATTCTGAAAAACCAAATGAAAATAACCCTTACTAATTGGAATGAGTTTCCATGCGCTTATACCCCAACAGATGAAAATTTGATGTTTAATGTCATCATACGACCAAGTCATATCACCCTTTGAGAGTATTATTCTGAATTGATGTGAGAATTTGTAAATATTGAATCGTGATTGCAATGTATCTGAATCCGCCACAACAGAGAAAGAACTGTCTTCTGATTTTTTGATAGAAGAGGTATTAGGAATATCTAATTTCACCGGATCTTGAAAACCTGATAAGGCATTAGCGAAGGAATCTCTAACCTTTCAAATTGAATGAGAATCAGAAATACCCTTAGTAGAAGTACTTGGAGCACCTGTGAAGAAGAACTCCCACTTTGGATTGAACAAAGCCATGTTCAGGCGAAATTGAGGAATCAAAGAAAGACTCTATTACAATGATAATCGCCTTTCTTCACTCCTAAAAGAGACACGATAAAAATCCAAATGTCTTTCGTGAATTTTTAAGTGATTTAGTTACAACAAATTTAATATCTATCCAGATCATCTGATAATGTTCATTTTTTTATGAATAGTGAAAAATACTGCATTTTAATTCAAAACTGCATTTTAATATAATTTATTTATATAGTTATATTGTTCATTTAATTAGTTTTAAAGTGTAATTGGAATATATTTTTACCATTTAATCCAATTTTTTCCATTATAAGTAATTTAAAACTTAATTTGGACTTAAGAAATGCAAAATATTTTGATAATTATTATTTCTTAAAAATACGCTTTTTGTTTTGACAACGAGAATTAATTTTAAATTAATTTATTCCACTTATGTATTTTGAATTTAGAAAAATGGATTCCATATTTGGAATTAGGAGGTCCAAATTGTGTATATAGGTAACTTGAAGTTTTAGACATTATGAATATTTACTTCAGTAAATATTTTATTTACCATGGTTAAAGGGTAAATCTGTTAAATAAGGGTGAAAAATAATATTATAATAATATTAAATTACCCTTACTATGGTCCTAACCATATTTTCAGATACATTTCTGACCATGGTAATACGTAGGTAGATTTGGGGACCCCATGGATCCACTTGGGAGTGATAATGACACATTATATTAATTAATTTAAAGTAAGAACAAAAATAATATAAACATGAATATGTTCACTAAAACACTTTTTATATGCATTTATATAAGTTATCTCTTTGACTATAAATATTATTTGGAAATATAAAATTATTTCTTACATCATGGTATTTTATTTATAATTTTTAGACATTAAATAAACAAATTTAATTTTGAAATAATGGTGATGCTATAATTGCTTCATTAATAAGGGATATAAATAAATGATATTATAAATATTAAAATTAATTTATTTTGAACATTTTTATGTCATCCACTAATTTTATAGATTATTATGGCTAGTTATATTTGAATTAATGATGTTTTTTCAAAATAATCAAGTTGGTTTGGATTTTTTAAAAAGTCGTGATATGAATATTATTAAAATTGACATAAAAGAGTTGTTAAATCTTTCAATATTTTATTAAATGATAAAATAGTCCTAAAATATAAGATTCAGCCAAATGACATATATGATGTTAAAAATTTCATTAATGATTAATTTTGGGTCGTTTTAAAATTTATAGTAAATATATTAACCATATAGTATTAATATATATAAGAGGACATGGTAAAAGTTAAATAAGTTAACAAAGGGTTAAATAAAAAATATAAGGAATAAAAAATATCCAAAACAAGTCCAATTATTATTATATGATTTTATTTAAAATTATATACACCTTATATTCAAATTAAATAATTTTTGGACCTTTAGAAACTGAAAATCATTATATAATAAAATAATAGTTTCAAACTTTCCTAATGAGCCCCTCCTCCCCCTTATAAAAATCCATCAACTCTAACCCTTAATCACACCTCTAAAGCCTCATTGTCTTGTCCAACCTCTTCCCAAATAAGATACCAAGATCCCTTGATACCTCATATAATCCTTACTTTAGGCATAAGTCACTTCATGGAAGCCTTTTTGTTCAAACCAAAGGTAGTTACCTGATTTAAAGGTAACGTCTTCCCTCAAGTTATCTTCTTTTATTTTACTTCTTCGCTCCCTATGATATTCATAATATTTTTTTAGATAAAAACACCGGTATCATAAATATACTAGGTTTTTTTATGATAAATATTCAAACTACACTTACGCACACCTCTATCTAATGGATACGAACAAATTGTTTATGTGTACGGCGAACTGCTGCCTCATGAAACGGTGATTTTTTTATTATCTCCTACCGCCTCTCATGGTGGCCATTATTATGGCACTGTATTTATATGTGATATATATTATATTTATATTTTCTCTATTCTTCTATATTTTCCATTTATATCATAAATTTATGGTTTCCATAATGGGTAAATACGATAATATCATTTGAGGAAGTCTGGACTACCACCCCCTCAAAGTGATATAAATCATTCATTCCATAAGTGGAATGTATAAAGGATGGAATTACTGAAATTATATATGATATTATACTAGAATTATAACATACCTATGTATCATTATGTTTTCATTCCACTAAATACAAAATAGAAATGAAAGTAGCGTTCATGCTTTCGTATGGCTTACCATCTCCAGGAACGGTGCATTTCATTTCTTATCTCTAAATGTTTTTGTACTATTATAAATACATATATATAATGGATATATATGATATAGATGATATATAATTCATGAATATCATTCTGGAGATAATTTAATTTTGACCACTTGGACAACTTTTAATTATAAGAAGTTCATTTTTGACTCAAGTACCAAATATCGACAAAACAATTATTATTAACTTAAATGATTATGTAATATTTATAAAATGGTAATATGTAATATAAAAGTAATAATAAACTTTAAAAAATTTCTTAAGCTAGTATAATTTAACTTTAGTTTATTATTTAGTAGATTAAAGAACGAACGAGTCAAGTCAGATGTGGTAAGGTAACTTCTTCACCCAATTTCCATTCTTTGGGTTGAACTTATACTTCTTGATTATGTCGTTATATAAATATATGTGAGTGACCTATGATTGTTTTAAACTTAATATCCACTTATATTGGGTGTATTTATATTTATCACACATAATTATTTCATTTATTTATCGTTAATTTAATGATACGATCATTGTAAGGGAACCTTTCACCATCCTCTTTTAGTCAAAGACATCTTTTTTATGTATTTTAATTTCCTTTTTCATATCTTGGTATATGTTCTTATATCCTTATTATTGTGCATTTTATATCCAAGTGATGAGATATCCTTTTCTATCTCATCAACTCATTTTTTTGAATTTTAAAGTGACGTCGTTTGGATACCGAATTTTCGTAGGGGACTTCGTCTCAATCACTTTTCATTGAGGGATACATTGATTTATACATGAATTTATTTTATACGGTGTATAAACCCCTTTGAAATCTCATTTAATTCAAAGGTTTTCTTTTTTCTACATAGTATTTTACTAAACGACAAAAAGAAATTTTTTTTAACGTACGCGGTGACAACAACCTTTCCCCCACCTCGCGTATTATTTGATCTTTGGCTTCCTTAACAATCCTTAATGTTTTTTTAAAAGGAAACTAAATAACATATACCCTTTTATGTATTTTGGTATTGAAAATGGTTCGGATAAAGCATTTATTATTTCAATATCTTGAAATGATATATTGTGGTTTTAATGTAGAAATTTTATCGTTCCTTTATGATTATTTTATGTGTTATGGTTATTGGGAATTGTTTACGTATATGTGTGGTTTCATGATAAACCTAGGGCGGGTGAGCCCGAGATAGCTCTCCAATGCAATGGGTAACATGAAGGAGATAAATGTTAATGTTTCTCCTAAGAGATTTAGGGAATATACTGTGAAGGGTATTCCAAATGTAACTCCCTATGTAGTTATGAAAGATACAATGTAAGTATGTTATGGATACCCCAAGTTACCTTTATGATTTATGATTTCCATTTTTTATTCATAAATCTTCTGATTTTTTTGGTAAGTTAATGATTGAAAAGTATGATTTCATTGAATTTTATGTATTGATGGACTAATGTTTTCTTTCCTTGTTTTATAACCCTTACTCTGCTTTTTATGCTCATTCCAGTTTTTTGAAATGTTTTTCATAGGATATAAGGAAGGGTAAGAGGAAAAACGAATTCAAGAAGATTTTTATCAAGAAAAGAACTCTTGTTTTATTTTAAGAGTTTTTATTTTATAAAAAAATTGATATTGAGTAGAAGTGTCTACTTTTTAATAATTGATATGTAATGTAATATTTATGGCCTAATTATCTAAAACTATGAACCTAAAAAGATCCTCAATTTGAATTATCAACTTAATTCAATATTACATAATGTTTAAGGTCGGGTCCTTATAGTTGGTATTAGAGGGAGGTTTAAACAACTTTAGGGATTATGAGTTTTTGTTAAACACATGGTTAGTCCTTGTGTCTATTATTTCAGTTAAATCCTTGTTTTATAACTTTTTCATATCCAAGAAATTATGTTACAAATGGAATGAGGAGGATCTCAAACAACATTACTATCTCTTCCTGATGATATGCTTGCAATAATTATTGAAAAGTCATGTTCAGTTGATACTGAAACTTTTTCTAGTATATAACTCACTTGAAAGAAGTTGTTTGAGATATCAAACACCTCCACTATACCTCGATATCATTGTGAATCATGGGTTTATTTAATCAAATAATATTTTCACAATATTCTCATATTTTTAAGAAAGGTAAATATTATCAAGGAATTTTCAAATATTTTACCTTTTCACAAGATTTTGAAGCATATTATGATTTTTTAAAAGGTGTTGAAGAAGGAGACCCTTGCACAACTTATTTATATATTATTTTAAATTATAGTCTTTTAGTACATACTTATGGTATTTTAAAAGGACCATTGATTGAATGTTTCAACTCAAACTCAGTCAGAATATTTTATAAAAATCATGTTTTATCAGTTATTTTGAAATTATATGTCAAACATGATTATTTTCTAAAACTATTTTTCTGTGATCACCCATATGACTCAAGTTGTACGAGGTTTATTTGGATAAAGGAAGTAGATGATTTTGAAGGATCTCTAAATCATTGTTTCAATGCATGGACCTTCTATCTACGTGAACAAGATGATGATGAAACAAGGTGGACACCTTGATCAATGTATGATGTTCATTTTTTAGGAATAATTTTATTTTATAGAGGTAAAAAAATCAATATTTATAATACTTCATGAATTAATATATTGAGTTCATTATGAGTTGGGATGAAAATGAGAGGCATAAGACAACCATTGAGGTTAAATCTGTAAGAACCCGGTTTTTGATGAGAAATACTTTGGAATATTCTTGATGATATTCCAGGGCAGCGCCTTCAGACGGCGTGCGATTCCGAGCCCTGGAGTGGCCGGAATTAAATTTTCAGTGCGTTCACACTGGAAACACCAAATAAATGGGATAACTCCTAAACGGAGTTCCAGATTAGAGATCTGAGTGTACGGATGGGTCCGGAATGGGGTTTTTACCCTAGTAACGACATAAAACTTGTCGACGCGGGATGTTTGGACCCCTCGCCCACTTCTGGAACGTTAAACGGGTTAAATAAATTAATTAATTCGTTTAATGGAGAAACGTGGGTGTCTCTTAAACGGTGACTCGGATTGGAAAAAGGAGGGCACTGTTGAGTTCGGAATGTGTCGTTTACCCTAGGAGGGGTATAAGTTTTGCGAGCGCGGGCTGTCTGTGAAAAATGACCCCAGGGGCGTTTTCGTAATTTAGCAGCTTCAGACGTTAAATTTTATAACTTTTGAATGGGGTCTCGGATTAAAATTCTGAGACCTCCGTTGTGCTCGGGAGGTGGTGTTTACCCCAGGGGAGGCTTAACCTCGACCCTGCTAAGGGTTCGGGTTCGGGCCGACGGGCGGGTGGTTAAGCGTTTCTATTTAAACGCTTAAGTCACCCACACCCTCTTCCTCTCCCTCAACTGGACAGAAGCAAGAAGGAGCTCCTCCCTCTCCTCCTCCATCTTTGACAAGGCAGCTCTGGTGAAGTAGCTCCGGCAAGGCGCAGCGCGGTAGCGGACTCCCCGTGAAGCCTCGGGCATCGCCCAAGAGGTAGGAGGTTTCGTTGCGTTTTCATTTCTGAACCCCCATTTGAGTTCGATTTTATGTGTTGATTTGATGTTAAACCTTCAAATAAATTCCATGGACGCTTAGTATACAATTTTCTCTTTCTAACGCTTGTTTCGGATTTGAAATCGGAGGTCGGAGGCATCCGCAATCGTTCGCCAAAGTTTGCGGGAAATTCGGGTTTTCTGGGTGTTTCCGGTGGGTTCCGGCGGCGACAGGGGCTTCGGCTGGCGGCGACGGCTTCTTCAGGCGGTGGCTGCGGCGGCATGGGCGTCTCCAGGTGAGGCGGGCGTGCGGCGTTGGCCGGTCTGTTGGGCGCCGGCGCGGGGCAGCACTCACCGGAGCGCGACGGGGAACCGGGGTCGCGGCGCGCGACCCTGCGGAGGAGGCACGACCCGCGTCGTGCGGGTCATCGCGCGGTGACCGGGCTCAGCCGGTCGGCCGGGCGGTGGACCGGGTCCACCGCCGGCCTGCGCGGCCAAGCCGTGGGCCGGCCCAGGCTGGGCGGACCGGCCGGTCCAGGCTGGGCGGACCGGCCGGTCCAGGCCGGTCCAGCCCCAGGGGCCTTGCCCCTCGGTGTTCGGACACCCGTATTTTCCGCTACGGGTGTCCGTTTTGAGTACCGTCTACGGCGGTGGAACCGTATTGACGAGGCGGACTTTTTGAGATGGTTTTGGGAATTTTTAATTCCCGAAACGAGGGGCCACGGAGGCGCAACTTGTCTTTAAGTAGACGAGCATTTTCTTCCGGGGTTTCGTTTTGGATGGCGCGGACGCGTCCGACGTCCGAATTAAGCGCTGTCAGCGGCATTGGAACCCTGGTGTCGAGGTGAAGGTTTATAGGGCGGTTTCGGACATTGAGACTGGATTTGATGCATGGGCCCCACGGGCCGTCTATCGAGCTGCGTGCATCGTTTCACGCCTTTTTCACCGGACGTCCGTTCGGGGCGTGGGAGCAGTCGATGTTAGATGTTTTTCCGAGGGGATTGCAATGGTGCAATCCGCCTGCTCTAATTTGGCACGATGGTGTGGGGCCCACGAGGGGCATTTTGGGATTTGACGGTGATTTCCAGCTTTATCACTGGGTGTCCGTTTTGGACAAGTGAATAGTCCATTTCTTGTACTTTTTCGAGAGGATCGCAACAGTGTGATCCGTTCGTTGAATTTCGGGACCCGGGTGCGGGTCCCACGTGGCACCGCTCGTGTGTGGTGCGCCGGAATGCATCTTTTTCTCTGGATATCTGCTGCACTCAAGTGAGTAGTGCTTTTAACATGTTTTCCTGAGGGGATCGCAATGGTGCGATGCGAACGATTGTTTCAGGGCCGAGGCTCGGGATCACGGGACATCGTTCGGGCGTGAGGCGGTGTTGGTGTCTTTTCCATCGGATATCCGTTGGAGGCGAGTAAGTAGTCGATCTCGCGTGTTTTTCCACGAGGATTACAACAGTGTAATCTGTTTGGCTGTGCGGAGCCTTATACGTGATCTTTTTAAATGTGGAAGCATGAAAGGTGCTCCAGTGGCGGTTCGTCCTACCATGTTGGTAGCGGACCCTCGGCGTGTGATCGCGCACTCTTGGGAGAGTGATATAATTGGTCCACGAGATGTGTTTGGCCATGCCTAGGCCTCTGAGGTGGAGTTGTTACGTCACACCTTTGCGTTGACGTTGGGTGTCGTGTGCACGATAGCCTTAGGGCTGCAACGAGGTATACTCTGGGAGTATACGGGAGCGCTCGGAGGTACGTGTGGTTGTTTGTACTTGAGGATGTTGGTGCGCTCAGTTGGGGTTGACTTGGGTCCACACATCATGTGGGCCCCACGTACGTGTCGTGATCTGTTTTACGTACTTCGACCTCTCGCGACGTAGAGGGTCCCTCTGTTCTCATTTGTTTAACCAGCAGGGTGGAGTTTTCCCCTGGATTTGTGCCTGTTTGTTTGACCAGCAGGGTGGAGTTTCCCCTGGCCTGATGCTCTATTGTCTGACCAGTAGGGTTGAGTGGTCTCCCCCTAGTCTTGTTCTCGATGGTTTGGCCGGTAGCGGTGCTAGTGACACCCAGTGATGGAGCAGACACTGCACCTCTTTTGGGTGAGTTGTTCTAGAGTTGGGTGGTTGCGCGATACCCACTCCATGTTCGGTTGGCCAGAGCAATTCTGAGTTTTACCCTCCAGCGGGGCTGGGCAGTGGGTTACTCATCGCCTCTTCGGGTTTACCCTTCAGCAGGGCTGGGCAGTGGGTTGCTCACTGACTTCTAGGGTTTACCCTACAGCAGAGACTGGGCAGTGGGCCACCTGATGCTATTAGGGTCTACCCTCCAGCAGAGACTGGGCAGTGGGTCACCCGACGCTAGTAGGGTCTACCCTCCAGCAGAGGCTGGGCAGTGGGTCACCCGACGACCTCTTAGAGTCTACCCTCTAGCAGGGTTGGGCAGTGGGTCGCCCGTCGTCTAGTTCCAGGTCTACCCTCCAGCACGGTTGGGCAGTGGGTCACCTGTCGACTTATTCCAGGTCTACCCTCCAGCCGAGGTGGGGAGTGGGTCTCTGGATGATGTGTTATTGTTTACCCTCCAGTAGGGCTGGGCAGTGGGTCTCTTGGTGATGTATCAGGGTTTACCCACCAGTAGGGCTGGGCAGTGGGTCACCCGATACCTGGTTATGAATTACCCTCCAGCAGGGCTGGGCCGTGGGTCACCCGTTGGTATTTCCAGACTCAGTCCTTCCGACTAGGCTAGTCTATGGCTTTCCTCCATGATTACCGGAGTGGCACCCTTGGTTGTACGGGTCGGTGATGGAACAGCTTGACTTTGAGGAGGCCTCTCGACTGCAGGGCAGTGACGAGGTGTGGTTTGACTTTCCCTAGAACTCTCAAGTTCGTGGGGCACTTTCCCCACCGAGACGTGTTCTTGTGACGCGATCTAAAACCATGCGGGCGAGTCAGTGCCGCCCAAAGAGGATAGTGTCGAGGTGCAGTGATTGAGCCCCTTGTCTTGTAGTTTGGGGCAGACGTGCGGGATGCTGGGCGACGATGATGGTTATGTCTGGGACTGTTGACTACTCTTTTCTTGGTCTGAGCTATGGGATGGAGATCCCCTTATGACATTGTTTGGGCTTCTTGATTGAGCATAAGGATATGTATATACCTTGTTCGAGTACCCACTTCTTAGGCTTGGTTACTCTCCCTCCAGGAGAGGCGAAGATGCGCGGGGTATGCCATGTGCTTTCCGTGTCTAGCTTCTCATGGTTGGATGAGTCTACTCTCCAGCTATAGGTAGCGAAGACTCGACGGGAAGTCCATCTTCTCACCGTTTCTAGCTCCTTGTGCCTGGATGAGTCTACTTACTTTCTCTTGTTGGGTTGAGCTGGAATCTTTACTACACATTCAGTTGTACTCCTCTACTTTTCCTGTTCGCTCTACTGCTCACCCTTCAGTACCTCCTTTTGTTGCTCCCTCGGGCCTTCGGGGTATCCTACTGAGTATTTTTATACTCACCCCTGCTTGGGATTTTCCCACACTTGGTGTGCCCTTGCAGACGACGGACAGGTGGAGCGTGACTTCGGTGGAGCGTAGGAGCCTGGGAGCTTGGACCGTGTGCGGCGGTCATGGCCGGGTTTCAGGCGGGAGACCTGCCAGCTGTTTCTTTTTGTTTACTTGTTGCTGGGTTGTGGCACCTTTTCTGGTTGGGCGCATGTTTTTCCCCTTTTCCCTTTTCAGTTTACTTTCAGCTTGTACCTTGTACTGTTAGAGGTCGATGCACTCTTGTGGTTATTTATAGCAGTTGCCCTTTTCTTTTCTTGTCTTTTCTTTTACTATGCACTTTGCATTGAGTGTGCTGCATGTGGGTGTGTTTAGGTACTTAGGCAAAGGCCTCCCCGAGTTTTTGTGCCTTCGGCACTAGTCGCCAGCCCCTGGCCTATGGAGGCGGGCCTGGGGTAGTTGCGGCTCGAGCCCGGGTAGGGTTGGGTTGTGACAAAGTGGTATCAGAGGTGGTTCGTTCCTTGGGACATTGTGCGGATGTCCCTAAAAGAGGAATCGGTTGGGATTTAGGGCAACGGTGTTAACGTGTCTCGAGAGTGGCTCTCAGGCCAGGGAGTCCAGTGATGGTGTGGCTGCCGACATATCCATTCACCAGGACCTTGATAACCTGCTTGTCGACTTGGCATGCTGAGACACTCGTTGCAGGGAAAATTGGTTTGTGCATCACATAGGATCAAGTCTTTGACCGTCCTTCTTGAGTCAGCTCCCCATCGTTGTTGTTATATTTGTATATACATATATTCTCATCTGACCGCGGCACTCCTTGATAATATTCAGGACGTCTCCGCGAGGACAGCCAGCCAGGATACTAGCTTTGGTTCGTGACGATGACCCTGTGAGCTATGAGGCCACAGTCCAAGACCCATCATGCGAGCCCTTTCTCCGGGTGGGCTGGTAGCAGCACCCCCACCAGTTGAGCAGCAGGCAGTTTCAGCAGAGCAGGCTGAGCTTGAGCGCAGGTTGAGCGTGCTCCGCGAGTTCCAGTGGCAGAGACCGATGAGGTTCAGTGGTGAGCCAGACCCTCGGGCAGCAGAGGTTTGGCTCGAGGCAGTGGTTCGCCTTTTCAGGCTTGTGCAGACGCTGACAGATCAGAGAGTGGCTTTGGTAGCCACCCTTTTTCGTGGAGCAGCTTGGCGTTAGTGGAGTCTGGTGACTCAATTTCTTGACGAGTCGTCACTTTCGTGGGATGACTTTCCATTGTTGTTTCGTGAGGAGTTTTTCCCCTCCTGCTTGTGCTCCGTTCGGATTCAGGAGCTCCTGCAGTTTTAGTAGGGAGGGATGACGGTGGCTGAGTATGCGGCTAGTTTTGCAGATCGTGCACGCTTTTACCTGGACTTGGTCCATGACGACAACCTCCGAGCACAGAAGTTTGAGCAGTGTCTCTGCCGAGAGATTCGTGCTGTCATAGTACCCTTGGGCATTTCCACACATGCCGGGGTGCTAGAGCAGGCGCTGGTGACAGAGGGCTTCCTGTCATGTTTGGCGGTTAATAGTGGCAGTGGGCGCGACGGAGCTGGGACGTCTGTCGTAGCTAGCAGGCGCCGGAGGACAGGACCTCGATGCAGGTGGCCTTCCCACTGCCGGTTTCGGAGACATGGTCGTATACCACTATGGCGAAAAGGCGCATGGCCTCAGCCAAGGATGCCCTTCCGTGAGTGGATCCCGGGCCATGGTCGTACACCAAAGTGGCGCCTGAGGGCACCAGGGCAGCCCAGAGAGCGTCGGTGCTATGCTTGTGACGGGTGAGGTCACTTGGCACGAGACTGCCCGACCTGAGTTGCTGAGAGCTTCGGGTAGGCATCAGGCGCACCACCATGGCAGAGGCAGCGCTGTGATCGGAGTAGTGGCCAGAGTGGTAGTGCTAGCATAGGAGCGAAATGAGCTGGTAGTGGGGGACGACTTTACGAGATCTCCCCATCACCACTAGGCAGTCCACGTCAGGCTCCAGGAGCTGACGGTTGGGACCGCGGGTAGCCTCGAGCTTGGATGTCTACGATCCTGCAGAGCACGGGATGGTGAGAGGTACCCCTTGCGACTCTTCTTCTTCTTGCAGTAGAATTGTTAGGCTCTGCATGTGAAATGATTTTCTCCCAGCTCCTTGTTTGAGTTGTTACCAGGGTGGCGCGAGGCGTCGGTGTAACCCTGTGTTGGTAAAGTAAAAGGCGTGATCCCTTTTTCTTTAGTCGATGGTGTTGACTCCTTCTCCTTTTGAGCATGTAAGAGAGCATCGACTGCGGAATCTCGTATGACCAGATATCCTTGGGTGTTTCACCATATGGATATTCTGAAAGAGGGAATCATCAAGCCTTGTTTCAGGTGCGGGCGGTGATTCCAGTCGCGACGTACGACGTAGAGGTTTGACCGGGGAGGTGAGCTGCCCCCGAGGGCCTTCGGGCCGTTTGAGACTGTGTAAAGGGATGGCGAGGTTCCCTACCGCCTTGCCCAAACCCCAAAGTCTGGAGTGGGTGCACGACATCGGCAAGGGCCGACCTAGCGTGAACAGATCAATCCTTTGGTTTGTGTGCTGTGACACAGAGCTGTGCGTGGGTTCTTCTGGGTATGAAAAATCCAGGTGTGGGCTTAGTACCCTGTGTTGGTCACTAGTTTTGCTTTTCGGGGACAAAAATCTTGAAGGATGGAATGATGTAAGAACTCAGTTTTTGCTTAGAAAGACTTTGTAATATTCTTGATGATATTCCAGGGCAGCGCCTTCAGACGGCGTGCGATTCCGAGCCCCGGAGTGGCCGAAATTAAATTTTCAGTGCGTTCACACTGGAAACGCCAAATAAATGGGATAACTCCTAAACTGAGTTCCAGATCAGAGATCCGAGTGTACGGATGGGTCCGGAATGGGGTTTTTACCCTAGGAACGACATAAATCTTGTCGGCGTGGGATGTTTGGACCTCTCACCCGCTTCTGGAACGTTAAACGGATTAAATAAATTAATTAATTCGTTTAATGGAGAAACGCGGGTATCTCTTCAACAGTGGCTCGGATTGGAAAACTGAGGGCACAGTTGAGTTCAGAATGTGTCGTTTACCCTAGGAGGGGTATAAGTTTTGCGGGCGCGGGTCGTCTGTGAAAAATGACCCCAGGGGCGTTTTCGTAATTTAGCGGATTCGGACGTTAAATTTTATAACTTTTGAATGGGGTCTCGGATTAAAATTCAGAGACCGCCGTTGTGCTGGGGAGGTGGTGTTTACCCTAGGGGAGGCTTAACCTCGACCCTGCTAAGGGTTCGGGTTCAGGCCGACAGGCGGGTGGTTAAGCGTTTCTATTTAAACGCTTAAGTCACCCACACCCTCTTCCTCTCCCTCACCTGGAAAGCAGCAAAGAGGAGCTCCTCCCTCTCCTCCTCCATCTCCGGCGAGGCAGATCCGGCGAAGCAGCTCCGCTAAGGCACGGCGCGGTAGCGGACTCCCCGTGAAGCCCCGGGCATCGCCCAAGAGATAGGAGGTTTCGTTGCGTTTTCATTTCCGAACCCCCATTTGAGTTCTATTTTATGTGTGGTTTTGATGTTAAACCTTTAAAAAAATTCCATGGATGCGTAGTATACAATTTTCTCTTTCCGACGCTTGTTTCGGATTTGAAATCGGAGGTCGGAGGCATCCGCAATCGTTCGGCGAAGTTTGCGGGAAATTCGGGTTTTCTGGGTGTTTCCGGCGGGTTCCGACGGCGGCAGGGGCTTCGGCTGGCGGTGACGGCTTCTTCAGGCGGTGGCTGCGGCAGCTTGGGCATCTCCAGGCAAGGCGGGCGTGCGGTGCTGGCCGGTCTGCTGGGCGCCGGCGCGGGGCAACGCTCACCGGAGCGCGACGGGGAACCGGGGTCGCGGCGCGCGACCCCACGGAGGAGGCACGACCCGCGTCGTGCGGGTCGTCGTGCGGCGACCGGGCTCATCCGGTCGGCCGGGCGGTGCACCGGGTCCACCGCCAGCCCGCGCGGCCAAGCCGCGGGCCGGCCCAGGCCGGTCCAGCCCCAGGGGCCTTGCCCCTCGGTGTTCGGACACTCATATTTTCCGTTACGGGTGTCCGTTTTGAGTACCGTCTGCGGCGGTGGAACCGTATTGACGAGGCGGACTTTTTGAGATGGTTTTGGGAATTTTTAATTCATGAAACGAGGGGCCGCGGAGGCGCGACGTGTATTTAAGTAGACGAGCATTTTTTTCCAGGATTTTCATTTTGGACGGCGCGGACGTGTCCGACGTCCGAATTAAGCGCTGTCAGCGGCATTGGAACCCTGGCGTCGAGGCGAAGGTTTCCAGGGCAGTTTCGGGCGTTGAGACTGGATTTGAGGCATGGGCCCCACGGGCCATCTTTCGAGCTGCGTGCAGCATTTCACGCCTTTTTCACCGGACGTCCGTTCGGGGCGTACGAGCAGTCGATGTTGGATGTTTTTCCGAGGGGATTGCAATGGTGCAATCCGCCCGCTCTAATTCGGCATGATGGTGTGGGGCCCGCGAGGGCTGTTTCGGGATTTGACGGTGACTTCCAGCTTTATCACCGGGTGTCCATTTTGGAAAAATGAATAATCCATTTCGTGTACTTTTTCGAGAGGATCGCAACAGTGTGATCCGTTCGTTGAATTTCGGGACCGGGGTGCGGGTCCCACGTGGCACCGCTCGTGTGCGGTGCGCCAGAAAGCATCTTTTTCTCCGGATATCCACTGCACTCAAGTGAGTAGTGCTTTTGATGTGTTTTCCTGGGGTTATCGCAATGGTGCGATGCGCCCGACTGTTTCGGGTCCGAAGCTCGGGATCACGGGACGTCGTTCGGGCGTGAGGCGGTGTTGGTGACTTTTCCGTCGGATATCCGTTGGAGGCGAGTAAGTAGTCGATCTCGCGTGTTTTTCCGCGAGGATTACAATGGTGCAATCCGTTTGGCTGTGCATAGCCTTATACGCGATCTTATTAAATTTGGAAGCATGAAAGGTGCTCCAGTGGCGGTTCGTCCTACCATGTTGGTAGCGGACCCTCGGCGTGTGATCGCGCACTCTTGGGAGAGTGATATAATTGGTCCAGGAGATGTGGTTGGTCGTGCCTGGTTCTTTGAGGTGGAGTTGTTACGTCATGCCTTTGCGTTGACGTTGGGTTCCATGTGCATGATAACCTTAGGGCTGGAACGAGGTATACTCTGGGAGTATACGGGAGCGCTCAGAGGTACGTGTGGTTGTTTGTACCTGAGGATGTTTGTGCGCTCAGTTGGGGTTGACTTGGGGCCACACGTCGTGTGGGCCCCCCGTGCGTGCCATGATCTGTTTTATGTACTTCTACCTCTCTCGACGTAGAGGGTCCCTCTGTGCTCGTTTGTTTGACCAGCAGGGTGGAGTTTTCCCCTGGATTTGTGCTTGTTTGTTTGACCAGTAGGGTGGAGTTTCCCCTGGCCTAGTGCTCTTTTTTCTGACCAGTAGGGTTGAGCGGTCTCCCCCTGGTCTTTTTCTCGATGGTTTGGTCGGTATCGGTGCTAGTGACACCCAGTGATGGAGCATACGCTGCACCTCTTTTTGGCGAGTTGTTCTGGAGTTGGGTGGTTGCGCGAGACCCACTCCATGTTCGGTTGGCTAGTGTTGTACCCTCCAGTAAAGATGGCTAGAGCAGTTCTGAGTTTTACCCTCCAGTGGGGCTGGGCAGTGGGTTACTCATCGCCTCTTTGAGTTTACCCTCCAGCAGGGCTGGGAAGTGGGTTGCTCACTAACTTCTAGGGTTTACCCTCCAGTAGAGACTGGGCAGTGGGTCACCCGATGCTATTAGGGTCTACCCTCGAGCAGAGACTGGGCAGTGGGTCACTTGACACTAGTAGGGTCTACCCTCCAGCAGAGGCTGGGCAGTGGGTCACCCGACGACCTCTTAAGGTCTACCCTCCAGCAGGGTTGGGCAGTGGGTCGCCCGTCGTCTAGTTCCAGGTCTACCCTCCAGCACGGTTGGGCAGTTGGTCGCATGTCGACTTATTCCAGGTCTACCCTCCAGCGGGGCTGGGCAGTGGGTCACCGGATGATGTGTTATGGTTTACCCTCCAGCAAGGTTGGGCAGTGGGTCACCCAATATCTTAATATAGTTTACCCTCCAGTAGGGATGGGCAGTGGGTCGCTTGGTGATGTATCAGGGTTTACCCTCCAGCAGGGCTGGGCAGTGGGTCACCCGATACCTGGTTATGAATTATCCTCCAGCAGGGCTGGGCAGTGGGTCACCCGTTGGTATTTTCCAGACTCAGTCCTTCCGACTAGGCTAGTCTGTGGCTTTCCTTCGTGATTACCGGAGCGGGACCCTTGGTTGTATGGTTCGGTGATGGAACAGCTTGACTTTGAGGAGATCTCTCGACTGCAGGGCAGTGACGAGGTGTGGTTTGACTTTCCCTAGAACTCTCAAGTTCGAGGGGCACTTTCCCCACCGAGACGTATTCTTGTGACGCGATCTAAAACAGTGCGGGCGAGTCAGTTCCGCCCAAAGCGGATAGTGTCGAGGTGCGGTGATTGAGCCCCTTGTCTTGTAGTTCGGGGAAGACGTGCGGGATGCTGGGCGACGACGATGGTTATGTCTGGGAATGTTGACTACTCTTTTCTTGGGCTGAGCTACGAGACGGAGATCCCCTTACAACGTTGTTTGGGCTTCTTGATTGAGCATAAGGATATGTATATACCTTGTTCAAGTACCCACTTCTTGGGCTTGGTTACTCTCCCTCCAGGAGAGGCGAAGACACGCGGGGTATGCCACGTGCTTTCTGTGTCTAGCTTCTCGTGGTTGGATGAGTCTACTCTCCTGTTATAGGTAGTGAAGACTCGACGGGAAGTCCATCTTCTCACCATTTCCAGGTCCTTGTGCCTGGATGAGTCTACTTCCTTTCTCTTGTTGGGTTGAGCTGGACTCTTTACTGCACATTCAGTTGTACTCCTCTACTTTTCCAGTTTGCTCTACTTCTCACCCTTCGTTACCTCCTTTTGTTGCTCCCTCGAGCCTTCGGGGTATCCTAATGAGTATTTTTATACTCACCCCTGCTTGTACTTTTCCCACACTTGGTGTGCCCTTGCAGACGACGGACAGGTGGAGTGTGACTTCGGTGGAGCGTAGGAGCTTGGGAACTTGGACCGCGTGTGGCGGTCGTGGTCGGGTTTCAGGCGGGAGATCCGCCAGCTATTTCTTTTTGTTTACTTATTGCCGGGTTGTGGCACCTTTTTTGGTTGGGCCCGTGTTTTTCCCCTTTTCCCTTTTCAGTTTAATTTTAGCTTGTACCTTGTACTGTTAGAGGTCGATGCACTCTTGTGGTTATTTATAGCAGTTGCCCTTTTCTTTTCTTGTCTTTTCTTTTACTCTACACTTTGCATTGAGTGTCCTGCATGTGGGGTGTGTTTAGGTGCTTAGGCAAAGGCCTCCCCGAGTTGTTGTGCCTTCGGCACTGGTCGCCAGCCCCTGACCTATGGAGGCGGGCCTAGGGTAGTTGCGACTCAAGCCCGGGTAGGGTCGGGTTGTGACAAAATCATGTTATGGTTGTTTTTGAGGAGTTTATCTCATTTTAGGGAATGTTATTAAATTATAAAGTTTTGAAAAATGACAACAGGTAGACCATGTGACAACCTATCATTTCAGATAAAGCTATGGGAATCAAACCCACAACCAAAGTGCGATTGAGATTTATTGCCTACCACTGGACTACGTGAAGTCCCTGGTTAGTATGACTTATTATTTTTAGTTAAATGATTTTATTGATCAAGAATAAGTTGATTTGGGATCTTATGTTTTATCAATTGGATATCTTTAGTATAGGAAAATGATTTGGGGATTAAGTGATAAAGGTTATTTTGGATGACGTTTTCTCTTTTTAGGAAACTATATGCCTAAGGAAAATAGAATACTTTGGTATTTCAATTGAGGAGTAATTGTGGAATTTTATATTGTAAGAATCTATGTTTTTATTATGAATATATGATGATTTGGGTTATTTATGGAAATGATTAACCTATCATAAGGAATATTTTATTTGGTTAATTACACTTCAGTATGAGACTTTAAGAGTAGTCGATGTTATTTGGAGATAAATGTTTAGATTTACTAGGGAATATTATGTGATCAAATCCATCTGAATTTTGGGTTTCAAACATATTTTGGATTATTTTAATGAATTTAAAGGAAATTTGTGAATTTAATGGTCTTTGTTGAGATTTGGGTTTTGTTTATTAAATTTTGGAGATTAAGAGTAGTATTTCTTTTTTATAAAAGATTATCCATTTTGGGGATTATCTAATCTTGTACTAAATATTTTGGTTTTGATTAATCTATAAAGACAACGAAAATATATGGTTCATCTTTTATAGATTATGTGATTCTCTAGAAGTTCATTCTAGAATTTCAGGTGTGTCCAAGTCATCTTGAATACTCATCATTTTGAGAAAAGATGAGTTTTTGGTAGAAACTTAATAAAGGATGAAACTCTACTTGAAAAGTAAGTATATTTCCTTATGTCCTAAGTCAATATCATAAATAAATTCTCCAACTTTATGAAAAGGAACTTAAAACAAAAACATTGTACATTTAATTTTCCTGATGGGAAACCAATGACCATTTAACCCATCACAAGTTTGTGGTTTTCTTTTTGTTAACTTTCTCCTGATCATGTTTTCTATCACTCTCAATCAGAACTTGAGGGTTATTTTTCTCTTATATATCCATGTTTTCATGGAATCCTAGTATGGGTTATCTTGGGTGACCTTTGTACTTTTCATTATTTCTTTTAAAGTGATATTTTTATTGATTATTTTTCTCATGTGATACTTTTAATGAAATTTCCAAGCCCAATTTTAAAATTGTGAGGATGCAATTTCCAAAAGGGGGAAGGATGTAACATCCCAAGTAAATAAAGAATATGAAATTTTTATATTAATTAATATTTTTGAATTAAATATTAATTTTACTTTAAAGGTGATGTTATTTTTTATGGTATACCCAATATGAAACAACATGTTTCTTTGAAATCTTACGTTGCACACAATGTTGAGTTATACTAAAAAATGATAATATAATATTATTAGTTTAAATGGTAGTTAACGCATAGTCATTGTAATGAAGAGAATGAACAGAAATAACTACAATATAATTATAAATGTTTATTAAATGTTTTTACTTTTATCCAATATAATTTAGAATCTTAAAATGTGAATGAATGCAATTTTAAACATAAACACTCTAATATTCTTTAACAGGTCGATTTACCACCTTTTGATGCAGAACCCTTTTTAAATCTAGTTTTTGTCACTTTTATATGTTATATTTGACAAAATAATATTCTTCTTTAGAATCGAGACATCAAAATTTACTATGTATGAAATTTTGGTATTTTTTTGATAATGTTCATTTTTTTATGAATAGTGAAAAATACTGCATTTTAATTCAAACTACCTTTTAGTCTAATTTATTTATATAGTTAGATTTTTATTTTAATAGTTTATAAAGTTTAATTGGATTATATTTTTACTATTTAATTCAATGCTGGTCATTGGAATTAATTTCAATCTTAATTTGGACTCAAAGGTAAATCTTTTGATATTTATTATTTCTTAAAAACATGTTTTTTTGTTTTGACAATGGGAATTAATTTTAAATTAATTTCTATCACTTATGTGTTTTGAATTTGGAAAATGTATTCTATATTTTTAATAAATATGTTCAAATTGTGTAAATAGAAAACTTTTATTTTTAGACATTAAGAATATTTACTTTAGTAAATATTTTATTTACCATGGTTAAAAGGTAAATCTGGTAAATAAGGGTGAAAAATAATATTATAATAGTATTAAATTACCCTTACACTTGTCCTAAACCTATTGGATGATAAATTTCAGACAATGGTAATCCTTGGGTCCATTTTGGGACCCCATGGATCCACATGGGAGTGATAATGACACATTATATTAATTAATTTAAAGTAAGGATAAAAATAACATAAACATGAATCTTTTTACTAAAAAAAATTTATATGGGGTTATATAATTTGTCTCTTCGACTATAAATATTATTTGGAAATATAAAACTATTTCTTACATCATTGTATTTTATTTATAATTTTCAAAAACTACATAAACAAATTTAATTATGACACAATGGTGATGTAGTAATTATTTCATTAATTAAGGATTCAAATAAATGATATTATAAATATTAAAATAAATTTATTTTGAACTTTTTTATGTCATATAATAATTTTATATACTAGTATGACTTGTTATATTTTAATTAATGAATTTTTTTCTAAATGATCACGTTTTTTTTGGATTTTTTTTAAAAAGTCATGATATGGATAGTATTAAAACTCACATAAAAGAGTTTTTAAATCAATCAATATTTTATTAAATGATAAAATAGTCCTAAAAATATAATATTCGGAAAAATGACATATATGATGTTAAAAATATCATTAATGATCCATTTTGGGTCGCATTTTATAGTTAATATATTAACCATGTAGTATGAATATATAAGAGGACATGGTAAAAGTTAAATAAGTTAACAAAGGGTTAAATAAAAAATATAAGGATTAAATAATATTCAAAACCTATCTAATTATTATTGGATGATTTTATTTAGACTTATATAAACATTATATTTTAATTAAATATGTTTTTTACCTTTATAAACTGAAAATCATTATATAATATAACAATAGTTTCAAACTTTCCTAAAGAGACCCTCCCCCTTATAAAAAGTCATCAACTCTAACCCTTACTCACACCTCTCAATCCCCCTTAGATCATAAAAACTTTATCCAAATAAGCTCCCAAGATCCCTAGATTACTCCTAGAATCCTTACCTTAGGCAGATGTCACTTCAAGGAAGCCTTTTGGTTCAAACCAAAGGGAGTTACCCAATTTAAAGGTAATGTCTTCCCTCAAGTTCTCTTCTTTTATTTTAATTCTTCACTCACTATAATCTTATTATTCATTGTTTAAATAAAAAAACCCAGTATCAAAAATATAATATTTTTTTATTATGATAAGGATTCAAACTACACTTACACACACCTCTATCTAATGGATATGAATATACGGTTTCTGTGTATGGCGAACTCCTGCCTCATGAAACGATGATTGTTCGATTATCTCTACCAACTCTCATAGTGTCCATTATTATGGAACTATATTTATCTATTATATATATATTAAATTTATATTTTCTCTATTATTATGTATTTTTCATTTATACCATACCTTTATGGTTTCTATAATGGGTAAATATGATAATTTCATTTGAGGAAATGCAGACTACTGCCCCCTCAAAGTGATATGACTCAATCATGCCACACATGGAATGTGTAAAGGATGGAATTACTGAAATTATATATGATATTATACTTTAATTATAATATACCTATGTATCATTAAGTTTTCATTCAATTAAATATGAAATATAAATGAAATTAGCGTTCATGCGTACGTACGACTTACCGTCTCAATGAATGATGAATTTCATTTATTATTCCAAATGTTATGTGATATTATAAATACATATATATATATATAATTGATATATATGATATAGATGATATATAATTATAGAATATCGTTATGTAGATAATGGAATTTTTGCCACTTGTACAACTTTTAATTCTAAGAAGTTCATTTTTTACTCAAGTACCAAATATCAACAAAACTACCATTATTAAATTAAATGATTATATAATGTTTATAATGTGGTAATAAGTAATATTAAAAGTAATAATAAATTTTAAAAATGTTCTTAAGCAATTAAAAATGAACTTTAGTTTATTATTTGGAAGATTAAAGAATGAATGTGTCAAGTCGGATGAGGTAAGGGAATTTCTTCACCCAATTTCCATTATTTAGTTTGAACTTCTACTTCTGGATTATGTCATTCTATAAATATGTGTAAATGACCTATGATTGTTTTACACTTAATATCCACTTATATTGGGTGTATTTATATTTATCACACATAATTATGTCACTGATTTATCCTTAATTTAATGATATGATCTTTATAAGGGAACCTTTCACCCACCTCTTTTTGTCAAAGACTTCTTTTTTGATTTTCTTTTAATTTACTTTTTATTATGTTGGGATATGTTCTCATATATCCTTATTGTTGTAAATTTTATCTAGAAGTTATTAGAAATACTTCTCTATCTCATAAACTGATTTTCTTAATTTTAAAGTGACGTCATTAGTCTGACGAATTTTCGTAAGGGACATTGTATCAATCACCTTTATTTGAGGCATACTTTGATTTATACATGAATTTCATTTATACGGTGTATAAACCCCTTTTAATTTTCATTTAATTAAATGGTAATCTTTTTTCTACGCATAGTTTTACTAAATTACGAAAAGGAATGCTTCTTTTTAACGTACGTGATGACAACGACCTTTCCACCACTGCAAATATTATTTGATCTTTGGATTACTTAACAAGGCGTAGTGTTTTTTTAAAAGAAAAATAAAAACCATATACCCTTTATATGTATTTTGGTATTGAAAATAGTTTTTATAAAGCATTTATTATTTCATTATCTTGAAATGATATATTATGATTTCAATGTGTAACTGTTATCTTTCCTTTATGATTATTTTATATGATATGGTTCCTAGGAATCGTTTATGTATACGAGTGGTTCTATGATAAACCTAGGGAGGGTGAGCCTAAGATATCTCTCTAATGCATTGGGTAACGTGATGGAGGTAAACGTTAATGTTTCTCCTAAGAGATTTAGTAAATATACTGTGATGGGTATTCCAAATGTAACTCTTTACATATCTGTGAAAGATACAATATAAGTATGTTATGGTTGCCAAAAGTTACTTTTATGATTTATTATTTCCATTTTTTATTCATAAATCTTATAATTTTTTGTGGTAAGTTAAATATTTAAAAGTATGATTTCATTGATTTGTATGTATTGATGGGCTAATGTTTTCTTTCTTTGTTTTATTAACCTTAATTATTTTTTTATGCTCATCACATGTTTTTGAAATGTTTTTCATAGGATATAAGGAAGGGTAAGAGACAGGAATAATTCAAGAAGATTATTATGAAGAAATGGACTCTTGTTTTTTTAGTAGTTTTTATTTTATGAAAAAAAAATTGATACTGAGTAAAAGTGTATACTTTTAATACTTGAGATGTAATGTAACAGTTATGGATTAATTCTCTAAAACTCTAAACCTGAAAAGATCCTCAATGTGAATTATTAACTTCATTCAAGATTACGTAATGTTTAAGGTTGGGTCCTTATAGTTAATTTCACTTGGTTTTAGTTGATATCATTTTAGGTGTTCTTTATTTGAGTTATAGTATTATTCTAGTTATAACCCGGGTAGATTTATTCTTGGTTCCTATTGGGGATTGATTATGGGGTCCCATTCTTTTCTTCGTATAAATTACATAGCCTTTTTTGGTTGTATAGAATCAATTCATGCTTTTTCCTTGTGCTATTTGTTGATATATAATCTTTTTTATTATTATATTTCTATATTTATTTAGTTATGATTTGGGGTATTTTCAATCTATTTAAAAAATTGGTTTAGAAGGGTGGGTTTCTTGAATGTAAGAAATGTTTCCTTCAAAATGGTATTTTGATTTTTTTTTTAAAAATGGAAGAAAATTAAGTTTTTTTGTAATGAAAAAACTATATTTTAATTAATTAAAGTAATGTTTTGAATATATTTATTATCTTGAAGTTTTGGTTTAAATTTATAAATTCCTTGTTTTCTATTAAAAAGGACTTTGATTTTCTTTTAGAAAGAAAAGGTTAAAAACAGGTACTTATTTTCTTTACTAATATACATATGAAAAACCAATTATATAAATTACATTTAAACTAGAATTTATGTAATGTGTTATGAATGTAATTATATATACATTTTTGTGAAATTATATTGGTCATGTTTGGATCACAACCCACATATACATCGGTGTGTGTGTGCATCTGTGTGTGTGCATCTGTGAATCTTATGTTTCCTCTAATATGTATAGTACTTTACCTCTTCCATTGTATGTTCATTGGATCTATAGTCATACATGGATTGATATAGTGAGTAATAATGGTTCATATGGATGTTATTTGGGAGATTTTCTAGTTTCTATTTTATATTGGGACACTTGTGTATCGACCAATTAGGTTTGTTTTTTTTTCTTGTTTACCAATTTTTCTCCAGTTTTTGAGAATTTTGTTTATCTATTATTGTGGATGTTTATTATTTTATGCCAAATTTTTATTATTTCATTATATTTTATATATTTATTTATATGCATTGGTGTCCAATTATGGATGGTTCATGTCGAATTATAGATAGTTTTCATTGATTGTTTATATTTTTTCAATAAGGCTAAAACCATTTTCAAGTTAATACTCTTGATACTTATGAACTATTTGTCTACCTAGGATGCTTAGAAATATTGTTTAATCCTATTGGTGATCTAGTTCAGGTGATGTGTCGGATAATTTTGGGGCAGTTCATTATAGAATTCCTAGCGGTATGAATTTAAATTGTATATTAGTCCTAGTTTCATGAATTTAAACTATATATAATAACATATTTACAAGAAAACATTAAATTTCATGGTTTTATCATCACACATGACCTTAAACTATTCAATTAAAACTACTTGGGTTTTGATTCCCCTCATATGGGATATGTTAGAATCCCCTTTAATAGGCCTAATCCCAACTCCACAAGACCTCCTATCTCTTTGCAAGAGCCCGATGGGTCCCTAGGTAGTGATAAAATTCATATCTCCTACCTTAAATTCATATTTTTAGACAATTAATTTCTTATGGGTGGATGGTATTATTACTTTTAAGGATTCACTAACTTTTTTTAAATCTTTAGGAGAGTCCATTAGTAGGTAGTAACCCCCCCCCCCCCACACACACACACCAAAAGGGTGATATGATATTGATCTCTCATCATATCGACTAATGTGAAACCCAAAGCATTACTTGTAAGGTCCCAATAACTGCCTTCCTTTGGAAATTTGGTCACAACTGACTCAAATGTGTCAATTTGGAGGTACATCTGAAACATTCACCTTTCTTTTAAGGATTACGAGCAAAATAAAAAAGTATGAAACTATAAAACATTTATTATCTATGAAAATATATAATGATAGTGTTTTAAAAATATGGAAACAATTAAATATGACCCAAATGGACCATTATAAAGTTGTAGTTAAATCCAAAATACCATTGTAATTAATTCCATTTGATTTATATGGACCTATGAGACATCAAAATACAAAGGGTGTGTATTAATTAATCACATTTAATGATTATTATATAAGATATACTAGTGTGGTATGGATTAATCATGATTCAAAACTCTTAATAAGATAAAAAAATTCATAATAAAGGTTAAAATGGAGCTTGGAGTATATATCATAAAATCGAGGATAGACAATGGAAAGGAGTTTACATAAAATTCATTTTAGTCTTATATAATGAATCATAGAAAAAAACATTAGTGTAAAACTTTATATACAGCTAAAAAATGGAATAACTAAAATAAATAATATAAGTCTTATTGAGATGGTAATAATAATGATTGTTGAGTTAAAAATCTAAAAACAATTCTAGAAATAAGTTGTTTCTTCCATTGTAAACATTTAGAATAAATTTATATTGAGGAAAAATTCTAATAAAACTATATCTATTTTTTTAAAAAAATAATTCCCTCTATGATATAATTAAAAGTATTTAGAATATAATTTTTTTATTAAAATAAAAAATCTGAATGTAGTTAAATTTCATGATAAGGTTAATGAAATAACATTTATGGGTTATTTTCTAATGAAAAAGTCTAATAATATTGGAATATAATGATATATAAAATGTTTGGCAGCTATAAAGAGAAATCATTGAGGATGAAATATTGAAAAATGTAAAATATTATGATAGTTAGGAAGTAGAATTTAAAAATTTTGTGAATAAATATAGAAAATAATATAAATATGATAAAATATTAGATGATATGGATTATGATAACACTAGTTATGATTAAAAACCTTCTAATAATTGATTAAATGTAATATGATAAGGGAAAAATATAGGTTGAGTTTAAGAATTTTATTAAAGGTCAAAAATATATAATGTCAATAAGAATAATTTTGAAATTTTCTGATCAAATTGTGTTATTTTCTCAATCAAAACTATAATCAATTAATGAAACTACTGAGAAAAAATAATAGGTAAATTATAATAATGAGAAAAAGGATCAAATTGAAAACAAAATTATTTTTCTGATATTTTTACTAGGATATTTGGAAAAAAATATCATTAGAACTAGGTTGGTATTCACAAATAGATTCAATGATAATAAATAAGTAGTGTGAAAAAAATAGCTTATAAAGGATATTCCAAAGTTTAGGGAACTAATTTTGAAAAAACATTAGCTCCAGTTTCAAGGATAAGATACATAAGTATATTTATTTCTTTATTAATTAAATAAACAATTGAGTTAATCAAATGGATGTAAAAATGAATTTCTTGAATTGATAGATGCATGAAGAAGTTTATATTATTGTGAAAACATAATAAGTCTATTTATCATTTGAAGAAACCCCAAGAGAATAGTACCCTAAGCAAGATAGTTTTCTATATAAAGTTAATTTTAAGAGGGGAACCACAGATAGTCATTTATATATAAAGGAAATGTATAAAAAAACTATAATTTTCATGTTAATGATATGATTTTTGTATAGTAATTTTTAAAAAAACAAATAATAATTTGAAATATCTATTCTTGGTGAGATTAATTTTTTATTGATCAACCACTTCATTTTTAACTCTAAAAATTTATGTGATTTCAATAAAAGAATGCAACTACAAGTTAATGTATGATCAAAATAGATATTATTGTTGGTATAAGAGTCTTTAGGTCCCTATATTCCTATGAAGATGACTTTCTGTTTTGGAAAGTTTATATAAATTCCTTGTCTTATAATTTTGTGTTGCAGTAAAAAGGGAAATCTATGGCTTCAAAATTCTAGTGTTGAAATAATATTAAACTTATAATGGTTGGACACATTTTTCTTCAAATAGATTAGGATAAAATCATTAGTAAATTTATTAGAACTATCTATAATATTTCACCAAGATTTTCATCACTTGATCACTTCATCGCTACCTAGTTCCAATCATCGATCCCAACTCATATATATTTTTTCAAAATTGTGCAGTGATCACATATCATAATAGGTTATTATAACAATTACATAAGAAATCTAGGCATTATAAATACCCTAATTTTAGAATATTCCTCTGATTTAACACTCCCTCTACCCTCAATGCCTTATACTTGGCCACTGATGGAAAGAGTAACCGCATAACCTACAAAACCCCAATTTGGTCTATTTTTCATAGTTGTAGGAATATGAATGGAGTTCATTATATTGGTTGGAGTCTTACTTTTATTTTCCTTAAACTAAACTCAGACGGATCCCACCATGATGATTGTATGTGGGATAGTGGTATTTTTCACGATTTAAATGGTTTTATTATTTTTTTCCTTTAGAAATTTCTATGGTGTAGGTAACCCACTTATGATGGTGAATCGGGCACTGCTTAATGGATTATCCCTTCATAAGGAAAGGGGGGTCCATTTATCCTATGTCATGTTGAGCTTGATGTTAATGTTCAGGTGACTAAGGGTTATTAAACAGCTTGGCCCCACAATTCAAGACCAACAACCCATATTTGTGAGGTGGGATATACTAAAAAAATAGCCCATATTTTAAATGAGCTTAAATAGGCTACAAAAAAATCATGTGGTCTTAAGAAAACTAACCTCAAATTAAGCAGGTTATCCTAATGTCCAATGAATAATTTTTTCCTTTTTTTATTTTCATGTTATCTTAATTGAATTTCTCATTTATTATGATAAAAATATATATATTTATATGTATGTGATTAATATATATATATATATATATTAATAATTATTTTATAACTACTACACTTTTAATCATTAATATTTTATAATAATATTTTTTTTATATTTATTTTAAAAAGTATATTTTTAATCTTAATGATCATTTTGTGTCTACCCAAAGACTAGTACTCTTAAAATTTAGACTAAACTAGACTAAATTATTTAACCTATATTAAATGTAGGCTTATATAGATTAATATTTTCTTTGATTAGTCTATATGGTATTGGAACAATCTGCCCTAATCAAACTCATTGAGCATCCCTAAAAATATTTTTCATACCCCCCATCTTCCCACTGGACCATCACTTATACCATTCAATTATATTGTGGGATCTTGTTGCAGAACAACCTTTTCATTTACACTAGGATTGAATGAAACATGGTGGGTGATAGATTGGAAGTACGGGTTAATCCCTCCATAGGTTTTAGAATCTTCCCTATGTAGTGACCCTAACCCCAGTAGCCATGATCTAGGGTCTGATTTATTACATTTTCATATGATACAAGTAATTTTATCTCAAAGTACTGAATAGATTAGTAGTCTTGGTAAACTAGATACAAACTTTATTCTTTGTTTATATTCAAAAACACAAATTAAAACATTATTTATTTCAATAATTACATTATTCCCTTTATCAGATCCTTTCACATAAATCATGGTTCACTTCATGGAATCTTGGGGAAAGGAAACAAAATAAGGGTGAGCTCAAATACTTAGTAAGGGTTAAGTATAATAGAATTAATCATGAATCAATATGCATAATCAATAATAAATGTTAAATAACTAGAAACACAAACCATGTAATCAATAAACTGAGAAGGAAGTGAATCGATAGATAATTTTAATAAGAAAGACTCATATATAATAAATAAGGAAAATAACTTAAAAGTTGTTCTATTTAATCAATAACATTACTATCATCAATGGATAAGGTTTAATAAATATTTCATGGTATTTAACTGAAAAACTATGTCATTCAATCAATAACTGAGAATGAAATGCATCCAGAGATAATATCATTGAAAAAATATCATGGTTAATAAAAACATAATTCTTAATGAAGTAAGTTCCTAATTATTGGACGTCATGTCTCAGTAATATGATACCTATATCATCAAGAGCATTCACAAGACAATTTAAAACTATTGGGTAAAAACCCATTTGGTTTGTCCAACTTATTTTTGGTTATCTTGCTAATTCACCTCATGAGACTACAAATGGATTAATAGGATATCTATAACTAGGCCCCACACTTTTTCATGTCCAAATCATTCATCATATATTGAATAATCGATTTAACTCATGAACAATGTTCCTTATCATAAAATATATGTATTGAGTAATGAATATGGATTTGTAAAAGTTTCCCTAGATAAACAAATAAATTTAAATGTATAGAAAATATATGGAAATGATAAATGGTTTAAGAAACAAACATATCCATGATAAATAATATCTATATTTAGGGGAAATTTAATTTCCACGGGAAAGTGAATAATTAAAGGGAATGTTAATAATTAAAAAAAGAATCAAGGAAGTATATGTCAATACTTTCATTGGTAAAAATGAACATAAACCATCTAGAGGAATAATAAGGATGTTAACAATACAACATATACCCATTTGAGTAATAATAATGTGTTTTTTTTTCATTTATGAATAGAAATAACATCAACAGATCATTGAAAAACATCCTTGAGGAAAAAATCTTTTTCATTTTGAAAATAACTTTTTAAAACTAAAAGTTAAAAAACATTTTTGAAATAATTGTCTTGGAAAATAATATTTTAAACTTATAAATCAACCTTTAAAACATTTTACTGTTCATTATGGATATATATTTTATTCATGTTGTAAATGTTAAAAAAAATATTCCTTTCCCTTTTTCAGTAAATCTAAAGGGGCATTGTTTTGTAAATGATAAGAACATTCCTTTAAAAACACTTTTGAAAATGTAAAAATTTGTAAAAATGTATTTAATAAATCATTTTTGAAATGGGTTAAAAATATTTTTAGAAAATAGGGTTTTTGTAGAAAACAGATTTCCGACTGAAGAGAGAAATTAATTCATATTTTATTAAAAAGATTCTAAATTATTTTAAGTACAAAAGAGTGTAAAAATGGTTCTATTACATAAAAATATCATGAATAGACATAGCAGAAAAAAAATTAAATGTGTTTATTATAAAATTATCTAATAATTTACTTCAAATGAAATTGAGGAATACACAATCTCGATATAAATGAGATTGTGAAATAAACGCTTAAATAGATCATAACGTTTAAGTAAGAATTATTAAATGAATAGATTTTGTGTATAAAATATATATCCATATAAAAATTGGAAATAAAAAATAATATAATCGAAATTTATTACAAAAATAATCTTATAATTTCAAAGACTACTAAGAAGTAATATAACCTAATGAAAATAAAATGAGTTGTGAAATTATTTACCACTTGGTAACTTTTAAGTCAAATACCCTAGGATGAAATAATTAAAATTGAAACACAAAATACAATTAATTATTATTTATTCATTATATTACATGTGAAATGGGTAGTGTATACACCATATAAAAGAAATTGGTACATAATATACTAATATGCCTCATTGAAAGGAAATTGAGACAGAATCCCTTAACATACACTTATTTTTAGTTGAATTTGATTTAACCTCATGTATAGTGGTTTTAAACACTTTATTAACTTGTTAAATAACTATATTAATATTTTTAATATCATATATTATCCATTCATAACATCTTATCACTCATTTGTTAATAATATTTCATTATTCTCATTTTTTCTCGTATTAATTGCTTTTTTCTCATTCATGCTTTGTTATGAAAGTTATGGTTATTGTAAATATTATATATTTACATAAACTCTAGAATAATAATAATTAAATAATTATAATTTTATATATTAAATATAATTTTAATACCAATCAATAAATATGGTTATGAAAAATATATTATGTAACAATCATGGAGATGGTAGTATGTTCGTGAAAATGAGTAACGTTTCTATTTTTTTAATGATCATTATAAGAAGAAGGTAAGAAATATTTTAAATTTTAAAAATGATCATAATATCATATATACCATATTATATATTTAAATATACTTATATATATCATCCATTTGTTTTAGTTGTTAAAAGATAGTCACATCGCTTTGTGAAGGCAATAGTCAACACGTACACGAACGATGTTCTCATTTTTCAGTGTACAAAAAGAAAATGATCTATTTTTTTAAGAATGATAAATACATAATTAGTATCATAATTATTTTATGTATATAACATATGTTCATTAGCATTATCCTTAATATATTTCATGAAACATTTTACTGAAAGATGAATCACATCGCTTTGTGTGGCGGTAGTTTGTCGTACACATGAGAAACTTTATCGTATCCTCTACGGAATGGAAAGTAAAAAAATTATATATGATATAATGACTATAGAGGTATAATTATGTTATAAATATAATATATGTAATTTATATCCATAATAATACCCAATATTATATAGGTGGTGATGGAAAAATGAATGACAACGGTTCAAGAGGCGGTAGTGTACCGTACACACGAATAATTATTTTGTAACCAATTTGATGTTAGTGGGGATGGTTTAAGTTCATTCACTTATTATAAAAATATATAAATATATAAAAAATTCTGATTTTATTATATCATAATTTTTTGATATTAATTTAAGGGTGTGGAGGAAGAAATAAAATAAAAATTATAGTTGAAGAACGTTACCACTTCTTGGGTATCCTCCTTTGGTTTGAACCAAAAGCCTTCATAGGTTAGATTTATGCCCAAAATAAGGATTATAGGATTAGGGTATGGATTTTTTGAAGTTATTTTGAAATTTATTGGATAAAATAGGTTTTTATTATATCAATAATAGAGGATAAGGTGTTTCCTTTTATAAGTGAGGTGAGTGGCACACTTGTAATTTTTTAAAAGAAAAAGGTGTTCCCACATTTATCACATGCCTAAAGGGTCAAAAATAAAGTATTATAGAGCCTTATATATTATAGGTTCCAAATATACTCATAAATTATATTTTATACAAGTTTTTAGGTAATTTTAACTCTATTATTTTTAGTTTAAATCCACATTAAATCCATTTTTACCTTAACTATGGTAATTAATTTTTACTATTTTAACAATTCATTTTGGATAAAAATTAAGTTGAACTTATTAGATAATATATTTTATGATTATTACAAATCTTGAATACCTTTTTCCAAATTCCATTCTTAGAATTTGAAAATTTTAATTTAAAATTAATCCCACAAACAAATTGAGAAAGCAGGTTTTCAAAAAGAAAATGTTCTCAAGTTTAAAAAGATTTTATAACAAAGCTGAATAAGAAAATTATTCCAATGACCTAAATTTTATTAATAGATATTTAATTTAATTTAATTTTACTTTGAAAAAAAATTCAAAATATATTTTAACTTTATAAATAATTTAAATGAAAAAGACATATTTCAATTAAAATTCATTTTTCACTGTTCATTGAAAAATGAAATATTTTAATAAAATAATAAAAATCACCCTAATATATTTTTTTTATTATTATATAAAAAATTAAGTTTATTTTTTCAAATAAATTATACAAAATTGGTAAATTTTAATTTTAAATTATGTGCGCAAAGCGCAACTAATCTGTCTTTTAGAAAAATGCAATTTTTCAGAAAATATTTTTTTTCTTTTAAACAATTATTATTTTATTTTTAGTTAATATATATAGATAATTTTCATAATTTATATAGTAATATTCATACCAAAAAAAAATTAAATACTATTTATACTATATTAAAATTCACTTTGACTTGGGGTTTCATGTTCTGTAAGTAATCAAAGAGATTAAATTTCAAAGAAATATATTTCTTGGGATTTTTAAACATGGTGTTGCATTTCACATAAAATATTGATCAAAATGTTCTTATTTTATAATTTTAGGGTTTCACATTCTCCCCCACCTTAAATAAATTTCATCCACACAATTTAAAATTGATCTCGGTAATCAACGGTTTGACATTTGGAAATATCATTGCTGAAAAACCCACAACATAAAAGGGTTAATAAAATATCCTTTTATTAAGATAGAAAAGGAAGTACAAATGTTATATGGAATAATACATAACTAGGTTAAAATTTAGGAGAAAATTGGTAGCAAGTGAAGATATGTGCATGGAATAAAAGCGTAAAAAATTATAGAGAATGATTGAGGTCATTGATCATAAGAAAGTGGATGATCAAAGGAAAGATAAGGGCCTCAAAACCATAAATTTGTGATGATTTAAAAAACCATAAGATTCATCAAATATTATTGTAATAGGATAAAATTTTTGTTTCAAGATCCTTTTCCTAAAGTTGATTAATTCTTTTATTGTCTAAGAATATAAGAATATATACTCACTTGATACGTTTCTATTTAATAAGCACAATTTCATCCTTTGGTTATACATCAATAAATTTATAATTTACTAATTACTCCAAGAAATGAAAAAAATAAATTTTTTATTCCTAAAGAACTAAAATTCACTTTTAATAGATCATAATATCCAAAAAAATATTGACAAGTCTTTCTATCTATCTCTAACTATTTTCAAAAACCAGTATGGTTAGAACAAGTTATCCAATATAATACATTAATCTCTGAACCTAAAAACTAATACCACTAGTTAATCATTAATATTTATTTTTCAAATAATTTAACTAAAAATAATAAAATATTAATGAGGACATCAGGGAGGCCAATGGTAGGCACTAAATCTTTATAGTTCATCGGTCATGAGTTCAAGCCCCACATCCTTGCCGACAGTAAAAGTATTTCACTCAAAAAGTGTGTTGTCCTTTTTTTAAAATGATATTAATATAATTCCAATAAAGTTTCCCAAAAATAATTGACATACCAAAAATAAAATTAATCATTAAATAACATTTTTACTAATGTTTTCAATAAAACCTATTTTTTTACACAAAGTCTAATAATCTTATTTGACTATTATTAAAATGTCATTAATTACTGTATTAACACTAAAGGTTATCAGTACCTTTAAAATTATGTCTATAAAATGTAATGAAATTTTTCCTCAAATAACGTTTCCACTAAAACATGTAATTTCCATAATTTTATCCAAAAATATATTTATTTTTGGTAGACTCCCATCACGTAAAACCTAAAAAAGGAGTGTTTAAGACTTTGAACTTATAATCAATCTTAAAATAATTAACCAATTATGATATCAACAATTATTAAGTTAATTAATACATATATACTTATGAAATTTAAAATAATCCTTAATTGTTTCATGATTCTCATACCAAAATACCATAGGTAAAAATACTTCTATAATATAATTATGGAATCCCAATAAATACTTTAACCATTTTATTTCAACATAGGTCCTTACTGGCTTAGGATTTAACTGTTAGATAAGGTAATTGACTAAGATAATTCATTGGTTCTCCATATTTAATACAACAAACTATAAATGGATCCCTACGATGAGATTTATTTCCTTTTATCGTACTATTCATTTTCCCTTAGCGATTCTTTTCTATGTTCCATTATCTTCCACACATAAAGAATTTTTCCATTACATTGATATACTTTCTTGGGTGTATCCTTACACATTTATGACATTAATGAAATCAATCCATATTTCCTCCATGTTCTCCATCACTCGATCACATAAAGAACTTCATCCTTCTCTTCTTTGTTGTGTCCAAGAGTTGATTAAGTTATAGGTTTTTAATCAAATTTTTGGATAACTGATTAGGCATAATCAGGATATATTTCACTCTTATCATCATCCCATCTGGTTTCTCAAATTCACCACATTTTCTTTTATGATCAATGTTAACACGATTCCTTAAGGTTCCATCCATTAAATAAAACCAAAAAAATAGTGCAAGAAACAATAATTGCAGTGGGAAAACCATAAAATCACATATATGATATCTAAATCATGAAACATTATTTTTAATTTAAGACAACTTAGGTTTAACCTAGGTCATTCATTTTTTTAATCTGTGAAAATCCTTCATAATGGTCTTTAAAGTAAATATTAACTATTTTACGAATATCCCCTAAGAGTATCAAACCAAGTGCATAGTAAGGCCCATTATTGTAAACCAGGTAATGAGCGAGACATGACCAATATAACCACTGTAGAGTTAATACCCCTAGATATATCTATACAAGAACCTAATCCACTTATAGTATCCATACAGGGATGTATTTCTAGTAAAAACTACATAATATATACCTTACAAAGAAATTATGATGTTTTTATATACTTATCTAAAAACTATATCGTAGGTTTGTGATCCCTAATCTATATTTTCCTAAATATAGTTCCTGAAGTTTTTACTAAACTTCTTATGATACCAACTATATCAACCCTGACCCTAGTATCCTAGAGCCAGTGTTTTTTATTACATTGGCATAAGATACAAGGAATCACATCCTGAAGGATCGAATAGTTTTGTAGTCTTGGTAAAATAGATACATACTTAAGTCTTGCATTGTATTGGAAAAAAATTAAAAAATATTTTTTTTTCAATAATAACATTATTCCTTCTAGCATATCCTTTCACATCAATCATAGTACACTTCAGGTAATCATGTGGAAATGAAAAAAACAATGAGCTTAAATTCTCAATAAGGGTTAATTATGGGATAAGAAATCATGAATCAATTTCCATAATAAATATGGAAAGTTAAATAACTAAAAATGCATTCCATGTAATCAAAAAATTGAGAAAAAATTGAATCCAAATATAATATCAACATGAAAATATCATGGACAATAATAAATATTTCATGGTAAATAACTTAAAACACATGTTATTTAATCAATCACATGACTATCATAACTGGATATTGAATAATCAATATGGTATGGTAATTAAATGAAAACACATTCCATTTAATCAATAACTGATAAAGAAATTTATCTATAGATAATATCGTTGAAAAAACATCACAGATAATAATAACTAAATTCCTATAGAAGTAAATACTTAATCATTGGAAATTCTGTCTTAGGCATATGATACCTATACCATCAAGAACTTTAACAATATAGTTTAAAACTACTGGGTAAAAAATCATTTGGTTTTCCCAACTTATTTAATGTTAGCTTACTGATTCAACAAATGATACTACTAATGCATCGAGGGTATATCTATAATTGATCCCCACTTATTATTTCATGCCCAAATAATTATTTAGATATCGAATAATAGGTTTAATTCATGAATAATGTGTCTTATCATCAAATATCTGTATTGAATAAGGAAAAAGAATTTATCAATATTTCCATAGATAAAAAAAATAAAATTCAATATAGAACACCATATGTGGAAATGATACAAATTTGAATCAATAATCATATCCATGATAAATAATATGTATATTTAGTGGAAATTTATTGTCTACAAGAAAATGAATAATTTATGGGAAAGTTAAAGACTACAAAAATGAATCAAGGAAGTGAATTTCAATGATTTACTTAGTCAAAATGATCATAACCCATCCAAATTAATAATGAGGATAGTATAAATAAAACATGTACCCATTGGAATAATAATAAAGGTTATTTCTCATTGATTAATATAAATACCATACAAAGATCTTTAAAAAACAGTCTTGAGGAAAATATATTTTTGATTTTTAAAATAATTTTTTAAAACTAAAAGTTTACAAAACATTTTGAAAATTATTTTCATTTAAAATAATATTTGAAACCTAAAAATTAAGTTTTAAATCATTTTATTAGTCATGATGTATATAAATTACATTCATACCATACATGTTAAAAAATAAAGATTCATTTCACTTTTTTGGTAAAATCCAAATAAGAAATGTTTGGAAAAAGACATGAAGATTCGTTTAAAAAAATTTAAAAACTAAAAAATGTGTAAAATTTTATTTAATAATTAATTTTTAAAATATTTAAAAACATTTTTGAATTTTTTTTTATAAATTATGGTTTTGGTAAAAAATGGATTTCCGACCGAAGAGAAAAATAAAGTCGGACTTTTTAAAAAAATCAATTATTTTATGTACAAATGAGGAAAAATAGTGGTGTTAATTGAAAATAACATGAAAATATAGAGTAGAATAAAATTTAATGGTTTTATTATATAATTATGAAATAATTTCCTTCAGATGAAATTCAAGAATAACTAATCTCGATTAGATTGAGATTGAAAAATAAATCCTTAAAATGATTATAAACTTGAAGTAATAATTAATCAATGAATTGATTTGTGTATAAAATGAATATCAAAATAAATAAATTGTAAATAAAACATAAGATAATAAAAATTAATTACATACATAATATTATAATATCAATGATGATGAAGAATTAATATAACCCAATGAAAAGAAATTGAGTTGTGAAATTATTTACCACTTGGTAACTTTTAAGTCAAATACCCTTGGATAAAATAAATCAAACTGAATATCAAAATACCATGAATTATTATTTATTTGTGATATTAAATTTTAAATGGGTATTTTATAAACCATATAAAATAAATTTGTGCATAATATACAAACGTTCCTCGATGAAAGTAAATTGTGATAAAATCCCTTACGTCACCCTATCTTTTGGTTGAACATTATTTAACCTCTTGTATAGTGGTTTTAAAAAAAGTTATTATCTTATTATATAACCATATTAATATTTATAATATCATATTTTATCATTTCATAACATATAATCACTTGTTCGTTGATAATATTTCATTATTTTTATTGTTCTGAGTGTTAATTACTTTGTTTTCTCGTTCATTCTTTGTTGTGAAAGTTCCAGTTATTTTAATATTATATAGTTCAATCATATCCAGAATAATAATCATGAAATAATTATCATGTTTATATTTCAAGTATATTTTTAATGTAAACCATGAAATATGGTTATTAAAAAATGTTCTATATATAATCATAGAGATGATGGGTGGTATGTACGCATGAGTAACATTTATATTTTTCAATGATTGTTATGGAAAGGAGGTAAGTAATATTTTAACTTTAAATAATATTAGAAATATCATAAATGACATATTATTTCATTAAATATACTTATATATATCATCCATGTGGTGTGGTGATGAAAAGAGTGTCACGTCACTTGGTAGAGGTGGCAGTCACACGTACACGAATGATGTTATCTTTTTTTAGTGTAAAAAAATATAATGATATATTATATTTTAGTAATGATAAATATATCATTAATATCATAATTATTTCATATATATAAAAATCATTAAATTTATCCTTACTAAATTTCATGTAAATCGTTAATGAAAGATGAATCACATCGCTTCATAAGGCATATGTCATACCCACAAGCGACATTATTGTATCCCCTATGGAATGGAAAGTAATAATATTATATGTGATATAATGACTATAGAGGCATAATTATGTTATAAATATCATATATATATATATATATATATATATACTTTATATCCATCATCATACCCAATTGTGATAGGTGGTAATAGAAAAAATGAATGACATCAGTTTGTGAGGCAATAATCCTCCATGCATATGAATGATGATTTTGTAACAAATTTGATGAAAGTGGGGATTTTTGTAGTTCATTACCTTATTATAACAACGTATAATTATATTTAATATATTGATTTTATTATATCATCATGTTTTAATATGAATTTAATTAGGTGGAAGAATAAATAAAATAAAAATGCTAATTAAAGGATGTTGCCTCTTTTTAGGTTATATCCTCCTTCGGTTTGAACCAAAATTGTAATGCCCCGACCCCAGTTACCCAGAGTTGGTGCATTATTACGTAACTTTGGCATCATCACAAAAGATCAAGTCTCAAAATACCGATTAGTTTAGTAGCCTTGGAAACACTAGATACATTCATAAATGTTACATTATATCATAAAGTGAAAAATCTCAATAACATAGTCTCCATAGTCCACACTCATATCCCCGTCAGACTATCCCTGTAGATTAGTAATAAAATATTTCTTCACATCTTGGGAAAATAAAACATAGAAAGGGGTGAGCTCAGATGCTCAGTAAGGATAACAATATAGCAGAAACTTTCATAAATAAACATAAACATTTAAGGCAATGTATAACTAAACAAAAGCCTTTTAAACTTTAACTTCAGCATAATATGAAAAAAAAATGAAGTAATGCCATTTAATTATTCACATGGATATTCTTCTAGTCTAATAATCACATGTAATATCAATAACCACTTTCATAATGATGGAATTCATAATGCCAGACTATCATAACCACATAGTCAAGGCCTTGTGCCAAGACTACAAATATGATTTTGTCAAGGCCTTGTGCCAAGACACTAGTTTCTCTCATGAGACCTACCGATTCATCGAGGAGCTATAGAGGGCTCCACCCGTCACTTATTAAGTCCAATTCATTCCTTATATAAAAAGTTTTAAACATATCATAAACCATAACATAATTGTATCACATAAAACATGCATAAAGAAAACATAACATTTTCACATTTCAATCAAAAGATATCAATAAAACACATTGATATAATAAAAAAATTATCAAAAACATTTTCAATACCAAAATAAAATAAAAGTAAAACATGGAATTTATTTTTCATTTACAAAAAAAGTTATGTCTTGTAGAGGAAGTCGAAACTCAAATAATGGTCATGGTGGCAGAGAAGTCGGTGTCGCCGCATACGTAAGACAAAAACATTCCCCTTTGTATTTTAGTAAAATGCTTCATATAAAAATATTCCTTTTGAATAAAAGTAAAATTAAAAGGGGTTTATACACCGTATAAAATAAAGTTGTGTATAAAACAAAATATGCCTCAATGAAAGGAAATTGAGGCGAAATCTCTTTCCTCATGTTCGACTTGACTCGATCGTTCTTTAATCTCCTGAATAATAAACTAGAGTTAATTTCTAATTTCTTAAGAAACTTTTTCAAGTTAATTATTCCTTTTATATCACTTATTACCATGTTATGAAAATTATGTAATTATTTAACTTAATAACGGTTGTTTTGTCAATCTTTGGTACTTGAGTAAAAAATAAACTTCTTATAATTACAAGTTGTTCATGTGGTAAAATATCCATTATATCTATAATTATATTCATGGTGTAGATATCATATATATTCTATATATCCAGTATATAAATGAATTTATAATACTACATAACATTTAGAGGTAAGAAACGAAATGCACCGTTCATGGAGACGGTAAGCCGTACGTACGCATGAACGCTACTTTCATTTCTATTTCGTATTTAATGAAATGAAATCAAAATAATATAAAGGCATATTATAATTCCAGTATTATATCATATATAATATCATTTACTCCATCCTTTATATGTCCCACATATGGCATTAACGATTCAAATCACTTTGAGGGGGCGGTAGTCCGCACTTCCTAAAATGAAATTATCGCGTTTACCCATGATGGAAATCATAAAGGTATTCCATAAATAAAAAATACAGAAGCATAAGGAAAACATAAACATAATATATATCATATATAAAAATAGTGTCATCATAATTTTCACCATTATAGGTGTTAAAAGAAGATTGAACAATCGTCATTTCATGAGGCAGTAATTCGCCACCCACAGAAACAGTATATTCTTTAACCATTAGACGAAGGTGTGCGTAAGTGTAAATAAAATCCTTCTCATAAAAACATCATAGTATATTTAATATACCGGTTTTATTACAAAATAAATGAATAAAAATATTTTAAGGTGTTGGAGAACCAAAATAAAACAAAAGAACATTAGGGAAGACATTACCTTAAAATCGGTTAACTCTTTTTTATTTGAGCCAAAGGCTTCCTTGGGAAGACTTATGCCCAAAGTGAGACTTCTAGGAGTAAGAGAGGGAAGTTTAGAGAGTATTTGGGCAGAGTTTGGCTGAGCCAAATGGCTTTGAAGGTGTGAATAAGGTGGTAGAGGTGGGGACCTTTTATAAGAGGAGAGGATGGGCACTCTTGGAAAGTCATGAAATGTTACATTATTATGAAATGATTTTCGGATTTTAAAGGTCCCACAATGATATTTTCTAGGATAAGGTGATAAGGGTTAGAAATCCACCCATCCAATCGGATTTAGACAAGTGTAAGTCTTAGATTTTACCTTATCTTTTCATTTTATTTAAATCGTTCATTAATGAGGTAATTGTTACATCATCATGGTGTGATAAATAAATTTATTTATTTAATGCCTAAAAATAATAAAAAAAATTACCATGATGTAGGAAATATTTTTAGATTTAAAAGGGATATTTATAGTCAAAATGATAACTTTTATAACCTCTTGTAATTTTTTTTTTGGTAAAACAGTACATGTTTGTGACATTTTTATTTTTTACTTTAAATAAAAGGTATTAATGTCATTATCTTACCCATGTGGCTCTATGGGATCCCACAAATTGACCCATGGATTGCCTTGGTCGTCCATGAGTCATCCAATAAGAGTAGGACATGTGTAAAGGTAATTTAATATTATTATAACATTATATTTACCTTAAATTACACTAATTACCTTTAATCGCGATTAGTAAAACTTAAAAGTTACTATTCACCAAAAATTATTTTCATCCCATTGAACCAAATTTTTTTACTAATGACAACCATATATATCGGATTTTAGAAATTCAATTCATATAAGTGGTAAAGTTTCATTTAAACGAAAAATTAGTTTTTTAACTACCACTTAGTGGTTTCACTATTCATAAAAAAATTAAGTTTTTTAGAAAAATACCAAAAATTAACCCTAAGATATATTTGATATTCATAATTCAAAAAAGATGTCTATTTTATAAAATTAAAAACATATAAGTTGAATTGATTAATTTAATAATTAATTCTCGTTGTCACAACAAATAGCGTGTTTTTAAGAAACAATATATATCAAAAGATTGAAAATTGTTTATGTCCAATTTCAAAGTGAAATTAATTATAATGACCACCATTGAATAAAACGGTTAAAATATATTCTAATTATACTTTAAAACCACTCAATCGTATAATTTAACACTACAAATTATTTTGATTAAAAAAATTGGTTTTAAGTATTTTTCACTATTCATTGAAAATTGGAAGTTCTTAGAAAAATACCAAAAATTCAACATAGGCTAATTTCGATATTCCAAATCCAAAAATGAAGTCTATTTCGAAATATAAAATTTATATAATTTCAAAAAGTGGGTATTACTATTCATAACAGCTATTTTGATTGGTCGCGGTGTGTTAGAATCTCGAACTTGCATACAATGCAAGCTATTGCATTATTGAAAGAGAAGCGTATCGTGGAAGCTTGGGGTGTTACATTCTCCCATCCTTCAATAAATTGTATCCTCACAATTTGAAATTCTTCTTCTAAAATAAAAGTTTCAATGTAGAAAATACCTTTGTGGAAAACCAATATCGGAAATAGGGTTAATAAAAATATAACTTTAAAAGAAAGAAAAGGAAGTACAAAGGTCACCCAAGATAGCCCATACTAGGATTCTATGAAAACATAGATATGGAGGAGAAATAAACCATCAAGTTCTGATGGAGAGTTGTAGAAAATAGGATTAAGAGAAAGTTAACTACAAGAAAATCACAAACTTGTGATTCGTTAAACGATCATTGATTCCCTAGTAAGAAAAGTTAACTGACAACGGTTTTGTTTTTAGTTACCTTTCATAAAGTTTAGGGGTTTATTTAGGAGATTTAATAAGAAAGTAAGGAAATATACATACTTTTCATGTAGACTTTCATTCTTTAATAAATTTTTACCGTAAACCTATATTTCTCTCAAAAAGATAATAGAACTCAAAAATATTTTATTTATCCTAATCGTACAAAGTTCCAAATATTAACACATACCATTTAGATTAGGAAAACTATTTTGTAATAACAAGGAACTTTCTGTAGGCTAGTGGTACGTAATAAAGGAATGTCTCACTATGGTTGTGGGTTCAATTCCTACAGCTTTGTCCGACGCAACGGGTTATCCCCTGACCTGCAGGTTGTCCTTTTCCTAAAACTGTAGTATTATAATATTCCAAAAATAATCTTCAGAAATTTTTTAACCTTAAACAATACTATCCAAAGTTAAACTTAATGCATTCCAACCTTTATAGTTATCCAAAATACCTCTGTCCAGACATTCTCTAAAAGGTCTCTAAATTCCAAAATCAATTGCAACATCAAATTCTCCAAAAAAAGTAAAGTTTCTTTTATTGTCACATACTAAAAATATGATTACCTTAATCATATTAAAAACTTAATGAAAACAACACATACTTCAGTACAATCCTATCACATTATTCTTATAACCATAATATAGTTCTTAAGTCCAAAAACACAAATTCAATAATTATTCAACTTCATCTGTAGTAACAGCATAATCTTGGCCTTGCTCCCTTGGCCTTTTCTAAGGTAAGTTTCCTTGGAACTTACGGAATTTATTTTCATAATACCCCATTTCTCTACAATTTTAGCATTCAACATTGATATCCTCTTTCTTTCCCTTACAATCACGAGCCTGGTGACCTTTTTCTCCACATTTGTAACAAACTCCCATTCCCTTTAGGAAAGTACCAGGGTGATTCTTCCCACAATTATCACATGATGGAAAATCCGTCTTTCCCTTTTCCCCTTTATCTATCTCTTGTCCCACCGTTCTCTTTTTCTCTTGCTTTACTTTGTTTTCATAAGACATAGAGAATTCCTTTTCCGTCTTGATAGCACACGAGACAATATCTTCGTACGATGAGAAGTATTGTTATACTAAAGCTCGATGGAGAAATCGTTTTAACCCATCAAACAAACGATCAATCTTACTTCTTGGGTTATGTATATAATATGCAGCATGTCTCACTAACCTTGTAATGTTGGCCTCATACTTTGTGACATTCACATCCTCCTTTGTCTCAGACTCAGAAATTACCTTTCCATATCTGCTCGATGGTCACGAGGATAGTATTTTTCTAAGAAAATATCTTTGAACTCCCTCCATTCCATATTTTATACTTCATCATCTTCCATTGTTTTTTGAATCAATGACCACCATTGATCAGCATCTCCAGTGAGGCAGTAAACTATCATGATAACCTTTTCCCTTTCACTACTCCCCAAATCCTGAAATATTTTCTCGAGGGAATTTATCTATTTCTTGGCTACTAAAAAATTTTTACTCCCATTGAATGTTGGTGGTTGTTTCCTCATGAAGCGGTCTAACATTGATCCTCCACGTTGCGGAAGAGGGTGCTCCATACGAGTAAGGTTATTATTCATAACCTGAGTGAGTTTTCCCAGTATGGTGATAAGCTGATCAGCACCAGTTGTATGGCCAAATACTTTATAATTATTTTGAGCAGGAGGGAAATCTCTACATGGATTGCGTGTATTTATACGGTTTCCATTCCTTCCACTGGGCTCCATTTCTAAACAATGGCATAAACTAGATCAGTTTATGAATCAAAATACATAATTCTATACTTGTAAAACACTTAACATAAATTGAACGGTTTATGGATATAATCCATAATCATAAAAATGTTTTCTTTGAGGAAGTATATACTCATAAACCCTTCATAATGGTTTATAAAGAAAATGAGAATTATCCTAAGCATATCCCCCAGGAGTGTCGTAACCAAAAGTGCAGCAAGTCCCATTGTCGTGCACCAGTTCTCGTTCGAGTCTAGCTCAAAGCAGTGCTTTTGGGTTTTACCCCTAGGTACATATGTGCCAGATCCGCCTCTACCTGCTCGTTTCCAAACAGGGAAGTATTTCTCGGAAAACTCATAAAATCTCTATAATACCAAAATTCTAGTAAGTTCTTCTATCCTAATCCCCAAAGTCTATCTTAGGGCTATGTGCTCTAATCAGACTTTATCTAAATCTATCTTCCAAGGTTAGTACTAAACTGCCTCTGATACCAAATGTAATGCCCCGACTCCAGTTACCCAGAGTCAATGCATTATTACGTAACTTTGTCATGATCACAAAAGATCAAGTCTCGAAAGACCGATTAGTTTAGTAGCCTTGGAAACACTAGATACATTCATAAATGTTACATTACGTCATAAAGTGAAAAATCAAAATAACATAGTCTCTATAGTCCACACTCATATCCCCTTCATACTATCCCTGTAGGTCAGTCATAAAATATTTCTTCACATCCTGGAAAATAAAACATAGAAAGGGGTGAGATCAGATTCTCATTAAGGATTACAATACAGCGAAAACTTTCATAAATAAACATAAACATTTAAGTCAATTTATAACTAAACAAAAGCCTTTTAAACATGAACTTCAGCATATTATGGAAAAACTAAAATGAAGTAATTCCATTTAATTATTCACATGGATATTCTGCTAGTCTAATAATCACGTGTAATATCAATAACCTCTTTCATAATGATGGAATGTATAATGCCAGACTATCATAACCACATAGTCAAGGCCTTGTGACAAGACTACAAATAAAATTTTTTCAAGGCCTTGTGCCAAGACACTAGTTTGTCTCATGAGACCTACTGATGCATCGAGGATCTATAGTGGGCTCCACCCTTCACTTATTAAGTCCAACTCATTCCTTATATGAAAAGGTTTAAACATATCATAAACCATAACATAATCGTATCACATAAAACATGCATAAAGGAAACATAACATTTCCACATTTCAATCACAAGATATCAATACAGAACATTGATATAATAAAAAAATTATCAAAACCATTTTCAATTCTAGAATAAAAGAAAAGTAAAACATCAAATTTATTTTTCATTCAAAAAAAGTTAAGGCTTTTAGAGGAAGCCGAAACTCAAATAATGGTCACGGCAGCGGAGAAGTCGTTGTCGCCGCATACGTAAGACAAAAACATTCCCTTTTTTCATTTAGTAAAATGCTTCCTATAAAAAGATTGCTTTTTAATAAAAGTAAAATTCAAAGGGTTTTATACATTGTATAAAAGAAAGTTGTGTATAAAACAAAATATGCCTCAATGAAAGGAGATTGAGACGAAGTCCCTTACCTCGTATCCGACATGACTCGATCATTATTTAATCTCCTGAATAATAAACTAGAGTTAATTTATACTTTCTTAAGAACCTTTTTCAAGTTCATTATACCTTTTATATCACTTATTACCATGTTATGAACATTATTTAATTATTTAAGTTAATAACGGTCGTTTTGTCCATCATTGGTACTTGAGTCAAAAATAAACTTCTTATAATTACAAGTTGTTCATGTGGTAAAATATCCATTATATCCAGAATTATATTCATGGTGTAGATATCATATATATCTTATATATCCATTATATAAATTCATTTATAATACTACATAACATTTAGAGGTAATAAATGAAATGTACCGTTCATGGAGATGGTAAGTTGTACGTACGCATGAACGCTACTTTCATTTCTATTTCATATTTAATGGAATGAAATCATAATGATATATAGGTATATTATAATTCCAGTATAATATCATATATAATATCATTTACTCCATCCTTTATACGTCCCAAATATAGCATTAACGATTCAAATCACTTTGAGGGGGCGGTAGTCTGCACTTCCTAAAATGAAATTATCGTGTTTACCCATAATGGAAATCATAGAGGTATGTCATAAATAAAAAATACAGAAGCATAAGGAAAACATAAACATAATATATATCATATATAGAAATATTTTCATCATAATGGCCACCATGATAGGTGTTAAAAGAATATTGAACAATCATCGTTTCATGAGGCAGTAATTCACCACCCAAAGAAACAGTATGTTCTTTAACCATTAGACGAAGGTGTGTGTAAGTGTAAATCAAATCCTTCTCATAAAAACATCCTAGTATATTTAAGATACTGTTTTCGTTACAAAATAAAGGAATAAAAAGAGTTTAAGGGGTTGATAAAGAAAAATAAAACAAAAGAACATAAGGGAATACATTACCTTAAAATCTGGTAACTCTTTTTGATTTGAGCCAAAGGCTTCCTTGGGGAGACTTATACCCAAAGTGAGGCTTTTATGAGTAAGAGATGGAAGTTAAGACAGTATTTGGGCAGAGATTGGCCAAGACAAATGGCTTTGAAGGTGTGAATAAGGTGGTAGAGGTGTGGGCCTTTTATAAGAGGAGAGGAGGGGCACTCTTGGAAATTCATGAAATGTTACATTATTATGAAATTCTTTTCAGATTTTAAAGGTACCACAATGATATATTTCGAGTATAATGTGATAAGGGTTTTAAATCCACCCATCCAATAGGCTTTAGACAAGTTTAAGTCTTATATTTTACCTTATCTTTTCATTTTATTTAAATCATTCATTGATGAGGTAATCGCTACATCATCATGGTGTGATAAAAAAATTTATTTATTTAATGCCTAAAAATAATAAAAAAAAATTACCATGATGTAGGAAATATTTTTATCTTTCCAATGGATATTTATAGTCTAAAATATAACTTGTATAACCCCTTGTAAAAAAAATTAGTAAAACAATACATGTTTGTGACATTTTTTTTACTTTAAATAAAAGGTATTAATGTCATTATCTTACCCAAGTGGCTCCATGGGGTCCAACCAATTGACCCATGGATTTTATTCGTCGCCCAGGAGTCATCCAATAAGAGTAGTACATGTGTAAAGGTAATTTCATATTATTATAACATTATATTTACCGTAAATTACACTAATTACCTTTAATCACGATTAATAAAACTTAAAAGTTACTATTCACCAAAAATTATTTTCATCCCATTGAACCAAATTTTACTTACTAATGACAATCATGTATGTCGTATTTTTGAAATTCAATTAACAGAAGTGGTAAAGTTTCATTTAAATGAAAAATTAGTTTTTTAACTTCCACTTAGTGGTTTCACTATTCATCAAAAATTGAAGCTTTTCAGAAAAATACCAAAAATTAACCCTAAGCTATATTTGATATTCATAATTAAAAAATGATTTATATTTTAAAAAATTCAAAACATATAAGTTGAATTAATTAATTTAATAATTAATTCCCGCTGTCACAACAAATAGCGTGTTTTTAAGAAACAATATATATCAAAAGATTAACAATTGTTTATGTCCAATTTCAAAGTGAAATTAATTATAAGGACCGCCATTGGATAAAACGGTTAAAATATATTCTAATTATACTTTAAAACCACTTAATATTATAATTTAACACTATAAATTATTTTTATTAAAAAAGTTGTTTTTAAGTATATTTCACTATTCATCGAGAATTGGAAGTTCTCAGAAAAATACCAAAAATTCAACATAGGCTAATTTCGATATTCCTAATCCAAAAACGAAGTCCATTTTGAAATATAAAATTTATATAATTTCAAAACGTGGGTATTAGTATTCATAACAGCTATTTTGATTGGTCACAGTGTGTTAGAATCTTGAACTTGCGTACAATGCAAGCTATTACATTATTAAAAGAGAAGCGTATTGTGGAAGCTTGGGGTGTTACAAAAATCCTTTCTAGGATAGATTTATATCCAAAATAAGGATTATAGTATGATAGGAGGTAATTTTATAATTTATTTGGGTAGTTATTTTCCAAACTAAAAATGTTTTAAGGTGTCAACAAGAGACGATTGGGGGTGGCATTTTTTAAGTGAGTTGAGTTTCACACTATAATTTTTGAAAATAAAAAAGTTTACCCATATTTTTTTCATGACACAAGGGTCAAAATGGTTTATTATAGAGACATGGATATTATAGTATCTAAATAAGTTCATAAAAGATATTTTATAAAAGTTTTTAGTTCATTTTAACCCTTATCTTTCTAGTTTAACCCCCTGATAAATCTATTTTTACCTTAACTGTGGTAATTAGTTTTTACTATTTTTACTACTAATTTTGGTGAAGATTTATGTTTTAATTATTAAAAAATATAAATTATAATGATTAAAAATATGGGATCCATTTTTTCAAATTCCATTCATAGAAGTGGAAAAAATTAATTTAAAATTAGTCTCACAAACGTGATGAGAAAGGGGGTTTTTAAAGAGAAAATATTCAAAAGTTTACAAGGTTTTTATATAAAAGTTAAATATGAAAATTATTCCAATGACCTAAATTTTATTAACATTTATATAATCAAACAAAAATTACTTTAATAAAAATTAAAAATATAATTTAACTTTATAAATAATTTAAACTAAAAGTCATTTTTCAATTAAAATTCAGCATTCTTTCACTATTTATCAAAAATGATATATTTTAAAAAAATGAAAAAAATACACCCTAAGAAATTTTTTAAATGATTATTTAAAAATGAATTTTATTTTTTCAAATAAATTTTCTATAACAGGTAAAATTTAATTTTAAATTATGTGTGCAAAGTGCGACTAATCTGTGTTTTAGAAAAATATATTTTTCCAAAAGAACATTTTTTTATTTTAAATGATTATTATTTTATTTATAATCCATAGATAACCATAATTGTCACAATTTAGTTATTACTATTCATACCCACCAATTTAATTACTATTTATACTATATTACAGTTCACTTTGACTCGGGGTTGCATGTTCTGCAAGCAATCAATGAGATTGAATTTTAAAGAAGTATATTTTGTGGGTTGTTTAAGATTGGAGTTTCGTGTTCCGTAAACTATCGTATAAAATTTTATTATTTTATTATTTCAAGGTTTTACATTAATACCTCATCTATCACCCTTTTTAATGTAAATTTATGGTTTATGCTAACTTTATAGGCCTATAATTCTTCAAGTATACTTAATTATTTCCTTTTTGTGATTTTTTTGGAGCCATTAATTAGAATTTGATTTTACATCAATTTTACATAGATGAATCTAAAGAATAATCCACACCTAGTAATGTATATTTAATGTTGAGTGAGTATTATAGTTTCATAAGTGTGATACAAAAATAATTCAACAATCTGATTAGAATACTCTTAAACCATGTTGTATCTGAAGATCGTATTGTTTATTTTTTAAGTCTATGTTCAAGATTTTATAGTGATCAAAAGAAGACAAGCATAAAGGATGATAAATGTAAAATAAATAACATCAAGGGTACACTTTATTATTATATATTATATATATGAGATAACAAGATAGAATTTTTTATAAAACTAATACTGACTGGGTTAGAAACTTTGATGAAAAGAAGTCAACTTTAAAAAGATTTTTTCTATTTATAAGAATGTTTTAGAGTTGGAATTATAACAAAAAAATCAGTGAAATTAAGAATTGTTGAGACAGGATGTATTATTTCTCAAACTTGTACACAAATGATATGTATAAAATAAAAAAAATTATAATTAAAGAAGAAAACGTATTTACCTTTGAGAATTGGTTTTGACAAACAATGTTCTATTAATCAGACCGAAAAGAATATACAAACTCAATATCAAAACCTATATATATTAAATATAATTTTTCTAAAAAGGTCACATGTTGTATAGTTAATCTTGATCATATGCCCAAAAAATAAGATATTGTAGAGATTTTTATAATGGTATTTTTAAAAGATAGATTTCAGGCATTGAAGTCGATGATGAGAGTCCAACCAACCCCACTCAAGAATTGAGGCACAATTATATTTCCCATGTCCTCTATTTGACTTTAGTGGCTAATGGAAAAAATTTGTAATCAAATTATATAAAATGGGGTAGATTTAATTTTAATATATTAGGGATTATATATTTAAATGAGAGATTATAATTGAGTTGAGTTAAGAAAATAGAATGAGTTTTTAAAAATATTATAATATAATTAATGAAAAAAATTGAGTACTAATTTTTTTCTTTTGTTTATTTTATTGAGTTTTCTTATATAAGATAATAATTTATTGATTAAGATTATTTTCTTAATATTTAAATTTTATTTAAATTTATATCTCACTTTTTAAATATGGAATTATTTTCTAATTGGTATCAAATACATTATATAATTGGAGAGAGAATGAGATAAGTTGATAATATATCATTCATTTGCCTTTATTTTTATCCTTGAATTATGTTCTCAACGAGAGATTAATTCATATATATGGGATAGAGATTCATATGAAAGAGGGATTTCTAAAGTCCTAGCATTTCTCACTTTATAGTAACTAGACCCAGTCACCACATACCTAAGGAGTGCCTCCCCAAACACCAAAGGATACTAACTAATAATGATGGTCTATGTAGTGATAGTGCAGACACAGTACCCTCATAAGAAAATAATAATATCAACACAATAATAGAAAAAAGTGACTTTAAATAATGGGTAACAACAAGCTAGAATACACATATCGAAAGAAAAATGAACAACAATAATGTCATGTCCATCATATAAAAATAACCATGATCACTCAATGGTAGATCACATATTTATATCACAATAAACCAAACATACCACCATATTAACACTAATAGACCAATCGAGACATCTACAAACCATAACATCCACCTCATGCTCTATATTCACTACTAGCACCCTTACACTCTAGAATTTGAGCCTTTACCTTTACCTAAACCAAGAAATATAAAGTTTTTGTGTGTCCCTGAGGGATCATGTAGGGTGTGAGTGTGAACTCAGTAGTCCCCATGAAAGGTTTACCTAGATAATATACATACATATACTAGTGTATGAAAGTTAGGGTAAACAAAAGAAAATAAACCACTCAATCTACTCTACTCATGCTCTATCATCCATAACTGAGCCTTTACCCACCTCATCCATTATTAGTATAGAGATCCTTTCAGGGTTTGTATAACTAGAAGTGACCTTGTTCTTCCCTAAAACCCATATCACTTGAGTTATACACCATCCATACTCGATATAACCATCACAGCCCCACCTCAATGCCCCACCTACACATATACAAACTCTTCCACCATTTGTTCTTAACATATCTTCCAATATGGATAGAAACACACTCACATATGGTGGTATATCTCACCAAAAATAATGTATTTCTATAGTTTATCCCCTCCTCCAAACCTATGATAAACACTGTATCCCCTATTTTGTTCAACTATGGAGTAATGAAGACAAATAGTGGAAATAACCACCTCATGGACCATATTATATATGAAAATGACTACAACAGTCTAAAATCCCACAATGAGCATCATCACTAATATATTAGGCCACAACACTAGTTAAACTCCATTTCCACACATGGAAAGGGTCAACACCATCTGCACCATACTATAAAACCATGTCATCCCATTCTTGGTGATCAAAATTACAAATAGTTACATAGTTATACCCATCATGTTTCCTAAGAAACCAAATCAATCAACATATCTCAGGAACAAATATAACAGATTTTTTCACCTTTCTCGTCATACCTTGAATTCACACACCATGAAAACCATGTCTTAGTAGGACACACCCATCATTTCCTATGTGAAACTACCCCCATATGTTTTTGTCCAATATCAAAAAAACACAAGTGTTTATGTAATCGATCATTTACATAACCCTACCCCATACCTGATTATCACATGATGTATAAACACATGTTTATCATAGGAAATGGGTAGGAACAACATATCAAGAGTTAAAATAAATATAATCATTAATAAACCCTATCCGGTCCAACTCTAATTAGAAAAAAACTGTTAATATGAAAAAATACTTTATTTATGGAACAATTGAAAAAAATGATAAAAAGGTGATAGAAACCAATAATAAGAACTCTATGGTAGTATTCATAACCCACATCTACTTCCTGTAATAGAAGACATGAACAATCAACAATAATCAATGAACATGTATCAACAACAAAGGAGAAATTAAAAGAGTTAAGGACTAGGGATCACTCACTATATCCTAGTTGAAATATCCCTTATCTCCCTTTTATGCTTAACAAATCAATTAAATATCATTTTAGAAAAAAAATTCAAAAAAAGTTTGTCACACTAAATTTTTGACAAAGTACCTTGTCCTTATATATGGAAATTACCCTTACTTATTTCTCTTTACATAAACATAGGGACCCTTATGTATCATCCCTTTACTATTACCTATCAACAGGATATGACACTTAGTATATCTAGGACCCCTATATATTGTAGGATTCACTCTAGTAACCCCTTACATATCATACCTTTATATATCATAGGGTACTCTCATAATTAACCAAATTACACATCACAGAGTAGAACTTATGCATAAATAAGTTACTATTTTATATTCCATTATTCATAGATTTACTCTTATGTATATAAAGAAACTTTAGAGTTACTTTTACATATCATCTGAGTGACCTTTACATATCATACTTAAACATTTTTTCATATTCCCACTTGATGTAATTTACATGTGGTGACCTTTACACATAAAAATTTTACCCTTGTACATAATGAATATTATGTATGAAAAATTTTACACTTACATATGAGAGTTTCCAATTTCTCAAAAAAATAGATACAACTCTAAATTGTGCCTAAATTCATCCCAAAATCATCTGGACTCCCTATTTCATAAATATCATTACCAATATCAAGTTAAACCTCTATAACATTTACAAACACCACCTACATAATAATTTTCACAACAATACAACCCTTTAGTCTAGGAAAACTGATGAGAATCAATCCATAGCTGATAATGAAACCTGTACTGCCTTAATAAGCTCCAAACTCACAAAGTTAATCCAATATCTGACTCAAATCACCACCCAAAAATACTATAGCCATTAAAACATCCCCATTAGATGATAAAACATCCATGATATATCTTAATACTCACTCTAATTTACTATTAATAAACCTATATATTTTACTTACTACATTCACTAAACACCAAGATGATGTCAAACACAACTTCCTTTTTATCAATCACCCTAGCTACCGAATTCTAAATAACTAATCCCTTTTATGGGAACTCCCCACAATAAGAATCACCTAACCAATATTAAATTAAAAAAACTACCTGATATTTCAATGGTTTCATACATTTCCATCATCTTAAATTCCATATACATCATCTATTCAGAAATAGCCACTAATCATCACTCATCAAAATCATGCATCATATCGATGCTCACTTTCATTCCCGAATCATACCAAATGTTCATTTTCATTCATAATCTATACTTTATTTCCATGTTTACAAGATTTCTATGCATCCAACATTTATAACATGTCATATTTGATTCCCATACTTCAACCAACTACTATTCATCTCATTTATCACATATAAACATCATGCACAAGTAACCATGATATAAAACCATCATAAACATTATTGTGGATTTATTTTGACTATTGATAGATACTTTACCAACTATGTGATAACTAGTTCGATTATATATGTCTTACCCAAAGCCTTACTACTCGATGTATACCCTCCATGTGGATTCATAGTCAAAACTGGCCACTATCTCCATGGATATTTATTGCATCCACCACCTCAACCCATGAGTGTCGATGAATCCCAAATACAAGATCTCAATAATACACCCAATCATGTCATAAATACCTGAGTCTGACCAAATCCACGTCCCCTAGCTAACTTTCGGTTCATATAACAAAACCACCATAGATGTCTCATCTTTTTACATGTTTAGCACTCCTCTAGTGGTTGATCACACTAGGCTCAAGCATTTCTTGTCTAACCACACTGGAAACACTTCACTGACAACCCACTATACGAGGGAATCATCAATCCGCTTATATAACTATCCTTTTGGGTATACTATTATCCCTTCTTCCTATTACATGAAGCCCCACCACCTACCTTTCTAGACACCATTGTATAGCTTAGTATACTCCCATATTCCAGGTTTCACTCCCCTATCAGAGCCTAGTTAAAATGCCTCTAAAAATGAGATAAACTTTAATATATTATCCTAAACCCCAATAACATGTCATAAATTATCCTTAAATCACTATAACATAGAGATCTCATCTCCATTAAATTTAAAGGTAAACCATACAAAATCAGTGAACTTTGCAACAAAATCCATGACCAAAGTTTCTACTTGCACTAGATGTATGAACTCTTGGGATCTCTCAAACCTCACCATATCAAGAAATAAGTGAACAAAAAATATTACCTAAAAATCCATTCATCTAATGCCTTCATGCCTACCACCTTTCACCTACACATATCACAAATTTTTCACTAGTATTTTGAGCATATATGTTTCTAACATTACCCTCTACCTAGGTGATGTCTCAATATGATAAAAAATCATTTGTAATAACTCAATTTAGCACTTATCCACCTGAGGTACACCCTATACCCGAAAAAACATACGATTTTGTGACTATAAATAGAATTTTTGATATTTCATCAATGGATCATCTCCATAAGCTCCTCAGTCAATGATCTAGATAACCTGCACTGGGTTCACCCTACTCTTCTCATCTAACCACTTCCTCAGCTCCTATATTTGTTGTGGTTATCATGCCTACCTCAAAACCTTTTATTATGGATCATACTCACCTCTTTCCTTAGGGGCCTGATCACGTTCATGCATCAGTGGTACTATACCTCCACCCTCCTGACACTCCAATAGAGTCCATCTAGGTATCATCTCAGTAAAAACCAAATACCAGGATCAATACAAATATAACATCCTAGATATCACAAATATGTAAAGCTATAACTAGAAGTGTAACCCACTAGAATCGATGTCTCATACCATCCATCCTTATAGCCCCTCCCACACAGGTTAAGGTCAAGTACCACACACACTATACACAGAAGGATCCGCATAACTGATAGTACCAATAAAATTCTTCTTTTTTCTGATTAAAATGCTACTTAGAGACTATATAGGAAATAAAATTTTCCTATTATTGAAACTTAAAACAAATAAACCATTTTCCATTCGAGGGGAAAAGATAAAAATCAAAAGCTATAATAGATATGTCATGTGAGCCCAACCGGCATAAAATTAGGAATGAGTATTACCTCTTTCCTCTCAAGGCTAAGAGTATGAATGAAAATCTATAATATAAAATAAAAATTTAAATATATAAAATAACTCAACTATAAACACATAAACAAAAACAAAAAATATCAATTTCCATGGTAAATAGGAATTCATATAAAACTTGTGTTGGATAAGAACATGGTATGGAATTCCACCCAAGTTTTAATACATTCCAATACCTCTGGTATACCACATCCCAAATAACATAATAAGAATAACATGGTATCCTTTTACCTCAACATTCTATGATACCACTATGTAATTTTTTTACTTGGATAATTTTATAATAGCTTCATTTGGTCACTACATACTTTAGGTGTGACTCCCTAAATTCCAAGGGCTACCAACTAACAGTGAGGGTCTTTGGGGTGATAGTGGGGTGACTAAACCTTTATAAGAAAAAATAAATATAAGTGTAATAATAGTGTAACAAACATTAAATTTTAAGTAGAAATAATCCAAAATACACATACCATAAGAAAAATAAACATCTAGAATTTCATTTTAGTCATATAATAATAACCAAGATCACTCATTGGCCGATAACTTATTTACATCACAAGAAAATAAAAAAAAACACTAGCCCGAAAATGAGGAACCACCTGGAAAATCCAAAAACTATAAAATTCATATCATATTTTATTTATAACAAAATATATACAAGGATCTATAATTTGATCCATTAACTTTACTTGAAATAATATCCATAAATTATGCGTATGTTTTAGAGGGAATGTGTGGGGTGTGAGTACGAAATCATTATTCCATCACCAATGGTGTCTCTGGATAATATTCATATCCATGATAGTGTATAAAAGGTATATAAAAAACCAAATATATCACTCAATATTCTAAAATCATTCTTGAATGGCTATAAGTGATATTTTTCCTTCCTTTTCTAGTGATGGATTGGAATGATCCATCCAAAATTTTTCATATCATAAGTTCCCTTAGACTTCTATCCAAACACATACCAATCAAGTTATACACAATTCACAAATGATGTAGTCATCATAGGTTGATAATACATGGTTTGGTTTGAATATTTTTTTAATAATATTAGATATATTTTCCCCACATTAATCTTAATTTGAATATTTAATAGAAATATTTGTTTTGATATTGAAATTGAAAATTACATGGAAATTTTGTTTTTCCAATTTTAATTTTACCATATTAATATTTCAATATCATTTTCAATGTGAATATTTTTAATTTCAAATTGTATGGTCATATTATTAACTAATATTAATATTTTTTCATTTAAACCATGGAAGTTTTATAACACATTTAGAGGGATGAAAATGAAAATTGATGAAGAGAAAGGATTGATTCAACATATTGGACCCTATTCACTATTTGGGGCATAAAAGTTTTCTACATGAATATAATGGGATGAAATTTTTCTATATATTAGAAGATTAAATTCAATTAATTTTATTCAACTAGATTAAAATCCAGTTTATAAGAAAACTTGGTCAAAATGAGGCTCAAACATACTAACTTTTGGAGATAGAATTCCACAAGTTCCCTTGTTGATATTCTAAACTCTAACCCTCACACACTCTATTTAAATGGTACTTTCAATCTTTGTGATGGTTTTTTTAGATATTTGGGAAGGTTTATTTGGAAGTTATATTCATGGAAACATTTATAAACACTTGTAAGAATTAAGTATTTGTGTAAATATCACATCGAAGAATCCCCCCCCCCCCCCGCTTCTACTTTGTGTTTATTTGGTATTGTTCTTGTAAATTATCTTTTTCTTCAATAAAAATTATATGCTACTATATTTTTATATTTTTATTTTTCTTCTTGGTGTTTGAATATAATATTAGAGATAATATTGGGTGTTTCCCTTTCAATCATTTTCTAATTAAAATCTTTTATACAATGACAACTCCACCTATAAAAGAATAATTTCTATTTATAGTTGATAAAATTAATATAAAATTAATTTATTTGTTTTTAAACCATGAACAAAGTCTAATTTGTAATTTTTTATCAAATAATTGAGTTTTAATTTCTATGGAACTCGATGTATTTTTAATTTAACCATGAGGCCAGACTTGTGTGAATCGTGAGAGAGAACCTTTAATTAATAAATCTAATAAACATTGAATAAATTTTAGGGTTTATGTTTAATCCCTAAAATAAAATAATTTTCATTTATAGGTAGGAGATACTTCCCGAATTTGACATTGACCATCATTTGGATTTTTGATCTCAATAAAAGTAGGGTGTTGTGATTGGAAGTCTAAAATTTATCCTAAGGATCATTTCTTCCAATATTTTTTGTCCTATTAACTTTTATATGGTTAATGGTTGAAAATATATGGGGATCAAAATTAAATGGATTTTAGTAACATGTGATAATGATTAATTAATTTTTAATATGTATATTAATTTGTTTAAGTCTTATCATATTGGTTTTTTTAAAAATTGTTTCCTCTATTGCTTTTTTTTTGTTCCAAAATCACTGAAACAAACCACCCATCTTGTGTACTTGTTTTAAATTATTTTATTTTCTTATTCAATTATATTAGGGGATATGTAATTAACTTCATCCAAAATATAATTAACTAGGTCAACTAATATGATACATTTAGTAATATCAAAAATATTTTTGAGGGTGTGTGAAATAATCCTCAACAAATGCATGTTGTTTCCAAGGAGGAAAGGGTTTTTTCAACCCCTCTTAGGATGTGATTTAACTATTATTTTCATAGATAATATATTTAAAATAGAGTTAATTATTTATTAACCTTCATTTTATAATTATACTTATAGGGATTATGTGTTTAGGGATTTCATTATAGACCTCAAAGAAGATATAGAGTATCAATATCTTGAAGCCATGGACAATGATCTCACGGAATTCTCACAATATTTTCCTCAATTCCATCAACATGAGGCCAAGGATAAAAAAGAGATAATTATATTTGATGAAGACATTAAAGATGTGGAATCTACATTGAATAGTCCTTCTCCCCCTAAACTCTCACAAATCCTTCTAATGTCCCTCTAAGAATAACATGCATAAGATATTGATCAATTGAAGGGAGTGGAATTAACTTTGGATTCACTAGATTTTGATTTTAATTTTTTTTAAATACAATTAATTACCCTCATTTTTATTTTGTAGAATAAACTCCTATGCTTTCCTAGGTAAGTTTTGATGATGAGGATGGATTGGCCACCATCGAGGAGAAAATACTGTTGGAATTCAATGATGGAAAACTTCCAAGAGTATTTCTTGTTGAATTGAAATCTAATAACAATGAGGGGGATCATGAAGATTTGAATTCTTACTATTTTAATATTTATCAAATTTCATTGTTAAATAATTTTCCCCATTATTTTTATACATTGTCAGCACTTTTGAAACCTTTTCTGAATATTTTGAAGGAAACCACACAAAATGTGGTGGTTCAAGAAGAATAATAAGAACAAGATCTCAAAAATCAAATGGTGTTGTGATTTCCCCCTCTATATAAAATTTTTCATCTACTTAATTATTACACCATAAAATTTTATAGGGAGAACCCCATCTTAATTTCTCCTCCCCCTAATTCTTAATTCGTTCATTTTCCTATTCTATGAGTGGGATCATTCACTATAAAATATTTAACTTTTTTCCAACATGGAAATATCTGTTGGTAAAAGTGCATTTTCTATTGGTAAAAAATTTTAACAAAACATATGCCCATGTCACTAAACTGTTGGTAAAAATCTGTCACTACATGTTTTCATGACAGATAAAATAGTTATGTTATAATTATAATAATACCAATAGATAATATAAATGTCAGTTAAAGTGTCTTGAAACAGATTTTTATGACAAATTTTTCTGTTGGTAATAATATTACCAATATATAATATATATTTATAAATTATGTTTGAATAAAAATTATAAATTATTATAGCTCGTAAAATTTTATATTATATTTATTAATTTATCACATATAATTCATCTAATTTAATTATTAAACAAAAAGCAATTTAAATGAATGTTCAAAATTTAAAAAAAATAATTATATTAATAATGAAATTTAATACAAAATGAATCCATAAAAAATGAACGATATATCCCCAACAGAAGACCCCCAACAAAAACTTCGTCTCCAGTCTATTTCTCGCAAACATCGAACATCACTGTCATGAAATCTTCATCACTTCACATGATCTATTATCCATTGTAGTGAATCTGAACATACACAACTTCATCATCTCTTTGATTAGAGTATACCACCCTTTTATGCTTTAAGCATCAGTTATCCAAACTCTAATCACAAGTAGCACCTGTCCACTTTAGACTTGAACCATTATGAGCAAAATTCTAATTACACAAACACAACAATCAACAAACTATTTTCATTTAAACCCGTGATATAAAAATAATAATGCATGGTATAAAAATATCATATAGTGAACACAAGAGGATTATCTAACCAATGAAAACAACAACCATAAGACGATCTAACTAGAGACCACAATAACCAAAAAATAATTATGGTCATTTAATTTATTTTATTAATATGATCACTTGTAAAAAATATTTTGCAGTCGGTGGTTCTAGTAATTTTTCTATTTATTTTTTTGTTGGTTATTTTTATATCATGCATTATGGAAAATGAGTGGACAACAGGTATGTTCTTTCAAAAAATAGAAAGGGTGTACTAAATTTTGAATAATATTTCAATATTATTTTAATTAAGAGATAAATTTAATAGACTAGCCAAGATAAATTTAATGGTGAATCATGGAGTCACCATATAAAATTATATACCATACTGTAAACCTTTCATTAATTATGACTACACTAAATTTTGAATAATATGTAAACAAAATATTGTTTACATATTAAGGAGTGGATTAATGGAGTATGAATAGACCAACCAAGATAATCTCTTGGTAATAAATTATTAAACACTATGATTAATGGTAAAGGAATACTGACCATAAACAGTAATGGTGTACCTATTCATACTGACTGATTATGTACATTTTTTTGATACATACTGTTTCCATTTAAATAATTTTCATAACTTATTTCAGACTATATACTCGATGCATTTTATTATAGTGTATATTATATACAAAATAAAGATTAAAATATTTGATACATCCTTTATAGAATATTAAAACAACAATTGAGTGTGTGGTGTACATACTGAATGACGTACATATTATGAAATAACATCCATAGTAAGTTGTACATGATGTACTTACTATCAATAAAGTATTTTTATTACACTTAAATGAAACATTGAGTAAATATGCAAAGTATAATGGAATACAATTCAGATCACTACAGGAGCTAATTAAAGTATAATGAAATCCACCGCAATGAATAAATATGCAGGATAATTTTGATCAAAGCATGTTAATTGTTTTAAGGGTTAGTTTTATTTAAAATGGCTGATGGAGATGGGGACATTAAAATGGATTGGATCATAATTATCATACATCTTGGAATCGTTTACATCCTCCTAAATCCCAAGTAACTTGGTCTGATAATAAGTATCAAATTAAAGAACTCCAAATAGTTGTATCACTGATCCACATTTTGGGTCATGTAAACTTCAGTAATAGTTTTAAGGGTTATTTAATACAAATACTGGATCTTACAAATAACTTTAAATAGCACCCGTAGTAAGTAATAAAGGACCTTACAAGTTTAATACATAATACAATGAAATCCACTTCAGTATGTTGACTAATATTATAATATTAGTCAACATACTCAAAATTATTATGTATATTTTTTTAAGACATTACAAATGTAATACAAAACTTTCAATAAAACAAATGTACATGTTAAATAATAGACATGGAATATTTAAATCTTTTTTTGTAAATAATATACACAGGTTGGTCAAAAAGAGTTTAAACAAATTGTACTATAATGTATTAAGTATATATTCTATAATAAGTTATGAAAATGATTTAAATAGAAATATTATGTATCAAACATTTCATCTCCTCCCATGCACTTTTTTTAATATTGTTTACTAAATAACATTTGTGCACATATCTATTCATATTAATATTAATTTTTATTCCACTTCATCTCTACTTGCATGGAGATAAATTCCCATACACACATGCTCATAATTAAACACTCTTTTTACAATATTTCCAGTACCTAATTCTCAAACATTCATTCTATTGAGAGGATCTCTCTATTGTTCAAAGCACATATATTGTGGATAAGATTTACAGGTTTGAATGAATTATCATATGGGTTGTACATTATAGAATCTAAGTTGGTGTTGAATACCCTCTCTATCCTGGTCATGCCTGAGTAGTTATCCATTATGAAGCTAAGATAATAAAGATTAGGTCATCCATCTGTCTTAGGATCTTCTAAAAATAAATCATATCTGGGTTTTCTCTAGGTATGCACTATTTCTCCCTTGACTTTGGATTTGAGATAACTTATCATTTATTTTCATTCTATTTTTATACAGATGGTTCTTAGAGAGAATAAATCATATATGGGCCTCTTTGAATTTACCTCAAAATGAAGTTATTCTAAACACTAATATTGGGTAGAATTCATAGGCTATAGTGAATACCACTCATTAGGATGAGAGGGTTATTGAAAATGGAGGGGTTATTGATCCTCTTAATATCACTCCTAAATATAAGGATGTTATTGGAACTCTCAATGTTGGTGATAAGTAGACTATAGATCAATAAGCTAATAACATATAGGATTCCCATCTTCTAACATTACAAAAGAAGTCAAGTATTGATGACTCAAAGGCAGATAATGACTGTTTTACTGAAAGATCTTTTTCTAGTCATCAACTTCAGAGTAAAATTGGTTTAAACGTAAAGATTTTAATATTATTTTTATGAGAGAAAATGTGTTCACCTGGAGAGGTTGAATGTTGAAGGAAACAACATAGGTTGTGCCTTCAATTACATTGATCAGATAAAGGAATTCCTCAAATCAGCTGAGTGGTGTGTGTCATTAGGCAAGGAGGGGAACCATGTTTTAGGAGGAATTTATCTACTGCATGATCATGATTTCATAACTCTTCTATACTTCACAAATTTTACAATTTAAGAATTCTAATTATACATATTATATTCATTATTTACAATGATCAGTTATAAGACTTAGATTATTGTTACAAGAAACAACAGTTTTAGGTATCCTAAAAAGATCTCCCTGCCCTTAATATATAACAACCACATCTATGCCATTAAAGATCATTTTCTTAGATTAATCTAATGGGGTGTAAAATGGATCCATACATGACATACTATATCTCATTGAATCTCATTATCCATTTTAGCACATTTTACGCCATTGAATCATGCCAAAGACACAATTAAACCTAGAAAGAGATGATTTGATTATGCAAATTTACGGTGGAACCTGAAGGGATCAAACACGAGCAGTGAGCTCCTGAACAGGATTCCTCAGCCACTATGGATTACAGAGTAAATCAACCAAACCCGTCCTCTAAAGTCCCACTCCCTAAAAAATAAATTAAAAAACATATAAACTCATTTTTTTATAAATGATCAATAAACACCTATGAAAAAACACCTTTAATAATCAATAAGTAAAATAAGCACCTGAAACTCCATTTACAACCACTTTCCATGATTGAAAGAGAATTATCTTATTTGTCTTAATCTGTTTTTTCTTCCAACTTCAATGCACTTGTAGATTCATTATTGAGCTTCCATATAATGATCAATGTTTTTAAGGAAGCACTTAAAATAATATTTATTGATTACACATATTTTAATTTCATGCATGATAAATGAAGTAAAATAAAAAAAACATCAAAACAGAAATATTATATGCATTGAATTGTAGAAAACATGAAAATAAATCCACAGTACAATGTCTTGCAAAATGAAACTTATATAAATATAATTACAAAAAAAATATCATTGCAATATCATGATAAAATTTCATAACAAGAACAACATATAACTTGAAATGTAGAAAATATCAACTGTCGTGATAGTTATTCAGTTTTTCTTTCACAGTTAGTAAAGTACCATTAAAGAAGACAGCTCCATCCATTAAAATGGAGTTGTATATCATATATATCATAAAACAAGAAAAAAAAAACATCCAGGGTATCACCCCACACTTTTACCTCCTAAAGTAATGAGATTAAACCAAATGGATTAAACTCATCACTTTGCAAGATTAACCTAGCATTTCTTGGATCACTTGAAAACTCAAGATACTTATCAATAAATTTTTTCCAAGAATATGAATATGTAGGGTGATTTAACTTACCATCTTTAACATGATCATGATCATGCCATGTCATGGGAGAGGTTATTTTAGATGATATAAATAGCCTTTTAAGCCTAGGTATCAAGGGGAAGTGATAGGTGAGGGGTGGCTGCTACCGAGAACTAGCAATTATAGATTTTATGTTTTCATGGTACCTTAAAGGTGACAAAATAGATTATGTCATTGGAACATCCACCCTCATGATTGGGAAAAAGCGGGATATTTCTCATGTGTGGTGAGGATTGAAGCAGAGAGGTGAACTTTTCTAGGTGATGTCTCCATTCCCCCCCTTCCTCCACCACTTCTTCTCCAATTTCGTCCTCACTGTTATAAACAAACCTTGTGTGCTTCCCAAAAAATTTCTACACCCCCTCAACTCATTCATGCTCATATTCTTCATATTGTGAATAAGATAATCAATGGAATTCTCCTCCTCTTCCCCATCTAAGTATTCCCTTCCTTCTTCATGATCTCATGCGCTGGCGTTCATTAGGATTGACTAAATAAATGCATCGTCGTCATCACTGGATAAAACTCCCTTTCCCACACCCATCTACTCATAGGAAACCACCCAAAAACATTCTAATTCTCTGAAGCTGCATCCAATGTGGCCTCTAATTTCTCTGTGAAATCCCACAGCAGGGATCGATTAAACATGCTTCCTTATTCAGCCACATCAGATATATTCAACGATCCTTCGAAAACAAGGACTCTAGATTTGTACAAGGAAGCTTTATCCTCAAAGACGTTCGTCAGAGCTGAGAATCTGAGGAATGCACTGGGATTAAAGTCGACAAATTGGATCTGAGCAGGTAATGTAGACATAACTGATTTGGGGAAGCATCTAGGTGTGTAGGAAGAATGTTTGAAAGAACATTAGAGAACAAAAAGATAAATATAAATTTAATATTCTAAATTAAAAATATAATAAATATATATATACATAGAAAAATTATTAATTTTATAAAACCAAATAAAAATAATATATAATAATATATTATATAAAAAATAAATATTTAAATACTCATTACCATTTACATTATTTACTACTATATAATTAATATAATATTTTATAAAAAATAGTATTTTGGTTTTATAATATAAAATGAATTTTCAATATATGAATATCAATTTTTATTTAATTATATTTCAATTATGTATATTTTTTTTATCAAAAAACATGTTTTTATTTATTATGTTTATTAAATTCAAATATCATGGTAATTTAATTTTTTTATAAAAGTATTCAAATGTTTATTAAATGAAAGACATTGGAAAATAAAATCACTATTAATGTGATATTTTTAATAAAACCTCTAAATGTTATTTTTGTCTTTGGTTATAAAAATAATAATCTAAATAAAAATTTGATTACTTATAATTTTTTAGTATCAATGGATGGTTTATTATAATATACTTTATTGATAATAAAATATTTGTTGGTAATAATAATTATTAATAATGTATTCAAGTGTTAGAACAAAAATTTTGGTATTAGTAATATAATGTAATATATTTAACTATTGGAAAAACATTTGTTCGTGTTAAATGATCAATACCAATAGATATATACGTTGATAAAAACAATTGTTGGTATTTAAAATCAATATCAATAAAACTCAATATCTGTTGGAATTGATCATTTTTACCAACAGATATATTATCTATCAATAGTTTTTGGTTGGTATGAGTCATTTTTTTGTAGTGATTTTTTTATTTTATTAGGGTTCTTTATACTTGGTGTATTCACTAATATAATGGGATAACTAAAATGTTGTGGTTACTATCATAGAAGCCCCATATGACATTGTATTTTGGTTAACACGCAAGGACTTCATGGATTTAGTAAGTATAAACACAGTGTCTCTTGGGGGATAACCCAAGTTTATCTTTAATTTTTTCATTTAATAAATTATTTAATTTTTTGTAATATGATTATTTTATTTATAGGCTATAGAAGGTGGTAATTAAGAGCTTAACTCAAAGCCACCAAATGAAAAATAGACTATGTTATATCTCTAATTATTTTTTTAAATTTCTTCCCTATACTTCATATTTTTGATTTAATTCATATTGGTAGTTTTATTGAAGTGTGGGAGATTAAATTTTGGGTAGATTATTTAGGATTATTCTTTTTTGTTTGTGTTCTTCCTATTAATTATTTTTGTTTTTAAATAATAAAATAAAAAAAATTAAAAACCAAAATAAATCATGACACATAACCATTTCTTCCATAGAAACCATTGAAAATGCATGTTTGATTTTTACAATATCATGGGAATCATGTTAAGAACAAATATTTTTTAATCATTGGTGGTCTATTTTAGTGAAAATATAATTTTTTTAATGATATGTTTGATTGATTATTTATGAATTAATTGGGATTTTGACATCATTCATTATGGTAATTTTGTGGGAAAATTGATTCATTTAATCTCTTCACACACTTGACACATAATCATGACATGTGAGTTTATAACCAATTGACAGTATAGTAAGGTTATGTAATATTTTTAAAATTATAAAATAGCATTTACATATATTCATTTATATTTTGATAAATTACACTAATTTATTGGATTGAAATATGTATGTGCACCTGGTATCCAGCTATTTTACACCCTTAGAAAAATAAAAAAAAGAATAAAGTGGGGAGTGATGAAATGTACAACATACGGGGATATCTAGGTTGGGAGATTAAATTTTGACATATGAGAATTATTAAATTAGTGGGTTTTGGAATTTGATTATAAAATATGATGAAAAATTTTAGTTGAGTATAATTTGATAAGAATAATAAATTTACTTGACCTGAATATATTGGATAAATAGTGGAGAGATAAACTTGAAATGATTGACACACACACATGGGGAATTTCTGGAATGGACGAATGGTAAAAAATTTCACCTCATTAGTGTCATTTATCTTACTAGATATTATTTTTATACAATTTATAATACATTATTTTTTGATTTATTAAGATTGAATTATTTTTAGTGATTCTTTCTATGCTCATATTGCTATCATGGATTGGGAAATTTTAACATATATCATTTTCTAGATTACGTGACATAGGTTTTTTTCCAAGAGTGGAAAAGGGTAAGTATGGGGGAGTTGATAAGACATGTTTTTTTTAATATTTTTTAGATAATATTTGATATAATTTACCTATATTAAGCCTTATTTGAATATTTAATAGAAATATCTATTTTGATCTTGAAATTTAAAATTTCATGAAAATTTTATTTTTCCCATTTGAAATTTACCTTAGTAATTTTTAATAAAATTTTATTTTTGAAAATTTTTTATTTATAATTTTATGGTCATATTCTTTGCTAATTTTTAAACATTTTTTAATTAGAACATGAAAGTTGGATCACATATTTGTAGGTCCAAAATGGACATTAATGTAGAGATGGGATGGATTATATAGATTGGACCTTTACTAACTATTAGGTTTATAAATTTTTTATACATGTATGGAATGGGTTGACATTTTTTTAGATATTATAAGATTAAATTTCATGCATATCATTCAACTAGAGTAAAGTCTAGTTTTTGTGGTAACTCTATAAAAAAGGCATCTGAAAATAGATAAATTTTGGAGGTAGAATTACGCACGTTCCCTTATTGAAATTTTAAACCCTAACCCTCCCAGAATCTATTTAATATTTATTTTCATGATTTGAGAGGGTTTTTAAATTATTTATAATGGTGTGGTAGAAAGTTTTGGTCCATTAAAAATCTCTAACCAATTATAATAAGTATGGAGTTTTTAAAATATATCTTCCAAGAAGGTGTTCCTCTCCCTCTTCTACTTTGTGTTTCTTTTCCTTTGTGATTTTAAGTTCTATTTATCTTCAACAAAATGTTTTTTTAATCACTTTTATGATTTTTATTTTTCTTATTGGAGCTATAATATAATAATTGAAATGATATTGGGTGTTTCCCTTTCAATCATTTTCTTATGAAAATTGTCTCCATGATGACAACTCCACCTCTGGAAGAGTAGTTTTCATTCATAGTCAATCTAATCCCTATTACCTTCATCTATTTGTTTTTAATCCATAAAAAACATTAATTCATAAATTATGGATCAATTATAATCCCGAAAATTAAATTCTAATTTATAGATAGGATATGTTACCCTAATTTTCCATTGAAAATAAGTTGGATTTTGGATCATAATTAAAGCAGGGTGCTATAATTGGAAGCCTATAAGTTTACCTATGGTTTATTTCTTCCAATATTTATGGTCATGTTAATTTTTATAGGGTTAACAGTTTTATAATATTAAGGGATCACAATTAAATGGATTTTAATCACATGGGATAATGAATAATTAATGGTGAAGAGGTATATTAGATATATTATGTATTCTCATAAAGGAATTTTTAAATAAATTTTTCCCTTAGATACTTCTTTTTTTGTTCCAAAATTACTCAACCAAACCCCCCCCCCCCCACCACCACCACCACACACACACACAACCCACATACACTTTTTCTTTTTCTCACTTCTTTTATATTATTATTAAAGCCTATTAAGCATTATTTTATTCACTTCCTTCTTAATAGAATGAACTAGGTTATCTATTGTGTGTTTTTCTTATAGGTATGATGTATTGAAGGGTTATATAGACCTCAAAGAAGATATATGGTACCAATATCCTGAAGACTTATCCAATGAACTCACTAAATTCTCACAATATTTTCTTAAATTCGATCATCATGCTGCTAAGGATCAAAAATAGCTACTTTGATTTAATGAATACATTACGTAGGTGGTAGAAACATTGAAAATTCTTTCTCTATCATAACTCACAAAAATCCTCCCAATTTTCCTCCAAGAAGAACATATTCAAGATATTGATCAAATTAAGGAAGTGTACTTAACTTTGGATTCACTTGATTCTTATTTTAAATTGTTATAAAATCTAATTTCCTACCCTTGTTTTTATTTTTTAGAATCATCAGCTATGATTTCTAAGGTAAGTAATGATGATGAGGATGGATTTAACACAATTGAGGATAATATGGTGTTAGAATTTTATAATGATGAATTTACAGGGGTTGTTATATCTCTATTGAAATCCAATAATAATGATGGGATCATGAAGATTTGAATTCTTTTTGTTTTAACATTTATATAATAAAATTTTTAACTAATTTTCCCCATGATTTTTATATAGTGTTAATAATTTTGAAACCTTTCATGGATTTTGAAAAGTAAACCAAACAAGAGGTGGTGGTTAAATAATAAGAATAAGAGCTCAAAATATCATGGTGATGCAATTTCCCCCTCTATATACATATGCATGTATAATTAAGGAGGACACCATAAAAGTTTATAGGGAGTACCATTACAACTTTCTACTCCCCCTAATTCTTACTTCTTTCATTTTATTATTCTAGGGGTGGGATAATTATTCTATTTTCATATGGGACTTCATAATTTTTTTCTACTCTTATAAAATGGAAGAAGTAAAATGTGATGGTTCCTATCAAAGAAACCACATCCACCATTAGATTTTAGTTAACACACTGGTATTTTCTAAATATAGGTAGTATAAACATAGCACTTCTTGGGTAGATAACCCAAGTTTATCTTAAATTTTTCATTTAATATATTCTTTAATTTTTAGTAATAAAATTATTTTATTTTGTAGGTTTTAGAAGGTGGTAATTAAGAGATTAACTAAAACCCACCAAATAAAAAATAAACAAGGTTTTATATCTACTTATTATTATATTAATTCCTTATACTTGATTATTGTGATTTTATTAATATGGTTATTTTCATTGAAGTTTAGGGGATTCCATTTTGGGTAGCTTATTTAGGATCTTACTCTTTTTTGTGTGTTTTTTCTTTTTAATTATTATTTTTTTCAAAAATAAAGAAAAATAAATCATTTCAAAAATTCATTAATTTCATAGAACCTATTAAAAATGCATGTTTCATTTTTACAACCTCATGGTAATCATGTTAATCATGGATAAGTTTTCATTATTGGTGGAATGTTTTAGTGAAAAAATTAATTTTCTCAAGGATATGTTTGACTGTAACTTTATAAATACTTTGTGGTTTTGGCATCATTAATTCTATGGATTTTGTGGGAAAATTATGTCATTTAATCACTCCATACACTTCACACATAATCATGACTTATCATTTCATACCCAATTGAATGTATTGTCAAGTTGAGTAATATTTTTTATCTTATAACTTGTCCTTTCCATATGTTCATTTCCCTTATGATAAATTCTGTTACTATTCCAGATTAACATATCTATGTGTACCTAATATATAGATATTTTTCACCCTCAAAAAATAAAAAATAAAAATAAAAAAACAATAATAATTGAGTGATGAATTGTAAAACCTATGGGGATATCTAGGTCGGGAGCTTAAGGTTTGACTTCTGAAAATTCTTAAATGAGTAGGTTTTTGAATTTGATTTTAAAAGATGTTGAATATTTTAAATGGAATAGAATCGGGTAAGAATAAAAACTTTACTTAAACTGAATATATTTGATAGAGGTAAGAGAGATAAGATTGAAATAATTGACACATACACAAATGTGAAACTTGTGACATAGCTAACTTATAACATGTTTCCACCAGATTATTTTCATTGATCTCGCTGGATTTTATTTTGATATAATTTATGATACATTGAATTTGTGATTTGTTGATATTGACTTATTATTTGTGATTATTTATATACACATATTGACATCATGGATTTATAAACTTTATCATGCATCATTTTCTTGAATATATAACATGTGGTATTTATTAGGAGTGAAAAATGTAATGCCCTGACCCTAGTTACCCAGAGTCGGTGCATTATTACATAATATTTTCATGATCACAAGGGATCAAATCCTGAAAGACCGATCGGTTTAGTAGCATTAGAAGTACTGTATACATACATAAGTTTTAAATTACATTATGAAATGAAAAAAACATTGTGTCTCCTTTGAACACACTAATATCCCTTAGCCTATTATTTCATGTCAATCATAATATACTTCTTTACATCCTGTAAAAAATAAAACATAAGAAAGGAGTGAGCTCAGATGCTTAGTAAGGATAACAATATAGTGGAAACTTTCATAAATAAGAATAAACATTTAAGGCAATGTATAAGATTAAAAAACAAGCCTTTGAAACTTAAACGTCATCATAATATGGAAAATATAAATCAAATAATTCCATTTACTTATTCACGTGTATATTCTAATAGTCGAATAATTGAATGTAATATCAATAGCTAATTTTATAATGATAGAATGCATAATGTCGAACATCATAACCACATAGTCAAGGCCTCATGCCAAGAATAAAAATAAATATTTTTTCAAGTCCTTGCGCCAAGACACTAGTTTGTCTCATGACACCTACCGATGTATCGAGAAGCTATAGAGAGCTCCACCAATCACTTACTAAGTCCAATGCATTCCTCATATGAAAATATTGAAACATAACATAAACATTAAATTAAAACTAGCATAAAAAATGTTAATAATTTAACCAAAAAACATGAATGGTATAAAAATAGATTATCTATTGTAAAACATATAACAAAATTTTCAATACAATATGGAAGATTCTATCATAACAAATCAACTTCAAAAAAGTGTAAAATCCAAAAAAGGATGTTGACATAGATGAAATCAAAATTATATCAGAGAAATATCTCTTTATATTTTAAAATCATTTAATAGTTATGTAATTATAAAAGAAAACATTTAATTTAAAAATATTCTTATAATCTTGTAAGGGAAGATTCGAAGGTTTATAATGATAGAAAAAATTCATACCCACCGTATAAGTTAAAAAACATTCTTTCATTAATTTGTCAAAAAAGCCATAAAGTAACTTATTTGGAAAGATATAGTAAGATTCCTTTCATAACATTTTATAAATATTCAAAAAAGGGTATAAATGAATTTAAACCATAGTCTAGTAAATAGTAAAAATGTTTTGAAGTACATTTTTAAGAAACACATATGTGGATGATAAAGAGGTCTCAGAAGATACTTATGTATAAACAACCTCAGAAAATAAATAGATTGTAAAATTAACCCTTACCTTGTACTTTAACTCAGTTAAGGGTACGTTAACCTTCAATATAATTGTGAAATAATTTTTATTAAATTATACCAGAAACATATACATATATATTATATCATATATGATCTTATAATATTACATTGTTAATGATATTTCAGTAGTATCATTGTTTTGGTTGTTAACTAATTCATTTTCCTTTATATGTTTTGCTATGTAAGTCATGTTTGTTATTTATAGGATGTATTTGATTCATATCCAGAATGATATTATGTTCTTAAAAATTATTTTTAATCATAAAATAAAAATTATTCTTGAATTCTTATGATAGGGAATGAATCTCATCATGTTTGTGAAGACGGTAATCTGTACGTACGCATGAGTGAAAATATCATTCTATTGATGGTAAAATTGTATGTAATTGGATGGTATATCATTTATATAGAATAATAAACATGTTATGTTTATTATTTACATCAATTTTACTCATTATTATACCCATACAAATAATTAAGTGTTGAATAGAAAACTACACCATGACATAGAGATGGTAAGATGTACGTACACACGTGTGGTGACTTTGTCATTCATTGGATGGATAGAATAATTAATATTGTTGTACCATATTTATAAAAACATCATAGTATGTATAAGGTATTGGAGTTATAATTTTGGTATGTCAATGACAATGAAAGAGGAATTGGAAGAAGAAAAGAACTTTGAAAGAGGTGATGAAATTATTACTTCTTCTTCGGGTGCTTCCTTTTGATTTGATCAAAAGGGATCCTTAGGTTTTCTTTCTGATAAAAGTAAGGCCTCTTGTGTTAATTTAGAGTAGTTTGGAGGATATTTTAGCATGGTTTGTCTGAGCCAAATGGATTTGGATTTGTGAAATTAAGAGAAGGGGGAGTACCTTTTCATAAGAGAGGTGAGGGTCACTTTAGGAAAAGCTTGAAATATTATTTTGTTATAAAAAAAATTCATTTTATAATGGATCCAAATGGATTTATTTCAAGGAAAAGGTAGGTATGGGTAGAAATATTCTCAAAAACTAGGTTTTAGAAAATTTTAGCTCACCATATTAACCTTATCTTTTATATTTAATTCTTAGTTAAATAGTTTATCTTTTACCATGTCTTTTTTCATTTTTATATTATATGGTTAATAAACATACTATAATATACCATGAGAACCTAAACTGGTTCATTAATGACATATATATAATTATATAAGTCCTTTGGCCAAACCATATATTTTTAGGAATGTTATATAATTTAATAATGTAGTATTTGGTTTAAAAACACAATTATGTCAATTTTGACACTATTTAGTATTTGGTTTTTGTGAAGGTCAAAGAAACTTGATTACTTTGAAAAAAATACATTAAATAACCCTAACATGTAATATTAACCTAAAAAATTAGTCAAATTCATCAAAAGTCTCAATTTACATTTATTTTGATATTTATAATATCAATTATTTTAATCTTTCATTAATAAGATAATTACTACAACATCATTATGTCATAAATAAATTTAATTATTTAATTTCTAAACATTATAAATAAAATATCAAAATTTAAGAAATTGTTTTATATTTTAATGAATATTTATAGTCAAATTTATCTTATGTATAACCCTATATTAAAAATGGTTTAGTTATTAAACTTTGAATTTTACACTTTTAACTCTTCTTTAAATAAAATAATAATAAATGTCCTAATATAATCCAAGTGGATCAAATAGAATCATATTTTATTCCTAAGTTTGATTTTGGTTGAAAAACATTTATCTAATAGAATTAGGACATGTGTTAGGGTAATTATAATATCATTTTTACCTTTAATTACCCAATTTACTTTTAACTGTGGTAAATAAAATTCCAAAGTTACTATTCACAAAAAATTATCTTCATCCTATTGAACCACATTTTATTTACCAATGTAAATTGTGTCTCTTAGATTTTTGAAATTCAAATCATAGAAGTGATAAAATTACATTTTATGAAATTTGTAAATGTTCCTAGAAGGTGGGTAAAAGACATTAAAATGATCAATAAAATTTTATACATCTAATCTTATTATAAAATGACTCTAATGAATTACACTGATATAATATAGGTATTATTTATCTATTTTGACTTCAAAATAAATTTGAATAATAAATATTATTATTTAAATAAAATTCGGTTTTAAACAATAACACAATGTTTTTCACTAATAACCAAAAATTGAAAGTTTTCAGAAAAATACCAAAAAATCACCCTAAGATAATTTTGAAATTTTGAATCCAAAAATGAGGTCCATTTTGAAAACTAAAATTTATAAAATTTTAAAAAGTGGGTATTACTATTCATTACAGCTAGTTTGATTGGTCGTTGTGTGATAGAAATCAAAGTTGTGTACAATGCAAGCTATTCCATTATTCAAAGAGAAGCATATCGTGGAAGCTTGGGGTGTTACATTCTTGCCTCCTTCAAATAATTTCATCCTTAAAATTTGTAGAATGTTATTACATAAAAAGATTCGGGTGGTTCATCATCATAAGTTCCTCAGGTTCCCACATTACCTCTTCCATCTTATGGTTTCTCCATAGAACTTTTACCAGACGAGTCGTCCAGTTTCTCAACACTTTTTCTCTTGTATCAAGAATATTTACAGGCTCTTCACAATAATAAAGATCGAGTTCTAGTTCTATTTCTTCATAGGTGAGTACATACGTTGGGTCAGGCATGTATTTTCTCAACAGTGATACGTAGAACACATCATGAACTTTGGAGATACTTGGCAGCATTTCCAAATGGTGAGCTACAACTCCAATTCGTTCTATAATTTCAAAAGGTCTGATGTACCTTGGACTTAATTTATTCTTCTTACCTAATCGTATAACACCCTTCCATGGAGATACCTTTAAAAAAACATGATCTCCTACTTGAAATTACAAATCCTTCTTTTGGTTATAGGTACAACTCTTTTTCCTACTTTGAGCTTCTTTGATGTGGGTTTGGATAATATTTATCTTTTCCATTGTTTCCTCAACAAGTTCTATGCCTATTAGTTTTCTTTCACCAATATCATCCCAACAAGTTGGTGTGAGACATCACTTTCCATATAATGCTTCATATGGTACCATCTAAATACTTTAATGGAAGATATTGTTATAGGAAAATTCTACGAAAGGTAAATACTGATCCCACATAACTTGAAAGTCAAGTGAGAAATATCTCAACATGTATTCTAAGGTTTGAACAATCTGTTCTGATTGTCCATCAGTTTGAGGGTGGTAAGTAGTGCTCAAACAAAGTTCAGTATCCATGGACTTTTAAATAATTTTCCATAATCTTGATTTAAAATGGAGATCACAATCAGAAAAAATCTATAGGGGTACACCATGAAGTCTTACAATTTCATTAATATATATTCTTGCTAAACGATCAAGTGGTAAATCTTCTCTTATAGCAAGAAAATGTATTGACTTGGTAAGACGATCAAAATGGCCCATATTGCATCATTCCTTATAGGAGTCTTTGGTAGCCCTGTGATAACTTCTATCATAATATCATCCCATTTCCACTCAGTTGTGGGAAGAGGTTGCATGAATCCTCTAGGATGTTGTCTTCCAGCCTTCACCTCTTGAAAAATCATACATCTTGACACATAATCAGCAATCTACCTCTTCATGTTGTCCCACCAAAAATGTTCCTTAAAATCTCTATACATCTTAGTGCTACAAGGGTGTATATAGAAATTAGAGCTATGAACATCATCCAAAAATTCCCTTTTTAGATCAGGTATGTTATGAACACAGAGAATCTTCCCAAATTTCAAAATTTCATCATCATATACGAATTCAATCAATCTCCCATCATTCAAAGCTTTAATTTTATTTTGAAACTCCTCATCATCACTCTAAGAACATTTTATCCTTTCTATTAAAGATGGTTTGGAAACCATTTGAAAATTTATTGATATTTCACCTTCTATGAATATTCTCATATCCATCTTTACTAGATCCATGAATATAGTATCCCTTTCAACTCTTATCTTTTTCACAACTCCATGATCCTTTCTGATCAAAGAATCAGTCACCTTATTTTCCTTCCCCAGGTGGTAGTGTATAATGAAATCATAATCCTTGAGTAGTTGAATCCATCGCCTTTTCCTCATGTTGAGTTCTTTTGGTGAAAAAATATACATCAAACTCTTGTGATTAGCATAAATATCACATTTTTCACCATAGAGATAGTTTCTCCATATCTTCATAGAAAATATTATAGATTCCAACTCAATATCATGAGTTTAATAGTTTTGTTCATGAATTTTTAGTTTTCATGGTGCATATTCAATAACCCTATCATTCTGCATTAGGAAACAACCCAGTCCTTTCTTTGAAGTGTCACTATAAATAACAAACCCATCATTCCTCGATGGTAGATTCATGATAAGAGCATTGACTAATCTTCGCTTCTATTCTCTAAAACATTATTCATACTCTTTTTTCAAACAAATTTAATCCCTTTATGTGTGATCTTAGTTAATGGGTTATCCAATTGACCAAAATTCTGGACAAAATGCCGATAGTGACCTGCTAAACCAATAAAACTGTGTACCTCAGTTATATGTGTCGGTGCAGGACATTCTTAGATTTCCTTTATCTTTGAAAGATCAATATATATTCTATCCATAGAGACAATATGTCCAAGAAAATAAATATCCTAAAGCTAGAATTCACACTTTTTAAAATTCCCATATAATTTCTTTCTTCTAAGAGTTTTTAAAATAGTCCACAAGTGATTTTCATGATCTTCATAGATTTTGGAGTATGACAATATATCATCAATAAATACCACTAAAAATTCATCAAGATATTCCTCAAAAACTCTATTCTTTAAATCCATGAAAATAGAGGGTGCATTAGTAAGTCCAAAAGGCATTACTGTAACTCGTAATGCCCATACCTGGTACGAAATGCTATCTTTCGAATGTCTTCCTTCTTCACACACAAATGATGATATCAAGATCAAAGGTCAATCTTTGAAAAATATTGATCTCCATAAAGTTTATCAAATAAATAATCAATGAGATGTAGGTTATACTTGTTCTTTATTGTTATATCATTGATCTCTGTGTAGTCAATGCACAACCTCATTGATTCATCTTTCTTCTTAACAAAAAGAACAGGGGGTCCCCATAAAGAAACACTACGGTGAATAAATCCTTTATTAATCAATTATTATAGTTGTTTCTTTAGTTCCACTAATTATACAGTGTCCATTCTATAAGGGGTATTCGATATGGGCCTTGAACCAGGAATTAAGTCGATAGGAAATTCAATTTCTCTTTTTGGAGGATATCCTGGTAAATCCTTTGGGAACACATCAACATATTATTAAAAAATAGGTACATACTCTATTTTTACATTCCTATCCTCACCCAAAGTTACTTCACTCCCTTACTCACCAAAAATTTAATTTAGTAGAGCTATTGGGGGTGGATCTAGATGACAAGAAGATGGTGATGTTTCTGCTCTAAAGATAAGGGATTCCTTATCATCATCAAAAATTGAAAACTCCTACTTCTTACAACAGATTTTTGCATCATAGTCCAAAAACCAATCCATGATAAGGATTATATTAGATTCAATCATGGGTATGACAATAAGATCAGCAGATAAAGCATTTTTATATTCCATAATGGTAACTGATTGAAAAAAAAATTGTTGAAATGATTCTAACCTTAAGAGTTTTGACTAACAATTCCCTTGTTAAATCAAATTGTAAAGATAAAATTTTCTTGGAAAACTGGGAAGATATTAAGGAATGAGATGATCCAGAATCAAATAAATCATTGGATAAATTTAAGAAAATGATTAAAGTACCTTCTACCACGTCATTAAAAGATTCAACCTCCGCAGTAGTGATCGCATAAGCTTGACCTTGCTCCCTTGGAATTTTTTTAGGTAAGTTTCCTTGGTTCATAGAAAATTCATTTACATAATGACCCATTTCTATACAATTGTAGCATTCAACATTGACAGCCTATTTCTTTCCATTTCAATTATGTCCTTGGTGGCATTTTTCACCACCCTTGTAACAAACTCTCATTCCCTTCAGGCAAGTACCAGGGTGTTTGTTCCCGCATTTACTACAGGATGGAAATTTAGCTTTTCCCTTCATCCCATTATTTCCATTTCTAGATTTTTTTGAAGTTATTTTCTTATCATGATTTACATTAAATTTGTAAGACTTAAAGAATTATTTTTATGTCTTGATAGCACATGAGACTATATCTTCGTATGACGTGAAGGATTGTGAGACCAATGCTCAACAGATAAAAGGTTTTAACCGATAAAATAATTGATCAATCTTACTCCTTGGTTTATGTATATAATCTTTATCATTCCTTTATAACCTTGTAAATTTTGTCTCATACTTTGTGACATTCTCATCCTCCTTTTTTTAGAGACTCGGAAATTGTCTTTCTATATCCCATTGATGGTCACGAGGAAAGTATTTTTCTAAGAAGAGATCTTTAAACTCCCTCCATTCTATATTTGATACTTCTTCATCCTCCTTTATGTTTTAAATTAATGACCACCATTGATCTGTATCTCCTGTGAGGTGATAAACTGCCATGACAACTTTTTCCCTTTTTATGCTCCCCAAAGCATGAAATATTTTCTCGAAGGAACTTATCCATTGTTTAGATACAAATGGATTTTTAGTCCCATTGAATTTTGGTGGTTGTTTCCTCATGAAGCGGTCTAACATTTACCCTCCACATTGTGGATCGGAATGCTTCATATGGGTAAGGTTATTATTCATAACCTGATTGAGTTTTCCTAGTATGGTTATAAGCTTTTCAGCACTAGTTGCATCACTAGCTCTACTATAATTATCTTGAGTAAGTGGGAAATCCCTATATAGATTACGTGCATTGATATGGTTCTCATTCCTTCCACTAGATTATATTTCTAAACAATTACATACAGTATGTTAGTTTATGAATCGCAATGAATAATTCCAAACTTGTAAAATACCTAACATAAATTGAACAGTTTATGCTTATAATCCATAATAATAAAAAAAATCTTTGAGGAAGTATTTACTCAAAAATACTTCATAATGGATTTTAAATAAAATTTTAATTATCCTAAGCATATCTTCCAGGAGTGTCAATAACAAGAGTGCAGCAAGGCCTGTTGTCGTGTACCAGGATACCCCGGGTCAAACCTAAAACTCTTTGTTGGAGTTTTCACTCCTAGGTGCATCTATTCCAGAGCCACCTCAACCTATTTGTATCTAGATAGGGATGTATTTTCCTATAAAATTCAAAAAATCTCTACATTACCAAAATTCTAGTAAGTTCTTCTATACTAATCCTCAAATTCTATCTTAGGGTAATGTTCTATAATCAGAGTTTTTTATAAATCTATTTCCAAGGTTTTTACTAAACTTTCTTTGATACCAACTATAATGCCTAGGCACTAGTTACCCAGATCCAATGAATTATTACATAACATTGGCATGATCCCAGTAGATCAAATCCTAAAAGACGGTTCAATTTAGTTGCCTTGGAAGTACTAGATACATACATAAGTTTTACATTACATTATGAAATGAAAAAAAAACATTCTGTCTCCTTTGAACACACTCATATCCCTTAGCCTAGTACTACAGGTCAATCATAATATACTTCTTTGCATCTTGGAAAAAATAAAACATAATAAAGGGGTTTCATGAATCCTCTAGGATGTTTTCTTCCAACCTTCACCTCTTGAAAAATCATACATCTTGACACAGAATCAGCAATCTACCTCTTCATGTTGTCCCACCAAAAATGATCCTTCAAATATCTATACATCTTAGTGTTATAAGGGTGTATATAGAAATTATATCTATGAACATCATATGACAATTCCCTTTTTAGATCAGGTATATTACGAACACAAAGAATCTTCCCAAATTTCAAATTTTCATCATTATATACTAATTCAATAAATCTCCCATCATTCAAAGCGTTAATTTTCTTTTGAAACTCCTCATCATTAGTCTAAGAACATTTTATCATTTCTAATAAAGATGGTTTGGAAACCATTTGAAAAAGTATTGATATTTCACCTTCTATGAATATTCTCATATCCATATTTACTAGATCCATGAATATAGGATCCCTTTCAACTCTCATCTTGTTCACAACTCCATGATCCTTTCTGCTCAAAGCATCAATCACCTTATTTTCCTTCCCTAGGTAGTAGTGTATAATGCAATAATAATACTTGAGTAGTTCAAGCCATCACCTTTGCCTCATGTTGAGTTCTTTTTGTGAAAAAATATACATCAAACTCATGTGATCAGCATAAATATCAAATTTTTCACCATAAAGATAGTTTCTCCATATCTTCATAGAAAAAATTATAGATTCCCACTCAAGATCATGAGTTTAATAGTTTTGTTCATGAAATTTTAGTTTTCATGGTGCATATTCAATAACTCTATCATTCTACATTAGGACACAACCCAGTCCTTTCTTTGAAGTGTCACTATAAATAACAAACTCATCATTCCCCGATGGTAGATTCATGATAGGAGCATTGACTAATCTTCTCTTCAGTTCTTCAAAACATTCTTCACAACCTTTTTTTCAAACAAATTTAATCCTTTTATGTGTGATATTAGTTAATGGGTTATCCAATTGACCAAAATTCTAGATGAAATGCCGATAGTGACCTGCTAAACCAATAAAACTGTGTACCTCAGTTATACGTGTCGGTGCAGGACATTCTTAGATTTCCTTTATATTTGAAAGATCAACATATATTCTATCAATTGAGACAATATGGCCAAGAAAATAAATATCCTAAAGCTATAATTCACACTTTCTAAACTTCCCATATAATTTCTTTCTTCTAAGAGTTTTTAAAATAGTGCACAAGTGATTTTCATGATCTTCATAGATTTTGGAGTATGATAATATATCATCAATAAATACCACTAAAAATTCATCAAGATATTCCTCGAAAACCCTATTCTTTAGATCCATGAAAATAGAGGGTGCATTAGTCAGCCAAAAGGAATTACTGAAACTCGTAATGCCCATACCTGGTACGAAATGATGTCTTTGGAATGTCTTCCTTCTTCACACACAACTGAAGATATCTAGATCAAAGGTCAATATTTGAAAAATATTGATCCCCATATAGTTTATTAAATAAATAATCAATGATATGTAGGTGATACTTTTTCTTTATTGTTATATCATTGATCTCCGTGTAGTCAATGCACAACCTCATAGATTCATCTTTCTTCTTAACAAAAAGAATAGGGGCTCCCCATAGAGAAACACTTGGGAGAATAAATCCTTTATTACTCAATTATTCTAGTTGTTTCTTTAGTTCCACTAATTATAAAGTGTCCATTCTATAAGGGGTATTTGATATGGGCCTTGAACCAGGAATTATGTCAATATGAAATTCAATTTCTCTTTCTGGAGGATATCCTGGTAAATCCTTTGGAAACACATCAACATATTATTAAAAAATAGGTACATACTCTATTTTTACATTCCTATGCTCACCCAAAGTTACTTCACTCACTTCCTCACCAAAACATTAATTTAGTAGAGCTATTGGGGGTGGATCTAGATGACAAGAAGATGGCGATGTTTCTGTTCTAAAGATAAGGGATTCCTTATCATCATCAAAAATTGAAAACTCCTTTTTCTTACAATAGATTTTTGCATCATGGTTCAAAAGCCAATCCATGCTGAGGATTATATCAGATTCAATCATGGGTATGACAATAAGATCAAAATATAAAGAATTTTTATATTCCATAATGGTAACTGATTGAAAAAACTTTGTTGAAATGATATTACCCTTAGAAGTTTTCACTAACAACTCCCTTGTTAAATAAAATTGTAAATATCTTATTTTCTTGGGAAACTGGGAAGATATGTAGGAATGAGATTATCCATAATCAAGTAAATCATTGGATAAATTTAAGAAAATGATTAAAGTACCTGCTACCACATCATTAAAATCTTCAACCTCCACAGTAGTGATCGCATAAGCTTGACCTTGCTCCCTTGGACTTTTCTGAGGTAAGTTTTTTTGGTTCATAGAAAATTCATTTACATAATGACCAATTTCTCTAAAATTGTAGCATTCAACATTGACATACTATTTCTTTTCATTTCAATTATGTCCTAGGTGGCATTTTTCACCGCCCTTGTAACAAACTCTCATTCCGTTCAGGCAAGTACCAGGGTGTTTCTTCCAGCATTTACTACAGGATGGAAATTCAGATTTTCCCTTCTTCCCCTTATTTCCATTTCTAGATTTTTTTGAAGATATCTTCTTATCCTGATTTACATTAAATTTGTAAGACTTAGAGAATTATTTTTATGTCTTAATAGCACATGAGACTATATCTTCATATGACGTGAAGGATTGTGAGACCAATGTTCAACAGATAAAAGGTTTTAACCTATCAAATAATTGATCAATATTACTCCTTGGTTTATGTATATAATCTTCAGCATTCCTTTCTAACCTTGTAAAGTTAGCCTCATACTTTGCGACATTCCCATCCTTCTTTTTTTAGAGACTCGGAAATTGTCTTTCTATATCCCATCGATGGTCACGAGGAAAGTATTTTTCTAAGAAAATATCTTTAAACTCCCTCCATTCCATATTTGACACTTCTTCATCCTACTTTGTGTTTTAAATTAATGACCACCATTGATCTGCATCTCCTGTGAGGTGATAAACTTCCATGACAACTTTTTCACTTTTGCTACTCCCCAAATCATGAAATATTTTCTCTAAGGAACTTATCCATTGTTTAGATACAAATGGATTTGTAGTCCCATTGAATTTTGGTGGTAGTTTCCTCATGAAGCGGTCTAACATTTACCCTCCACATTGAGGATCAGAATTCTCCATATAGGTAAGGTTATTATTCATAACATGATTGAGTTTTCCCAGTATGGTTATAAGCTATTTAGCACTAGTTGCATCACTAGATCCACTATAATTATCCTGAGTAAGTGGAAAATCCCTATATAGATTACGTGCATTGATATGGTTTTCATTCCTTCCACTAGATTATATTTATAAACAATTACATACACTATGTTAGTTTATGAATCACAAAGAATAATTCCAAACTTGTAAATAACTAACATAAATTGAATAGTTTATCTTATAATCCATAATCATAAAAAAATCTTTGAGGATTTATTTACTCAAAAATCCTTCATAATGGATTATAAATAAAATGTGAATTATCCTAAGCATATCTTCCAGGATTTTCAATACCAAGAGTGCAGCAAGGCCTATTGTCGTGTACCAGGATACCCCGAGTCAAACCTAAAACTCTTTGTCGGAGTTTTCACTCCTAAGTGCATCTGTGCCAGATCCACCTCAACCTATTTGTATCCAGATAGGGATTTATTTTCTTAGAAAATTCAAAAAAATATCTACATTACCAAAATTCTAGGAAGTTCTTCTATACTAATCCTCAAAGTCTATCTTAGGGTAATGTTCTTTAATCAGAGTTTTTTCTAAATCTAGTTTCCAAGGTCTGTACTAAACTTCCTTTGATACCAGCTGTAATGGCCAAACACTAGTTACCCAGATCCAATGAATTATTACATAACATTGGCATGATCCCAATAGATCAAATCCTAAAAGACCAATCAATTTAGTTTCCTTGGAAGTACTAGATACATACATAAGTTTTACATTACATTATGAAATGAAAAACAAAAACATTGTGTCTCCTTTGAATACACTCATATCCCTTAGCCTAGTACTACAGGTCAATCATAATATACTTCTTCGCATCCTGGAAAAAATAAAACATAAGAAAGGGGTGAGATCAGATGCTCAGTAAGGATAACAATATAGCGGAAACTTTCATAAATAATCATAAACATTTAAGGAAATGTATAAGACTAAAACACAAGCCTTTTAAACTTAAAATTCAGAATAATATGGAAAATATAATTCAAATATTTTCATTTACTTATTCACATGGATATTCTACTAGTCTAATAATCATATGTAATATCAATAGTTAATTTCATAATGATGGAATGCATAATGTCTGACATCATAATCACATAGTAAAGGCCTTGTGCCAAGACTACTAATAAAGATTTGGTCAAGGCCTTATTCCAAGGAACTAGTTTGTCTCATGAGACCTACTGATTCATCGAGGAGTTATATCGGGCTCCACCATTCACTTACTATGTCCAATGCATTCCTAATATGAAAAAGTTGAAACATAACATAAACATTTGTATTAAAACAATATATGAAATGTTAATAATTTAACCATAAACCATGAATGGTATAAAAATGTCACATCCACAATAAAACATATCATAAAACGTTGAATACAATATGGTAGATTATGTCATAATAAATCAACTTCAAACAAGCATAAAATCCAAAAAATGATATTGACATAGATGAAATCATTACTATTTGAGAGAAATATCTCTTTATATTTTGAAATAATTTAAAAGTAAAGTAATTATAAATGAAAACATTTATTTTAAAAATATTCTATTAATCTATTAAGGGAAGCTTTGAAGGTTTATAATGGCGGAAAATAGATTCACCCGTTGTATAAGTTAAAAAAACATTCTTTCCTTAATTTATTGAAAAGGTCATAAAGTATCTTATTTGGAAAGTGACAGAAAGATTCCTTCCTTACCATTTTATAAAAAGTAAAATAGTGATATAAATGAATTTAACCCATAGTCTAGTAAATAGTAAAAATGTTTTGAAATACATTTTTAAGAAACACGGATGTGGATGATAAAGAGGTCCCAGTAGATACTTACATATAAACAACCTCGAATAATAAAGAGATTGTAAAATTAACCCTTACCTTGTACTTTTCCTTAGTCAAGGGTATGTTAACCTCATGTTTAATGGTGAAATAATTGTTATTAAATTATAAAATAACCACATAAATATAAATGATTTCATATATGATCTTATAATATTGTTTTGTTAATGATATTTCAGTAGTATCACTGTTTTGGGTGTTAACTATTTATTTTCCTTTATATGTTTTGTTACGTAAGTAATGTTTGTTATGGATAGGATGTATTTGATTAATATACAGAATTATATTAAGTTCATTAACATTATTTTTAATCATATTATGAAAATTATTCTTGAATGGTTATGATGGGGAATTAATCTCATCAAGTTTGTGGAGACGGTAATCTGTGCATACGCACGAGCAACAATATCATTCTATTGATGGTGAAATCATATGTAATTGGATGTTATATCATATATAAGGAATAATTAACATGTTTTATTTATTATTTACATAAATTATATCCATTATTATACCCATCCAAATAATTAAGTGTTGAATACTAAACTACACCACGACGTGGAGACAGTAAACCGTACGTACACACGTATGGTGACTTTGTCATTCATAGGATGGATAGAATAATGAATATGGTTGTACCATATTTATAATGACATCATAGTATATATAAGGTACTGAAGTTATTATTTTGGTATGGAAACAATAATGAAAGAGGAATTAGAGGAAGAAAAGAACATTGAAAGAGGTGATGAAATTATTACCTCTTCATCGGTCACTTCCTTTTGATTTGATCCAAAGGGCTCCTTAGGTTGTTTTTATGATCAACCTAAGGACTCTAGGTTGAAGTTAGGGTAATTGGGAGGATATTTGAGTTGGTTTTGGCCGATAAAAATGGATTTTGTGGTGTGAAATTAAGAGAAGGGGAAGTACTCTTTTATAAGAGAGGTGAGGGTCACTTTAGGAAAACCTTGAAATATTATTTTATTATAAAATAATTTTCAGTTTATAATGGCTAAAAATGGATATATTTCTTGTATAAAGTGGTTATTTTTATAAATATTCTCAACCAATAGGTTTTAGAAAATTTTAGGTCACCATATTAACCTAATATTTTATATTTCATTCTTAGTTAAATAGTTTAAATTTTACCATGTCTTTTTATATTTTATATTACATGTTTAATAAACTTACTATAATATGCCAAGAAAATATCAAGTGGTTCATTAATGAAAAATATATCATTATATAAGTCCTTTTTCTAAACCTTATGATTTATGAATATTATATCATTTAATAATATAGTATTTCTTTTAAAAATTCATTTATGTCAATTTTGACACTATTTGGTATTTGGTTTTGGTGAAGGTCAAAAAACATGATTACTTAGAATAAAATACATAAAATAAACTCTAACATGTCATATTAAACTATAAAATTATTTAAATGCATCAAAGGTATCAATTTACATTTATTTTGATATTTATAATATCAATTATTTTAATCATTCATTAATAAGGTAATTACTGCATCATTAATGTGTCATAAATAAATTTAATTATTTAATGTCTAAAAATTATAAATAAAATACCATGATGTAGTAAATATTTTTATAATTATAATTAATATTTATTGTCAAATTTATATTATGTATAACCCTATATTAAAAATGGTTTAGTTATTAAACTTTGAATTTTAAACTTTTAACACTTTATTAAATAAAATAATAATAAATGTCCTAATCTAATCCAAGTAGATCAAAGAGGATAATATTTTATTCCAAAGGGTTTTTTTGGTCTATAAAAACTTATCCAATAGAATTAGAACATGTGGTATGGTAATTATAATAACATTTTTACCTTTAATTACCCTATTTACTTTTAACCATGGTAAATAAATTCAAAATTTACTATTCACCAAAAATTATTCTCATCCTATTGAACCAAATTTTACTTATTAATGGAAACCACATCTCTAGGATTTTTTAAATTCAAATCAGATAATCTGTAAAATTACATTTTATACAAATTTGCAAATGTGCCTAAAAGGTGGGTAAAAGACGTTAAAAAGTTCAATAAACTTTCATACATCTAATCTTATTTTAAAATGACTCCAATGAATTAAATTGAACTAATATAGGTATTATGTATCTATTTTGTCTTTAAAATAAATTTAAATAAAAATAATTATTATTTAAACAAAAGTCAGTTTTAAACAATAACGCAGTGTTTCTCACTATTTATCAAAAATTGAAAGTTTTCAGAAAAATACCAAAAATTCACCCTAAGCTAATTTTGATATTCCAAATCCAAAAATGAAGTCCATTTTGAAAATTTAAATTTATAAAATTTCAAAAAGTGGTTATTACTGTTCATAACGGCTAGTTTGATTGGTCGTGGTGTGCTAAAACTCGAAGTTGCGTACAACACAAGCTATTACATTATTCAAAGAGAAGCGTACCATGGAATCTTGGGGTGTCAAAAAAAGGTTAAGTATTATGTAGTTTATAATACATGTTTTTTTGAAATTTGTTTGATAATATTTGACATAATTTTCCCACATTGAGCATTATTTTAATATTTGTTTAATTTTGTAATAATATTTTTTATGTGAAAATGTTGATTTGAAATTTTATGGTCATATTATTCACTAATGTTATAGATTTTCAATTGAAACCATCTAATATGTATCTTACTTTTGGAGGGATGAAAATGGAAATTAATGCAAATCTGGGATCAATTGACATATTGGACCTTGATTCACTATTTAGACTATAACATTTTTATCTGTGTAGGAATGGGATGAAAGTTTATTAGTTATTAGAGGATTTAATTCTATGAATTTCATTCAACTAGAGTAAAATAAATTCTTTGTTGGTACACAGTCAAAAAAGTAGATTAAAATGGAGTAACTTTTTGAGATAGAATATTTTATATTCCCTTGTTGACATTTTAAACCATAACTATCCCACACTCTATTTAATTGATAATTTCAATCTTTAGTAGGGTTTTTGAAGCTTTCAGAAGGTTTTTCTAAAATTTTAGTTCTAGGGAACATATATAACCACTTCAAATAAGTAATAATTTTTTAAAATATCAATTCCAAGAAAGTGAACGTATCCCAATTCTACTTTGTGTTTCTTTTCTTTTATTCTTGTAACTTATCTTTTTTATTTAGTAAAACTTATGTGTTATTATCATTTCCACTTTTTATTTTTATTATTGGTGTTGGGATATAATATTGGGTATGATATTGGGAATTTACCTTCCAATCATTTTCTTATGATAATCATCTTTATAGTGACAACTCCACCCATGGAAGAGTAGTTTCTATTCATAGTCAATCTAATCCATACACCCATCATTTATTTGTTTGGAATATATGAAAAAACTATAATTCATAAATTGTGATCAATTAATTTAGTTTTAATTTCTATGTAACTCAATCAATTTTCACTTTGACCAAGAGTCTGGACTTGTGTGAACCATGAAAGAGAAACTTTAATTTCCAAATCTAATAAAATTGGGATATAATTTTAGGGTTAAATTTTAATCCCCAAACTAAAATATTTATTATTTTCAGGTAGGATATGTTTCCTTAATTTTCTATTGGCCATAATTTGGATTTTAGATCCTAATGAAAGTTGCTTTCTATGACTAAAAGTCCCGAGGATAACCTAGGGTTCATTTATTCAAATCTTTATGGTCATGTTAATTTTTGTAGGGTTCATGGGTTGATAATATTAGGGGATCATAATTAAATAGATTTTAATCACATGGTGTAATGATGAATGAATTGTAAAGGGGTATATTAGATCAATTAAATATACTCATATTGGTTTTTAAGGAAATTTTATCCTTGATTGCTTCTTTTTTTGTTAAAAAATGACTCAACCAAATGAGTAAAGCCTTATGATTTTAAAATAACACTATGCTCGATAGTGTATACGACACGCAACACTAAGTTTAAATGAAAAATGATATACTATTAAAATATAATGATTTAAATGTGACTATTATAAAATAGTAGTAAAATTTGTTGATATTAATAAAAATAACCACATATTGAAAATTAATTATGAAAAATAAAAAATATATATTTCTAAATCCTTTATAGGCTTAGAAAATACTTTTTTTCTCAAAAAACGATTTTTATTAATTTTTGTGAACAGATAAAAAAATTTATTTTCAAAAATTTTATAAAATTTAATTGAAAATTTTAACTTCATTTTTGGAATTAACATTTCAAATTTTGAATCAGATTAATTTTTTGTATTTTTCTAAAAAATTTAATTTTTATATGAATATTGAAAAATACTGGTTTTTATTGAAAGCTGGCTTTTCATTAAAATAATTTACAAAGTTAAATTATATTTTAAAATATTTTAAAAGTAAAATTAGTTCAATTATTTTGTTATTAATTCAATTTAGTTCATTATAATCAATTTTAAGTTTAATTTTGATGTAAAAATATTTTATACTGTTAATAAAATCCTTTGAAAACCTGTTTTTTCATCACATCTACGAGTTTAATTTAAAATTAAATTCTACCAATTTTTTTAATAAAATTTTGAAAAATTGATTACATATTTTTAGTCATAAAAATTAATATTATAAATTAATTTAAACACAATTTTTGTCATGATTAATATTAATAATAGTAAAAATTAATTGCAGTGGTTAAGGTTAAAATGGGTTTATCGGGGGTTAAACTAATAGGATAAGGGTTAAAATGAAAAAACTATTTATTCATATACTATTTTATGGTCATATTTCTACCTTATATCATCTAAGGTTATATAATGAGCCATTATGGATCTTATGGAATGAGTAAAAGGTGGGTATAACTTTTTTTCAAAAAATTTATGTGTCCTCTCCCCCACTTATAAAAGGGAACCCCCTCTCCTCCCATATTTAAACTTATAAAGCCCTTTAGTTAATCTAAAACCTCACCAAATACCATATTTACTTCTATAACGAAATTCTATATTCCTTTTTTACCATAAATCCAAACTAGGGAGTCTTTAGGTATAATTCAAAAGAGGTTGTCTGAAGTAGAGGTATCATTCTTAACTGAGCATCATTGTTTTATTTATTATTCCACCTACCAAAAATCTTACTAAATCATGATAATATAATTCCATATTTATCTATAATATAATAATATTGTATTCTGTTAATTAAATAACCTAAATCCATCTCATGTTCTACCAAATGGTAAACAAAACTATCATCCATATGTACAGCGGACTACCGCCTCACAAACTGATATAATTTGTTTTCCATCATCACCCCTCACAACTATTAATGATGATGGATTTAATTTTTATATATTATATTAATGAAATATTAATAATTATATAAAAATAATATATTTTATACATTCTTACCTTACCATATATTGAATAATGATAATGTCATTCATGTATACGATAGACTACCGCCTCGTGAAGCGATGTGATAAATTTTTTATTACTGCATCACATGGATGGTAAATGTAATTGTATTTTAAAAAATAATTTGATATTTATGATATAAATATAATTTTATAAATATAATATAACACTTAACTTCTTTCCATCATGGTCGTTGAAAAATGGAAATGGTAATGTAGCAGTATTGTCGTAGGCACTATAGTAGGCACTGTAGCAGACATTGTTCGGTACTGTAGTAGCTAGAAATATTCATATGTTTGGGATTTCAGCCCACCGGTTTGGGCCTCAAGTTCTTTAAGGACTTTGGGCCACCCAAGGCCTTCGGGCCAGTAAGGCTTTCGAGCCACCTCAAGGCCTTCGGGCCACCTCAAGGCCTTCGGGCCACCTAAAATTGTGCTTAATGATAAGACAGCCGCTACAAGGAGTAGACTCTAGATGGAGATCAGAGTTAGCGCATTCACTAGAGTATAAGCTGTGATGATTTTTTAGAAAGAGATTGTATGTAATTACCATCGGGACAAGCCTATGCTTGCATGGGAAGCCTATCCAAACAACCATGTGAAGGTGGAGAGTTGATATCACGATGAAGAAGCTAGGAGGAGTAGTTCCAGGTATAGTTTGTATATTTCTTAAGACCTTGTTTCATCTAATCTCTAAGCCTACGGGCCTTGTCAGGGTTCCCCCTCATCCCTTGAAAGGTGGTTTTTCAAAATCAATAAAAAAAGGCCTTCAAACATACGGCCTATCAATTCTGTGATTGTAACATAGTTCATTTTCATAACCAAATTTCATGGTTGGTTTTAAAAGTATAATTTATGTATAAATATGATAATTATTTAATTATTATTATTATATATATTATGTAATAAGGAAATCATTGACCATAGTCAACACAACAATGTTGATTCAAAATTATGAATTGAGGATCCTCATAACACTTAACATGGAAGAAACTGATTAAGTAATTAAATATATCATTAAAATAAATGAATTACATGGTTTAATTATAAGTAATTAAAACTGTAAATGGTTTTAAGAAAAAAAATTCATATAAATTTATTATACTATATATTAAATACATACATGATAAATTTTGGACTCGAGGTAAGGGTTCCGTCTCAAAACTTCCTTTTTTGAGACACATGTTATTTTATGTAAATGATTTAGTTTAATGGTGTATATAATTAAACTCAAAATATTATATAATTAATCCTTTATAATTCATAATATTTTAATATAAAATTCATTTACTTAATTTATGGTAGTTATCTCTTAAAAGTTACCAAACCGGTAAAAATTTATGTTTTAATCTCGTTTTAATAGGGATTGTTTATGCTTGAATTTATGTTGCAAGGAATTATTTGATAAAAATATAATAAAACCATTTAATTTTATTTCATTATATTTCTTCATAAAATTTTCGTGTAATAATACAATTTTCCTCTCATTGGTACTTAAAAATAATGAGTAAATATTTTTAAGAAAATATAACTTTATTTCTCTCTTCAGTTGAAAATCCTTTTTATCCCATATCCATGTTTTCTAAAAATATTTTCAATAATAATTTTAACATTTTTTAAATGATATATTAAATAAATTTTTACCCATATTTTACTTTTTAGAAAAAAAAAATTAAAGGAATCTTTTTTTAAATGATGTGTTTTTCAACCTTTTTACAAGTGTGAAAGGGATATTTTTAAGTTATCCAGAATGTATAAAATTACCCACCATCATGGCCACTCAATTATTTAATAATTCCTTTATAAGTTTACATATTTATTTTAAATTTAAATGTTTTTTATAATATTTGGTAAATTTTTAGATATTAAAGAAGTGTTTTTAATGTGAAAAGGGTATTTTTCTCAAGAAATATTCTATTTAATATTTTAAAGAAATTTTCATCAACGAAGAAAACATTTGATGTAATAGATTGGTTATAAATTATATATGTGTATCTCACATATATAAATAGCTTATTCTCTCTTAATTTTATAGTTTAATAAATGTCTTATTTTCATCTCTCGAATGCCTTCATTATGAAATTTCCTTTGATCATTATATGAGACAAGATTATGAAACCCATTTTCTTTCCATTGAAAATTCTTATTTTTATGATTTATTATTTATTTATTTTATGTGTCACACATAATAATGAAAATGTTGTTATGGGTTCACCAAGATATCACTCCAATGATTTGGGTAAATCTTTAGTCTCATGAGGCATCATGTATGGGATTAAGGGGTAAACCTAATTTGTTATGGGACTTTTCCACCATATGATATTGTCTAAAAATTTAACCTTGGATCTTTTTATTTCATGTGATATGTTACTTCTATATTACCTATGAATTCATGATCTTATTATACCATTTTATTTATTTTATTCTTCTATATGATTACTTGTGATCCTTTTCTTTTATGATATAATGTTATACCTTTGACTTACACGTTATGTTTCCTTATCATATTTATTACCTTACTAGGATTTTTATATCACCCATTTTTATATATATTTTCTAGGTTATCCAAATAATTTTAGGATCTTGAAATGATTTATGACCTCATTATGGAGAACAAAATAGAAAGTTTTATTTTAGTCTCACTTTGAGGTATTATGAACCTAGTCCTCCAAAGAAACTAGGACTCACAATATTTGGGTTGTAATTAATGGATTTTTATTTTAAAAATCATGTAATAATATGTGTAAAAGGTATGGGGTTCTATAGTTAGTATCAAATAAAGTTATAGTTATTTTTAGGGATTAGTAATTGAATAATTTAGTGAGAACTCTAGGGATAATTATAAGAAAACGACTAAATATACTCAAAAATCTGGGAATTTTGGTGAAGTATTGAGAAATTGGTTTCTAAGAAATTACATCCATGTCTAGATACTAAAAGTGTATGTGTCTCTTGCATAATTTTACCTTGTTGTAATAACATCAAAAATGGTGCATTGAGCTAGAATCAATCATCACCTAGTGCATGAAAATGGGCCTTGTTGCACACTTGGTTTGACACTCTATAAGGATATGTTTTGGAAATTTAAAAACTATTTATGAACCCTTATGATGAACTTCAAAAAATTATTAGGTTATAAAACGTAATAAGAATCATTACCATGGATAACCTAGTCTAAAACCTAGAGTCCCATAAGTTATTATATACTTATAATTTATAATTTATTTATTTTAGGTTTATATGTTTATTTTTTTGTATGTTAATTTATTATCAACTTTTTCCTTTTCTTATTATTAGTTAATTGTGGGAAATATGATTAAGAATTCCAACAACCAATGTTTTGGGAAATGTAATGATTTCACTACTATAAATCTTAGCTATAGCCATAGATTTATAGCCACGGTTTATTATAATCATGGATATATCTAACCTAAATCCATGACCCTAATGATGGTTGTGGCTATAACCCCCCCCCCCCCTCGGGCTTACTCTTCCCTAACCCCTCCCTCCCTCGAGCTTTCTCCACCCCTGCCCCCTCCCTCCCTCGTGATTCGTTGCATTTTTCCCTCCCTCATGATCCCTCTCCCGTGATTCATCCTCCCCTCATCAAACGTAGCCTCCCCACATCTCCAGTGACATGTCTTCAATGCACCAAGGACACCTACCCACCTACGCAACCTCCCTACCTTCATGTCTACGCAGCTCCAACGACCCCCCCACCTCACCATTACTCTCCTCATTTTTGGTGTCTCACCGCCACTCAACGCTTCTCTGACACGGCTACACCACCTTCCGGAGTCCTCCTCATATGTGGCCACCCCACCTCTCTGAGATCCTTCTCCTCCAACGTGGTCACCCCACAACCATCCAATTTCTTCCATAGGTTTCTTTGATTTATGATCTTCAGCCTCTCCAATTTTCACTGGTAATATTTTTTGATTTATTATCTTTTAATTTATATAAGAACTGATTTTGTCTTGTATCTCTGAAAATATAAAATTGAGATGAAGGATATGAATCAAAATCTCAAAAAGTTCACAGATAAGAATAGATTATATTGGATGTTTTGGAAGTTTTGTGAGGGAAATTAACATCCTATTAGAAACAATCCATCATCTGGAGATTGAAGTTCTTGAAGGGATTCAGAAGATTCAAAAAAATATGAGATGTTTCTGAAATATAAAAGATAAATCATAATACAACTAGGAGATGCTTTATTATTATTTAATTTATCACTCTAAAGATTAAGAGTAGAAGGATAGTGTAAATGCAGTTAAGGTTATATATTCACTAGAATTTTAAGAGCTACAGTTGAGGAAATAGATCTATTTTTGTGATGTCGTGACATCTTGATGCATACGAAAGATCTTGTCCATTATTACAGATTATAACAACATTTTCAATTTGAAGGATTTGATATAAATAACCTATCAAGAGAAAATGAAATATCTAGATATAGTATTGAGTTATGGACGATATGTTCCCACCTAATGTAAGTGTTGATTTAGAGATGATACATGTTTACATGTTATAATCACTCTTTTATACATGTGGTAAAACTTTTGTCTCGTTCTTGACATGAACATAATAAGAATTTTTTTCACCCACATTGGGGTCTAATAATTTAAAAATATTATGCGGTTTTCTATCGTTACTTTTTTCCATGCATACAATGTGAATATTTCAGTTTATGAGTATGAGATCCTTTAATCATAATATGTGAATTGGATTAAATAAGTAAAATGAAAAATAATTCAGTAAAAAATTACTTGAGATAATTAAATATCCCCCTTTCAAAAGATATTATTCTGACACAATCAAATTCTAAATCTAATTTCAAAAGGTAACATTGAATTATATTGTGATTCCAAATGTAGATGGAGGGTGTGGGATAGGGCTGGAGGCCACAGCGAGTGATGGAGATGGAACCTTTGAATGCTTTATCATGCAAGGATGAGGCATGCATTGTAACATCCCAAGTAAATAAAGAATAAAGCCTTTTCATATTTATTAATATTTACGAATTAAATATTAATTTTACTTTAAAGGGGTTTCTATGTTCGATAGCGTACCCGATACGCAACAAAGAGTTTCATTGAAATCTTACGTTGAACACTAGTAAAAAAATAATATTATTTTAAATGGTAGTTAACACATAGTCGTTGTATTGGTGGGAATGGATAGAAATAACTAAAATATGATTATATATGTTTTTTAAATGTTTTTCAATTTATCCAATAAAAGATAAAGGCTTAAAATACAGAAAGAATTCAATTTTAGGCATATATACCCTAATTTTCACTAAAAGTTCACTTATCACCTTTTGATGGTGAACCATCATTAAATATAGTTTTGGTCACTCTTATACATTCTATTGGACCAAATAAAACTCTTATTTAGAATCGGGACATCAAAATTTACTTTGTGTAAATTTTTGGTATTTTTCCGATAAAGTTCATTTTTTAATGAATAGTGAAAAATGTTGTATTTTAATTCAAAACCTCTTTTTAATCTAATTTATTTATATGATTATATTATCTTTTGATTTGGTTTTAGAGTTTAATTAGAATATATTTTTACCATTTAATCTAATAGTGGTCGTTGGAATTAATTTCACTTTGAAATTGGACTTAAACTAGTGTCAATCTTTTGATACTTATTATTTCATAAAAACACGCTATTTGCTCTGACAGTGGGAATTAATTATTAAATTAATTAATACAACTTATATGTTTCTAATTTTGTAAAACAGACATCATTTTTGAATTCGGAATATCAAATATAGCTTAGGGTGAATTTTTGGTATTTTTCTGAAAAACATCAATTTTTGATGAATAGTGAAACCACTAAGTGGTACTTAAAAAACTGATTCTTCGTTTAAACGAAACTTTACCATTTATGTGTTTTGAATTTCAAAAATCCAACATACATGGTTTTCATTAATAAGTAAAATGTGGTTTAATGGGATTAAAATAATTTTTTGGTGAATAGTAACTTTTAAGTTTTAATCGCGATTAGAGGTAATTAGTGTAATTTAAGGTAAGAATAATGTTTCAATAATATGAAATGAACTTGACACATGTACTACCCTTATTGGATGTGTCATGGCCGACCAAGACAATCCATGGGTCAACTTGGGGACCCCATGGAGCCACTTTGGAAGGAAAATGACATTAATATCTATTTATTTGATGTTGAAGTAAAAATGTCACAAACATGAGTTGATTTACTAAAAAAATTTAAATGGGGTTATACAAGTCATATTTTTGACTATAAATATTCATTAGAAATCTAAAAAGATTTCCTACATCATGATATTTGTTTTATAATATTTAGACATTAAATAAATTACATTATTGATGACACCATGATGATTCAGTGAATACATCATTATTTAACGATTTAAATAAAATGAAAAGATAATGTAAACACTAAGACCTACACTTGTAAAAAACCTATTGGATGGGTATATTTCGAGCTATTATCACCTTATCCTATAATTATATCAATTTGGGGCCTTTTATATCTGAAACTCATTTTAAAATAAAGTAACATTTCTTTACTTTCCAAGAGTGCCCCTCCTCTCCTCTTATAAAAGGCTCCCACCTCTACTACCTGACCCACACTTCCAAAGCCTTTGGATCAGCCAAACCCAGCCAATTTTGTCTCTCCACATCCCTCTATTACTCCTAGAAGCCTAAGTTTTGGAATAAGTCTTCACAAGGAAGCCTTTGAGCTCAAATCAAAAAGAGTTACCCGTTTTAAAGATAGTGCTTTCTCTTGTGTTCTTTTGTAATATTTTGCTTATCCAACCCTCTAAACTCTTTTTATTCATTTCTTTTGTAACAAATCCAGTATCTTAAATATACTAGGATGTTTTTATAAGAATAATTCGAGCTACACTTACACACACCATCATCTAATGGTTAAAGAACATACTGTTTCTGTGGATGGCGAATTTCTGCCTCACGAAACGATGATTGTTCAACACTCATATAACACCTTCAAAGGTGTCCATTAAGATGACACTATATTTATATAAGATATTTAATATGTTTATGTTTTCCTTAAGCTTCTGTATTTTTCATTTATGGCATACCTTTATGGCTTCCATTATGGGTATACGTGATATCTTCATTTTAGGAAGTGTGGACTACCGCCCCCTCAAAGCGATTTGATTCGTTAATGCCATATGTGGGATGTATAAAGGATGGATTTAAAGTTATTATATATGATTTTATACTAGAATTATAATATACCTTTATATCATTATTATTTCTTTCCATTAAAGTATGAGATAGAAATGAAAGTAGTGTTCATGCGTACGTACGGCTTACCGTCTCCATGAACGGTGCATTTCATTTCTTATCCCCAAATGTAATGTACTATTATAAGTACATGTATATAATGGATATATATGATGTATGATACATATAAATTATGAATATAATTCTGGAATTAAAATATACATACCTCTCATTTAGTTTTAATTCCATTAATATGACATAGAAATGAAAGTAGCGTTCATGCGTATGTACGGATTACCGTCTCCATGAACGGTGCATTTCATTTCGTACCTCTAAATGATTATGCAATATTATAAATACATGTATATGCTGGATATATATTATATATATGATATCCAAATCATTAATATCATTCTAGATATAAAGAACCTCTGACCACACGAACAACATGTAATTGTAAGAAGTCCACTTTCGACTTAAGAACCAAATATCGACAAAACAAACATTATTAACTAAAATGATTACATAATGTTTATAACATGGTAATAAGTGATATAAAAGTAATAATGAACTTGAAAAATGTTCTTAAGTAAGTATAAATTAACTCAAGTTTATTATTCAAGATGTTAAAGAGCAATCGAGTCACGTCGGACACGAGGTAAGGGACTTCGTCTCAATCTCCTTTCATTGAGGCATATTTTGTTTTATACACAACTTTCTATTATATAGTGTATAAACCCCCTTTGACTTTTACTTTTATACAAAAGGAATATTTTTCTACAAAGCATTTTACAAAATGACAAAAAGGAATGTTTCTTTTAACGTACGCGGTGACAATGACATTTTCCGCCGCCGTGGGTATTCTTTGGTCTTTGGCTTCCTCAACAAGCCGTAATGTTTTAAAAATGAAATAAATACCATATACTCTTTTATGTATTTTGGTATTGAAAATGGTTTTTATAATGTATTTGCTATGTCAATATATTTAAGTTATATATTGTGATCAAAGTGTCGAAATGTATTCTTTCCATTATATTTGTTTTATGTCTTATGATTTTATAATGGTACTTGGACATTTGACGGGTGGTTACGTGATAAACCATATGATGGGTGGTGTCGTGAATACCAGGATGGGTGGTTACGTTATAACCTTCAATGAATTGGGTATGGAAGTCGGCCGTATGGTTATTCCATTAAGTGATATGTGTGGAAGTCGATTGTATGGTTATTCCATTTAAGTATGTTTATGTCCCAAGTTAATTTTATATGTTATGTGATATTTATATGGGTTTTATGGTAATCTTTTGGTTACAAAAGGGTAAGTAATGATCTTTTATTCAGTGAAGAGTTTTTACTACTTCATAAAGGTTAAAAGTATTACTTTGATAAAGTATACATGGTTTACTTTTTGTTTTGATAAACTAATAGTTTTCATTCTTTGTGTATCCCTTATTGAGCTTTTTATGCTCACCCCAAGTTTTTTTGAAATGTTTTTCACAGGAATTAATGTGGAATAGGGTCAAGGATGGGATCAAGGGAAAGTCATTCTATATAAAACATGGACCTAGACATGTTTCTATTTAAGAGTTTTTATTTTATGGAAACTTAGTAGAAGTGTCAACTTTGTAATCCTTTGAGATGTAATAGTTATGTCCTAATTCTCTAAAACTCTAAACCTGAAAAGATCCTCAATGTGAATTATTCATTTAATTCAATATTAAGTAAGGTTTAAGGCTGGGGCCTTATAGTTTGTATCAGAGGTCAGTTTAGACAACTTTAGGAGTTAGAAATTTGTTAAATTCACTAGTAGAAAAATCATTTTTAACGTCGTCAATTTGACGTCGGTTTATTATAAACCGACGGAAAATATTTTTGCGGATAAGTATTGGTGTCGGTTTTTAAAAAAACCGACGTGAAAAAATAATGAAAAAAATGATTTGGCGTCGGTTTTTTTAAAAACCGATGTGAAAAAATAAAAAAAAAGTTATGACGTCGGTTTTTTGAAAACCGACGCGAAAAAATAATGAAAAAAATGATTTGGCGTCGGTTTTTTTAAAAACCGACGTGAAAAAATAAAAAAAAAAGTTATGACGTCTGTTTTTATGAAAACCGACGCCAAAAATGTAAAAAAAATTTACAGTCCTATAGATAATTCCCTAATCTTTGATTTGACTGGTCATGGAGCAAAAACGGAGTTACGGATTAAAAGTTATGGATGTTGGAAGTTGAACTTCTCTAAAAGAAGTGTTAATTAAGTCCAACTTTCAAAGGCCATAACTTTTAATCCGTAACTCCGTTCTAGCTCCATGACCAGTCAAATCGAAGCTTAAGAAATTTTCTAACACGTGGTCAATTTTGTTTTTATGTTTTGACGTCGGTTTTTATAAAAACCGACGCCAAAAATATTTTTTTTTACTTTTCGCGTCGGTTTTCATAAAAACCGACGCCAAAACTGTTTTTTTGTTTTTCGCGTCGGTTTTTTTAAAAACCGACGCAAAATACAATTTATTTTTACTTTTCGCGTCGGTTTTTAAAAAAACCGACCCGAAACGTATTTTTTTTATCTTTTTAGCATCGGTTTATTTAAAAACCGACGCCAAATAGTATTCACTAATACGCGGGATCAAAATTTCAATTTTTTTCACAACGTGCGTTTAACTTTTTAAAATCCCGCCTATATTTTCATACAACTCAATCGAAAATATTTTCATTTACTATATATAAATCTGTTTGTCCTTTATTTATCATTTTCATCCTCTTCGATTCAATCAAGTTTTCAATGCGGCATCAATCATTAATTTGATTACGGTACGTATTATATTCATTCATTTTCATTATTATTAATGTCCTTCATTTATAAAAACTCGATTAGATTTCAAATAATGATGATTTAATTTTTTATTGTGTTAAAAATATAAAACGTTCGGATGACATTTACCAAGATTGGTGTAAGTTTAATTATCGATCGTCGTTTTTATTATCACATGAGATCTACGCTAAATATAAGAGATATGATGATAAACAATATATCATTTCAATGGAAGATCGAAAAATAATCGAAATGTGTTTGAAGTATTATGTATATTTTATATCATTTGGTGTACGTGATTTTAACTTGTGTTTATCTTGTTTTCTTTAAAACATATTGTATCAATCGATACTTTGACATGTTCAACTTCTGACGGCCATAACTTTTGATCCGTAACTCCGTTTTAGCTCCACGGCCAGTCAAATCGAAGATTAGGAAATTCTCTAAAACATCGAGCAATTAAAATTTCTTTTTGGCGTCGGTTCTTGTAAAAACCGACGCCAAAAATTAGTTATTTCCATTTACGGCGTCGGTTTTTTTCAAGAACCGACGCCGAAACTATTTTTTAAACTTTTTGGCGTCGGTTTTTAGGGAAACCGACGCCAAAAATGACGCGGATGAGTTTATTTGGCGTCAGGTTTTTACAAAACTGACGCAAAAAAGCAATTGAAATTTGTTTTTGGCTTCGGTTTACAAAAACCGACGTAAAAAGTCATATTTTTTACGTCGGCGACTTCAACGTCGGTTAAAAACCGACGTAAAAAATAAAAAAAAACCGACGTTAAAGACATTTTTTCTACTAGTGATTATAAGTTAATTTATGGTATGATTGAAATGATATAGCATTTAAAGATTACCATGTTTCTTCGCCTAAGATATTTCTATGATAAGAATGGTTCTACATAGAGGAAATAGAGAAGATTTTCTAGGAAGGCATACAGAGTATAATGACCTTCCAAATCAGAAACCTGAGATGATCGGAATTGGAACTGAATAGTTTGTTGCAGTGATGGCACAATTGACTCAGGCTTTAAATGGTGGTGGTATCCATGCACGAGATCAGCCAGATCAACCACAGAGGAACATGTCAGTGGTAGAACATTTCATGAGGCAACATCCCCCATCATTCAGAGGATCATCTGAACCTGTGCTAGTTGAAGGGTGGATTAAAGCACTGGAGAAGATTTTTGATGTCATGGGGTGTTCAGAACATCAAAAGGTTAGTCTTTCTATTTACTGTTTTGAAGGTGAAGCAGATCGGTGGTGGTCGATGGTGAAAAAAATCAGGGATAGTGGTGAGATTGATGATATTTTGGTCTTTTCTAAAAGTAAAGAGGAGCATGAAAGTCATTTAAGGGTTATCTTGCAAACCTTAAAAGAAAAGAAAATGTATGGAAAATTCATAAAGAGTGATTTTTTGTTACAAAAAATTTCTTTTCTTGGTCACATTGTTTCAAAAAATGGCATAACTGTTGATCCTGCTAAAACAAAATTTGTTGAAGAATGGCCAAGACCCACAAATGTTACCGAGATATGTAGTTTTCTTGGTTTGGCAGGTTACTACCGAAGGTTTTTTGAAATTGTTTCACAGTTATCTAGTCTAATGACTAAGATAACTCGGAAGGGTGTTAAGTTTATCTGAACAGAAGAATGTAATGATTGTTTTTCAGGAGTTGAAAAGAAGATTGGTGAATGCTCCAGTTTTGGAACTTCCTTCCAGGAATGGTGAGTTTGTTATCTACAGTGATGCTTCATTGAAAGGACTTGGTTGTGTCATTATGAAGAATGATCAGGTAATTTCATATGCTTCACGTTAGTTGAAAACTCATGAGGTAAATTACCCTACACATGACTTGGAATTAGCTGCTGTTGTTTTTGCTCTAAAAATTTAGAGGCATCATTTGTATGGAGTAAAATGTGAAATATATACTGATCACAAAAGTATAAAGTATATATTCACTCAAAAATAATTTAACATGAGACAGAGGAGATGGCTTGAATTAATCAAGGATTATGATTGTACAACTCATTACCATCCAGGAAAAGCAAATAAAGTGGCTGATGCTTTGAGTCGAAAAAGTAATGCTTCATTAACCATGCTACGTTTGGAACAAGATCCTTTGGTTTTTGATTTGATGAAATTTGTCATAGAAGTTGTTGGTGCGGGAAGTTCTTCTGTTTTGTTTTAGGTATCAATGAGATCATCCCTATCAGATAGAATTAAGCAAGCACAGAGGGAAGACAGTGAGTTGCAGAAAAAGGTAGAGCTGGTTCAGAAGGGTAAGTTGCCTAAATTCAACATTGATAATGATTGTGTTTTGAGGTTTGGGAAGAGATTATGTATGCCTGGAGATTCACAGTTGAAGAAGAGTTGTTATGTGAGGCTCATAGTTCCCCGTTTTCAGTTCATCCTGGCAGTACTAAGATGTACAGAGATCTGCGGGAGTATTACTGGTGGGATGGAATGAAAAGAGATATTGCTGATTTTACTGTAACGTGTTTGACTTGTCAGCAGGTTAAAAAAGAGCGACAGTTACCAAAAAGGATGCTTCAGCCTTTACTAGTGCCTGAGTGGAAATGGGAAAACATATCCATGGACTTTTTTGTGGGATTACCGAAGACATCTCGAGGTAATAATGTAATATGAGTTATTATTGATCGCTTGACTAAATCTTCTCATTTCCTTCCTATTCGAGATACTTTCTCTCTAGATCAGCTTTCTCGATTGTATCTTAAAGAGATATTCAGGTTGCATGGAGTTCCCCTATCCATTGTATCTGATCGTGATCCCAGGTATACTTCTAACTTTTGGAAAGGCCTTCATAAGTCGTTGGGTACTGAATTAAATTTTAGTACAGCTTTTCATCCTCAATCAGATGGGCAGTCAGAATGAACAATTCAGACCTTGGAGGATATGCTACGTGCTTGCTCTATGGATTATCAGGGAAGTTGGGACCAACATCTTTCTTTGGTTGAGTTTTCTTATAATAATAGTTTTCATTCTAGTATACATATGGAACCGTTTGAGGCATTATATGGGAAGTGGTTTCGAACTCCAGCTTTTTGGGATGAAGTGGGTGAAAGGAAGCTGATGGGACCAGAATTGGTAGAAGAGATGGCGAAAAAAGTTCAGTTGATTCAGAAACACATGAGAACAGCTCAGAGCAGACAGAAAAGTTATGCGGATAACCGGAGGAATGATCTATCTTTTGAGGTAGGTGATCATGTTTTTCTCAAGGTTTCTTCATGGAAAAGTGTGATGTGATTTGGTAAGAAAGGAAAGCTGAGTCCAAGGTTCAATGGACCATATGAAATTCTGGAGAGAGTTGGATCAGTTGCTTACCGAGTGTCTTTACCTCCGAGTTTATCTCAGGTACACAATGTTTTTCATGTTTCTATGTTGAGAAAGTATATGCCAGATCCATCTCATGTTTTGAGCCTGGAGGTAGTTCAGTTGGAAGAGAATCTCTCTTATAAAGAACAACCACTCCAGATTCTTGACCGAAGAGAGCAGGTGCTGCAAAATAAGGTAATTCACCAGGTAAAGGTTTTGTGGAAAAACCATATGGTTGAAGAGGCAACGTGGGAATCTGAAAATGCTATGAGGGATAAATACCCCCAGTTATTTTGATAATTGAATAAAATTGCGAGGACGCAATTCCCAAAAGGGGGGAAGGATGTAACATCCCAGGTAAAAAAAGAATAAAGCCTTTTCATATTTATTAATATTTACGAATTAAATATTAATTTTACTTTAAAGTGGTTGCTATGTTCGATAGCGTACCCAATACGCAACAAAGAGTTTCATTGAAATCTTATGTTGCACACTAGTAATAAAATAATATTATTTTAAATGGTAGTTAACACATAGACGTTGTATTGGTGGGAATGGATAGAAATAACTAAAATATGATTATATATGTTTTTTAAATGTTTTTACATTTATCCAATAAAAGATAAAGGCTTAAAATACGGAAATAATTCAATTTTAGGCATATATACCCTAATTTTCACTAAAAGTTCACTTATCGCCTTTTGATGGCGAACCGTCATTAAATATAGTTTTGGTCACTCTTATAAATTCTATTGGACCAAATAAAACTCTTATTTAGAATTGGGACATTAAAATTTACTTTGTGTAAATTTTTGGTATTTTTCTGATAAAGTTCATTTTTTAATGAATAGTGAAAATGTTGTATTTTAATTCAAAACCTCTTTTTAATCTAATTTATTTATATGATTAGATTATCTTTTTATTTGGTTTTAGAGTTTAATTAGAATATACTTTTACCATTTAATCCAATAGTGGTCGTTGGAATTAATTTCATTTTGAAATTGGACTTAAACTAGTGTTAATCTTTTGATACTTATTGTTTCATAAAAACACGCTATTTGCTCTGGCAGCAGGAATTAATTATTAAATTAATTAATACAAATTATATGTTTCTAATTTTGTAAAATAGACATCATTTTTGAATTCGGAATATCAAATATAGCTTAGGGTGAATTTTTGGTATTTTTCTGAAAAACTTCAATTTTTGATGAATAGTGAAACCACTAAGTGGTACTTAAAAAACCGATTCATCATTTAAATGAAACTTTACCATTTCTGTGTTTTGAATTTCAAAAATCAGACATACATGGTTGTCATTAAGAAGTAAAATTTGGTTCAATGGGATTAAAATAATTTTTTGGTGAATAGTAACTTTTACGTTTTAATCGCGATTAGAGGTAATTAGTGTAATTTAAGGTAAGAATAATGTTTAAATAATATGAAATGAACTTGAAACATGTCTTAACCTTATTGGATGTGTCATGGCCGACCAAGACAATCCATGGGTCAACTTGGGGACCCCATGGAGCCACTTTGGAAGGAAAATGACATTAATATCTTTTTATTTAATGTTGAAGTTAAAATGTCACAAACATGAGTTGATTTACTAAAATAATTTTTAAATGGGGTTATACAAGTCATATTTTTAACTATAAATATTCCTTATAAAGATAAAAATATTTCATACATCATGATATTTTTTTAATAATTTTTAGACATTAAATAAATTAAATTATTTATGACACTGTGATGATACAGCGACTACCTCGTTATTTAAGGATTAAAATAAAATGAAAAGATAATGTAACATCGGAGACCTAAACTTGTCAAAAACCTATTGGATGGGTATATTTCGAGACCTTATCACCTTATCCTCGAATTATATCAATTTGGGACCTTTTAAATGCGAAACTCATTTTAAAATAAAGTAACATTTCTTTACTTTCCAAGAGTGCCCCTCCTCTTCTATTATAAAAGGCCCCCACCACTACTACCTTACCCACACTTCCAAAGCCTTTGGCTCGGCCAAACCCTTCCCATTTTGTATTTCCACATCCCTATATTACTCCAAAAAGCCTCACATTGGGAATAAGTTTTCCCAAGGAAGCCTTTGAGCTCAAATCAAAAAGAGCTACCCGTTTTAAAGGTAGTGTTTTCTCTTGTGTTCTTTTGTTTTATTTTGCTTCTCCAACCCTCTAAACTCTTTTTATTCATTTCTTTTGTAACAACTCCAGTATCTTCAATATACTAGGATGTTTTTATAAGAATAATTCGAGATACACTTACACACACCATCATCTAATGGTTAAAGAACATACTGATTCTATGGATGGCGAATTTCTGCCTCACGAAACGATGATTGTTCAACACTCATATAACACCTTCAAAGGTGGCCATTAAGATGACACTATATTTATATATGATATATAATATGTTTATTTTTTCCTTAAGCTTATGTATTTTTCATTTATGGCATACCTTTATGGCTTCCATTATGGGTATACGTGATATCTTCATTTTAGGAAGTGCGGACTACCGCCCCCTCAAAGTGATTTGATTCGTTAATGCCATATGTGGGAAGTATAAAGGATGGATTTAAAGTATGAGATAAAAATGAAAGTAGTGTTCATGCGTACGTACGGCTTACCGTCTCCATGAACGGTGCATTTCATTTCTTATCCCCAAATGTAATGTACTATTATAAGTACATGTATATAATGGATATAAATGATGTATGATAAATCTAAATGATGAATATAATTATGGAATTAAAATATACATACCTATCATTTAGTTTTAATTCCATTAATATGACATAGAAATGAAAGTAGCGTTCATGCGTACGTACGGCTTACCATCTCCATGAACAGTGCGTTTCATTTCTTACCTCTAAATGATTATGTAATATTATAAATACATGTATATTCTGGATATATATGATATATATGATATCCAAATAATGAATATCATTCTGGATATAAAAAACCTCTGACCACATGAACAACATGTAATTGTAAGAAGTCCACTTTCGACTTAAGAACCAAATATCGACAAAACAAACATTATTAACTTAAATGATTACATAATGTTTATAACATGGTAATAAGTGATATAAAAGTAATAATGAACTTGAAAAAGGTTCTTAATCAAGTAGAAATTAACTCAAGTTTATTATTCAAGAAGTTAAAGAGAAATCGAGTCACGTCGGACATGAGGTAAGGGACTTCGTCTCAATATCATTTCATTGAGGCATATTTAGTTTTATACACAACATTCTTTTATACGGTGTATAAAACCCCTTTTAGTTTTACTTTTATACAAAAGGAATCTTTTTCTACGAAGCATTTTACAAAATGACAAAAAGGAATGTTTCTTTTAACGTACGCGGTGAAAATGACATTTTCCGCCGCCGCGGGTATTCTTTGGACTTTGGCTTCCTCAACAAGCCGTAATGTTTTTAAAATAAAATAAATACCATATACTCTTTTATGTATTTTGGTATTGAAAATGGTTTTTATAATGGATTTTCTATGTCAATATATTTAAGTTATATATTGTGATCAAAGTGTGGAAATGTATTCCTTCCATTATATTTGTTTTATGTCTTATGATTTTATAATGGTACTTGGACATTTGACAAGTGGTTACGTGATAAACCATATGACGGGTGGTGTCGTGAATACCAGGACGGGTGGTTACGTTATAACCTCCAATGCATTGGGTATGGAAGTCGGTCGTATGGCTATTCCATTAAGTGATATGTGTGGAAGTCGACCGTATGGTTATTCCATTTAAGTATGTTTATGTCCCAAGTTACCTTTATATGTTATGTGATCTGTATATGGGTTTTATGGTAATATTTTGGTTACAAAAGGGTAATTAATGATCTTTTATTCAGTGAAGAGTTTTTACTACTTCATAGTGGTGAAAAGTATTACTTTGATAAAGTATACATGGTTTATGTGTTTTTTTGATAAACTAACAGTTTTCATTCTTTGTGTATCCCTTATTGAGCTTTTTATGCTCACCCCAAGTTTTTTTGAGATGTTTTTCACAGGACTTATTGTGGAATAGGGTCAAGGATGGGATCAAGGGAAATTCATGCTATATAAAACATGGAACTAGACATGTTTCTTTTTAAGAGTTTTTATTTTATGGAAACTTAGTAGAAGTGTCTACTTTGTAATCCTTTGAGATGTAATAGTTATGTCCTAATTCTCTAAAACTCTAAACCTGAAAAGATCCTCAATGTGAATTATTCATTTAATTCAATATTAAGTAAGGTTTAAGGCTGGGGCCTTATATGCATCATCCAGGCTTGCCTCACTAAGAAGAACTTTGATCTAAAAAAGTTTCAAAATGAGATTATAATGTTGCAAACCTTATGTAAGGACTGTAAGGGAAAGTCAACACATTGTGGACTAGTTTCTAATCTTTTGATGCAGATTGGAAATTAAATATAGAGAAAATGGAGGAGGTACGTAAACATTATAAAGCATTTGGGTGCGTTTGGTTGATGGAAACATTTTCTATTTTTATTTTTCTTAAAATGTTTTAGATTAAAAATATTGAATCATAAAGTATTATCATCAACCAAATGCATCCTACCCATTACATTTCCTTCTATTTCCTTTTTGGAGTTTTGATGTAAGAATATTTTTTGTAGACCATGATGTTATGACATGTTATGTTCTATGAATGAATGTATTTATTTGATTAAATAAATTCCATGTATAATGTGATTCCAAATGGTTAATATATAAAATGGAAGATAATTTTTAAAAAAAATTAATGATGTTGATTAAGTATTTAATATGTTTTTGTTACTAATTTTTTGAGGAATAACCTTATATATTTTACGATTTTTTGGATGGATATTAATAGTAATAAATGATAAGTGTGTATGGTTAAGGTTACCACTGTGTGATAAATGTTCCTACTACGGTTCAAGTGAATCCATCCTTGTGTTTATAAAGTAGGAAAATTAATGTTGAAAACTGAACTACACTTGGTAATCCTTATGTATATGAAAATTTACATATTTCTAGAGGATAGATAGTATAGCGTAGAGTTTTCACTGATAAAAGTGTCAAGCGCCGAGTGTGGCTTGCCTCCTTTTAGGTAGGGTCTCTCTCCCAACCTCTTTAATTCAAGAATGTTTTAAATTTCATTCATCTTCCTTCTTAATTCTTCTGGTTTATATTAAATTGCAATTATTGAATAAATTTTAGTTAATATAATTGTTTCGTTTGATAAACAAGTCATGGTTTTGTAATAAAACCCTTCCAACAGAGGTGTGTTGTCTGCGAAAACTCATAGTGGTAGGATATACTTATATAGCTTGTTTGACATTATTTAATTGATGTTTTCCATTTTAATCCTTACCCCTTTATTCTCTCATTTGAGACACCATGAGTTTCTCCAAAGATTTTTTTGACTCACAGTTTCTCATAGACAAATTATAATATTACCACAATCACCAAAACACCCCTTAGTAATTAACTATGGTGTGGCTGCATTTTCCTTTCACATCACCCTATGAAATGGTTTTCATCTCTTCATTGTGGATCACAATAACCTTAATGCATCATTGTAATCCCAAAGTTAACATTAGGTAGTTACTAAAAATCATACACGACCCTTACGTAGCCATCATTTTTCTTAGATGACCTTTACATAGGTCATGAATTACCTTCATATAGTTGACTTTTCTTTTTTGTGACCTTTATGTAGGTCTTAAATGGCCTTTACGTAGCTTAGTATCACCTTAACTAGCCCATAAATTCTTTCCAAACCTTTATATAGAGCTTAGAAATCCTTTACATAGGTTGTGAAATTTCTAAATGACCTTTATGAAATGTATGTTCACCTTTACATAGGTCTCCAATTACCTTTATGCATCTACCTAATTTCATTGAAACCTTTATATAGAGACTAAATTATATTTGTACAACTATCGAATCCCTAACTTACCTTTATCTAGGATTCATACTACTTTTATAAAAGTATTTAACTACAATTATTACCTTTATTTAGTCAACATAAATATTGATTTAACTTTACATCGGTAACAATTTCAACTCAAAATGAATTCATACAATTCTCAATCAATCCCAAGGACATAAAAGTTCTATCAAATGATGTTTACATGGTTTCTTCAGCCATCAAAACTTGAATTTTTATTGAAGATTCAGAATTATATTTCTAATTTTGTATTGAACCTCTTTACTTGAGTTCTTCAAGTTGTAGCCTTAAAAACCATCTTACTTTAACTATACTTTTTTAAAACCTTATTGAAAATAAATATTTTTTTGATTTGGGAACTTCAATATACCCTTTTGTATTTTTTTATCTACACCCTTTTAAACTTTTCCAAAGTTAAAAAAATTTATGTCCCCCTTATTTCTTTAAATTCCCTTAAAGTTAGTATAAATAAAATAAATGGAATAATTATGGGTTACCTTGCCCTTTAGTGAGATCACGAAGGCTGAGTTGTATGTTATTTATGATGTGTAAGTCTTGAAAATCATTTGAAAATGTATTGAGATGAAACTGGATTGCATTTCTTCATGTTTAAAGAGTGAAATAATAATTTTAGGGTTGTGATAGGATCTTCATGTGATGTGTTTTACTTCATGGCCATCTATAACCATGTACATAATGTAAAACATTATGGAATTATGGATTGATAACTTAAGAGGGGTTTCCTTTGATATGTTTGACTTTGTAGACCTTGTTAGGTTCCCTTGAGTTCTCGTTGATGATGGGGAAGTCTTATATTTTAGAGTTTAACATGGGGATTACCTCATGGTAGGATTTTGTTTATGATCAATCAATCGATCGTTTGTATCTTGTGCCACATTATAGTTTGCTTATATTTGGTGCTTCAATTTTATTATACAAAAGTACATTTATTGAAATTTTTTTATTCCAAAACTGGTTTTGGGGGCTTATTTGGAAAGTATTTTGAATATCATGTATACTGTTTTCAATAGTAGTAAGGGTTAAAAAGAAATTGGGAAATAATTTAAAATGAAAATACATTTCATGAAGTGTTTTAATTTAAAACCTTTTTAGTGATTAATTTTAAAATGGGACTCGTGGATGTTTTGGATTAAAAAAATAGGTTTTTTGATTTTTTTTGACTTTCAAATGATGATTTTAAAGTGTTTGATTACATTATATAATTTGGGAAATGATTTAAAACAAAATCTGATTTCAGGAAATTTCTTGGTCTTGTGATGAAATTCATGAGGTGTTTTGAAAATAGAGGAGAACTTTATAAAGTTTGAGTGAGATTTTATTTTAAATAATTTCATGATTATCAAATATGGTGTTGATATTTTTTAAAGTTATATACTTGGGAAGTTTTAATTTTACCCTATGAAATGGATTTTGTATTTTTTTTAAGGAAGTGTGATTCTTTTCAATGTTCTTTTCTTTTTGAAATGAGTTTTCATACTTATTTTTAAAATTTGGGGATTTTTAAGAAAGATATATTTATAGTTTGATCTTATTTAATTGATTTTAGTTAATCCCATAGTTTTAAATGAGATTGTTGTTTTTTTAGGTATAAATAATATATGGTTTGGAACCATGGATTGTGATATTTAAATTAATTCTCCCATAAATGTCTTAGTAGAAAGTATAGAGTGTGTCTCTTTGGATGACAATGATGATGATTATTCTCATCATTGGTTATAGATATTCAAGTTCTAAACTATGCCCAAACATTGAATGGAGTGGTAAAGTTGAACCATTCCCTATTTTTGTGTTTCTTGAATCACTATCCTCTGTTTCACAATGATTGAGGTTTACTGTAGGTGAAAGAGTAATTTGAATCTGATTGGACATATTGGAAAGTGATTGTCTGTCCCTTGTCTTTTTTATGGTTATCAAGATTTGAGTGATCAACTGTGTTAGGTCTTATTATGCTCTTAACATTAGATATAACCTGAGAGGGGGAATCACAGTATTATAGTCAAAACCAATTTAAACGCTTTACCTTAAATATATCACCCCCTTGTTTGGATCTTGACCTCTTAAACTTAAGGTTCTCTCTTTTTTATCTTTTGATTAAATTGATCCAATTTCCAATTCACTTGACCCCTTATTACTATATATTCATTGTGTTTTCTTAACTCAATTTTGGTGTGCATGAAGTGGCACATGTTGTTTAAGGATGCCTAAGGGGATACTTCTCAAAGACAATATGTCAAAAGAGGGGGAGGATTGTCACACATAAATCATATGTGATGAATCTTTATATATTTTGCATATCCTTGGATCATGTTTAAGAAATAATTTTGGTGTGTTATAGGTTCTTGAGTAGCCATAAATGTATGGTGGGAAAGGATAGGGGAAGGGGTGCAAGGGGGGTTGTGCAGGGGATGTGGGGTTGGGGGTGTACAGGGGGAAGGAGAAGGGGTGTCTGTAGAGGCAGGGGTGCAGGGGGGAAGGGGGTGCAGGAGGGGTCTGGTGCTAGGGTAGGGGGTGTGCAGGGCTTGGGGGTGTGTAGTGGGGAGGGGGTGTAGGGGGAGGGGTAGTGGGGGTTCAAGGGGCGGGGGAGGGGTTCAAGGTGGGTAGGGGGTTGTTAGGGTCGGGTGGGGGGAAAGGGGGAGGGGTGGGGCAGGGGGTGTTGGTGCATGGGCTGGGGGTGAAAGAGATTCTTGATAAAAAAACATCATGAGTTTTTAAGAATAATATAGATGATGTTGATTCGATTCTTGGGTTATTCATCATATCTTAAATCATTGTGATTTGAGATGAATGAGTGATGTATGAAAAATAAAGAGATTTATTAATGATCATGTTATTTAGTATAGGGATGTACATATCAATCAAAATATTATTTTTTCATTGTTTGTTATCGATTCATGTATCATTTATCATGTACATTTGGCATACTGATCACATATATATATAAGAAGTTGTTATATCTCATTTATTTTCCAACTATTTTATTATAGGTGGATTCTTATGGTGAGGCCGGTTCTATCCACCACCATCAAAGATAGTGAGTTAAACATCGGATTTGGTAAGGTTTATTCCATTTTTATTCTTTGGACTAATTTTAATTAGGGCTTTCTTGATTTTGTGTTCCTTATAATTTTGTAGTGCGTTTTGGATTTCGTTGAGGTGGATTCGAGTGGTAGTTGATGAAGGCTTACATGTGTATTCATAGGTAGGAATATACATATATAAGTTAACCCTTTATATATATTCAATCATGGTAGTATTAATATATATATTAGGTCTAGGTGTGCTTATATATAGATATAAAAAATGCATACATGTATAAGTGTAAAGGGGTATATGAAAGTATAAACATATATCTAAGGACCCCCTTATGCATATTTGGCCATGAAAATATGTATATAGGGGCTAGGTGTCCTTATATATATGTAAATTTGAATATGCATGCAAGTAGAAAAAAAGGAATATTTGAGTTTTCATTGTCAAAAATCTAACACACCTTGAGGTTTAGGTAGGTTCCCTCTGCCTAAACCTTTAATTTGAATTCTATAATTTCCTAATTGATTTGAAAACTAGTTTCCATAATTGCTTTATTGTTTTAGAAAATTGTTTTTTAAAAACCTCTAGATTTTTCAAGGAAGAATATGAATATAGTTCATGAACTTATTTATATACCTTGTTTTTTTTATGAATTAAGAGTTTACTTCAACTAACAAAAATGAAAGTATCATCCATGAACATCAGTTGATATTTTCCTAGTACAAGATTCTGGAACCAAAATGAAGCTACATTTCCTTCATAGATGTTATTATTAATATTTCTATAATGGTTATCTTGATATAGAATGAATAATATTAGGGATAGGTTATCTCCTTGCCTGATTCCCCAAACATATTTGAAGAATCTGAAGTTCTTCCCTAAGAAATAAATGGATATCCCTGGTAAACTAAATCACCTAAAAAGGGTTTCAGTAAATCCAATAGAAAAACCCAAGCATGATAACACCTTGACTATGAAAGACCATTCAACTCAATATTAGTCTTTGTCTATGTCCCACATAATAGAAGTATTGGATCCAGTCTCCCTTTTTTTCAAATAACCAATCATCTCTTTTGAAAACTGATAGCACCCTGGATTGTCCTTCTATTCACAAACCCATGTTTTTCATCTAAAATCTATTGAGGTAGAAGCTAGGATAGATGTGTGTTAAACACACTATCCAAAAATTTATAGGAAAGGTTAAAAGGGCTGATAGGTCTCTATTGAATAAAATAAGAATGATCTATAAGTTTAGGGATATGAACCAAGGAGGTGGATCAAGCCATGGGATGGATTCTTCCACCCCAAAAGATTCCATGCACCGCTGCCACTAGATATTTCTTTACTAGTTCCCATGAGGTAGTATAGAATAAACCTAGATAACCTTCGGGACAGGGTGCGCTATAATGGTTATGGTAAATCACTAAATCATGTATCTCATGATCCCCCGAAACTAAAACCAATATGAAATTATCATTAATAGTCACTACTCAGGATAAAAATTCAAAGAGCTCTTCCTGACAACTCAGATATCCACTAAGCAAGCAGGACTGGTCCCTGTAATAAGAGACTAAAATTCTAATTGTCCATACCTATGACTTCTTCATGGTCAATAGAGAATGAACCATCCTCCCATAGAATTTTGGGTGTGGTAATTCTCTGCTTCTCTTTGAGGAAATCATGAAAAAAATGTGGTGTTTTTGTCTCCTTTTTCAAGATAGGTGATCTAGGATTGCTTGTGATTTGAGTTTTCATGATTCATTATACTTTCCACCAATATATTATTATTGTGAATCTGGTATTTAAAAATAACATCATCCCATCCTTTCTTGGTAGGGGGTTGGCAGGGGGGAGGGAAAACTGGCAAGGGGGTGGTCTGTAGGGGGGGTCTGTAGGGGGTGGTCTGCAGGGGAGGGGGAGGGGCAGGGGTAGGGGTAGGGGCAGGGGAGTCTATAGGGTAGGGGGAAGGGGGGTATGTAGGGATGGGGGAGGGGGATGGGGGATTGTGGTGGGTGGAGTGGGGCAGGGGGAGGGGACGGGGTGAGGGTGCTTGGAGGGGGTGGGTCGAGGGGGTAGGGGGAGGGGTGGGGGGAGGGTGAGGGGGAAGTCTTCATGGTAGGGGGAGGTCTGTAGGGCAGGGGAGGGGATGTCTATAGGTCAGGGGGAGGGGAGGGGGGAGGACTTTAGGTCAGGGGTAGGGGGAGGTCTGCAGGGTAGGGGGAGGGGAGGGGTGGGGTGGGTGGAGGTGGGAGGGGGAGTGCGGAGGTCTGCAGGGTAGGGGGTATGGGGTGGTCTGCAGGGGGTCTGCAGGGTAGGGGGAGGGGGAGGGGGAGGGTTTAGGTGGGATGAAAGTGGGGAGAGGGTGGTGGTCTGTAGGGCAGGGGTGCAAGGGGGTGGGGCAGTGGGTTAGGGGGGTGCAAGGGGGCAGTGGGGGGAGGGAAAACTGGCAAAGAGCGAGGGTATAGGGGGTCTGTAGGGTAGTGGGGAGGGTGCAGGTGCAGTGAAATGGGGGAGGGGTGGGGAAGGGGGTGCAAGGGGGTGGGGCAGTGGGTCAGGGTTGTAGTTAATCTCTATAGGTTTCTTTAATCTTATATAAGGTTGAATAACCATTACAATACATCTCTAACTCCCCCATTTCTTCATGAATAGGTTTCTCCAAATATGCCCTCCTATTTACAAAAGATTTCTTTCACTAAATCCTGGCTTGATATCACTTAAAACAAAATAGATTTTTTATGATACCACTAGTTGTTATTGGTATGGATTTAACACATTTTCTGTTAAAAATCTAGGCCCTTATGTCCACTTTTTTCATTATAACTTATAAAGATATATTTGGATCCTACAATCTGTCCTTCTTTTGGTGGGTTGATTCAACTACCACATTGCATGAATTTACCTGTACATAGCTAGATTTGATATGATATTTTAAATTACCTTAGATATATCCAAATACACCACATTTCATCAAGACTCTGTAAATATATATTTATCACTTCTACATTTAGGTAAACTCTGAACAATAAACAACCACTTTTGTGATTATTATTTTACTAAAAATAACAGGATTTCATTTTTTCAATGTAGGAACAACTTTCAAGACACCATATTGATCCAGAAAATCATGCCACATATTACGTTATCTTTCAAAATTCAATGTTTCTAATTTCATTGGTTATATATTAACTTTAATTTATTTCAAGATTTATGTTTTTTTTGTGCTATAAGGTTGTCAATGTATCAACGAAGTATTTTTGTGCTAGGCAAGGATAATAGTTTGGATCATTCATACATGAATGTCTCAAATATCTATCCCTACAAAAACCTTATAGATAATAAAAATATTATAATACCATGTATTATCCTACAAATGACAATTGACAATACCATTCCCTAAAACCAAACCTCCGTGTAGCTTTGACAATCTGTCCAGCAAAGAGGGGGGTCTATCCGAGGGGGTCTATCTAGGAGGGAGGGATGGGTGGGGGAAGTCGGTCCAGGAGGGAGGGGCGGGGCTTTCCAAGAGGAGGAGGCTATCCAGGGGGGCTATCCAAGGGGGTGTCTAGGAGGGTGGATTTCTAGGGGGTGTCCAACAGGGAGGGTGTCCAGGGGGTGCAAGGTGGGTCTGTAGGTGAGGGGAGGGGTGCAAGGGGGGTCTGCAGGAAGGAGGGGGGTCTATCCAGGAAAGAGGGGGGGTCTGTCCAAGAGGAAGGGGTGGGGGTCTGTCCAGGAGGGAGGGGTTGTCCAGTGTTGAGTCAATAAGGTTACCTTATGACTTTTCCATTCCTTAATGTTTTAAAAATCACAAACACTATATCTTAAGGAAAATTTCATTTCTCTTAATATTTATCTTAATAAAGAGATTTTTCCTTCCCCAAGGACAATTTATACTTACCAAGTTTTCATTGTTCTTGTCATAATTTCTTTGAATCTAACTCATTTTATTTCTAAGTGTAAAATTTTGTTTCATATCTAAAACCTTGGAATCCTATAAATACTCAGATATAGAGCATTCTATTTTTATTATCCAAATTCAGGTTCTAAATTATTATTAATTCAGAATCCGAATAATTATGAATTCAGACTATGAATTCTTATTCAGACTCCAAATTCTTATGAATTTAGACTCTGAATACTTATGAATTCAGACTCCAAATTCTTATTCAGAATCTGAATTCTTATGAATTCAGACTCAAAATTTTTATGAATTTAGACTCTGAATTATTATGAATTCAGACTTCAAATTATCTAAATTCAGACTCTGAATTCTCTGAATTTAGACTCCGAATTCTATAGAATTTAGAGTTTGAATTTCCTTTAAATTCATACTCTGAAATTCTACATAATTCAAGTTCCAAATTCTTTTGATGATAGAATCCGAATATTCATTTATTATAGACACCGAATGGTTTTTTGGTTAGACTATGAACTTCTATTTTTCCTTAGACTCTGAAAAATGAATTTGGCTAAGCAACCATATTTTTCTTACCCTTGTTATAGTTATGAAACGGTGTCATAAAATTAGTTTCTAACTAACCATTGTTTGAGTTACACGTGTACAATTCCCTCCTAAATTCAAGGAAAAAATATGATCATTGGAGAAGGGATCCAACCGTTGGAGATGTGCCTATAAATAGTAACTCATTTGAAATATCTCACAACTTTAATGAATCAGTTGATCAATCTAGAGATTACATGATGCTGAGGTAATTTCTAGATAAAGGGACTTTAATGCTTTGTGCATACTAAACATCTTGTTCAGAATTGCTTTGTGCGACTCTGAATGTTGCTGAGTACATTCGAGGGCTTCCATGGATAGGAAGACAGAGGTGTCGACTACCTTGAAGTTTGAGGGCTTACGGGGATAGCAAGACAGGCTTTAATATTCATATCAAGGGCTTACCCTAGTGTGGGTAAGATAGACTTTCTTGAATGTATAAATCAAGGGACCTTTATCCAAGGTTGTTGGATACCCTACTCTTTGGGTTAAAATATTTCTTACTTGTTACTTGTAATGTTTCAAGTTTGTTTTCTGCTGCATTTTTATTGATAAGGAAAGAATAAGTGTCTTATAATTTCTTATACTTGTACTCTGATTAGTAATATTCTATACACTTTAAGGTAGAATCTTTATCTTTGTAAACTTTTCTTAAGTTTCATTTTTGGAACCATATTTTCAAAATCAAGAAAGTTTGTAGAACTAAGAGGTCTTGTAAATTTATCTTATTTAGCTTTGTTAAAAATTAACATCTCTAAAAGTTCCAAAAGAAATTTTTAAAGTATACAATTCACCCCCACTCTTTTTATTGAGCATCTACATCAGCTTTTCAATCCTAAAATTGGTATCAGAGGAGCTATTTGAAATAATTATATTCACATATAGGTTTTCTTTCTCAAGTTTTCATTGTTATATATTTTCCTTGCTTAGGATATTTTTATTATTGTTTACAAAACTTTTTTTACTAACAAGTTTGTGTGGAAATAATTTTTCTTTGAGATGGATGGAATGAATTTTGGATCAATTTACAATATCAATCCTACTATAACACTTATTTTTTATGGTAATGATTATGAATATTAGAGAGATCATATGAAGACTTTTTTATTAACACTGGAGTTGATAACTTTGTTATGCTGAATGGAGATTACAAGATTCCTTATAAGGAAGTCAGAACTTTTACTGATCAAGAGAAGTCAGAATATCAACTAAACTATAAGGTATGCAATGCTTTGTTATGTTCCACGACCAAGAATATATATAGCTAGATTTCTTTTTGTGAAGCTGCAAATTATATTTGGAAGAAGCTTGAAGTAACTCATTTTGGAACTTCCAAAGTTATTGAAACTAGAAGAGCTATGCTTAGAGCTGAGTACCATGGTTTTTTATTTCCTTATAGAGAACCTATATGTAAGGTACAACAGAGATTTATAACTATTTTCAACAGCTTACAATCCATGGTTGAAAAAGGTTTTAATGATGAGGCACTTGTAGACAAGATTATAGACATCTTGCCTAATGAGTGGGAATCCAAGAGGACAGCTATATATGAGAATATTAAAGTCTCACAGATTACTCTTGATGAGATTTTTGGAACTCTTCTTCAACATGTGACTAGAATGAAGAAATATTCTGACAATGTTAAGAAAAATAATGGGAATAGAAGAATTTCTTTTACAACTACTTCAAATCATATGAAATCCAAGACTCCTGAGAGAGTTACAAGACCCAAATCTAAGAAGGTCATTATTTTATCTGAATCAAGTGAAATTGAATATTCTGAGAATGAACTATCTAATCTTGCTCAAAGTATGAACAAGATAGTTGTGAAGAAAGACTTTCAGTATAGATACCAGAAGAAAGAAAGAAAGGATAATAAATTCTCTAAAGTCACTTGTTATGAATGAAAAAGAGCTGGACATATAAGGCCAGAATGTCCTATGCTTAAGAGAAAAGATATAAAGGAAAATCATTCTGAAAGGAATAGAAAGAAGTACTACAAAGCTGAAGCTAAAAAAATTGGAAGATAATGACACCAGGAGTTCCAGTGGTGGAGACTCTTCAAATGAATCCTCGGATTATGAATCTTCTGGACAGAGGAATCTTGGTTTACTTTCAAAGATACCTATTGAAAATCATTGTTTAATGGATAAGGTACACAATGTTGAATCCATAACCAATGTATCCTTGAATGATAATTATAGTTATAGTAAATTCTATAAATCCTCAGATGAAGAATCTTCTTCTGATGAAGATAATACTTTACCTATTTATGAAGAGGTTTCTAGGTTTGGTAAGCTCCTTGACAATGAAAATTATAAAGTAAAGAAAAATCTTGATAAGGAAAATTATAGTATTTCTATTCTTACTAAGGAAATATTAGATCCTTCTAAAGATCTTGATAATAAAACCCTTTATTTTTAAAGTATTTCAAAAAACGGTAAGGAATTTAATTCTGAGAAGTATAAACTTTCTAAGGATCTAGAAAAAGTAATTTCTAAGAAAAATGTTTTTGAGCTTAACTCTAGTTCTAAAACTAGTGTTTTTTACGATAAGATCTTAGTAACTAAGCTAAATTAAGAAATATTTTCCTTGATGAAGTGTTTGTCAAACTTTGCCTTAGGTAAGGAAAATTTTGATAAGATGTGTTCCCAAATTCGACCTCTAAGGAATAATTTTGGTTTTGGTTATACAAGTTCAAAATAGATTTTTAGTAACAATTTTTTTTCTCAAAGTGCTCTATTCTGCACTAAGTGTCAGTGTGGTGGGAATTGGGTAAAAAATTGTTCCTTAAACAAAACACATTCTTTAGGTTTTCATAAATCGTATTTTTCAAATAAAATGTGGATTCATAAAAATTTTTATTTTGAAGTTTTTGGATCCAAGAAAGTTTGGGTTCCGAAAGTATAACTCTCTTATTTTAGTAAAATAAAGATAGTATAAAGAGAAACATATGGTACATGGATAGTGTATGTTCTCAGCATATGATTGGTAATAAAAACTTCTTTGAAAAGATTATCAAGACGAAAGGAGGAAAAGTAACTTTAGGATATAATGCTAAGGGGTAAATTATTGGTATAGGTAACATTTTTCTTCTTGGAAAAATTTTGATTTCAAATATTTTATTTGTTAAGGGTCTTAAGAACAACCTCATTAGCATAATTTAATTATGTGATGAAGGTTACCTTGTGAATTTTAGTAATGAAATGTCCTTAGTACACAATTCCAAGGAAGAGTTTATTCTTTCTTACAATAGGCAAGAGAATGTTTACACACTAAACTTAGAAGACCTTAGAAGCCAAGATCTACCTTTCTTTATTGCAATAGAAGATCATTCTTGGTTTTGGAATAGAAGGTTAGGATACTGTAACCTTCAGAACATATTCAAACTCTCTAAGAAAATACTAGTTAAGGATCTACCGGATCTTAGATTTGATTCTTCAAAAGTTTGTGATCCTTGTTAATATGGAAAGAAACATAAATCAAGTTTTAAATTAGTCGGTGAAGTCTCAACCGCTGATGCATTACAATTGGTGCATATGGATCTTTTTAGTCCAACACAAACTAGAAGCATTGGAGGCAAATATTATGTATTTTTCTTAGTTGATGATTACACTAGATTTAAGTGGGTCTATTTTCTAGAAAATAAATCTGAAGCTTTTTCTTATTTCAAAACTTTTAGAGCCCATGTTAAAAATGGGAAAAATATTCCTTTGATAACTATTCATAGTGATCATGGAGGTGAATTTCAAAATTCTTATTTTGAACCTTTTTTTAGTAGAAAAGTAATTACTCATAACTTCTCAGCACCAATAACCACTCAAAAAAATGGTTTTGTTGAAAGAAGAAATATAATTATTCAAGAGATAACAAGAACCATGTTCTGTGAATATTTATTAGTCAAACATTTTTTAGATGAATCTATAAGTGCTTCTTGTTATACTATAAATCGAGTTTTGATTAGACCATTTCTTAACAAAACTTCTTATGAGTTATGGGATGGTATAAAACCTAGAATTTCCTACTTCAAGGTTTTTGGTTTCAAGGTATTTATTCTGAATTCTAAATATAATCTACACAAATTAGCACCAAAATCTGATGAAGGAATTTTCTTAGACTACTCCACAACTTATAAGGCTTACAGAATTTTAAATAAAAATACTTATACTGTTGAAGAAATAGTACACGTCAAATTTGATGAAACTAATCCTTTAGTTTTTAAACAACCTCAACCTACATCTTCATATGTGTTTTCAAAAATAGATTTTCAACTCTTGATATAAGATCCCTCTGATGAGGAAAATGTTCAAGAAGGTATTTCTGAAACATTTACCCCATAATACTTACTACCCTATGTTGATGAACAGGTTTTACAAAACCCAAATCAATTATTTCTTAAGAATCATCCCAGTGATAGTATCATTGGTGATGTAAATCAACCTATAAGGAATAGAAGTTCCTTAAGAAATGAAGTAGAACATCTAGTATTCCTTTCCCAATTATAACCAAAAATCACTGATGAAGCTTTAGGTGATTATGATTGGATAAAAGCTATGCAAGATGAGCTAAATGAATTCAAAAGGAATAAAGTCTGGGCCTTGGTTCAAGGACCTAAGGAAACTTATGTTATTGGAGTAAAATGGGTTTTCAAAAATAAATGTGATGAAGAGGTAATCGTAGTAAGAAATAAAGATATATTGGTTGTTAAAGGCTATAATTAACAAGAAGGAATAGACTATTAAAAAACCTATGCTCCAATAGCTAGACTTGAATCTATTTGTATTCTAGTTACCTTTGCAGCATTCTTTAATTTCAAACTTTTTCAAATGAATGTTAAATGCACTTTTATTAATGGTTATGTTCAAGAGGAAGTTTTTTTGAATAAACACCTGGTTTTGAAGACATAAAACATCCTGAACATGTTTGTAAACTTACCAAAGCTTTTTATGGACTTAAACAAGCCCCAAGAGTATGATAAACTTACGGGATTTTTGCTTCAAAATAATTATGTTAAGGGAAATGTTAATCCAACCATTTTTATAAATAAATATAAGAAAAAAAAATTTGATTGTTCAAATTTATGTTGATGAAATTTTATTTGGTTTAACTTAGTAATCTTTAACTGATTCCTTTGAAGATCTAATGAAATTTGAGTTATAATTGAGTATGATGGGTGATTTAACATTTTTCCTAGGTTTTCAAATTTCTCAAAACCAAAAAGAATCTATATATCCTAACTTAAGTATATTAAAAATCTTCTTATAAAGTATGGATATGACAAAACTAAGAGTATAAGTACTCCCATTCGTATCTCAAATTCACTTGATCTTGATGAAGATGGGAAACCAGTAGATCAAACATCTTTTAAAGGTATGATAGGAAGTTTATTATACTTGACAGATAGTCATCCAGACATAATGATTTCAGTATTATTATGTGCAAGATATCAATCCAATCATAAGGAATCTCATTTAAAGGAGGGGAAAAGAATTTTTCACTACTTAAAGTAAACCATGGATTTTGGACTCTTTTTTACTTCTCAAAATGATTTTGTTTTAAAAAGTTTTTTAGATGCTGATTTTGGTGGACGTAGAATGGATGGAAAAAGTACATATGGAACTTTTCACTTATTAGGAGATTTATTAGTTTCTTGGTCATGCAAAAAATAAACACTCAGTAGCACTTTCCACTACTGAAGCTGAATATGTAGCAGTTGGAATTTGTTGTGCTCAAGTGTTGGGGATGCAATACACACTCACATACTATGGTATGAGTTTTACCAAAACACAAATTTTGTGTGATAATACTAGTGCCATTGCCCTAATTAAAAACCATACAAATCACTCTCGTGCAAAACACATATATATTAGGCATCACTTTCTTAGGGATCACCCACTAAAAGGAGATATCATTCTTTAATTTATCAGAACACAAGATCAACTTGCTGATATTTTCACCAAATCTTTACCATCCGATATATTTGAATACATTAAACAAAAGTTAGGAATGATAACCATAAGGTAATCTTCCACATTAACTTCTTGTTAAACCCTATCTCCTTACAGTAAGAAACTCATTTTCATAGGGGAAGTACATCTGCTTATTATTTGTAATGAAAAATTTTTGTAATGGATTTTTTTTTTGAAATTTTTCATAATGACAATTGTTCGTAATAGAAAATTTCATAATGAAATTTTTCATAATGATTTTTTTTTGTAATGTAAATTTTTCTTCAGTTTAAAATTTTTTGTAATGAAAATTTTCGTACCTAAAATTTTTCGTAATGAAAATTTTCGTAGTTAGATTTTTTGTAGTGATTTTTTTTTCTTCTTTCATAGTCTTATTTTTTCATAGTCAAAAATTATTTGTAATCAAAATTTTTGGAATCTAAAGTTCTTCCAGAAGAATTTTCCTCATTAGGAATAATCTTCCTAGAAATCTGAAAGGTATGTTTTCTTTCTCAAATTTTCATAATCATCTTTTACCTGTTGGTATTTTTATTTTATTTTAAATTTTTAAACTTCACTTTTCCTTAAATCCGAATGTTTTTTCTTAAAAAACCTCAAAATATAGAATTCAATCAAAATACTTCTTCAGATATCATTTCAACCATTAGATCTTCTCAAGATGCTTTCAACCATTGGATCAATCATGGGAGCTGAACTGTCACCCCAATTGTCTTTCTAAAGAAACCCCCCGATCGTTGTCCCACATCGATCTCCAATCTCTTATATGCTGAAGCTCTGCCCTTCCTAAAAAATCCCATTTTGAACTTCTTCAAATTTTCCTTAATTCCGAATGTCTGTCAAAGTCTCTTCTCAGAAAGAAATTTCGACTATCAAGACAATATCTGAATGGAAGATTTACAGAGAAAGGTCGGTTCATCCAAATCTCTTTTCTAAGTATGATTCTATTATCTCTAAGAATATCAAACTGAATGGGTGGGAAAGTGTTTGTATATCAAAACTGAAGGCACAAGATCTGGTGAATCCAAACTTATTGGTTGAGTTCTATGAGTCAGTAAGATTTTTCAATGAAGAAGGTAGAGACAAGTTTTCTTTTAAGTGCTACAGGAAGACATGTTCTCTTTCATATATCAAGTCAGCTAGTTTTATTGAAATTTCTTATGATGGGGAAGCTGATTTCTTCACTCACAAATTGCCTGATATATCAGGATCTTTTAATAAGGAAAATTTTTTATCCTACCTTGGTCTTTCTGAGGTAAAAACTCTGAATATAGTTTATCTATCTATAAACCTTCAGATTCTTGAATTGTGGGTTCAAGGGTTTGTATTATTGAGAAAAGGAGACAATGATACTTTGACGAAAATTGATATGTATATTTTGGATTTCTTGGTGAATTTCAGGAAGATAAACATGGTTAAGTACATTCTGGTTATGATTGAAAATGTAAAAAATAGGAATTTGAAATCTAAAATTATAATGTATTCAGCCATTCTGTCAAATACAATTGTTTAGTGTTTGGAATCCTTCAAAATTCCTTGCAGTTCTAAGTAGAGGAATTAAAAATTCATGTTTTTGAGTGATGATACTTTGAGAAGGATGAAAATTGGTTTTTCCAAAGAATTTGAAGAATTATATGATTTTCCTAAAGAGGAAGTTAAAACTATTTCAAAGAAATAGGATATGGCTGAAACCTCTAAAAAGGGTGGAAGGAAGAGGAAGGTTAAGGAAGTGGAAGATTATGAAAAAACTCCAGTGTCAAAGGAAATTCAGTCAGAACCCTCGAATCCAAAGAAACAAAAATATTATCCTGATGAGGTAGTAGAAAAGTGGAGAGAAGATAAGAAAAATCAGAAAGAAGGGGTGCCTAAGTTTGGCTTGGACCCTGCTGAGGAAAAATCTTTGAAGGAAAAGGCAGATGAAGATCTTGAGAGGAAACAGAAAGAGAAGAAGCAGATGAAAAAGATGTATGAGGCTAAGATTGTACAATCACTTCTTAAGGATTCTGAAAAATTCTTTGAACAAATTCTGGTACCAGAATCCTTTCTGATAGAATCATTACAAAATACTCCTCGAAAGAAATTTGTGACTCTGGAAAAAGTTCAAGAAAACTAATTGGATGAAGAAGAAGAAGAAGGGAGTGGTGATACAGAAGATTTGATAAATAAAGTTGAGGATTTTCATGAGAAGGAAAGCCCTTCTGAAAAATTATCAATCCGAACTTCTGAAGCCAAGTCTTCAAAACTTTCTACACCAGGTATAGATGAGAAGGAAGAGGAAGAAGTGAAAAAGTTGTCTGAAGAGAATATTAGTAATCATGATTTCATATAGACATAGGATGCTGAGGCAGGAGATGAGAAGGAATAAGTTGATGAAGATAATATTGTTCAGTTATCAGATAGTGAACATAAATCACCCAATCAAGAGGAAATCATTCTGGAAGCTGATAAGAGAAAATTGGTGGTTGTTGATACACCTAGCAGAGTAGTGGTGAAGAAGAAAGAAGTTGGTACTTCATTGAAGAGGAAGGCAATTGAGATAAGGAAATAATCCTCACCAACCAAAGTCTTAGATTCAGAATCGTCCTCTCTTGGACATGATTTTGTAGTCCAATCTTTGAAAAAACTTTTTGTAACTATCCCTCTATTTCCAAGAATAGACTTGAGATTCCAGATGCTTCAGCATAAATTAAATCAAAAATCAGATTCAGTATCCATGGTGATGGATAAGTGTATCAAACTTGAGGCTGACTTCAAAACCTTTTTCATAAATTATGAATCCCATAAAAGATCTTGCAAGAAGATGACTAGTTGGTCAAATAAAACGGTGGAAGACATGAGAATTATTGATGAGTTTCAAGATAATTTCAAAGATGCCTTTGAAACTAAAGATAGTAAGTTCAAAGATCTCACCAAGTCTTTTAAAGAAAATCAATCTCTTGAAGAAACTACACGGAAGAAAGAAGTGAAAGATCTGAATGGGAAGTTGTATTTAGTTGCTCGGAGTTGGAAGAGGGAAAGAGATCATAGAATCAAACTTGAGGAAAATTTTGATAAGAAAGAAGAAGTGTTGAATGCTCAAACAAAGAATCTTAATGCTTAGGAAGAGAAAATTAAAGCCTTGGAGAAGAAAACCGAAGATCAGGATCAGTTGCTCAAGTGTGCAGAAGGGGATCACAAGGAGCTCAATAAGTTGAAAACCATAGTGAAGAAGCCGATGCTGAAGGAGAAAGAAGGATAATCCAACTCAATTTCGATCTTTTGTGGTATTTCTTCCTTGTATAAATTTTTCCAATAATAAATAATTTTTTTGTTTCTTGTCTTTTGGATGTTTAGTAATAATTTTTCAAGTACCATAATTTCTTTTCGATTCCCTTTAATTGTTTTTGAAAATCACAAAGGGGGAGAAAGGAATGTTAAAAATAATACTAACTAAAGAAGAAATTTCCGTAAGTATGGGGGAGTTAATCTAAGGTGGAGCACATATCAATGAAGATTTTCATATGCAAGATAATGTAAAATCTCATTCAGGAAATTCAGAATACGATCCATAGTGATTCCAAATCCTAAGGGGGAGTTAGTCATATTCACTATGATCCATAAGTAAAGGGAGATAAGTTTTTTTTCAAAATCATAAAAATTATAAGTCCTTATATTCTTTTTCTTAAGGATGTTTTTGCTTTCCAAAAATGGGGAGATTGTGGAGTCAATAAGGATTCCGTATGACTTTTCCATTTCTTCATGTTTTGAAAATCACGAACACTCTACATTAAGGCAAATTTCATTTCCCCTAAGATTTATCTTAATAAGGAAATTTTTCTCCCCCAAGGAAAATTTATCCTTACCATGTTTTTATTGTTCTTGTCATAATTTCTTTAAATATAACTCATTTTATCTCGAAGTGTAAAATTCGATTTCGTATATAAAACCATAGAATCTTATAAATACTCAGATGTAGAGCATTCTGTTTTCAGGATCAGAATTCAGGTTCCAAATTTTTATTAATTCAGACTTATAATACTTATGAATTCAGACTCTGAATTATTATTCAAACTCTGAATTTTTATGAATTTAGACTACGAATACTTATGAAATCAGACTTCAAATTATTATGAATTTGGACTCCAAATTCTTATGAATTTAGACTCCGAATTCTCTGAATTCAGACTCCAGATTCTTTGAATTCAGACATCGAATTATTCATAATTTAGAGTCCGAATTTCCTTGAAATTCATACTTCGAAATTCTATAGAATTCAGGTTCTGAATTCTTTTGAAGATAGAATCTGAATATTCATGTATTATAGAAACTGAATGGTTTTCTTGTTTGACTCTGAACTTTTATTTTTCCTTAGACTCTGAAAAATGTATTTGGCTAAGCAACCAAATTTTTCTTACCCTTGTTATAGTTATGAAACTATGTCGTACAATCAGTTTCTAACTAACTATTGTTTGAGTGACACGTGTATAGGTCCCTCTAAAATTCAAGGAAAAAATATGATCATTAGCGGAGGGAGTCGACCATTGGATATGTGTTTATTAATAGGAGATCATTTGAAAGAGCTCACAACATTGATGAATCATTTGATCAATATATAGATTACATGATGCTGAGGTTATTTCTAGAGAGAGAGACTTTAATGTTTTGTGCGTACTGAACATCTTGTTCAGAACTTCTTTGTGCAACTCTGAATGTTTTTGAGTACATTCGAGGGATTTCAGAGATAGGAAGACAGAGGTGCCGACTACCTTGAAGTTCTAGGTCTTGCGAGGATATTAAGATAGACTTCGATATTTGTATCGAGGTCTTACCCTAGTTTGGATAAGATAGAATTTCTTGAAAGTATAAATCAAGGGACCTTTATCCAAGGTTGTTGGATACCCTACTCTTTAGGTTAAAAGATTTCTTAATTGTTACTTGTATTGTTTCAAGTTTTTTTTTCACTGCATTCTGATTGATAAGGAAAGTATAACTATCTTATACTTTCTTATACGTGTACTCTGATTAGTAAGATTCTATAAGCTTTATGGTAGAATCTTTATCTTTGTAAACATTTCTTAAGTTTCATTTCTGGAACCATATTTCCATAATCAAGAAAGTTTGTAGAACTAAGAGGTCTTGTGAATTTACTTGTTTAACTTTGTTAAAAATTATCATCTTTAAAAGTTGAAAAAGAATTTTTTTTAAGTATACAATTCACCCCCCCCCCCCTCTTGTATATTGAGAATCTACATCATCTTTTCAATCCTACATCCAGAAGGGGGGTCTGCAAGGGGGTCTATCTAGGGAGGGGTGGGGGTCTGTCCAGGATGGGGGGTTGTCTAAGGGTGTGTCTAGGAGGTGGGGGTGTCCAGGGGGTGCAAGGTGGGTCTGCAAGGGGGGGAGGGGTGCAAGGGGGTCTGTAGGGGGAGGGGGTCTTCAGGGGTATGGGGTGTGCAGAGGGGGTGGGGTATGGGGGTCTATCCAGGGAGGGGTGTGGGGGGTTTTTCCAGGGTGGGGGTCTGTCTAGATGGGGGAGGGGGTTCTATCCAGGAGGGAGGGGTGAAAGGGGGTCTGTAGAGTGGGGTTCCATAACTGGATTTCAATGTTTGCAACCAACATCGACCATGTGAACAAAATACATTCAAGGTAATATTTATGACATATGACATAAATTAGATCAAACTTCAATAAATTCTTTCCTAAGAAAATTAGGTATGAACCAGGTTGGATTTTCAAGCATTGACAATAAATAAGCTAACCATTCTAACATGTCTTCCTCCAGTGTGTATCTTCATTACAATATTCTAAATTGTTTTGAAATTTAAAGTTTTAAATAATTAAATAACATTGACACATCTGCTACCTTTATTTTCACACTGAAACATATGTTATGAATGTATGTCGTTTTGAGTATTAATGTATTTTTTTAAAACCCTAGATTAAATTTCTTGACTTGTAAGATTCTTTTCACTTGGATAAAATGTAGGGTTTTGATCCTGGATACTAGGTTACAGGGGTTTCCATAACTAGATTTTGTATAAATACAGCATCATGGAACACAAAATCTGTGGCATATTTTGGAGCAGTGGATCAATTTATTCTATCTTGGTTATTAGTTTCCTCTACTTGTACTGAATATCACTTTGGATACATGTTTTTGAAAACTTGATTATTTACTCTATTTAACCAGTCGATGATGTATTTAATTTGGCCAATGATTTTTTTTATATCATTCGAACATGTATTTTAGGGGTCTCCCTGTATTTTATAGGGTTTTCATGTAAGACGTATTGAGGATGGGGGGTGTCCAGGAAGGGGGTTGTCCAAGAGGGTGGGGGGTGTCCAAAAGGGGGGGTACAAGGGGGGTATGCAGCGGGGGTGTGCAAGGGGGGTCTGCAGCGGGGGGTCTGTCCAGGGAGGGGGGGTCTGTCCTGGGGTGCAAGGGGGTCTATAGTGGGGAGGGGTGTGTAGGTGGCATCTGTTAGGGGTAAAAGTGGTTCTAAAGGAGGAAGTGGGTCTACAGGGGGGGAGGGGTAGGGGGAGGGGCAGGGGGTCTGTCCAGGGTGCAAGGGGGTGTGTTAGGGGTGCAAGGGGGTCTATCTAGGGGTGCAAGGGGGTCTGTAGGGGTGCAAGGGGGTCTTTACAAGGTGCAATCAAGGGTTCATGGGGGGGGTCTGTCTAGGGGTGCAAGGGGGTATGCAGAGGTACAAGGGGGTCTGTCCAGGGGTGCAAGGGGGGTCTGTCCAGGGGTGCAAGGGGGTCTTTCCATGGTGCAATGGGGGTTTCTCTAGGGGTATAAGAGGGGTTTATCCAGGGGTGAAGGGGGGTATGTCCCAGGTGCGGGGGGGGGGGTCTGTCCAGGGTGCAAGGGGGTCTGTCCATGGCTGAAAGGGGGAATGTAGGGGGAGGGGGACTATAGGGGTAGGGGGTCTGTAGGGGGATGGGGTGTGCAAAGAGGAGGGGTGTATATGGGGGGTCTGTCCGGGGGGGGTTTATAAAATGGGAAGGGCTATAGCCACGGTTTGAAACCGTGGCTAAAATCCCTATAGCCATGGTATGAACCGTGGCTAAAGCCCTATATCCATTGTTCAATGAACTATGGATATAACATATAGCCACAGTTTTTTGGGCTTATAGACATTGTAGCGCCCCGACCCCAGCTACTCAGAGCTGGTGCGTTACTTCGTAACATTGGCATGATCAAAAAAGATCAAGTCTCGAAAGACCGATTAGTTTAATAGCCTTGGAAACACTAGATACATTCATAAATGTTACATTACATCATAAAGTGAAAAACTAATAACAAAGTCTTCATAGTCCACACTCATATCCTCTTCTGACTATCCCTGCAGGTCATTCATAAAATACTTCTTCACATCCTGGAAAATATTAAAACATTGAAAGGGGTGAGCTCAGATGCTCAGTAAGGATAACAATATTGCGGAAGCTTTCATAAATAAACATAAACATTTAAGGAAATGTATAACTAAACAAAAGCCTTATTAAACTTGAACTTCAGCATAATATGGAAAAAGTAAAATCAAATAATTCCACTTACTTACTCACATGGATATTCTACTAGACGAATAATCACATGATCGATCAATAACCACTTTCATAATGAGGGAATGTATAATGCCGGACATTCTGAAACATTTTTTCAAGGCCTCGGCCAAGACGTCTAAAATGATTAAGGCCTCGGCCAAAACCATAAATCAAATTGGGAAAGGGCCTCGGCCAATTCCACGTCTAGTTGTCTCATTAGACCTACCGATGCATCGAGGAGCTATAGCGGGCTCCACCCGTCACTTATTAAGTCCAATACATTCCTCATATGAACAGGTTTAAACATCTCATAAACCATAACATAATCATATCACATAAAACATGCATAAAGGAAACATAACATTTCCACATTTCAATCACAAGATATCAATACAACACATTGATATAATAAAAATGCTTTCAAAACCATTTTCAATACCAAAATAAAAGAAAAGTATAACATGGTATTTATTCTTCATTAAAAAAAAGGGTATGGCTTGTAGAGGAAGCCGAAACTCAAATAGTGGTCACAGCGGCGAAGAAGTCATTGTCACCGCATACGTACGATAAAAACATTCTATTTTGTCGTTTAGTAAACGCTTCGTATAAAAAAGATTCCCTTTGAATAAACGTAAAAGTCAAAGTGGTTTATACACCGTATAAAAGAAATTTGTGTATAAAACCAAATATGCCTCAATGAAAGGAGATTGAGACGAATTCCTTACAAATATCATTTTTAAAATAAAATAGATATATTATGTGTATTCCCTATAGGTACACATAAAGAATAAAAAATAAGACATAATAATATCATGACATAATTTGAAAGTAGGAGATTAACCCAAAGAATGGAAGTTGGGTTAAGAAGTTCCCTTACCTCGTGTCTGACTTGACTCAACCGTTCTTTAACCTCCTGAATAATAAACTAGAGTTAATATATACCTTATTAAGAACCATTTTCAATTTCCTTATCCTTATTATATCACTTATTACAATGATATGAACATTATGTAATTATTTAAGTTAATAACGGTCGTTTTGTCGATCTTTGGTACTTGAGTCAACAATAAACTTCTTATAATTACAAGTTGTTTATGTGGTAGAATATCCATTATCTCCAGAATTATATTCATGATTTAGATGTCATATATATCTTATATATCCAGTATATACATTCATTTATAATATTATGTAACATTTAGAGGTAAGAAATGAAATGCACCGTTCATGGAGACGGTAAGCCGTACGTACGCATGAACGCTACTTTCATTTCAATTTCATATTTAATGGAACGAAATCATAATGATATAAATGTATAATATAATTCCAGTATAATATAGTGTATAATAACATTTACTCCATCCTTTATACATCCCACATATGGCATTAACGATTCAAATCACTTTGAGGGGGCGGTAGTCCGCACTTCCTAAAATGAAATTATCGCGTTTTACCCATAATGGAAATAATAAAGTATGCCATAAATGAGAAATACAGAAGCATAAGTAAAACATAAACATATTATATATCATATATAAAAATAGTTACATCTTAATTCCCACCTTTGAAGGTGTTATATGAGTGTTGAACAATCATCGTTTCGTGAGGCAGAAATTCGCCATCCACAGAAACCGTATGTTCTTTAACCATTAGATGTAGGTGTGTGTAATTGTAGCTCTAATAATTATTATAAAAACATCCTATTATATTGAGGATACTGTTTTTGTTACAAAATAAATTAATAAAAAGAGTTTAGGGGGTTGGAGAAGAAAAATAAAACAAAACAACATTAGAGAAGACATTACCTCAAAATCGGGTAACTCTTTTTGATTTGAGCCAAAGGCTTCCTTGGGAAGAGTTATGCCCAAAGTGAGGCTTCTAAGAGTAAGAGGGGGAAGTTGGGAGAGTATTTGGGCAGAGTTTGGCCGAGCCAAATGGCTTGAAAGTGTAAATGAGGTGGGAGAGGTGGGGGCCTTTTATAAGTGGAGAGGAGGGGCACTCTTGGAAAGTAAAGAAAAGTCACTTTATTATAAAATGAGTTTCGGATTTTAGAGGTCCCACACTTATATAATTCGAAGATAAGATGATAAGGGTTCTAAATCTACTCATCCAATAGGTTTTTGACTAGTGTACGCTTTGGATTTTACATTATCTTTCCATTTTATTTAAATCGTTAAATAATGAGGTCATCGCTGCATCATCATGATGTCATAATTAATTTAATTTATTTAATGTCTAAAAATTATAAAAAAAAATACTATGATGTAGGAAATCCTTTTATCTTTCTAATGAATATTTATAATCAAAATTTGGACTTGTGTAACCCCACTGAAAAACTGTTTTAGTAAAACAACTCATGTTTGTGTCAATTTAATTTTAACATTAAATATATATATATTAATGTCATTTTCCAACCAAAGTGGCTCCATGAGGTCCCCAAGTTGACCCATGGGTTGTCTTGGTCGGCCATGACTCATCCAATAGGAGTAGAGCAAGTGTCAAGCTCATCTCATATTATTAAAACATTATTTTTACCTTAAACTACACTAATTACCTCTAATCGCGATTAAGAACTTAAAAGTTACTATTCACCAAAAATTATTTTAATTTCATTGAACCACATTTTACTTCTTAATGACAACCATGTATGTCGGATTTTTGAAAATCAAATCACAGAGGTGGTAATATTTCATTTAAACGAAAAATCAGTTATTTAACTACCACTTAGTGGTTTCACTATTCATCAAAAATTGAAGTTTTTCAGAACAAGGCCAAAATTTCACCCTAAGCTATAATTGATATTCCGAATTCAAAAATGATGTCTATTTTACGAAATTCCAAACATATAAGTTACATTAATTAATTTTATAATTAATTCCCGCTGTCACAACAAATAGCGTGTTTTAAGAAACAATTTATATCAAAAGATTGGCAATTGTTTATGTCCAATTTCAATGTTAAATTAATTCTAATGACCACCATTGGATAAAATGGTAAAAATATATTCTAATTATACTTTAAAACCACTAAATAGTATAATTTATCACTATAAATTATTTTGATTAAAAAATTTGTTTTTAAGTATTTTTCACTATTCATAAAAAATAGAAGTTCTCAGAAAAATACCAAAAATTCAACATAGGCTAATTTCAATATTCCGAATCCAAAAATGAAGTCAATTTTGATAAATAAAATTTATAAAATTTCAAAATGTAGGTATTACTATTCACAACGGCTAGTTTAATTCGTTGTGGTGTGTGTTAGAGCTCGAGGTTGTGTACAACACACGCTATTGCATTATTCGAAGTGAAACTTACCGTGGAAGCTTGGGGTGTTACATTATCCCCTCCTTCAATAAATTGCGTCCTCGCAATTTGAAATTTTTCTTTGAAAATAAAAGGTTGAAAAGAGAAAATACCTTTGAGGAAAACCCACATCGGAAATAAGGTTAATAAATATATAACATTAAAAGAAAGCAAGATAAGTACAAAGGTCACCCGATATAGCCCATTCTAGGATTCTATGAAAATATGGATATGGAGGATAAACAGACCATCAAGGTCTGATGGAGAGTTATGGAAAACAGGATTAGGAAAAATTTTAACTACAAGAAAATCACAAACTTGTGATTGGTTAAACGGTCATTGAATCCCCAGTTGGAAAAGTTAACCGACAACATTTTTGTTTTAAGTTACCTTTTATAATGTTGAGGAATTTATTTAGGAGATTTACTAAGAACGTAAGGGAATATATATACTTGTTATGTATACTTTCATTCATTAATAAATTTTTACCACAAACCCATCTTTTACTCCAAATGGTAACGGAACTCAAAAATATTCTTTTTATCATAATTGTATAAGGTTCCAAATATTAACACATACCATTTAGATTAGTAAAATTATTTTGTAATAACCAGAGACTTCCTATAGGCTAGTGGTAGGAAATAAAGGCCTGTCGCACTATGATTGTGGGTTCGATTCCTGCAGCATTGTCCGACGCGACGGGTTATACCCCACCCTGCAGGTTGTCCTTTTCCTAAAACTATAGTATCATAATATTCCAAAAATAATCTTCATAAATTTTTTAACCATAAACATTACTATCCAAAGATCAAATTAATCCACTCCAACCTTTATAGTTATCCAAAATACCTCTGTCCAGACTTTCTCTAAAAGGTCTCTTAATTCCAAAATCAATTTATCAGATTCCCCAAACAAAGTAAAGTTTCTCTTATTGTCACATACTAAAAATATAATTACCTTCATTATATTAAAACCTTACTGAAATCAACAAGTACTGCAGTACAATCCTTATATATATATCACATTATTCTTATAACCAGAATATAATCCATGAGTCCAAAAGCACCAACACATTAGTTATTCTGCTTCAACTGTAGTAACAGCATAAGATTGTCCTTGATCCCTTGGCCTTTTCTGAGGTAAGTTTCCTTGATTCTTAGGACATTCATTTGCATAATGCCCCATTTCCCTACAATTGTAGCATTCAACATTGACAGCCTCTTTCTTTCCCTTGCAATCACGAGCCTGGTGACCCTTTTCTCCACATTTATAACAAACTCCCATTCCTTTTAGGCAAGTACCAGGGTGATTCTTCCCACAATTATCACATAATGGAAAATCCTCCTTTCCCTTCTTCCCTTTATCTGTCTCTTGTTCCACCGTTCTCTTCTTCTCTTGCTTTACTTTGTTGTCATAAGACTTAGAGAATTCCTTTTCTGTCTTGATAGCACATGAGACAATATCTTCGTATGATGAGAATGATTGTGATACTAAAGCTCGACGGAGAAATGGTTTTAACCCATCAAAGAAACGATCAATCTTACTCCTTGGGTTACGTATATAATCGGCAGCATGCCTCGCTAACCTTGTAAAGTTAGCCTCATACATTGCGACATTCTCATCCTCCTTCTGCCTCAGACTCAGAAATTGTCTTTCCATATCTGCACGATGGTCTCGAGGAAAGTATTTTTCTAAGAACAGCTCTTTGAACTCCTGCCATTCCATGTTTGTTAATTCATCATCTTCCTTTGTGTTTTGAATTAGTGACCACCATTGATCGGCATCTCCAGTGAGGCGGTAAACTGCCATGACAACTTTCTCCCTTTCACTACTCCCCAAGGATTGGAATATTTTCTCTAAGGAATTTATCAATTGCTCAGCTACTATAGGATTTTTACTCCCATTGAAGGTTGGTGGTTGTTGCCTCATGAAACGGTCTAGAATTGATCCTCCACGTTGCGGATCAGGGTGCTCCATACGAGTAAGGTTGTTATTCATAACCTGCGTGAGTTTTCCCAGTACGGTGAGAAGCTGATCAGCACCAGTTGTATCACTAGCTCCACCATAATTATCTTGAGCAGGAGGGCAATCCCTACACGGAGTGCGTGCATTGATACGGTTTCCATTCCTTCCACTAGGCGCCATTTCTAAATAATGGCATAAACTGGATTAGTTTATGAATCAAAATACATAATTCCATACTTGTAAAACACTTAACATAAATTGAACTAATTATGGATATAATCCATAATTATAAAAATGTTTTCTTTGAGGAAGTATATACTCGTAACCCTCCATAGTGGTTTGTAAAGAAAATGGGAATTATCCTAAGCATATCCCCTAGGAGTGTCGTAACCAAGAGTGCAGCAAGGCCCGTTGTCGTGCACCAGTTCCCGTTCGAGTCTAGCTCAAAGCGGTGTTTTCGGGTTTTACCCCTAGGTACATCTGTGCCAGAGCCGCCTCTAACTGCTCGTATCCAGACAGGGATGTATTTCTTATAAAACTCACAAAATCTCTACAATACCAAAATTTTCAGGAAGTTCTTCTATACTAATCCTCAAAGTTCATCTTAGGTCTACGTGCTCTAATCAGAGTTTTTCTAAATCTATCTTCCAAGGTTAGTACTAAACTGCCTTTGATACCAACTGTAGCACCCCGACCCCAGCTACTCAGAGCCGGTGCGTTACTTCGTAACATTGTCATGATAAAAAAAGATCAAGTCTCGAAAGACCGATTAGTTTAGTAGCCTTGGAAACACTAGATACATTCATAAATGTCACATTACATCATAAAGTGAAAAACTAATAACAAAGTCTTCATAGTCCACACTCATATCCTCTTCTGACTATCCCTGCAGGTCATTCATAAAATAATTCTTACATCCTGGAAAATATTAAAACATTGAAAGGGGTGAGCTCAGATGCTCAGTAAGGATAACAATATTGCGGAAGCTTTCATAAATAAACATAAACATTTAAGGAAATGTATAACTAAACAAAAGCCTTATTAAACTTGAACTTCGGCATAATATGGAAAAAGTAAAATCAAATAATTCCACTTACTTACTCACATGGATATTCTACTAGACGAATAATCACATGATCGATCAATAACCACTTTCATAATGAGGGAATGTATAATGCCGGACATTCTGAAACATTTTTTCAAGGCCTCGGCCAAGACGTCTAAAATAATTAAGGCCTCAGCCAAAACCATAAATCAAATTGGGAAAGGGCCTCGGCCAATTCCACGTCTAGTTGTCTCATGAGACCTACTGATGCATCGAGGAGCTATAGCGGGCTCCACCCGTCACTTATTAAGTCCAATACATTCCTCATATGAACAGGTTTAAACATCTCATAAACCATAACATAATCATATCACATAAAACATGCATAAAGGAAACATAACATTTCCACATTTCAATCACAAGATATCAATACAACACATTGATATAATAAAAACGCTTTCAAAACCATTTTCAAAACCAAAATAAAAGAGAAGTATAACAAGGTATTTATTTTTCATTAAAAAAAGGGTATGGCTTGTAGAGGAAGCCGCAACTCAAATAGTGGTCACGGCGGCGGAGAAGTCATTATCGCCGCATACGTACGACAAAAACATTACCTTTTGTCGTTTAGTAAACGCTTCGTATAAAAAAGATTCCCTTTGAATAAACGTAAAAGTCAAAGTGGTTTATACACCGTATAAAAGAAATTTGTGTATAAAACCAAATATGCCTCAATGAAAGGAGATTGAGACGAATTCCTTACAAAGATCATTTTTAAAATAAAATAGATATATTATGTGTATTCACTATAGGTACACATAAAGAATAAAAAATAAGACATAATAATATCATGACATAATTTGAAAGTAGGAGATTAACCCAAAGAATGGAAGTTGGGTTAAGAAGTTCCCTTACCTCGTGTCTGGCTTGACTCAACCGTTCTTTAACCTCCTGAATAATAAACTAGAGTTAATATATACCTTATTAAGAACCATTTTCAATTTCATTATCCTTATTATATCACTTATTACAATGATATTAACATTATGTAATTATTTAAGTTAATAACGGTCGTTTTGTCGATCTTTGGTACTTGAGTCAACAATAAACTTCTTATAATTACAAGTTGTTTATGTGGTAGAATATCCATTATCTCCAGAATTATATTCATGATTTAGATGTCATATATATCTTATATATCCAGTATATACATTCATTTATAATATTGCGTAACATTTAGAGGTAAGAAATGAAATGCACCGTTCATGGAGACGGTAAGCCGTACGTACGCATGAACGCTACTTTCATTTCAATTTCATATTTAATGGAACGAAATCATAATGATATAAATGTATAATATAATTCCAGTATAATATAGTGTATAATACCATTTACTCCATCCTTTATACATCCCACATATGGCATTAACGATTCAAATCACTTTGAGGGGGCGGTAGTCCGCACTTCCTAAAATGAAATTATCGCGTTTTACCCATAATGGAAATAATAAAGTATGCCATAAATGAGAAATACAGAAGCATAAGTAAAACATAAACATATTATATATCATATATAAAAATAGTGACATCTTAATTCCCACCTTTGAAGGTGTTATATGAGTGTTGAACAATCATCGTTTCGTGAGGCAGAAATTCGCCATCCACAGAAACCGTATGTTCTTTAACCATTAGATGTAGGTGTGTGTAATTGTAGCTCTAATCCTTATTATAAAAACATCCTAGTATATTGAGGATACTGTTGTTGTTACAAAATAAATGAATAAAAAGAGTTTAAGGGGTTGGAGAAGAAAAATAAAACAAAACAACATTAGAGAAGACATTACCTCAAAATCGGGTAACTCTTTTTGATTTGAGCCAAAGGCTTCCTTGGGAAGAGTTATGCCCAAATTGAGGCTTCTAAGAGTAAGAGGGGGAAGTTGGGAGAGTATTTGGGCAGAGTTTGGCCGAGCCAAATGGCTTGAAAGTGTAAATGAGGTGGGAGAGTTGGGGGCCTTTTATAAGTGGAGAGGAGGGGCACTCTTGGAAAGTAAAGAAAAGTCACTTTATTATAAAATGAGTTTCGGATTTTAGAGGTCCCACACTTATATAATTCGAGGATAAGATGATAAGGGTTCTAAATCTACTCATCCAATAGGTTTTTGACAAGTGTACTCTTTGGATTTTACATTATCTTTCCATTTTATTTAAATCGTTAAATAATGAGGTCATCGCTGCATCATCCTGATGTCATAATTAATTTAATTAATTTAATGTATAAAAATTATAAAAAAAATACTATGATGTAGGATATCGTTTTATATTTCTAATGAATATTTATAATCAAAATTTGGACTTGTGTAACCCCACTGAAAAACTGTTTTAGTAAAACAACTCATGTTTGTGTCAATTTAATTTTAACATTAAATATATATATATTAATGTCATTTTCCAACCAATGTGGCTCCATGGGGTCCCCAAGTTGACCCATGGGTTGTCTTGGTCGGCCATGACTCATCCAATAGGAGTAGAGCAAGTGTCAAGCTCATCTCATAGTATTAAAACATTATTTTTACCTTAAACTACACTAATTACCTCTAATCGCGATTAAGAACTTAAAAGTTACTATTCACCAAAAATTATTTTAATTTCATTGAACCACATTTTACTTCTTAATGACAACCATGTATGTCGGATTTTTGAAAATCAAATCACAGAAGTGGTAATATTTCATTTAAACGAAAAATCAGTTATTTAACTACCACTTAGTGGTTTCACTATTCATCAAAAATTGAAGTTTTTCAGAACAAGGCCAAAATTTCACCCTAAGCTATAATTGATATTCCGAATTCAAAAATGATGTCTATTTTACGAAATTCCAAACATATAAGTTGCATTAATTAATTTTATAATTAATTCCCGCTGTCACAACAAATAGCGTGTTTTAAGAAACAATTTATATCAAAAGATTGGCAATTGTTTATGTCCAATTTCAATGTTAAATTAATTCTAATGACCACCATTGGATAAAATGGTAAAAATATATTCTAATTATACTTTAAAACCACTAAATATTATAATTTATCACTATAAATTATTTTGATTAAAAAAGTTGTTTGTAAGTATTTTTCACTATTCATAAAAAATAGAAGTTCTCAGAAAAATACCAAAAATTCAACATAGGCTAATTTCGATATTCCGAATCCAAAAATGAAGTCCATTTTGATAAATAAAATTTATAAAATTTCAAAATGTAGGTATTACTATTCATAACGGCTAGTTTAATTCGTTGTGGTGTGTGTTAGAGCTTGAGGTTGCGTACAACACACGCTATTGCATTATTCGAAGTGAAACGTACCGTGGAAGCTTGGGGTGTTAAATTCTCCCCTCCTTCAATAAATGGCGTCCTCGCAATTTGAAATTTTTCTTTGAAAATAAAAGGTTGAAAAGAGAAAATACCTTTGAGGAAAACCCACATCGGAAATAAGGTTAATAAATATATAACATTAAAAGAAAGCAAGATAAGTACAAAGGTCACCCGATATAGCCCATTCTAGGATTCTATGAAAATATGGATATGGAGGAGAAACAGACCATCAAGGTCTGATGGAGAGTTATGGAAAACAGGATTAGGAGAAATTTTAACTACAAGAAAATCACAAACTTGTGATTGGTTAAACGGTCATTGAATCCCCAGTTGGAAAAGTTAACCGACAACATTTTTGTTTTAAGTTACCTTTTATAATGTTGAGGAATTTATTTAGGAGATTTACTAAGAACGTAAGGGAATATATATACTTGTTATGTATACTTTCATTCGTTAATAAACTTTTACCACAAACCCATCTTTTACTCCAAATGGTAACGGAACTCAAAAATATTCTTTTTATCATAATTGTATAAGGTTCCAAATATTAACAAATACCATTTAGATTAGTAAAATTATTTTGTAATAACCAGAGACTTCCTGTAGGCTAGTGGTAGGAAATAAAGGCCTGTCGCACTATGATTGTGGGTTCGATTCTTGCAGCATTGTCCGACGCGACGGGTTATGCCCACCCTGCAGGTTGTCCTTTTCCTAAAACTATAGTATCATAATATTCCAAAAATAATCTTCATAAATTTTTTAACCATAAACATTACTATCCAAAGATCAAATTAATCCACTCCAACCTTTATAGTTATCCAAAATACCTCTGTCCAGACTTTCTCTAAAAGGTCTCTTAATTCCAAAATCAATTTATCAGATTCCCCAAACAAAGTAAAGTTTCTCTTATTGTCACATACTAAAAATATAATTACCTTCATTATATTAAAACCTTACTGAAATCAACAAGTACTGCAGTACAATCCTTATATATATATATCACATTATTCTTATAACCAGAATATAATCCATGAGTCCAAAAGCACCAACACATTAGTTATTCTGCTTCAACTGTAGTAACAGCATAAGATTGTCCTTGATCCCTTGGCCTTTTCTGAGGTAAGTTTCCTTGATTCTTAGGACATTCATTTGCATAATGCCCCATTTCCCTACAATTGTAGCATTCAACATTGACAGCCTCTTTCTTTCCCTTGCAATCACGAGCCTGGTGACCCTTTTCTCCACATTTATAACAAACTCCCATTCCTTTTAGGCAAGTACCAGGGTGATTCTTCCCACAATTATCACATAATATAAAATCCATCTTTCCATTCTTCCCTTTATCTGTCTCTTGTTCCACCGTTCTCTTCTTCTCTTGCTTTACTTTGTTGTCATAAGACTTAGAGAATTCCTTTTCTGTCTTGATAGCACACGAGACAATATCTTCGTATGATGAGAATTATTGTGATACTAAAGCTCGACGGAGAAATGGTTTTAACCCATCAAAGAAACGATCAATCTTACTCCTTGGGTTACGTATATAATCGGCAGCATGCCTCGCTAACCTTGTAAAGTTAGCCTCATACTTTGCGACATTCTCATCCTCCTTCTGCCTCAGACTCAGAAATTGTCTTTCCATATCTGCTCGATGGTCTCGAGGAAAGTATTTTTCTAAGAACAGCTCTTTGAACTCCTGCCATTCCATGTTTGTTAATTCATCATCTTCCTTTGTGTTTTGAATTAGTGACCACCATTGATCGGCATCTCCAGTGAGGCGGTAAACTGCCATGACAACTTTCTCCCTTTCACTACTCCCCAAGGATTGGAATATTTTCTCTAAGGAATTTATCCATTGCTCAGCTACTATAGGATTTTTACTCCCATTGAAGGTTGGTGGTTGTTGCCTCATGAAACGGTCTAGAATTGATCCTCCACGTTGTGGATCAGGGTGCTCCATACGAGTAAGGTTGTTATTCATAACCTGCGTGAGTTGTCCCAGTACGGTGAGAAGCTGATCAGCACCAGTTGTATCACTAGCTCCACCATAATTATCTTGAGCAGGAGGGCAATCCCTACACGGAGTGCGTGCATTGATACGGTTTCCATTCCTTCCACTAGGAGCCATTTCTAAATAATGGCATAAACTGGATTAGTTTATGAATCAAAATACATAATTCCATACTTGTAAAACACTTAACATAAATTGAACTAATTATGTATATAATCCATAATTATAAAAATGTTTTCTTTGAGGAAGTATATACTCGTAACCCTCCATAGTGGTTTGTAAAGAAAATGGGAATTATCCTAAGCATATCCCACAGGAGTGTCGTAACCAAGAGTGCAGCAAGGCCCGTTGTCGTGCACCAGTTCTCGTTCGAGTCTAGCTCAAAGCGGTGTTTTCGGGTTTTACCCCTAGGTACATCTGTGCCAGAGCCGCCTCTACCTGCTCGTATCCAGACAGGGATTTATTGCTTAGAAAACTCACAAAATCTCTACAATACCAAAATTTTCAGAAAGTTCTTCTATACTAATCCTCAAAGTTCATCTTAGGTCTACGTGCTCTAATCAGATTTTGTCTAAATCTATCTTCCAAGGTTAGTACTAAACTGCCTCTGATACCAACTGTAGCACCGCGACCCCAGCTACTCAGAGCCGGTGCGTTACTGCGTAACATTGGCATGATCAAAAAAGATCAAGTCTCGAAAGACCGATTAGTTTAGTAGCCTTGGAAACACTAGATACATTCATAAATGTCACATTACATCATAAAGTGAAAAACTAATAACAAAGTCTTCATAGTCCACACTCATATCCTCTTATGACTATCCCTGCAGGTCATTCATAAAATACTTCTTACATCCTGGAAAATATTAAAACATTGAAAGGGGTGAGCTCAGATGCTCAGTAAGGATAACAATATTGCGGAAGCTTTCATAAATAAACATAAACATTTAAGGCAATGTATAACTAAACAAAAGCCTTATTAAACTTGACCTTCAGCATAATATGGAAAAAGTAAAATCAAATAATTCCACTTACTTACTCACATGGATATTCTACTAGACGAATAATCACATGATCGATCAATAACCACTTTCATAATGAGGGAATGTATAATGCCGGACATTCTGAAACATTTTGTCAAGGCCTCGGCCAAGACGTCTAAAATAATTAAGGCCTCAGCCAAAACCATAAATCAAATTGGGAAAGGGCCTCGGCCAATTCCACATCTAGTTGTCTCATGAGACCTACCGATGCATCGAGGAGCTATAGCGGGCTCCACCCGTCACTTATTAAGTCCAATACATTCCTCATATGAACAGGTTTAAACATCTCATAAACCATAACATAATCATATCACATAAAACATGCATAAAGGAAACATAACATTTCCACATTTCAATCACAAGATATCAATACAACACATTGATATAATAAAAACGCTTTCAAAACCATTTTCAATACCAAAATAAAAGAAAAGTATAACATGGTATTTATTCTTCATTAAAAAAAAGGGTATGGCTTGTAGAGGAAGCCGAAACTCAAATAGTGGTCATGGCGGTAGAAAATTCATTATCGCCGCATACGTACAACAAAACATTCCCTTTTGTCGTTTAGTAAACGCTTCGTATAAAAAATATTCCCTTTGAATAAACGTAAAAGTCAAAGTGGTTTATACACCGTATAAAAGAAATTTGTGTATAAAACCAAATATGCCTCAATGAAAGGAGATTGAGACGAATTCCTTACAAAGATCATTTTTAAAATAAAATAGATATATTATGTGTATTCACTATAGGTACACATAAACAATAAAAAATAAGACATAATAATATCATGACATAATTTGAAAGTAGGAGATTAACCCAAAGAATGGAAGTTGGGTTAAGAAGTTCCCTTACCTCATGTCTGACTTGAGTCAACCGTTCTTTAACCTCCTGAATAATAAACTAGAGTTAATATATACCTTATTAAGAACCATTTTCAATTTCATTATCCTTATTATATCTCTTATTACAATGATATTAACATTATGTAATTATTTAAGTTAATAACGGTCGTTTTGTCGATCTTTGGTACTTGAGTCAACAATAAACTTCTTATAATTACAAGTTGTTTATGTGGTAGAATATCCATTATCTCCATAATTATATTCATGATTTAGATGTCATATATATCTTATATATCCAGTATATACATTCATTTATAATATTACGTAACATTTAGAGGTAAGAAATGAAATGCACCGTTCATGGAGACGGTAAGCCGTACGTACGCATGAACGCTACTTTCATTTCAATTTCATATTTAATGGAAAGAAATCATAATGATATAAATGTATAATATAATTACAGTATAATATAGTGTATAATACCATTTACTCCATCCTTTATACATCCCACATATGGCATTAACGATTCAAATCACTTTGAGGGGGCGGTAGTCCGCACTTCCTAAAATGAAATTATCACGTTTTACCCATAATGGAAATCATAAAGTATGCCATAAATGAGAAATACAGAAGCATAAGTAAAACATAAACATATTATATATCATATATAAAAATAGTGACATCTTAATTCCCACCTTTGAAGGTGTTATATGAGTGTTGAACAATCATCGTTTCGTGAGGCAGAAATTCGCCATCCACGGAAACCGTATGTTCTTTAACCATTAGATGTAGGTGTGTGTAATTGTAGCTCTAATCCTTATTATAAAAACATCCTAGTATATTGAGGATACTGTTTTTGTTACAAAATAAATGAATAAAAAGAGTTTATGGGGTTGGAGAAGAAAAATAAAACAAAACAACATTAGAGAAGACATTACCTCAAAATCGGGTAACTCTTTTTGATTTGAGCCAAAGGCTTCCTTGGGAAGAGTTATGCCCAAAGTGAGGCTTCTAAGAGTAAGAGGGGGAAGTTGGGAGAGTATTTGGGCAGAGTTTGGCCGAGCCAAATGGCTTGAAAGTGTAAATGAGGTGGGAGAGGTGGGGGGCTTTTATAAGTGGAGAGGAGGGGCACTCTTGGAAAGTAAAGAAAAGTCGCTTTATTATAAAATGAGTTTCGGATTTTAGAGGTCCCACACTTATATAATTCGAGGATAAGATGATAAGGGTTCTAAATCTACTCATCCAATAGGTTTTTGACAAGTGTACGCTTTGGATTTTACATTATCTTTCTATTTTATTTAAATCGTTAAATAATGAGGTCATCGCTGCATCATCCTGATGTCATAATTAATTTAATTTATTTAATGTATAAAAATTATAAAAAAACTACTATGATGTAGTAAATCTTTTCATCTTTCTAATGAATATTTATAATCAAAATTTGGACTTGTGTAACCCCACTGAAAAACTGTTTTAGTAAAACAACTCATGTTTGTGTCAATTTAATTTTAACATTAAATATATATATATTAATGTCATTTTCCAACCAAAGTGGCTCCATGGGGTCCCCAAGTTGACCCATGGGTTGTCTTGGTCGGCCATGACTCATCCAATAGGAGTAGATCAAGTGTCAAGCTCATCTCATATTATTAAAACATTATTTTTACCTTAAACTACACTAATTACCTCTAATCGCGATTAAGAACTTAAAAGTTACTATTCACCAAAAATTATTTTAATTTCATTGAACCACATTTTACTTCTTAATGACAACCATGTATGTCGGATTTTTGAAAATCAAATCACAGAAGTGGTAATATTTCATTTAAACGGAAAATCAGTTATTTAACTACCACTTAGTGGTTTCACTATTCATCAAAAATTGAAGTTTTTCAGAACAAGGCCAAAATTTCACCCTAAGCTATAATTGATATTCCGAATTCAAAAATGATGTCTATTTTACGAAATTCCAAACATATAAGTTGCATTAATTAATTTTATAATTAATTCCCGCTGTCACAACAAATAGCGTGTTTTAAGAAACAATTTATATCAAAAGATTGGCAATTATTTATGTCCAATTTCAATGTTAAATTAATTCTAATGACCAACATTGGATAAAATGGTAAAAATATATTCTAATTATACTTTAAAACCACTAAATAGTATAATTTATCACTATAAATTATTTTGATTAAAAAAGTTGTTTTTAAGTATTTTTCACTATTCATAAAAAATAGAAGTTCTCAGAAAAATACCAAAAATTCAACATAGGCTAATTTCGATATTCCGAATCCAAAAATAAAGTCCATTTTGATAAATAAAATTTATAAAATTTCAAAAAGTAGGTATTAATATTCACAACGGCTAGTTTAATTCGTTGTGGTGTGTGTTAGAGCTCGAGGTTGCGTACAACACACGCTATTGCATTATTCGAAGTGAAACGTACCGTGGAAGCTTGGGGTGTTACATTCTCCCCTCCTTCAATAAATTGCGTCCTCGCAATTTGAAATTTTTCTTTGAAAATAAAAGGTTGAAAAGAGAAAATACCTTTGAGGAAAACCCACATTGGAAATAAGGTTAATAAATATATAACATTAAAAGAAAGCAAGATAAGTACAAAGGTCACCCGATATAGCCCATTCTAGGATTCTATGAAAATATGGATATGGATGAGAAACAGACCATCAAGGTCTGATGGAGAGTTATAGAAAACAGGATTAGGAGAAAGTTTAACTACAAGAAAATCACAAACTTGTGATTGGTTAAACGGTCATTGAATCCCCAGTTGGAAAAGTTAACCGACAACATTTTTGTTTTAAGTTACCTTTTATAATGTTGAGGAATTTATTTAGGAGATTTACTAAGAACGTAAGGGAATATACATACTTGTTATGTATACTTTCATTCGTTAATAAATTTTTACCACAAACCCATCTTTTACTCCAAATGGTAATGGAACTCAAAAATATTCTTTTTATCATAATTGTATAAGGTTCCAAATATTAACACATACCATTTAGATTAGTAAAATTATTTTGTAATAACCAGGGACTTCCTGTAGGCTAGTGGTAGGAAATAAAGGCATGTCGCACTATGATTGTGGGTTCGATTCCTGCAGCTTTGTCCGACACGACGGGTTATGCCCCACCCTGCAGGTTGTCCTTTTCCTAAAACTATAGTATCATAATATTCCAAAAATAATCTTCATAAATTTTTTAACCTTAAACATTACTATCCAAAGATCAACTTAATCCACTCCAACCTTTATAGTTATCCAAAATACCTCTGTCCAGACTTTCTCTAAAAGGTCTCTTAATTCCAAAATCAATTTATCAGATTCCCCAAACAAAGTAAAGTTTCTCTTATTGTCACATAATAAAAATATAATTACCTTCATCATATTAAAACCTTACTGAAATCAATAAGTACTGCAGTACAATCCTTATATATATATCACATTATTCTTATAACCAGAATATAATCCATGAGTCCAAAAACACCAACACATTAGTTATTCTGCTTCAACTGTAGTAACAGCATAAGATTGTCCTTGATCCCTTGGCCTTTTCTGAGGTAAGTTTCCTTGATGCTTAGGACATTCATTTGCATAATGCCCCATTTCCCTACAATTGTAGCATTCAACATTGACGGCCTCTTTCTTTCCCTTGCAATCACGAGCCTGGTGACCCTTTTCTCCACATTTATAACAAACTCTCATTACTTTTAGGCAATTACCAGGGTGATTCTTCCCACAATTATCACATAATGGAAAATCCTTCTTTCCCTTTTTCCCTTTATCTGTCTCTTGTTCCACCGTTCTCTTCTTCTCTTGCTTTACTTTGTTGTCATAAGACTTAGAGAATTCCTTTTATGTCTTGATATCACACGAGACAATATCTTTGTATGATGAGAATGATTGTGATACTAAAGCTCGACGGAGAAATGGTTTTAACCCATCAAAGAAAAGATCAATATTACTCCTTGGGTTATGTATATAATCGGCAGCATGCCTCGCTAACCTTGTAAAGTTAGCCTCATACTTTGCGACATTCTCATCCTCCTTCTGCCTCAGACTCAGAAATTGCCTTTCCATATCTGCTCGATGGTCTCGAGGAAAGTATTTTTCTAAGAACAGCTCTTTGAACTCATGCCATTCCATGTTTGTTAATTCATCATCTTCCTTTGTGTTTTGAATTAGTGACCACCATTGATCGGCATCTCCAGTGAGGCGGTAAACTGCCATGACAACTTTCTCCCTTTCACTACTCCCCAAGGCTTGGAATATTTTCTCTAAGGAATTTATCCATTGCTCAGCTACAATAGGATTTTTACTCCCATTGAAGGTTGGTGGTTGTTGCCTCATGAAACGGTCTAGCATTGATCCTCCACATTGCGGATCAGGGTGCTCCATACAAGTAAGGTTGTTATTCATAACCTGCGTGAGTTGTCCCAGTACGGTGAGAAGCTGATCAGCACCAGTTGTATCACTAGCTCTACCATAATTATCTTGAGCAGGAGGGCAATCCCTAGACGGAGTGCCTGCATTGATACGGTTTCCATTTCTTCCACTAGGCGCCATTTCTAAATAATGGCATAAACTGGATTAGTTTATGAATCAAAATACATAATTCCATAATTGTAAAACACTTAACATAAATTGAACTAATTATGGATATAATCCATAATTATAAAAATGTTTTCTTTGAGGAAGTATATACTCGTAACCCTTCATAGTGGTTTGTAAAGAAAATGGGAATTATCCTAAGCATATCCCCTGGGAGTGTCGTAACCAAGAGTGCAGCAAGGCCCGTTGTCGTGCACCAGTTCCCGTTCGAGTCTAGCTCAAAGCGGTGTTTTCTGGTTTTACCCCTAAGTACATCTGTTCCAGAGCTGCCTCTACCTGCTCGTATCCAGACAGGGATGTATTGCTTATAAAACTCACAAAATCTCTACAATACCAAAATTTTCAGGAAGTTCTTCTATACTAATCCTCAAAGTTCATCTTAGGTCTACGTGCTCTAATCAGAGTTTGTCTAAATCTATCTTCCAAGGTTAGTACTAAACTGCCTCTGATACCAACTGTAGCGCCCCGACCCCAGCTACTCAGAGCCGGTGCGTTACTTCGTAACATTGGCATGATCAAAAAAGATCAAGTCTCGAAAGACCGATTAGTTTAGTAGCCTTGGAAACACTAGATACATTCATAAATGTTACATTACATCATAAAGTGAAAAACTAATAACAAAGTCTTCATAGTCCACACTCATATCCTCTTCTGACTATCCCTGCAGGTCATTCATAAAATACTTCTTCACATCCTGGAAAATATTAAAACATTGAAAGGGGTGAGCTCAGATGCTCAGTAAGTATAACAATATTGCGGAAGCTTTCATAAATAAACATAAACATTTAAGGCAATGTATAACTAAACAAAAGCCTTATTAAACTTGAACTTCAGCATAATATGGAAAAAGTAAAATAAAATAATTCCACTTACTTACTCACATGGATATTCTACTAGACGAATAATCACATGATCGATCAATAACCACTTTCATAATGAGGGAATGTATAATGCCGGACATTCTGAAACATTTTGTCAAGGCCTCGGCCAAGACGTCTAAAATGATTAAGGCCTCAGCCAAAACCATAAATCAAATTGGGAAAGGGCCTCGGCCAATTCCACGTCTAGTTGTCTCATGAGACCTACCGATGCATCGAGGAGCTATAGCGGGCTCCACCCGTCACTTATTAAGTCCAATACATTCCTCATATGAACAGGTTTAAACATCTCATAAACCATAACATAATCATATCACCTAAAACATGCATAAAGGAAACATAACATTTCCACATTTCAATCACAAGATATCAATACAACACATTGATTTAATAAAAACGCTTTCAAAACCATTTTCAATACCAAAATAAAAGAAAAGTATAACATGGTATTTATTCTTCATTAAAAAAAGGGTATGGCTTGTAGAGGAAGCCGAAACTCAAATAGAGGTCACGGCGGCGGAGAAGTCATTGTCGCCGCATACGTACGACAAAAACATTCCCTTTTTTCATTTAGTAAACGCTTCATATAAAAAAGATTCCCTTTGAATAAACGTAAAAGTCAAAGTGGTTTATACACCGTATAAAAGAAATTTGTGTATAAAAGCAAATATGCCTCAATGAAAGGAGATTGAGACGAATTCCTTACAAAGATCATTTTTAAAATAAAATAGATATATTATGTGTATTCACTATAGGTACACATAAAGAATAAAAAATAAGACATAATAATATCATGACATAATTTGAAAGTATGAGATTAACCCAAAGAATGGAAGTTGGGTTAAGAAGTTCCCTTACCTCGTGTCTGACTTGACTCAACCATTCTTTAACCTCCTAAATAATAAACTAGAGTTAATATATACCTTATTAAGAACCATTTTCAATTTCATTATCCTTATTATATCACTTATTACAATGATATGAACATTATGTAATTAATTCGTTTTGGTGTGTGTTAGAGCTCGAGGTTGCGTACAACACACGCTATTGCATTATTCGAAGTGAAACGTACCGTGGAAGCTTGGGGTGTTACAGACATGGTTTCAAACTGTGGATATAGCCTAAATTTCTAGTAGTGATTCCCTAATGAGATGACTAAACTAATGGGAACAATACTTAGACATCTTATGATTATTCCAAATGAGTTATCTCAAATTATGATTAACAAGAAGAATATAGTTGAATTCTGAAACACATCATAGAAGATAATGATGGTGACACATGTAATTTCAAGTTTTAAATATGATAAATAAAATATGACTCAATTTTCTACATGTTGAAAATGTGGGAAGAGGTACCATGGAAAATGACTTGAAGTAAATGGAAGATTCTTTATTCGTGGAAAATTAGGGCACAAATAAGATAATTGATGAAGAAAAATAAAGATTTTGGTTAATAAGATGCGGGGAAATAAATTTCATTTTAAGGAACCATTAATGGTTCAATGTCATAGATGTGGGGAACTTGGTCATTATACATGTCTATGCCCAAATCCAAGAATTAATTACTAAAGGACTATGTTATAACAATCATTTAAGTTTAATTATTGAATTGTTTTTGTTTTAGAACTCAAGAATCATGCCATTGAAGTAATTTTATTAATGGTTTTATGGTTATAAGAATCATGAAACTTCTAAGGATTATTTTATATTCGTTTTTATTTAAGAATTTGTAAGAATATATTTAATGGTACTAATGACCTAGAAAGATGATTTAATGTTAAGGTAATATTTTATATAAAAACACATTACTGAGAAAAATAAAATATTTGGTATTTTCTTGATGTTAATATAATTATAGTCAATTAAAATTATTTTATTTTTTGGAAAAATATGAGTTGGATAGAAAAACTTAGAGGATAAAAATGTGATTTGATGACTAATGTTATTTTTTAAGTTTTTCATCACATTCTTGAGATATTTATAGGTTCAAGGTGAATTATGAATATTATTATCACATTTTACATGGTTTTATAAAAAGGATAACCCACAAGTTGAGAGACAACCCATCACACTTGGTAAGGCTGTGGGGCTTGAACCCACAACTGATGGGTGATAAGGGTGCAGTTCCTACCACAAGTCGACATGATGTAATGGTTAGATTGGATTTTTTTACATAAATGATTTGGTGGATAAATATTAATTTGATTTTTGGAAACATATTATAAGATAAAATATTTCTGAATTTTTAGGCTTTTGAGGTGATTAATGATATTTTGGGAAACTTTTTATTGGGTTGATATATATATATAACTTTTATGTTTAACATAAAGGATTATTTGGGAAGAATGATATTATATTTTTTTAGATGTAAGTTGAATGGTATGAGATAACCTTTTTGGTTAAAATATTATTTCATATTCAGGTTATTGGGGTTATTTGGGATACAGGGTTGTTTATTTAAGGAATAATATATGTTAAAACATTGGGTTTATTATTCAATTTTCAATATTTATATATTCATATTCATTTTGGGTATTATCATAATTTATTCTAACAATTTGGTTTAATTAAAGATATTAAGAATATCTTGTTAATATTTTATGTATCTTATGATCCGTTAAAAGTAAATTTTGTTGATTCAAGAATAAAAAATCTTATTGGATATTTATTATTTGGAGTAAGAGGTGAAGTGGAAAGTGATCAAAGAAAAACCAAATGATGAAATATGTCTATGAAATAAAAATATGTCAAGTAAGTTTATTTTTTGGTTTTCTCTATCTTAATATTATAATAATACCTCAACTAAAGGAAAAGGATCTTGAAACAAAAATTTCATCTTATTACCATCATATTTGATGAATCAATGGTCTTTCAAATCATCAAACATTTATTATTTGGTGATAATTAAATTTATATTGATCATTAACTTTATTATTATCTCTATCACTCTCCATAATTATTTATTCTCTGATTCCAAATCTAGGTTTTCACTTCCAACCAATTTTATCCTATTTAGAAACCTAGTTATTTGATAAACATCACATTTCCTTTTGCCTCTTTTAAAGAGGAAGTTTTATTAATCTATTTTAAGATATAGGTTTTCTATAAAAGAATTTTTTAATGTCAACCCATTGATTACTGATCACCAGATCAAATTTTGTGGATTCAATTTATTTAAGGGGGTATAATGTAACACCTCAAGATTTTAAAAGAACACTATGCTCGATAGCCACTACAAGAAAAGGGTCTATTAGTCATGGTTTTTTTTATTTGGTGGTAGTTTAAACCACTGCTACATGGTTTTACAATGGTTTCAAAAAACCACTACTAAATCATGTGTCATCATCCAATACACAGTGGTTTCTTCCATTTAGTGGTGATTTCTAGTAAGTGTCATAGAAATCATATTTAGCGGAAATTATTAATGTTTTTGTGATAGTTTTCCAAAAGGTGAAAAAATGAGGATTTAGAAAAGGTTAAAACCACTAATAAATAGATTAAAAATTCCACTAAATAATAGTGTGTCATATTTAGAAATGGTTTAAACCACCACTAAATGTATATTAACAAACAAAATGACAGCTACAGATTTTAAAACCCCATAACTACCCTAAAAAATTAAATTCAAAACAGGTGTATCACTTATCAATAGTATAAAAAATCCATATCAGAAGCATAGTAAATCACACATATATAAGAAATATTGCATCAATAAACAAGTATATTAGTTCAAATACAAACATAAAGTTTTTCAGATCTGTGTCAAAAATAATACATCAACAAACTCTATAATTATATATTAGTATAAAACATAAAAAAGACCACTAATCACTACCATATGAACTCTAATCATCACCCTATCCATATCCATCTTCATCGCGATATCTAATTCCAGTTATTGGCACCTATAAGACAATTATATTGAAAATTAAATAGTGTTTTATATTTATATTTAAACTTAAAACCAATAAATGTTTATGAATTAATGATTTTGAAGTTGTGTGATTTACCTAATCACCACTATTCATCAATAAAATATCATCGGAGACAGATCGGGTCATCTTCTGATATAAATCAACCAACACATTCAATTTCCACTTTCATGTTATAACATCAACAATGAGAAAGCTGAAAAACATCTATACAAATATTTTTTTTTTGAAAATATTAGAACTTAATAACATAATGAAATTAAACTACACCATAATGTATTAAAATTACCTATATCTATGAGTCAAAAATTTCTTTTTTCCAAGATGAAAGAATATGTCTCCAATCATCTTATGTAATTAGAAGGGTAACCAAATCTGCCACCAGCTGGCCTAGAATCTGGCCAAATAATCCCATGATGTTATCTATAGGGACCCTAGAGCAGTCAAATGGGACAACTATCTTTAGTCTGTTCAAATTAAAAACTTCTAAACTTTTCATATTTTTCTCTGTAGTATAATTGTTTCTATATTTTATAAAAAAGCTGTTAGTATTATAAAAAACTATAATAACTTTATTCATATTAAAAATTTTACCAATAAAATTCACCATCCAATATCTTCGTGAAGAACTAGGAGTGGCATGTTGCCTCACTGTTGAGGTTTGAATTGTATCAATATAACACTTACTCCTTGTCATTCCTATCATTTAATTAAATAAAAGTAAATTTTGAACATATATTTCAAAATATTCATGTAGAAAAAAATATAAATGATAACATATGCACAATACTAACAAAAAAATACATAACTATGATGATGAATGACTGCACAAATGATAGAAGTTTTTGATAAATAAATGGATGACTGCACATACAATCATTTTCTCCATAAATCATGTTGTTTTCCTACTCCATCATTACTTCATATACTTCCCCCACCCTTGCAAGACTAATATTTTCAATATCATGATGGAAAAATAAGTTCACTTCTTATTTTTGTTGGGATTCAATGTCAGAGATCAAATCTTTCACTTCATCACCCATATCATACAAGTCTCTTTGTTTTACATGAGAAACTACACTCCACCCTTAATTTGCGACATATTCCACATAATATACCATTTTTTCTTACGATGATAAGATATACGGATCATGTAATTCATGGTCACCAATATCCATCAAGTGAGAGAAATTTACAGAAGTAAATTGAAAGTAATCTCATTTAACACCCATAATAAAATCAACCCAATTTAATTTTGAATAAAACAATAGAAAAATGCATGTGGTAGTTTAATTTGATAATATCAGTCATCTTTTAAAAGTATCTCACTCAGTCAAGTGTATATATACCACTATTCGGTGTTTTCAAACCCTCTTCCTGATCAACTATATGAAATTTAAATCCATTCACATTGTAAGTGTAGAACTTTCTAGCATATTTTAGAGGACCTTGAGTAAGAAATTTCAAATCTTCTGACAACTCATCTTGAGTATCAGTATTCATAATCTAAAAAAAGTAATATACATTATTATATTTACAAAATATATGTGTCGACCTAATATCTGTATTGATTTCAATATTTCAGAACTTACACATCATGAAAACCATTCTATAAGCTCTTTATTAAGATATTTTGTTATATATTTCTCATTTTATGTTTGGACTCTAATTTGTATCCTTGTTTGTATCCTCAACTATTCAATAAATGGATTTTCAATTTCAATATTTAGCAGCACACATCTATGTTCCTGTGATAATTCCATTTCTATCAGTGTAACATTTGTGCTCCTCCCAACTGATCGGTTAATAGTAGGACATGTTTTTTATTTCCTATGTATTTGAGATAGATTTTATGTGTTTTCAACACGTCCAAATTGATTTAATTTTTTCTCAATATCATCAAAGTATCTATAAAAAAGTTAAGACACTCCTCTGCTAAATAGACTTCAAAAATAGAGCCTTCAGTTTGAGCTTTAGTTTTCACGTATGATTTCAAATGCCCAATATATCTGTGAAATAAAAGAAAAAAATATAATTTTCTATTTAGTGAAGTGAAAATAATTTTCTACTTAAATGAAAAAGATATAAATAAATACCTCACAATTGGATTCATCTATCAATAATGTGCGGGACCTCCTAATTTAGCTTCTTCAACCAAATGCATTGTTAAATGCATCATGACAGTAAAAACTGATGGAGGAAAGATCATCTCCATTGCATAGTGTCAATAAAAATATCTCCTAAAGGTTGTCAAGATCAAATGGTTATAGGGTTTTGTAACATATTTTTCTGAATAATGTTCAAAATTGGAGTACGACAGTAGTAATATTTTTAGATAATAATGCATGCAATAACAATGGTAGGAACTACTGTAACAAAATATGTGAATCATGAATTTTCAATCTATGTAACCTATTATTATTTAAGTCAACACACCATGAGATGTTACTTGAAAACCCATCAGATACCTTAACATGTTTTAAAATTCAAAGGTACATATCTTTATCCATATTTTTCATTTCAAAACTTGTCAGATCATACTTTCCATTCTCATCTGGACAGAGATCGTGCTTTTTGTGCATTTCTTATAAGTCTTTCTGAGTATTGAGATGATTCTTAGATTTTCCATTCTCATTAAGAAATTTTAAGATCAAATTGTCACAATAATTCTTCTCAATATTCATTACATCAAGATTAGGCCTTGAAAAATTAAATACCCAATAAGGAGGTTTAAAGAATATACTTTTTTTCTTCCATCGTTGCGCTCTAATTTCACTTGATGATGTACTTCGAACTCATTTCCCACTATCATTAAAATGATACACCTTCAAAAATTCTATTTCAACATTTCCAAGTTGTACCAATATTTTAAAACTTGTCAATAACTTTTGAGCTGGTCTATGATCAATAGAACCATTGAATTTTGACTTGTTCAACCAAAATCTATGAGATGCATCAAGAAATCTTCAATGACACAAGAAGCACCATTTTCTACTAAGGTAGTAATTTGGTCTCAAAACTAAAGTTACAAATAGGAAAAGCCAAACTTGTGTAAGTGTTCCAACCAGCTAAATTCCCAAGTCTAGGGAAATCACTAATGGTCCATATTAGAGTATCTTTCATTTTAAACATTCTTCTAGAAGATGAATCATATGTCTCAACACTGTTGCTCTATAACTCCAATAATTATTCAATTAAAGGATGCAAGTATACATCAATATCATTTACAGGTATATTTTACATGAATAATCATAGAAATGATAGAAGACATTTGTTTCATACACATCCACGGAGGAAGATTGTAAGGGATCAAAAGATCTGACCAAATGCTATAACTGATCCTCAAAGTCCCAAATGGTCTGAATCCATCGACAACCAATCCCAATCAAACATTTCTAGGATCATATGAGAAATATGTATGTAATTAATCAAATATATTCCATGGTTATGAATATCTTGGGTGTCACATTAACCCATCATTTTTATTATCTACAGAATTCCACTTCATGTGTTCTGCGGTTTTTGATGAATTGAATAATCTTTGCAATTGAGGATTTAAACAAAATTAATGCAAAACCTTAGAAAGTGTGTATATTATCTTCTTCTTCATAGTATCATGTTGATCCAGACTTCCAACACCACTCATTAACTACCATCTAGAAGAAGAACATTTTTTTTCAAAAAACAATTCTTGAAATCTCTCCCCAATAAAGAATACAATCATTGGAAAACACATGTATTTTTGTATAATTCAAACCAAGAATGTTAAAAAAATTAATATCATAAAAAGACTCATAAATCTTTGCTTCAATAAATGCATCACACAACAATTCCAATATCATGGACATCTCCCTATTTGTAATTCCACATAAGAATTTGATATGGTACAACTTCAGCAAAAAAGAATGTTTTGAATATTTAAAACATACACTATACAACTCTTGATTTCCATCATCAACTAAACCATGAAATGCATTTTTATGCTTAGTGAAGTTTTCTCTTACATTAGTCTCCCCAAAATCAATAGAAGGATCTAATGATATGTGACAATCTTGATCTGGTTGTCCTGTGGTATCAAAAATATTAGTCATCACATTTCTATTTGTAGCACCCGCAACTAGTTTTTTTATATGTTTTGATTTTGATGTTGCTGTCTTGAAACACTAAATGCATTATTAATAAGTTTTTTCATTTCATTTTCCACTATCGGTGAAGTTGGGAACTCATTCTATCAATTGACGTTAGTGATCAATGTTTTTTTAACATTCGATTATCCATTCCAAATCCAAAAAAAATATTGAGTAGGTAATTACTTCAATGTAAAGTGTTCAGAAACTTCATATCTATTCAATCATCTTCTAAATTTTCATTCAGTACATAGACATCTAATTCTCTCATCAACAGATCGATTGAAAATTTCCAAATCTAAAAACTCCTCCAAATCCTTAGTATACTGAGGTGTATTCCTCGGTAATGTGATCTAGCTTTTATCCATATATATCACAATGTTGCAACACATTATTAAAAAAATTAAAACACATAACTATTACTAAATAGTAAAACAGATAATGGTAAAATTTGGTAAAGTGGGAAATGATAATGAAGAGAATAAATATCTAAGTTTGAGAATTGAGAAAACCTGGCATAAATGGAGTGTCAATGCTAAGATGACCTTAGCAGTTTCATCCTTTAAAACAACACAGGGAATACCTGACATGAGTTAGTGTCGATCTCACCTCCCATTAGAGGTATAACATAATTATAGATTCTAAATATTTTGACTATAGGTTATATATTAGAATCAAAATTAATCTCATTTTTATAGTAATCAATACACACATTGTTCTTGATATTAAATCCCCCTATACAGATTTTATTTATATAGAGGATGGAAAGAGAGAAATTTATGGATTTTATGGTGAGAGATATGAATGAAACCATCATGGAATTAGGAAATTACTTATCACTATAGTATAACTAGTTATGGAAATAGAAGCATTGTTTTATATATGACTTGATGAATTTTAACATATCAATGAGAAAAGGTGACACATGTAGAATGAACTTGAAATAAATTATAATATATTACAATTAGAATTTTACAAGAAGGATCTTCTCTACTCATTTATTCAAAAGGAACTAGTATGGTCATTGAGAACTCCCATGATACCTTGGTAGAGACCAATGCTGATGGTGAAAAAATAGAAAGACCATGGTCAGTACATATAGTCTATACAAATGAATCATGTTCCTTAATTATAATTCTTAGAGAGTATGTCATTCTTATCAATAATTCATGTTTTATTATAAAATACATATCTTATAAAACATCATAAAACATTTAACTTAAGATTCCATAACAAACAATGAAGTAATGTCACGACCCGTCCCCTGGGACCCATGCCATGACTAACCTAATCCCAACTCCCAAAGGTCAGGGGTTGGAGACTAGTTCCAAAGTCATTATGCTAAAAGTGGGATGCATTATCCGAGTACCAGTACATAGGAACACTCACAACCCCATCCCACAATGCTTAAATGGAAAACACACTTTCCACTAAGACTAACCACTTTGTGTAAAATAGTACACACTGGAAGTAAAGGAGCCAGAATACAATCCCAACAAATGAAATATGAAAATAAAACAGTAATAAGGTCTCTGTAAATCCATCCAATGAAAACCATACCTAAAGGGTATATGTATAGTAGTTACTAGAAGTCGTAGGAGTATTCCTCACCTGTCTGATCTCACCAGGCACCACCTAGTCCAGGACCACCAAGGTCTCTGTCAAAATGTTGATCGTTTTTACAAGACACAAAACATGTGGGTAAATACCATGAAGGGGTGAGTAACACAACACTCAATAGGGACCCCAAACCACAAAGAAATAACACAAAAGAAAATTTAGACATGAAGCAATGGACAGCTCGCATAAGTATAACCTAAAGTATAGAAAGCAAGGTTATTATTCATAAAGCAATATCATCTTTTACTACTTAGGGAATCATCCTCGAGGAGTCACTAAGGTCTTATCATCTTTTGGGGCACTGAGGTCCGCTTATCCACTACTCATCTACTAGGCCACTGAGGTCTGCTCAGCTACCGGGCCACTGAGGTTCTCTTGTCTGTCAGTCCACTGAGTTCCGCTTGTCTATTGGGCCACTGAGGTACGTTCATCTGTCAGGACACTGATATTAACTTGTATAATTCTCTTCTACTAGTCCACTAAGGTCCACTTGGATACTAGGACACTGAGGTCCACTCGTCACTTTCTTCATGTCACCTCCAGTCATAGGATTCCCCCTCACAGCGTGTGTGATTCTGGGAGAATCTAATCCTCAAGACATTGGTCATGTTCCAAATTCCATGAAGACTCACTTGGAGTATTCAAAAATTACTATCTCCTCTCAATGGTCCCAATTATTCAAACAGATCATCAATCGGACGTATGATTTGCAAGTTATGGATGTTTTAGTAAAAAGGGGACGGGTCCGGTCGGACCCAGTCGGACCGACCCGACCCAGATCCGACCCAGTCTGCTGGTCTAGGCATGGACCTGCTAGGTCATGGGTCTAGCCCATTGGGCCATGGGCCCATATTGTCTCTCATAGACGTGGAGGTGGTCGTCGTGTCTGCTCCCGGTCAACGTGTTGGGTTCGCCATGTGACCACCCCATGGGTCACCGCGGGTCCGTTCTATCATGGTCCCAATGGACTGCGGCCCTCCAGCCACATGATGTGGCTCATTACTACGTATTTTGGCTATTTTTTTCATCCCTCACCCATTTCCCTACAACCGGTTACACAGGGACCTCCACTACTGCGACGCAGTGTCTCCCGTACGTGGCCGCCACCGCATGCTGCCGGCGGGCCACAGGACTTTCTCTGGTGGTCTGTTCTCTGATCCGTGAACACTTTTGGGGTCCTTAGGTCATCTTTGATCCTTCTACAATTTCAAAGTATCCTTTTCATCAATCCATGGGTTCCACCACAAAGAACACAAGAACGCCTACAGCGAAGGGATCTATCCTTGTTTATGTCGGCCTGATTCCTCCACTTTAGAATAAAATAGAGAAAATTACACTAAGTTTTATCCCTTTGAGCCCATAATAAACAATTCCACCCTAAAATAACAAACTAAACATGGATCAACCTATTATTATGATGATCCACATTCATTGTTTTAGAAAGAAAGAACAGGAAATAATTTCACAAAGAACAAACCCCTACATCAAGGATAGATCACTCATTTTTGAAGAATGGACCATTGTTTTTTATCGTTCCTTGATTCAAAGCCCATTTTTTTCATTGGATATCCTTTGAAGGATGGAATAATGGAGGTTGTATGGTGCTCATATTCATGGGTGATTCATTGATCATTTCTTTCCAACACCAAATCTCCAAGTTCTGAGCAACTCGATTGTGCCCACGATCCTGTATTTGAATAACCCATTAAATAGGGAAAATTCATTTCAGCATTTCTATTATACTGATTCATTTATGAAATAGTGTTTATGTTACACCAATGAAATTAAAAATAAAAATAAAAAAAACTAAAGGTTTATTAAATTTTTCTTAAAATTATAAAAATTAACTTTTTCCCTCGACCCATGTCGGTCGAGTTTAAGTCCAGTATTAGGTAAAGTCTTCATTTCAGACATAATGGTGCCCTTGTATTTTTAATTTGGGAACCAATTTAGAAGTTTCCAAAATCTCTCACATGTGCTATTTTAAATAAACATAAAAATAAAGTTCAATCACTTATTCTAGGCTCACCAAGGCTCAAAATCAAGTTTCTTCTGAGTGCCTGGTCTCGAAATAATCCCATATAATTTAAAAAAATACATGGAATTATGGGATATTACATTACCCCCAACTTTAGGGCTTTACGTACTCATAAGAAAAAATAAGTTCTAAATAAGCAAATGGGGGTACTGAGCATGGATATGATCCTCCCTCTCCCAAGTGCTCTCTTGGAGATTATCATGCTACTAGCGAACGTGCACCAAAGGAATCGACCATCCACAAAGGATCAACTCCAATTGATCCTCAATATCTATCGGGAACTCCACAAATGTTTCCCCATCATTGATTCCCAACTCACCCCAGTTAATGGTGTACAATAGATCATCCACATACCTCTTTATCTATGATACATGGAGGAAATTATGCACCCAATGTATCTATGTGGGGAACTAGGTAGTACGCCACCTCACCAACTGTAAAGCCCTGAACCCGTGTAACACCCGAGACTTTTATGAGAAATATTTTGTTTTTATGTTATATAAATCATCAAAGGAATCTTTCGCTGCACGCAATCACGACCTTCCTTGATAGCGTGTGTAGTACGCAATACCGAGTTCCACTAAACAACGATATATTATTATAATATTATAAACTAGCCGTTATGAATATTATTAACTGAACTTTAAATTTTACAACATTATTATTCATCTTACACATTTTCTAGAACATGGTAAGAAAACAAAATAATTTTTTTTGGGTAAAATAAGTATTTATCAAAAAATGCAGTTTTGCCGCCTTTCGATGGCGCACCCACATTAAATCTAGTTTTTGACACATTTATAAGTTCAATTTGACAAAATAAAATTCTTCTTTTGAATCAGGATATAAAAATTTACTTTGGATAAATTTTTTATATTTTTCTGATAACTTTCATATTTTTGATGAATAGTAAAAATACGCTAATTTTTAATTAAAAACAACTTTTTTCATTGAGATAATTTACATGGTTAAATTATAATATTGAATGGTTTTAAATTATATATAGAATATATTTTTACCATTTAATATAATGTATGTCATTATCATTAATTTCACATTGAATTCATAGGTAAAAACATTTCAATCTTTGGCAATGTTTTAACTTCTAAAACCCGTTTTCTTAACAACGGGATTTATTTTAAATTAATTACTAAAACTTATATGTTTTGAATTTTGAAAAATGGATTAGATATTCAGAATCAGTGGGTCCAAATTATGTTAATAGGCTACTTTTTATTTTTGGGCATTATGAATAGTAACTACGGTAAATTTTATTTACCATAGTTAAAGGTAAATCGGGTAATTAAGGGTAAATATAAGATTATAAAATTACCCTAACACCTGACAAATCCTATTGGATGACTAAAAGTCGACCCATATCACCTAAGGGTCGGATTAGATTCATTTAATAGACTTTTTTCCATGAAAATAATTTAATTATTATTAAAACCAAAGAATGTGACAACATGTCACTTTCTTAAATGTTATAAGTATAATAATTTTAATTTGGTGATAAACTTAATGAAACTTCAAACATGAATAGTCTCCAGAAAGCTAATACAATTATCGACATCATAGGAATTTATTTAGAATTTTTAGGGATTAAATAAGAATCATTAATTATGACACAATAGTGATGTTGAAATTATTTTATTAATTAAAATATCAAATAAATGGTTTTAAAATATTAAAATAATTATTATATGCACTATTTAATGTGCTCCACTGATTTTCTAGATACATATGACATTTTATTAATCTATTAAAGCTTTTAGTTTGAACATATCTTCTGTATATATTTTATTTAAATTCAAATAAATGAATAGTGTCAAAATTGACACTATTGTTATTTTATAAAAATAACATATTATAAAATTGTTTAAAAATCACAAAAATATTTAAAAAATTATAAATTAAAATTTATATGGTCTAAAATGTCATAAAGTGTCAAATTATGGAAAATTAACAACACATATATAATTATTAATAATAATTTAAAATTTATAATATTATTACCACAAATAAAATTAAATTGATAAATAAGGATAAATCAAGTTAGTAATGTTTAAAATAAATTCCTAAAATGTCTAAATTTTATTGGTTGATGAGATTACAACCCTTTCTCATCTAAGATTCGGATATGAGTCATTTTGGAAGTTTATAAGTGTGGTTGGGATTTAATATAAACTAATATTTCTTATATTTCCAAAGGTGCCCCTCTCCTCCCTTATAAAAGGGAACCTCCTACCTCTCCTCCTCACACCAATCTGAGCCTTCAAGCTCGGCCAAACCCTGCCCATTTCACTTCCCCACTTCTCTATAATCATCCTAGAGGTTCTGGTCTTCTTCAAAGATCAACCCTAGTGCCCTAAGAGGAGGTTAAGAAGAGGCGCGTCAAAAAGAGGTAATATCCATTACCGATCTTTTCCAAATTCTTTCTTCTTCAACATCTTATTATTTAGTTGTTTCATTATGAAGTAATAACATCAGTATCACTCATATACTGATATGTTATTATAAGTATGAAACAACCCTATTTCAACATCTATCCATCCTATGGAAAACGAAATCACCGCGCGTGCGTACGTACGGAATACTGTCTCCACGCCGTGGTGTAATCTATTTTCCCCCACCACCTTACTTGGATGGGTATAATGGTGTAAATAATTACTATATATGATTATTTTAAAGTGATATTGATTCTGAAATAGTATACATACACTCCAATACAATTCCACGATCATGGGAACGATATCATCGCTCGTGCGTACGTACGGAATACCGTCTCCATGATGTGATGTGATTCATTCTACATGATCTTCATTGCATAATGATTATATAAATGAATTTAATGAATAAATATGATATATAGTACATTAATACCATTCTGGAAATGATGTATCTATAACCTAAAGATAATAATAAGAATTTATTCGACAAAACACGCATAAGAACAAAAAGTTATAAACACCCGAATAACAAGTAGCAATGAAATATTACTACTAAGAAGCTAAGAATATGACCATATATGATATCATAACAATAATTATGATTCTGGAATAAGTCAATAACATTATTTAAATCATTATACAGGAGGTTCGGACACTTACGAGGCAAATCGGACCTAAGGTAAGGGAAATATCACAATCTCATTTTATCTGAGATTTTTTATACTTTGGTATTTACTAGGGTGTATTTTATCATCCACATCCTTGTTTCTTCAATATGTAATATTATTTCCATCCACCTACAATTGTTTAAATCCAATTTTACCCTTTGGTGAGTTTTTAGTAAAGGATATGAAAGGAATCTTTTGTCATTTTTCGTACGAGGTACTTTTTGACTTTTCCGAAAAAAGTACGAAGAATGTTTTTTTAACTTATACGGAATGAATGGATTTTTAAAACATTATTTCCAAGAAGATTACTTTACAAGTTTTCAAGTTTATTTTTAATCAACTTATTTTAGTTTAGAATTGTACGACATGTTAAGAAAGGAAAAGTGTTTTTGAAGCAGAAATGATATTTTCCTCAAGAATGGAGTTCAAGTGTTTTATCAAAATTATTTTCCATCTAAGATAATAAAGGGTTCTGTTTCTATCCCTATTATTACATTGATTTGATTATTTTGTGATGGAATTATATTTTTTTCTTATATGAATTGTTTTATGATGTCACGATGTTTAAGATTCCCATTTTTATTACATGGGTTATGTTATGATGTATGGTTTCTGATTTTGTGGCACACATAAGAATGGTATCATTATGAGATGGGTGGGACCTATATCTCCCTCCAATTCATTGGGTAAAAATTTTATATCTCATGAGATAGACATGGCTGGAACGGAAGGTTAAACCGGTTTAGTGAAACAGGACTGAAACAAGGAGTGAACTCGGTTCAGAAATGGACTTTGTCCACTAAGATAGTCTTGGCAATGAGTCTTGACTAATAAGAAATGATTATCTATGATTATGTGTGTATTCCAAAAAGTTTCATGTTTTAAGTTATGGTTATTGGGATTTCATTTCACTACTATGATTTATCCCATGTTATGAAATTATGCTCTCTTTTGCAGGTTAAGATTTCCAAAATGTTATGTTATTATGAATATGATGTGATTGATATTTCTTTTGTTTACCCTTATTGAGCATTTGAGCTCACCCTTTTGTATTTTTTCTTTCCCCAGGTCAGGAAGAAGCTTATTAAGTAAGATATGCCAAAAGGGACTATAGATATGATGAAATAAATGGGATACAGTGTAGATGCTTTATGAACCAGTTGTTTATGTTTCCAAGTTTCTAAAGTCACTATACCTATACGGTCCTTTCATGGTTTTGTTATATGTTTTAAGAATTATGCTTCAATTTTTAAGTAATAACAATGTATGTAAAGTAGGGGTCGTTATAGTTGGTATTAGAGGAAAGGTATAGTCAACCTTTAGAAATTAGGATGTGAAAGCCTTAGTAAGAATCCTAAGGATAAGTCTAAGCATAGAACACAATCTTAGTGCTTTAGAAATGGCCATGAACAACCTATGATAAGACCTTAAGTGTGAAATTTTATTCTTGATAATGTGGTTTTCCTATTATAATTAGTGTTGCTCACACTATTCTTCTTGTTTTTATTCAATGGCTGGAACCCGAAGGAACTGTGTTAATGAAAAATGTGACGGGAAATGCAATGATTGTCCCCCTGAGCAACCAAACGTTATGGGAGCTAGAATGTAAAATCTTATAGCCATTCTCACACAACTTTCTCAAGCTATGAATCATGCAGGACTTCCAAACGAGCAAAGGAAGGAGCAACATTCTATTGAATCCTTCATGAGGCAGCGTCCACCTTCTTTCAGTGGGTCTACTGATCCATTAGTTTTTGAACAATAGATTAGTACTACTGAAAAGATATTTTCTGTTCTTCAATGTTCTGAACATGATAAAGTCATCCTAGCAGTGTATCGTTTGGAAGGAGATGCTGATCAATGGTGGAATCTTATTAAGAATATGAGGAAAAGGGATGAAATTGAGTCCATGGAATGGGATGAGTTCAAGAACTTATTTTTCAATAAGTACTTCCCTCGTATTCTTCGAACAAAGATGGAGAAAGAGTTTCTTGAACTGAAGCAAAAGGATGATGAATCTGTTGGTACTTATGAAGCAAATTTTACAAGACTTGCAAGGTACACTTCTGGTATTATTATCCAACCTGAGAGTAAGATCGATCGATTCTTTAGTGGATTAAAACCAAGTCTTCGAAGGTCGTTATCTATAAGGGACTTCAATAGATACAAGGAAATCATTCGATGTTCTCTCAAAGTCGAGATGGAGATTAGAGTAACCCATCAGTCATATGGGTTTGATATAAAGAGGAAAATGGAATTCAAAGGAAAATCTAAAGAGCACACTGAAAAGAAGATGAGATTTCCCTTATGCTCAAAGTGTGGAAAGAAACATGGAGGGAGTTGTCTTAAAGGGACAAGTAAATGTTTCAAATGTGGAAAGGAAGGTCATCGGGCATTTGAATGCCGCAATGATGGGAAGAAGATGCCTAATGATGCAAACAAAGGAAGGGACACACAGAATGAACCTACTACACTTCAATGTTTCAAGTGCAAGGAGATGGGGAATTATGCCTATCAATGCCCAAATCCAAGGGTTGATGATGATGGTCGATGTCAACAAACTCTTATGGCTAAAGACAAAGGAAAGTCACATGCAATTTCTATCAGCGATGTGGAGTACGACAACGATGTAGTGAAAGGTACACTTAACATCCACTCTAAAGTAGCAAATGTTTTATTTGATTCTGGATCCACCCACTCCTTTATTTCTGAAGAATTTTCTAATGATATCACCGTATTACCTCAACAGTTAGATGTTGAGTTAGCTGTGACAACCCCTAATGGCACAACAGTCGCATCAAAAGTTTATAATTCTTCCCTGATTGAAGTTTGTGGGAAAGTGCTTCCTACAAATCTTGTGATCCTTCCTATAGTGGAATTTGATGTGATTCTTGGCATGGATTGGCTTTCTCTATATGGAGCTCATATCAATTTCCAAAGAAGGGAAGTCACATTTCATATTCCAGATCAATCTATGATCGTCTATCGATGCAAGGATGAACATAACCTTCCAGTGGAAATTTCTTCCATTTTATGGGTATTGATTCCACTAAATGAAGGTTATTTATCTCAAATGGTTGGTGAGAAACTCACGATTAAGAATATGCCCATTGTACGTGAGTTTGATGATGTCTTTCCGGAGGAATTACCGGGTCTCCCACCAAATCGTGAAGTTGAGTTTTCAATAGAACTCGTACCAGGTGCTTTGCCTATTTCAAAGACACCTTATAGAATGGCCCCAATTGAGTTGCAGGAAGTGAAGAAGCAACTCCAAGAGAATCTTGATAAGGGTTTCATACGCCCTAGTGCGTCACCTTGGGGAGCACCTGTTCTGTTTGTTAAGAATAATGATGGATCAATGAGACTATGCATTGATTATCGAGAACTTAACAAGCTCACTATCAAGAAAAAATATCCTCTCCCATGCATTGATGACTTATTTGACCAACTACGAGGAGCTCAATACTTTTCCAAGATTGAACTTCGTTCAGGGTATCCCCAATTAAGGGTCAAAAGGGAGGATATACCAAAGACAGCTTTCCGTACAAGGTATGGAAACTATGAATTTATAGTGATGCCATTTGGTCTTACTAATGCCCCTGATATCGTCATGGATCTGATGAATAGAGTCTTTAGAGACTATATTGATCAGTTTTTGGTAGTCTTTATAGACGATATTCTTGTATATTCAAAGAGCAAGGAAGAACATGAAGATCACTTGAGAATTATATTGAAGACCCTGAGAAAGGATAATCTTTATGCCAAATTTACCAAGTGTGAATTTTGGCTTCAAAGAGTTTCATTTTTGCGTCACATAATCTCAAAAGAGGGGATATCTGTGGATCCAGCAAAAACAGAGGTTATCGAAAGATGGTCGAGACCAACAACAGTGACTGAGATCTGAAGTTTTCTTGGTTTGGCTGGATATTATCGACGTTTTGTGAAAGATTTTTCACGATTATCTAATCCACTCACCAACTTGACTCGGAAAGGAGTTATGTTTGTTTGGATGGAGGAATGTGAAGAGAATTTCAAGGAGTTGAAAAGAAGGTTATCCAGTGCACCTGTGCTCACACTGCCTTGTAGTGGAGAAAGGTTTTTGATCTACAGTGATGCATCCAAGAAGGGTTTGGGGTGTGTTCTTATGCAAAATGATATGGTGACAGCTTATGCCTCACGATAGTTGAAAATACATGAGCAAAATTACCCAACTCATGATTTGGAGTTAGCTGCGGTAATCTTTGCATTAAAGATTTGGATGCATTACCTTTATGGTGAAAGGTGTGATATTTATACTAATCATAAAAGTTTAAAGTATATTTTCACACAAAAGGAGCTAAATATGCGCCAAAGAAGATGGTTGGAGTTGATTAAGGATTACGACTGCTCAATTAATTACCACCCTGGGAAAGAAAAAAAGGTGGCAGATGCATTAAGTCGACAAGACCATGCCAGTTTATCCATGATGAGGATCACAAAAGATCCAATATTTATGGATTTACAAAGGATAGATCTTGAAATTATAATGAAAGGGGAAAAATTGTATCTTTCTCAAATGAATGTTCAACCATCTATACATGTGAAGATTAAAGAGGCACATAAAGAAGATGTCGAGTTACAAAAGAATGTGAGAAATGTTTCTGAATTCAACCTTGATTGTGATGGGATAATAAAGTTCAGGAATCGAGTTTGTGTTCCTCCCATCCCTGAATTAAAGGAGCTGCTGGATGAGGCTCATAGTTCTTCATTCTCTATTCATCCTGGAAGCACAAAGATGTATAGGGACCTGAAAGAGTACTTCTGGTGGGATGGAATGAAAATAGATATTTCTGAATATGTCTCTCGATGCTTGGTTTGTCAGCAAGTTAAAGCTGCGAGACAGAAGTCTAAGGGGATTTTACAACCATTACCCATACCTGAATGGAAATGGGAAAACATCACTATGGACTTTGTCACAGGACTTCCTAAAACATCAAAAGGAAATAATGTTATATGGGTCATAGTTGATCGTCTTACAAAGTTTTCACACTTCATTACTATTAGAGAGGATTTCTCTCAAGATCATCTTGCCAGGATATTTGTAAAGGAAGTAGTAAGATTGCATGGAGTACCACTTTCTATTATATCTGATCGGGATCCGAGATTTACCTTGACGTTCTGGCGAAGTCTTCAGCATACTCTGGATACAGAGTTGAGTTTCAGCACTGCTTATCATCCTCAGACAGACGGTCAGTCTGAGAGAACAATTCAAACTCTAGAATATATGTTGAGATATTGCTCTATGGATTTCAAAGGTGGTTGGGATCAACACCTACCTTTGGTGGAATTTTCTTATAGTAATAACTTTCACTCCAGTATTCAGATGGCTCCTTATGAATCTCTCTATGGAAAGAAATGCAGGACTCCAACTTTCTGGGATGAAGTTGGGGAAAGAAATCTATTAGAACCTGATCTCATTAATGAAATGGTAGAAAAGGTCAAATCTATTCAACAACACATAAGAGCAGCTCAGAGTCGACAGAAAAGTTATGCCGACAACCGAAGAAAAGACCTAGAGTTTGAAGTGGGTGATAAAGTGTTCTTACAAATATCTCCCTGGAAGAGGGTCATGAGATTTGGAAATAAGGGGAAGTTGAGCCCAAGATATATCGGTCCTTTCGAAATACTGGATCATGTTGGGAAGGTAGCTTACCGATTGGCGCTTCCACCAAATCTCTCTCAAGTACACGATGTGTTCCATGTATCTCTCCTGAGAAAGTACATACCTGATCCTTCACATGTACTCAGCTCAGAAGTTGTACCACTGGAGCAAGATCTTTCTTATAAAGAACAGCCGATATAGACTCTGTATCGTTGTGAAAATTTCCTACAAAACAAGACCACACGCTTGGTGAAAGTTTTATGGAGGAACCACCAATTAGAAGAAGCTACATGGGAGCTTGAGGATATGATGAGGGAGAGGTATCCTCATCTGTTTGTTACAAAGTGACGAATTTCGTGGGCGAAATTCATTTTAAGGGGGGTAGAATGTAACACCCATGACTTTTATGAGAAATATTTTGTTTTTATGTTATATAAATCATCAAAGGAATCTTTCACTGCACACAATCACGACCTTCCTCGATAGCGTGTGTAGTACGCAATATCGAGTTCCACTAAACAACGATATATTATTATAATATTATAAACTAGATGTTATGAATAGTATTAAATGAATTTTAAATTTTACAACATTATTATTCATCTTACACATTTTCTAGAACATGGTAAGAGAAAAAAATAATTTTTTTTGGGTAAAATAAGTATTTATCAAAAAATGCAGTTTTACCACCTTTTGATGGCGCACCCACATTAAATCTAGTTTTTGACACATTTATAAGTTCAATTTGACAAAATAAAATTCTTATTTTGAATCAGGATATAAAAATTTACTTTGGATAAATTTTTTATATTTTTCTGATAACTTTCATATTTTGATAAATAGTAAAAATACACTAATTTTTAATTAAAAACAACTTTTTTCATTGAGATAATTTATATGGTTAAATTATAATATTGAATAGTTTTAAAGTATATATAGAATATATTTTTACCATTTAATATAATTTATTTCATTATCATTAATTTCACATTGAATTCATAGGTAAAAACATTTCAATCTTTGGCAATATTTTAACTTCTAAAACCCGTTTTCTTAACAACGGGATTTATTTTAAATTAATTACTGCAACTTATATGTTTTGAATTTTGAAAAATGGATTCCATATTCAGAATAAGTGGGTCCAAATTATGTTAATAAGATACTTTTTATCTTTGGGCATTATGAATAGTAACTACGGTAAATTTTATTTACCATAGTTAAAGGTAAATCGGGTAATTAAGGGTAAATATAAGATTATAAAATTACCCTAACACCTGCCAAAATCATATTGGATGACTAAAAGTCGACCCATATCACCTAAGGGTCGGATTAGATTTATTTAATAGACTTTTGTCCATGAAAATAATTTAATTATTATTAAAACCAAAGAATGTGACAACATGTCACTTTCTTAAATCTTATAAGTATAATAATTTTAATTTGGTGATAAACTTAATGAAACTTAGAACATAAATAGTCTCCCGAAATCTAATACAATTATCTACATCATAGTAATTTATTTAGAATTTTTAAGGATTAAATAATTATCATTAATTATGACACAATAGTGATGTTGAAATTATTTTATTAATTAAAATATCAAATAAATGGTTTTAAAATATTAAAATAATTATTATATGCACTATTTAATGTGCTACACTAATTTTCTAGATACATATGACATTTTATTAATATATTAAAGCTTTTAGTTCGAACATATCTTCTGTATATGTCTTATTTAAATTCAAATAAATGAATAGTGTCAAAATTGACACTATTGTTATTTTATAAAAATAACATATTATAAAATTGTTTAAAAATCACAAAAATATTTAAAAATTATAAATTAAAATTTATATGGTAGAAAATGTCATAAACTGTCAAATTATGGAAAATTCACAACACATATGTAATTATTAATAATAATTTAAAATTTAGAATATTATTACCACAAATAAAATTAAATTGATAAATAAGGATAAATCAAGTTGGTAATGTTTAAAATAAATTCCTAACATGTCTAAATTTTATTTTTTGATTATATTACAACCCTATATCATCTAATATTTGGATATGAGTCATTTTGGAAGTTTTTAAGTGGGGTTGGGATTTAATATAAACTAATATTTCTTATATTTCCAAAGGTGCCCCTCTCCTCCCTTATAAAAGGGAACCTCCTCCCTCTCCTCCTCACACAAATTTGAGCCTTCAAGCTCGGCCAAACCCTGCCCATTTCACTTCCCCACTTCCCTAGAATCATCCTAGAGGTTCTGGTCTTCTTCAAAGACCAACCCTAGTGCCCTAAGAGGAGGTTAAGAAGAGGTGCGTCAAAAAGAGGTAATATCCATTACCAATCCTTTCCAAATTATTTCTTCTTCAACATCTTGTTATTTAGTTGTTTCATTATAAAGTAATAAAATCAGTATCACTCATATAAGGATATGTTATTATAAGTATGAAACAACCCTATTTCAACATCTATCCATCCTATGGAAAACAAAATCACAGTGTGTGCGTACGTACGGAATACCGTCTCCACGCCGTGGTGTAATCTATTTTCCCCCACCACCTTACTTGGATGGGTATAATGGTGTAAATAATTACTATATATAATTATTGTAAAGTTATATTGATTCTTAAATAGTATACATACACTCCAATACAATTCCACGATCATGGGAACGATATCATCGCTCTTGTGTACGTACGGAATATCGTCTCCACGATGTGATGCGATTCGTTCTACATGATATTCATTGCATAATGATTATATAAATGAATTTAATGAATAAATATGATATATAGTACATTAATACCATTCTTTAAATGATGTATCTATAACCTAAAGAGAAGAATAAGAATTTATTCGACAAAACACGCATAAGAACAAAAAGTTATAAACACCCGAATAACAAGTAGCAATGAAATATTACTACTAAGAAGCTAAGAATATGACCATATATGATATAATAACAATAATTATGATTATTTAATAAGTCAATAACATTATTTAAAACATTATACATGAGGTTCGGACACTTACGAGGCAAATCGGACCTAAGGTAAGGGAAATATCACAATCTCATTTTTATCCGAGATTGTTTATACTTTGGTATTTACTGGGGTGTATTTTATCATCCACATCCATGTTTCCTCAATATGTGATATTATTTCTATCCACCTACAATTGTTTAAATCCAATTTTACCCTTTGGTGAGTTTTTAGTAAAGGATATGAAAGGAATCTTTTGTCGTTTTTCGTACGAGGTACTTTTTGACTTTTCCGACAAAAGTACGAAGAATGTTTTTTTAACTTATACGACATGAATGGATTTTTAAAACATTATTTCCAAGAAGCTTACTTTAAAACTTTTCAAGTTTATTTTTAATCAACTTCTTTTAGTTTAGAATTGTACGACATGTTAAGATAGTAAAAGTGTTTTTGAAGCAGAAAGGATATTTTCCTCACGAATGGAGTTCAAGTGTTTTATCAAACTTATTTTCCATCTAAGATAATAAAGGGTTCTGTTTATATCTCTATTATTACATTGATTTGATTATGTTGTGATAGAATTATATTTTTATCTTATATTAATTGTTTTTTTATGTCACGATGTTTAAGATTCCCATTTTTATTACATGGGTTATGCTATGATGTATAGTTTCTGATTTTGTGGCACACATAAGAATGGTATCATTATGAGATCGGTGGGACCTATATATCCCTCCAATAAATTGGGTAAAGATTTTATATCTCATGAGATAGACATGGCTGGAACGGCAGGTTAAACAGGTTCAGTTAAACAGGACTGAAGCGAGGAGTGAACTCGGTTCAGAAATAGAATTTGTCCACTAAGATAGTCTTGGCAATGAGTCTTGACTAATAAGAAATGATTCTCTTTGATTATGTGTGTATGACAAAAAGTTTCATGTTTTAAGTTATTATTATTGGAATTTCATGTCACTACTATGATTTATCCCATGTTATGAAATTATGCCCTCTTTTGCAGGTTAAGATTTCCAAAATGTTATGTTCTTATGAATATGATGTGATTGATATTTCTTTTTTTTACCCTTACTGATCATTTGAGCTCACCCTTTTGTATTTTTTCTTTCCCCAGGTCAGGAAGAAGCTTATTAAGTAAGATATGCCAAAAGGGACTATAGATATGATGAAATAAATGGGAGACAGTGTAGACGCTTTATGAACCAGTTGTTTATGTTTCCTAGTTTCTAAAGACACTATACCTATACGGTACTTTCATGGTTTTGTTATATGTTGTAATAAGTATGCTTCAATTTTAAAGTAATAACAATGTATGTAAAGTAGGGGTTTTTATAACCCGCACTTCCGGATTCTGTACTAAAACATGATGTGTATTTTTTTTGTATAATAGATAACATAAAAATACATATTACATTATACAAATGAGGACATTTTTTAGTCTAGGTTCTGGTGAATTAGACAAAAACTTACATATATTGAATCAGAGTTTACAAAAATTAATAGCTAATATAATTAACTTGATTCATCTGCATTAGCACCTTAAATTCCCTTTGAACTTATAAGGATTCCTATAAAAAATATTTTAAAAACTTATGATGATAAAAAATAGCTTAGCAAGGGATATAAAAAGAATAAAATAAAACATTATTCCATGAATACTTGTAACATATGAAATCATTTTCAAAAGACATACTTGTCACCCATATATACTTACTTTGTGAAACATGATATTTCAACAAGATCCAAACAAAACATAAGAACGTAAATAGAACCATAAAGTTATCTTGGGGAATTCTTACATAATCTTCTAACCCTCTTGGCTACCTTATAATTTGTAACTCTCACGGATACCTTACAATTTGTGTAACTATCGCAGTTACACTTAGAGTAACCATGTGGCCGACCTCCAACATACACATACCCAAGTAATTGGAGGGAGATATAGTTCCACCCTAAATCATAATAAATTCCCAAGAACTAGAACATAATAAAACAACATGAATAATTTCATAAAAACATTGCTTTTGAATTTTTATAAAACAGAATTTTTAAAAGAAAATACCCTTATAATTATCATATAAGTAAAGTGAGACTTAATAGAGTGGATGGAATATGTATATACACTGTAAATATAAATAATTAAACATAATATACACAAAAATCATGATAAAAACAATTTTAATGCCACATAAATAACGAAGTAGAAGTTTAACCCAAATAATGGAAATTGGGTTAAGAATTTCCTTACCTCGGGATTGTCTAACTTCAAAATCATTTAAACCTCTTGTATAATGGTTAAAAATGTGTAATTAATATATTATAGAAACATATTCATCTTTATAATACCTTATATGATCATTTCATTACATCATTTCACCCTTTAATTGTTATTATTTTGTTCCTTTCATTGTTTTGGGTGCGTTCTTTACATGATTTCTATGATCAGTTCATGATGGATATTCTTATCGATTGGAATTGAAACTCAAAAATTGGATTGGTATGGTATTTACATATTTCCAGAACCATAAATTATACCATTTATCAATTAGAATTATGACATGAGGATGATTCATAGGTTAAAACATTATTGATATTTGTTTAGGTCATTTTGGCGATTCTTCGATCGTAATGAAGTCATTTTGTTTTATAAATTAATAACATGTGTAAAAAATTATTCCAGAAAATTATATAAGATATAATACATAAATTATAATCTGGTTCAAATATAAAAAAAATTCATGACCAGTCTTGAATAAATTAAATGAAATTGAAATCACATCATCCACGATGTTGGTAAATCGACACATCACAGACGATGTTTTAATTTCTTGAATGAGTGGGAGAGGAGAAGAATATTGATGAGTAATTTTCCATGAATATGATAAAATCCATAATATAGAAGATTATGGAGCTTTCATGGATATTGGATAAGAGTAGGGGAAGAGAGTATAAGAAAATAAAGGGAAATGAAAGGAAAACACATGAAAATGAAAGGAGATTCTTACCCCTTGATCTCTTCTCCTTGAGATCCTCTTTAAGGCCTTTGGTTTTGGTCTTTTGATAATACTAGAAGCTATAAGACGTGGGGAAGATCCTTGGGAGTATTATTGGGAAGAACTTAGGTAAGTATCAAGGCTTGAGAGGTGTGGGAGGAAGAGGGGAATGAGGGTGGTATTTATAGGGGAGGAGAGGAGGTATTTTTCATTATTTTAATCATTATTATAATATTTTTGCTCAAGACTATGAATAATCTTAATTAATGTGACCCAAATAGTAATAATGGCATGTTAGTTCAAACCAAGTGGTCTTGAATCACTTATGATATCATAAATAGTGTATTTAACTGAAAATTTGAATATACAGTATTTTATCATATTTCACTATTCATCAAAAATTCAAAAATTTCAGAAAAAACATAAAAATTCACCCTAAACATTTCTTGATGTGTAGAATTAAATAATGAAATCCATTTTTTAGAAATAATTTTTCAAATATTATTAATTTAATTTTTAAATAAAATCATAATTTATTCAAAAATAACAGTTTTAAATCTATAACTCGTTTTTTAACACCTTGAAAAATTAATCATCATCTCATTATCTTATATACTTAAGAAAATAAAATAATAATAAAATTTACTATTCATTAGGTTCATATTACTATACATATTACTACTCATAATGGTAGGTTATTATTCAACAAAAAAACAATTTGGTTCCATTAGATTCCAAATAACTTACTAATCACAATTGCGGATGATCATTTTTTGAAATTCAAAACATAGAAGTAGAAAAATTATGTTTAATGGTTAGTTTATGAAGGTCACATAGTATTTAGTAGTTCATTTAAGCACATAGTGTTTCCTTTTAAAATCTTGGGATGTTACACCAACTCAACTCAGATATGAAAAGGGCTGATGAATCTTGGAGATAGTTTGTCGCTCCGACCAAATCTCCATAATCTCCATCGGTGTGAGACCCAAAGAAACACATGGTATCCCTCCTTGAACTACAAGGTACTTTTTCTCTTTTCGGAATAATGTTTTTTTCTGCTCTATTCACTCCTCATCCACTCCTAGATGACCTGCACCTTCTCGGTTGTAGCCCATACCAACTTTGGACCCATGAGAACTGACTCCCGTAGGTCTATCCAGCATAATGTTGATCTTCATGGTCACTCATAAAATGTCTTGAATAGTTCCACACTAATGGTGGAGTGGTAGATCTTGTTGTATGTAAACTTCACTATTGGTAGGTGATCCTCCTAACTACAGACAAAGTCCAAGATATAAGCACGAAGCATGTCCTCTAAAACTTGGATATTCCTCTTTGATCGGACATTTGTCTAGGGGTAAAAATCCATGCTCAAATGAAGATGAGTCCTGAATGCCTCCTACAATCCCTTCCACAACCAAGATGTAAAGTTTATGTCTCAGTCTGATACTATCATCAATGGAACCCCATGGAGTCAAACTATCTTCTGAACGTAGATTCATCCCAAGCCCTCTACTAAACCCTGCTTCTGGATGGGTAGGAAGTGGGACGACTTGGTGAGTCGGTCAATAATCACATAGATGGTATCATTCCCCTTGGTTATACGAGGTAAAACAGTCATTAAGTCCATCGAGATACCATCCCACTTCCACTCTGGCACCTCAAGTGGATGAGTCAAACCTGTACGAACCTAATGCTCCACCTTCACTTGTTGATAAGTGAGGCACTTCGAAATGAACTCTTCCATTACCTTCTTCATCCCCAGACACCAGTATTGACTTTGCAGGTCTTGGTACATCTTCACCACTCATGGATGTACCACCAAACGGGGGTTTTGGAACTCTTTCAGAACCTCCTCATGTGATTCCACTAGCACAACAGTGCGTCCTCTAAAAAGGATGACATGATCCTAGCCTATAGAATATTCATCATGAGTTTGTCCTAAGGATAAATGAGCATGTCAGCCCTCCCAGTAAACATCCACAAGTTGTGCCTCCCTAACTCTCCATAATAGTGGGGTAGTGATAGTCATCGGCTAAAGATAACCTACTCCATCATCATCCACGAAGGATAACTGCATCGTGGAAAACTGCTATAATGCCTCACTCAACAACAGAAAATTGGATCTCCAATTGAGCGCGTCCTCTACCACATTTCCTTTACTAGTATTATAGAATATCTTGAAGTCATATTCCTAGAGGAACTATATCCATCAATTATACCTCAATTTCAGGTCCTTTTGGGAGAATAAATACCTGAGACTTTTGGGGTCGGAGTGGATTGAAAACCGCTCACCCATCAAGTAGTGTAACCACATCTTCAAAGTAAAGCCCACATAAACTAGCTCCAGGTCATGGGTCACGTATTTATACTCATGCTACCTCAACTTCCATGAACCCTAGGCGATCTATACTTACTCCTACATTAGGAAACAACCCATCCCGGTCCCTTATGTATCATATAAAACTACATACCCAATGCCTTCATCTTCTAGTTTCAAGATGGGGGCACTCGTGAACCTCTGTCTTAGCACCTAGAAACTATGATGGAACTTATACATACTCAGGAAGTGCTCTCCCTTCTATGTAATTGTTGATAAGGGTGTTGCTACCCGAGAAAAGATGGGCACGAACCTCCAGCAGCACCCAGCCAAACCCAAGAAACTTTTTACCTCAGTCGCGCTTCGGGGTGGCTCCCAAGAAAGCACTGCTTCTATCTTTGCTAGATCCACTATAACTCCAGCCTCCAAAATTATGTGTCACAGGAAGTGGACCTTCCGAATCCAAAACTGACACTTCAAGAAATTCCCATAAAGATGGTGATCTTGGAGTGTACCCAAGACTATCCATAGGTGTGTAGATTCTCCTCCTCGGATGCTGAGTACACAAGGATGTCATCAATGAAGTCCACGAAAAACCGGACAAGGTAAGGTTGTAAGATCCTATTCATGAGTCCCATGAACACTTCTGGAGAATTTTTCTTGCTGAAAAAAATCACCAAGAACTCTTAGTGTCCATACCGACATTTGAAGGCTATCTTCAGTACATCCTCATGTCATACATGGAGCTGATGATTACCTGATCTTAGGTCTATCTTTTAGAACCATCTCACTCTCTTAAGCTGATCAAAGAGGTAATAAATCCTCTAAAGTGGGTACTTATTCTTTATGGTCACCTGGTTCAAGTACTGGAAGTCCACACATAACCTCAAACTCCCATCTTCTTTCTTGGAAAACAAAACTGGGGCTATCCACGGTGAAACATAGGGTCTCAAAAATCCCTTCTCTTACAAATCCTCCATTTTTACCCTCAACTCACGAAACTCCATAGGAGCCATCCGATGTGATGGTGTGGATATCGGTGTCATCTAGGGGTATATATCAATGCAGAAGTCTACCTTTCTGTGATGAGGTAATCCCAGAACATCTTTAGGAAAGATGTATTTGTACTCATCCACCACTATAGGAAATTGATAACTTTTCTTGTCCACCGCACTGAGTGTGAGGATAGCCAACTGGTAAGTGATCAGCTACAACCTCCTCTAAGAAAGTATGTCCTATCCTACAAGAGCTCCATTATCACCAGTGAAGTAAAACCTTCTCTCATACTCATGGATACACCGCACTCTATGTCTAAATCAGTCCCTTTAAGCATGAACGGTGGATAACCAGTCCATACCCAATATAAAGTCATAAGGCCTTGACGCCACTACTAGGAGATCCCAGCCGAAGATCTCACCACCCAGAGTAAGCTCACACTACCAGAACCAGTGTTTAATCATCGAATCCCCTCCCATATGAGTCTCTTACTGTAAGGATCAAGCCAACGACTCTACCAAAATCTCTGATCCCCGAACAAGTTCTATGAAAAAGAAAGAGTGACTAGAACATGTGTCTATAATAATTTCATCTAAGGTGTATAATACACATATTTTACCTCTAATCATCTCTAGAGCATTGTGGTCGTAGGCCTCTATCACCTATATCTAGACTTACCCTTTTCCAACAGCTCTAAGTTCCCATGGTGGACCACTTGGGGGTTATGATGGTGATAGCACATCAAACCTCCATCCACTGTCTGCTACTCTATCAGCTCCCCTTCCACATCTTCTTCCCTAAAGACCACCTTGTTCGAACCTATACCTCTTCCTCGGTGGTCCCTCGACCTTCTTCTAGTTATCTGTGTAGCGATTTGAGCAGTCACGATCCATGTTCCCCTACCTACTACATGTGTATCACACCCTTCCACTCTAATGAATACCTTCTCCATGGGGGTCTTGTACCGCTAATCCTATATCCGGGGGTATTCCCTTGAAATTTCTAGCCCACTCGGGCCCCTGTTTCTACTGCCTTCTACCCATAGCTGAAGACTTTGCTGCTCGGGGTCTACTGGAAGCTCCTTCCGCTAGCACTTGCTCTTCCAGGAAGCTCTCCATGAGTAGGGATTTCTCCAACACCCCAACCTGAGTAGGGATTCTAAGTGATACCATGGATGCCCTGATCTCCCAGAGTGGTCCCTTATAAAAGCCTTGAGCCCTAAAGAATGGTTCTCGCACCATGTTTGTGGAGTAGCAAGAAATATTGGTTAATCGCACTGAGTACTCTTCTACATTCATGACACCCTGTTATAGGTGCAGCAGCTCCTATATGCACACTGAGTGCAACGTCACTAGAAAATAACTCCTCTCTGAATAAGTGATCAAATTATGTTCAGGTGAGGGTCACCTCATCATGTTTTTAGATCATCAAGCTCCACCATCTCCTTTCCTGGCCCTGAAAAAAATCTCGTCTAAGATCTTAATCTAGCCAAGAGGCGTCCTCGCCAGATAGAATACTCATGTAACCACCTCGATTTAATCTACTGTCACCTGGGGGTCATTCTCATCATTGAACCTAGGAGGTCTCTTCCTCTGGAACTCATTTAACGCACTAAGACTCTGTGCATCCTCTACCGGTCACACTGGTAGAAACTGTTGACCAACGGGTGGTGGAAACGCGGGTGCACCTCCCGATGAGCCCATATCTAGTACTGGTCTTTGTACTGATGCCTAGTCATGGGGCGTACCATCCTCATGGTCATGCACTAGAACCCTCACTGGTTGTCTACATAGAGTCATCCTGAAACAAATCAAGATGAACCATGGTTAATAGGTTATACCTGGTGAGATGACTCAATAAGGACATGAGGAAACACTAAAAATCCTATATGATTCATGCAACAGGTGGTTTCATGTACTGATTCGAAAAGAATAATTTAGGGTCATGGTGTACGGATACGTCGTCCACCACACCAACACTGGAATCCTCGAGCTTTAAAGATAAACATAAAACATTTAACACTATTTCCCTCAAAAAAACCACAGAATATCAGACTTTAAGGTAGGACTGACCACCTCTGATACCAATTTTTCAAAACTCGTCCACCGAGGCCCGTGCCGCGACTACCCCAAACCCACCCTCCAAAGGCCATGGGCTGGAAACAAGCACCAAAGGAAATATCCTGAAAGTGGCAGGCATTATCCCAGTACCTATAAACATGCACACTCACAACCCCAGACCACAATGCGGGAAAAAATACAATTCCACTAAGACAACCACCGAGTGTAAAACAGTACAAGCTGAAAGTAAAGGGGCCTTAATACAAGCCCAACAAAGACAAGCTGAAAAAAAAGTATGAAGGTCCCTATAAATCCATCCACCTAAAACCCTACCTAAGGGGTAGGTGTAGAGTAGCTACTGGAAGTTGTAGGAGTATGCCTCACCGGTCTAATCTCACTGGGAACTGCCTAGTCCTGGACCACCAAAGTCTCCATCAAATCGTCAATCATTTGCACAGGACATGTCACATGTGGCCAATCCCGTGCAGGAATGTGTAGCACAATACTCAGTAGGGACCCAAAACCACAAATAAATACCACAAAGGAAATGTACACACAAATCAATGGAAAGATCACCTAGGTATAACCTAAAGTATAGAAATCATGATTATTAGTCATAAAGTTGGATCATCTTGTACTACTGAGAGACTCATCCACGATGAGTCAGTGAGGTCTTCTCATCTGTTAGGCCACTGAGGTCCACTCAACCATTGCTCGTCTTCTAGACCACTGAGGTCTACTCGGATACTGGGCCACTAAGTTCCACACATTTATCATGTCATTGAGGTCTTCTCAGCTACACTTGTCTGTCAGGCCACTGAGGTCCACTCAGCTACTAGGTCACTGAGGTCCGCTCATCTGTCGTGACACTGAGGTCAGATCGTCTACTGCTCTTCTGTCGCTCCACTAAGATCTGCTCAGCTACTAGGATACTAAGGTTTGCTCATCACTTCCTTCACATCACCTCCAGTCGTAGGATTCTTGCTCGTAGTGCACTTGATTCCTCTAGAATATACTCCTTAAGACATTAGTTGTGTCTCAACTTCTATGAAGACTCACTTGGATTGTGTAAAAAGGATTGTCTCATTTCGAGGGTCCCATCACTGCAAACGGCTCGGCAATCAGACGCAAGTTTTAGAAGTTATGGAGGTTTTAGTACAAAGGGGTCAGTTGGGTCTGCGTTCGGTCCGACCCAACCTGGATCTAACTCGGCCTACTGGGTTATGGGTCTGACCTGGTGGGGCGGCCCGACTTTTCTTGCCTGAATGCGATGGCAATTGTTGTGTCCACTCCTGATCAAAGCGGTGAGTTCTCCGCGGGGCCCTCCTGATGCGGTCTCGCTAGACCATAGCCCTCCGGCCACGTGACACGACTCAATGCCACATCCACCGGAGACCTCATAGTTGGATGTTACCAGCGGCCCTCGTCCACTTCCCCACAGCCGGTGTCGGGGGGACCTCCACCACTACGGTTCACCATAAGAGCATGCCGCCTTCCGTATGTGGATGTTGTCAAGTTTCACCACTGACTGTCATTGACGGGTCCTTCCACAGGCCCCCACACTTTCTCTGGTGGTATGTTCTCTGATCCATGAACACTTATGAGGTCCTCAGGTCGTTTTTTTCCTTCTACAGTTTCAAATTAGCCTTTTCATCAATCCAGGGTTTTATTCATGAATAACACAAGAATTCCCACAATAGAGGGATCCATCCTTGTTCATGTCGGCCCAATTCCTCCACGTTAGAATAAACGAAAGAATATTACACTAATTTCTATCTCTTTTATCCCCTAATAATCAACTCCACCCCTAAAGAAAAAATGAAATGTGGATCAACCTATTAGTGGGTTGATTCATGTTCGTTTTTTTTATAAAGAAAGAAAGTGAAAATTTTCACAAAGAAAAAACCCCTACCTCGAGGATGGATTGTTTGTTAATGAAGAATGCAATGATTTTTTTTTTGGTTTCTTGATTCACAGCCCTCCATTATCTTTGGAAATCCTTCAAAGGATGGAATAATGGAGGGATAATGTTTCTCATCATCTTGGTTGATTCGTCAATATTCACTCTCTAATTCCAAATATCCAAGTTTAGAGCAACTAGATTGTACCCACTATCCTATATTCGATTAACCCATTAAATGGGGAAAATGTATTTCAGCATTTCTGTTATGATGTTTCATTTATGAAACAGTGTTTCTATTACGTTGCAGCAAAATTCAAAATTCAAATAAAACTAAATAAAAGTTTATTTTATTTTTCCTTAAGAATATTATTCTATTAAATTTTTCATAAAAGTCTGAAAATTAAATTTTTCCCTCGACTCACGCCAGTCAAAGTTAATTCTATTATTAGGTAAATTCCTCATTCAGGATGCAATGGTTCCCTCATATTTTTAATTCAGGCACCCATTTAGAATTTTCCAAAACCGATCACGTGCATTATTTTAAATAAACATAAAAAATTTTCAAAAACTTATTTTGGGCTCACCGGGGCTTGGAATCAAGTGTCATTTGAGTTCCTGTACTCAAAATAATCCCATATAATTAAAAAAAATACATTGAATTATGAGACATTACAATTAGCTATATAATTGAAGATTATAACTACCATTTTTTATTATTGATCATACCATATGTAAATATACTTAAATTAGTAGGTTTTGACTACAATGTAGAGTAGTTTAGAAAATGGATCAGGGGGATCAAGATCTGAGGGCTCAAGCTAGGACTCTTCCAAATAGGGCTCATCCAATGAAGACTTAGAGGGTTTCGGCTTGTGCGACACTGATGAGGGCTTTGAGGGATCGGTATATGAGGGCTTGGGCTCAGTCGGTGAGGGATTGGAAGTCTAAGTCTTGAGATATGCCGGAGAAGGCTTGGAGGGATCGGGCTCGGGAGCCTCCATCGACGGTGTGGACGGATCATGCTCTGGTGACACCCGGTGGGGGTGGGGGTTTGTTAGGGTTAAGGGTTAGGGGAGTTGTGGGAGGATGAGGGGGTTCGAGGGATAAGAAGACGGGGTTAGGGGAAAACTCTGTTTTTTATTAAAATCGAATATTTATCATCGTTTTTTAAACATCCATGAAATCATGGAATTTTTTTAGCGGTGTTTTAGTGAACTTCCGCTAAAAACCACCACTAAATAACGATTTTGGTGTAGTGATTCTATACAACATGCAACACTGAGTTTAAATGAACCATGATATACTATAAAAATATAATTATTTAAATTTTATTATTATAACCTAGCCATTAAATTTGATGGTAATAATAGGAATAACCACATTTTTTAAAATTCATTGTAAAGGGTAAAAAAATATATTGATAAAGTCTTTATAGGCTTCGAAAATACTCTTTCTCAAAAAAATGATTTATATTAGTTTTTGTGAACAAAAATTAAAATTAATTTTTTCCATTTTTTGAAAATTTATTTAAAAAACTTAACTTAATTTTTTGAATCAAAATTTCTAAATTATTTTAGGTTGAGTTTTTGGGATTTTTTTATAAAGTTTAATTTTTTAATGAATACTTAAAAATACTAGTTTTTATTGAAAACTTCTATTTTGTTTAAATCATTTACAAAGTTATATTTTTTTAAAAATTGTTTAAAAATAAAATTAGTTTATTTATTTTATTATTAATCTAATTTAGGTCATTTTAATCAACTTCATGTTGAATTTTTATATAAAAACATTTTATACTTTTGAAAACTTTTTATTTGAAAAACTATTTTTTCATCACATCTGTGGGTTTAGTTTTAAATTAAATTATTCCACTTATAAAAATTTAATTTTTAAAAATGGATTACATATTTGAAATCATAAAATTAATATTATATAATAATTTAAACATACTTTTTTATCATAATGAATTTTAAAAACAATAAAAACTAATTACCTTGGTTAAGGTTAAAAGAAGTTTACTGGGGGTTAAACTAAAAGGATAAGGGTTAAAATGACCTAAAAACTTCTGAAACACATATTTTATGAAAATATTTTGACCTTCTATATTTTAAGGTTTTCTAATGATCAATTAATTGTCTTTTTCAAGGTTAAAATGTGGTTATAACTTTTTATTTTCAAAATTTCCATGTGTTTCCTCTCCCCCACTTATAAAAGGTAAACCCCTATCCTCTCCTCTTTTCACTTATAAATCCTTTTGGTTCATCAAATAACAACTTAAATACCTTATTTAATTCACTCCCTAAATCCTATATTCATTGTTTTAATCACAAATCCAATCTATGGAGGCTTTAGGTATAATCCTAAAGAGATGATCTGAATAAGATTTATCGTTCTTAACCTAGACTATTTGTTTTAGTTCTTATCCCGCCTCATTAAAATATTACTCAATAATGTTGGTATAATAAAATAATTATTTACCATATACTCAAATTTTCTTATGTTAATTTCATAACATAATTCCATCTCTTGTTCCATTAAATTAAAAATGAAACAATCATTCGTGTGTACGGCAGACTACTACCTTGCGAACTGATGTAATTAATTTTACATCATCACCTCTCATTGATATTCATGATAATGGATTTAATATTTATATATTTTATTCATGAAATATTAATCATTCTATAAAATTAATACATAATATACCTTTTTAACTTACCATCCATTGAAAAATGTTAATGTCTTTCATGTGTATGGCGAGCTACCACCTCGCTAAGTGATGTGGATCATCTTTTATTACCACACCACATGAATAGTATATGTAAGTGTGTTAAAATAAAAAATATTATATTTATGATATAATTATCAATATGGAAATATAAAATAACACTTACCTTCTTTTTATCATGATCACTGAAAAATATAAATGTTACTCATGCGTGTATACAACATATCGTCTCTATGATTGTAACATAGTTCATTTTTCATAACCATATTTCATGGTTGGTTTTGAAAGTATAATTTATGTATAAATATGATAATTATTTAATGTTTATTATTATTTATATAAGGTAATAATTACCCCTTTGACCATGGTCAATACACTGATGTCGTTATGAAATTATGAACTGAGCATCATCAAAACACCCAATGTAGACAAAACTGATTAAGTATTTAAATACGAAATTAAAATAAATGAATTAAATGGTTTAAGTATAAGGTATTAAACCTATAAAATTTTATTAAAAAATCATTGATATAATTTATATATAGGATATAAAATACATACACAAAAAATTCTAGACTTAAGGTAAGGGTTTTGTCTCAAAACTTCATTCTTTGAGACACATGTTCTTTTCTGCACCTAATTTATTTTAACAGAATATATACTACCCCTTTAAATATTATATCAGGAATCCTTAATACTTCATTATATTTTAAGTTACAATTCAATTAATTAATTCATGGGAGTTATGTTCCAAAATTTACCAAAGCGGTAATGGTTTATGTTTCAATGTCCTTTTAATCGGGATTGATTATACTTGAACTTGAATTGTAGGAAATTATTTGATCATTGTATAATAAAACACTTTAATTTTATTATGATAAAGTTATTCATGAAATTTTTAATTAATATTACCAGTTTCCTATATTTTTACTTCAAATTATTGACAAACTGTTTTTAAGAAAATATGACTTTATTTCTCTCTTCGTTCAAAAATCATTTTTCTATCATCTCCATGTTTTCTAAAAATGTTTTCAAGAATATTTTTAACACACTACAACAGAATCGCCATTTAGCGGCGGTTTTGTTTGCGTTTAGTGGCGGTTTAAACCGCCGCTACACTGTTTGGTGGCGGTTTACAGAAACTGCCGCTTAATAGGGCGTCGACAATCTTTTAGCGGCGGTTTTTAACGTTTAGCAGCGGTTTTACTGCGGCTGGAAATCTCTTTATTCACGGCGGTTATAACTGCCGCGAATAAACTCAATTTCCAGCGGCAGTAAAACCGCCGTTGAATTCAGGTAAACCGCCGCGGAATGAGGAATCCACGATGCTCCTATTTAGTGGCGGTTTAAACCGCCGCCAGTATACATTTCGCGGCGGTTAAAACCGCCGCGAAAAGCTGCCTAGAATAAAAAAATTAATTCTTGGATTCTGCTGCACCACTGCCCTGAAAATCAAATAAAACCAGAAAAAACAATCAAAGGTTCCAACACATTCCTCATACTCATGTATACAATATCATAAATAGTAAATACTAGGAAGATAAAACTCCATTGATACAACATTGTAACATCCCAAACTGGATTCCACTAAATCTTATAACTTCACTTTCTTAGGATAGATCATCCATAGCGATTCCACTCTACTTATAAAAATTGATAATTGATGAATTAGTAGTTATATTAGTACCAACCCAATTATATAATGATTTTTTTTTGGTTTTGTGGCCTAGAAACCATCCTTAATACTTATAATAAATTTGAACTGATGAAATAGATTAAATAACACATTAGAAATATATTGTTATAAAAAATCCTATTGTGGGAATAGTTTTAGAGTTACATTGGGATATAGCTTTTATAGGAATGTGGATATTTCTAGTGAGTCTTAGTTGACATCTTTTTATGTTGGAATATAGGTTAGGTGGGAGATTCTAGTGACCTTTTAGGAACAAACCTAGAATTAGAGTTGATTCCTCGTGTTATGTGAGGGGTTAACCAAGTTTTTCTAGCATCCTTGGAGATATTAAGCATCATTGGATGCATCTTTTTAGTTTTTTGTCATAGAATGTGTTTTTTATGTATTTTGGGATTGAGTAGGACTCTAGTTGTGGAATGATTCCCCAAGTTGGTAGGCGATCATGAGATAAGTAAAACTTCTAGGTGTTATGAGCATCTTTAATGCTTGAGATTAGTGGGACTGACATGCCAATGTAATTTTATTTAGTTTAGTTAGTTGTGTGAGTTTAATTTCAAAGGTGTATGACTCAAGAAGTCATCATCCATGTTAAATGGTTATGTAGGATAACGTGACCCTTGGGTTTTATTTCTTGAGTAGGCTAGAAAATACCAAGAATGCACAGTGTCATTGGTCCTATGAATTATATGAAATGGGTGTTCCCATTTCATTGATGTAACATCAATTTAGTAGTCATTATCATATAAATTTCCTATTTAACTAAGGTTTGGTGGAGAGATTTGTGTGGTGTTTTGTGAAAAAATTTCTAGTCTCTGAGAGTTTGAGGGATGAAATCACAGGTAACACCTTGAGGGGTATTATCACATAACTACTTGGTTTAGGGTTGTGGGAACTAAAAAGGTTGTGTTAACCGATCACTCCCTGAGTGAGGTTACCTAGGTATTAACTACGTTGTGGTGAGTGATGTAGACCAGAGTTTTTAGTAGAAAATATAAGTTATCCTAGTTTTATGGATGACTATGTAAGAGGATCGAGTTTTATAACATCATCAATCTGGGTTAAAGTTCAAGATGTAGTTATTGATGTTGATTAAATGTGTGCGCATGGAATGAGGATTGCATAATACATGTGATTATGAATAGAACATTTCTATTTATTATTAAGTGGATGATGTAAATCTATGTGGTAGGAATTGAACCACATGTTGTTCAAGGATGGAATATTAGTTCCAGATGAGGCTTCAACGTATGCCAAGGATGGATTGTCATGATAGAACATGGTATAATTGTGTTGACTCACATCCAGAAACCATGTTTAGTGGTGGACAGAGTGTTTTTCATGGGAATTAGATTCTTGTTTTTATTAAAATGATGAATATTAAAATCCTATGGTGGAGAGAATCACACAGGTCATGGAAAATGTAACCTTTGGGAGAGTGGTTGTAGAAAGAATAGTCATGAATGGTAAAGAAGAAAGTTCTGGAATTCCAGTAATTAAAGTTTCATGATCGGATAGCTTGTAATGAATCAAAAAATGGAATTAAGAATCATAATATAAATAATTTAGGGATATAATGATAGGTAATAATTACCAGACAGACCATGATTAAGTGGAAATTGTGTTGGGAATGCAGTTCAAGTCATGCAGTAACAGTTCAGTGATCAAAATAGTTATGGTTGGAAATGGTCCATTGTAACCATCGTAATATTGAAGTATTTGGTAGAAGTTATTTTCTTAAAATTCATGTTTTAATAAGACATACCAATTGTGCATCAAGTCGACATCCATCTTCGAGATTATATTTTAATTTATAAAGTATTCTTGCCTATATTCATGGACTTATGCTAATTTATCACCCCTTAGTCACACCTATATCTTAGTGAACCACCCTTGATTTAGAACATTCTCATGACATCTTCGAAGATCTAGAGCATGTTTAGATACTTTTGATGCTTAAATCAGACATTTTCAACAATGGGCCTCACCAAAGTGTCCACAAAACTATCCCCTTGATCACTATGAAATGACCCAATTTGTTCAACACATCAACAATGAGTCTAACTCCTAGTCATCCAAAATCTCGACTACCAATTCAAACACAGACCTAAATGGAATTATGTATACCACACTCGAGAAATGAATACATAAAAAAACATCAGAAATCAATAAAATGCATAAAAAGAAACGTGAGAAATCAAGGAAATGTTAGGACATGAAAATGTGTGGTGGAAACTATGTGCCACAAATGTTACATATAAAAACCAACTATTTTCATTTTTGGTCAACACATCAACAGTACAACTACTCAGGGTCCGATGATGCATCATCACCCTCTCGACCTTCATTTCCACTTTGTGTTGTCACTTGTAAGAACATTATATTGAAAATTAATTACGGTTACATATTTATATTAAAACTTAAAACAAATGAAAGTTAGAAAAATAAATGATTCTGATTTTCTGTGATTTACCTGTATACCACCAATAAATGCACTCCCACTGGGGGAATATCTGCTCATCTACTGACGTAGTTCAGTCAACTCTTTCTGCAATGTAGATATCTGATCCCCCTGCTGGTGAACTATGTTTCATAAAGAAACAATCTCTTTCTTAGCATCTCTAGGATGACTAAAGTCAGGAGTAGATGCAGCATCTATCCCCGGTGGCCTACTAAAAACCTCAGATGGCACGGGTCCCAAACCCATCCCGTGCACTCTCCCAGGATGTTCCATCCCAAGGACATTAGCAATCGGGTCATCCTGGGAGACAGAGTAGGAATGCGCAGTATTGGCATCCCATAGTTCTTTAATTTTGACCTATAAATCAAATATCAATATATATTAACACAGAAAAAATTGATAAGAAGTTATTATGATAAAAAATTGACTTCATACCCCAACTTCTTTAGCAGGCTCATTAAAAAAACATCCATCTGATTTCTTGTGAACATCCAACCACAGTTCAGTTCTGGATGATTCATGGCCTAAACTCTGTGACTGCATTAATCAAAGATAAATCAACAATTCAATATATTAAACAGATAATATTGTCTTATTAATATTTAAACTAATTAAAAGATTACCAATGAACTTCCATTTCTATAAAAACTTTTTGAGCCCTTAGTGTGCGGGATGACTTGCTTTGATCAGTTTGATGCATTCTGTCTTGATAGATCCTGAAATAAATAAAATGAAATTTAATACTGATGTATTGAATGTCATTCCCTTTTCATATACATGTATAAATGTAAAATGAGGATAATATAATAATATATATTTCAATACCATCCGCTTCCGATCCCGATGCCTGTTAACAAACACTTTCCACTACTCTTTTGGTACCCCACTAGGTAGCTTCTCATAAATTTACAGTGTGGTCAACGAAGCATCGTTGACATCACACCACAGTCTCCATTTAAAATCATTCCACTTCTTACCTAGATTTTTCAACGTCCACTTCCGTGCTATCACATCAGCAACGGTAAAGTGGAAGAACATCTGTATACAGAAATTCATTTTGAACATATTAGTAACATGACATTAAATTAAACCATAATGTAATAAATTTAAAGTGATTTGAGAATCAAACACTTCATTTTTCCAGCTTGGAGGCATATTTCTCCAATCGTCATATGAAATGGTAAGGGAAATGGGCTCCGCTGCCAGCTGGCCTAGAATATGGCCAAGCAACCCCGCGGTATCATCCATAGGGACCCCATAAGAATCAAATGGCATAACAATATTCTCGCCATTCAGATTCCAAACATCTGAACTTTTTATTTTCTTCTCCACGGTTTCATTTTTGTCATCTTCAATGAGAAAACAATTAGTATAAACAAAATCCAATAAATTTATTTAATTAAAATTTGTACCTATGATAGTGACAAACCAGTATGTCTGGGATGAACTGGAAGGGGCACGTCGCTGCCCCACTGCTGAGGCTCCCAAAGGGGGAGTCGATGACTCAGCCTCTACTGGGACATCCACAGATGGTGTGAGAGATGGTGCAGGGGGAGATGGTGTAGGGGTGTCAGCAGCTGGTGCATCAGATGTCATGGGGAGGGAGCCAAATGGATAGTCATTTGTCGTAGAACTGGATGAAATAATGTAACGCTTCTTCCTTGGCATTCCTGCCATTTAATCAAATAAAATTAAGTTCAGAATATATATTTCAAAAAAATTATGTAGAAAAAAAAATTAAAAATGATAATAGATGGAGTACTAACAGAAAAAATATATATAACAATGATAATGAATGACTGCAGAAATGAAACAAGTGGTTGCTGAATAAATAAATAATTGTACATACAATAATTTTCCCCTTCAATCATGTCAGTTTCTTGCTCCATTGCTTCATCCACTTCATTCATCCTTGCTAGACTAATATTTTCAATATCATGATGGACAAATAATTTTTCTTCCTATTGTTGATTAAATTCAATTTTAGAGGTCAAATTTTCCACTTCATCACCCATATCATACAAATATTTTTGTATTACGTGAGAAACTACACTCCACCCTTCATCAGCAACATCATTCACATAATATACCATTTTTTCTTGCGATGCTAAGATATATGGATCATGCAGTTCACGATCACCAACATCCATCAAGCGAGAGAAGTTCACAGAAGTAAATTGTAAGGAATCTCTTTTAACGCCTCTGATAATATCAACCCATTTTCATTTGAATAAAACAACCGAAAAATGTCTGTGGTTGTTTAATTCAATAATATCATGCAGCTTTCCATAGTATTCCACTTCAGTAAATGTAAATATACCACTATTCTTTGTTCTCAAACCCACTTCTCGATCGACTGTACGAAATCTAAAGCCATTCACATTATAAGTGTCGAACTTTCTAACTTATTTTAGAGTACCTCTAGCAAGAAACTTCAAATCTTCTAATACCTTTTCTCGAGTATCAGTATTCATGATCTGAAAAAAGAAATATACTTTATTAGATTTACAAAATGTATCTATCAAACTAATATTCATATTTATTGAAATATTAATGAACTTACACGTCGTGCAAACCATTCTACAAGCTCTTTATTAACAGCTTTCGTTATATCTTTCTCATTTCGTGTTCGGCCTCTCATTCGTCTCTTTGTTTGTATCCTCAACTCTTCAATAAATGGATCTATAATTTCATTATTCAGCAGCACATATCTATGTGCCTGTAATAATTCCAATTCAGTAAGTGTCACATTTTAGGTCCTCCCAACTGATCGGCCAATAGCAGGAAATATTTTGGATTTCTGATGTATTTGAGATTGATTTGATGTGTCGTCAACACGTCCAATTCGATTAAATCTTGTCTCAATATCATACAAGTATCGAGAACAAAAGGTAAGACACTCTTCAGCCACATAGCCTTCAGCAATTGAGCCTTCTGGTTTAGCTTTATTTCTCATGTATGATTTCAGATGCCCAAGATATCTGTGAAATAAAATAAACATAATTATGCATTTAATTAAGTACCAAAAATTGTTTACTTAACTGGAAAACATATAAATAAAGTAACTCTCAATTGGATACATCCATCGATAATGAACGGGGCCTCCTAATTTAGCTTCCTCAACCAAATGCACAGTTAAATGCATCATTACAGTAAAAAAGGACGGAGGAAAGATCATCTCCATTGCGCAAAGGGTAAATACAAACCTCTCCTGAAGGTTGTCAAGCTAAAATGGATGTAGATATTTCTCACATAGTTTTCTAAAAAATGTGCAGAACTGGAGTACAACAGCAGTAATTTTTTCAGGTAATAATGTACACTATGCCAATGGTAGTAACTATTGTAACAAAATATGTGAATCGTGGCTTTTAAATCCATGTAACTTACGATTCTTCATGTCAACACACCTCGAGATGTTACTTGAATACCCATCAGATACCTTAAAATTCTTTAACATTTGAAAGAATGTATCTTTATCCCTATTTTTCATTGCAAAAATTGTCGGAGGATACTTTCCATTCTCATCTGGCCAGAGATCACGTTTTATGTTCATTGCTTGTAAGTATTTGTGAGCATTGAGATGATCCTTCGACTTTCCATGCTCATTAAGCAATGTGAAAATCAAATTGTCGCAGACATTATTCTCAATATGCATCACATCAAGATTATGCCACAACAAATTAAATTCCCGATACAGAAGTTTGAAGAATATACTTTTTTCTTCCATTGTTGTGTTCCGGTTTCGCTTGACGATACACTTCGGACCCATTTTCCACTATCATTCAGATTAAGAACCTTCCCAAATTTTGTTTCAACATTTTCAAGTTGTTCCAATATTTCAAAACCATTTAACAACTTTTGAGGTGGTCTACGATCAATGGAACCATTAAATTTTGATCTGTTCAGCTGAAATCTATGAGATGCATCGAGAAATCTTCGATGACACAAGAAGCACCATTTTCTACTGTGAGGTAGCCGTTTGGGCTCAAAATCAAAGTTACAAACGGGACAAGAAAAACCCGTGTAAGTGTTCCAACCAGATAAATTTCCAAGCCCAGGGAAGTCACTAATGGTCCACATTAAAGCAGCATGCATTTTGAACATTGTTTTAGAAGAAGCATGAAATGTCTCAACACCGTTGCTCCATAACTCCTGCAATTCTTCAATCAAAGGCTGCAAGTATACATCAATATCATTTCCAGACATTTTTTTTCCAGGAATAATCATCAAAAGGATAAAAGATGTTTGCTTCATACACATCCATGGAGGCAGATTATAAGGGATCAAAACAACTGTCCAAATGCTATAATTGGTACTCAAAGTCCCAAATGGGTTGAATTCATCGGCAACCAATCCCAATCAAACATTACTAGGATCATTTGAGATATCAAGATGTAATGAATCAAATTTCTTCCACGATTGGGAATCTCGTGGATGTCTCATTAACCCATCATTATTATTATCTACAGAATTCCACTTCATTTGTTCGGTGGTTTTTGATGACATGAATAATCTTTGCAATCTAGGCCTCAAAGGAAAGTAACGCAAAACCTTTGTAGGTGTGCTCCTTTTCTTCTTCTCCATGAAATTATGTTCATTCAGACTTCCAACATCACCATTTTCCTGCCATCTGGAAGAAGAACATTTCTTGCAATTCTATCTACTTGAATCCTCTCCCCAATAAAGCATACAATCATTGGGACACGCATGTATTTTTGTATAATTTAGACCAAGATTGTTAACAACTTTTTTCATATCATAAAAAGATTCTGAGATTTTTTCTTCAGGAAATGAATCATGAATCAATTCCAATATCATGGACATTGCCTTATTTGTAATTCCACATAGACATTTGATATGGTAAAACTTCAACAAAAATGAAAGCTTTGAATATTTTAAACACCCACTATACAACTCTTGATTTCCATCATCAACTAAATCATGAAACACATTTTCCTCAGTGAAGTTTTATCTTACATTTGGCTCCACATAATCAATAGGAGGATCCAATGATATGTGACAATCTTGATCTGCATGTGTTACAGTCTCAAAAACATCACTTGTCACGTTGCAATTTTTAGCACCCTCTTTTGGTTGTTCTGATATGTTTTGATGCTGATAGTGGTGTCTTGCAGTGCTGAATGCATCATTTATTAGGTTTTTCATTTCATTTTCCATTTTTTATGAACTTGGGACCTCATTATGCGGATTAACATCAGTGCTCAATCTTTTTGTAACATTCGATTCTCCATGCCAAATCCAACACAAATATTGAGCAGGAAATTGCTTCAGTATTAAATGTTCATAAAACTCATCTCTCTTCAACCATGTTCTAAATTTACATTTAGGACACAGAAATTTTATTCTCCCTTCAATGGATCGATTAGAAATTGAAAAATCTAAAAACTCATTCAAACCCTTAACATACTGAGGTGTGTTCCTCGATAATGTGATCCAGCTTTTATCCATGTATATCACAATGTGCCTACACAAAAAACAAGGAATCAAACATGAGACATCTTCTATAACCCCATCATCAAAAATAAATAATGATGAACAAAATTTCCATAATAGAGAAAAATTGAATGATATATCAAGAAATGGGTCTCAAAATTCCTCAAAGTCCCTAAACTAGAAGCACAAAATGGATGAAATATTTCTATAAGAATGGGCATTTTCATCATGTTATGGTTCATCCTGCCTCTACTCCTTGCACATTGGATTATCTTCATTCCCACTATTAATTTTTTGCATACCTGATAAAACTAAGGAATGAACAACCATCGATTTCCAAGAATATTTAGCTTCCATTCACATGTCCCTAGTGACAACCTGCAAAATGGATGTTATGCCCAAAGAAAGTAGAGATGTACCAAGGTCTAGGTGAAGACCATCACCAAAGAAATGATCTCTCTCATAATTTATGACCCCTATATTTGGAGAACATATAACAAACCTTGAAAGGTTATTGACATACTCCCATACTGATCTGTCACCAATAAAATGTCTCATGAGCTCAGTCTATTTCTCTACATTCATTCCCTTAGGAAATAACCATTAAAAAATCAATCTTGATGAGATTTCAATTCATACATTCATGAAGTTAAGAAGGTAACACTGACTCCCACAAGACTCTACTGAAACTATAAATCCAGTTTCTAAAAAATTCTCAAACACAAAGTATCAGGTTCCCTAAGATAATTGAGGATCACCTAAATTTGTTCCAACTACCTAACTGCTTCCACTAACCCTTGAAAAACACTTAATGAAAAAAGATAGTGATTCAGGAATCCTATGATGGTGTCCGAGATTGAAAATGATTTAACATCAACAAATCAACACGTATTCTAGTTTGGAATAAGAACTAAATAATCCTTTTTGAAAATTACAGTGGACAATAATAACATCTTTATTTAGCATGACATTTCACTGAGGGGGCTTCTGGGGGAAATTGTTGGGCAGGGGGAGGGGAGGGGAGGGGATGGGGCTGGGCATGTTGGAGGGGGGGAGGGGAGGGGCTGGGAAGGATGGAGGGTGGGAGAGGGGAGAGGAGGGGCAGGGGGGAGGGGGCTGCTGGGGGAAAATGTTGGGCAGGGGGGAGGGAAGGGGCAGGTTGGAGGGGGGGGAGGGGAGGGTGATGGCAGGGGGGAGGGGGCTGCTGGGAGAAAATGTTGGGTAGGGGGAGGGGAGGGGCTGGGGCTGGGCAAAATGGAGGGGAGGGGAGAGGAGGGGCAGGGGGAGGGGGCTACTAGGGTAAAATGTTGGGCAGGGGGGGAGGGGAGGGGAGGGGAGGGTGATGGCAGGTGGGAGGGGCTGCTGGGGGAAAATGTTGGGAAGGGGGGAGGGGAGGGGCTGGGGCTGGTCGGGATGGAGGGGAGGGGAGAAGAGGGGCAGGGGGGAGGGGGCTGCTGGGGGAAAATATTGGGAAGGGGGAGGGGAGGGGAGGGGCAGGATGGAGGGGAGGGGAGGGGAGGGGTAGGATGGAGGGGAGTATTATAGAAGGGGGGAGGGGTGCAGGGGGAAAAGGTTGTCCAAGGTGGGGGGCTTATGGGGGAAATTGTTTGGAAGGGGGGAGGGGAGGGGCAGGGCCTGGGCATGTTGGAGGGGAGGGGAGGGGAGGGGAGGGGCTGGGAAGGATGGAGGGGAGGGGAGGGGAGAGGAGGGGCAGGGGGGAGGGGGCTTCTAGGGGAAATTGTTGGGCAGGGGGAGGGGAGGGGAGGGGCAGGTTGGAGGGGAGGGTAGGGGAGGGTAGGGTGATGGAAGGGGGGGATGCTGGGGGAAAATGTTGGGCAGGGGGAGGGGAGGGGAGGGGCTGGGGCTGGGCAGGATGGAGGGGAGGGGAGGGGAGGGGAGAGGAGGGGCATGGGGGGCTGCTGGGCTAGGGGAAATGATGGGTAGGGGGAGGGGAGGGGAGGGGAGAGGAGGATTATGGCAGGGGGAAGTGGAGTAGGCATATGCCAAATGACAAAAACAATTATGTCTCAATAGACCTATTAATGCACTGAGGGGTTATATAATGTTGGGTCCAATCCATAAATTATTTATGTTCAATTCATTCACTCTAAGAGTCAACATGAAATTTTATAATAATCCATAAGAATCCATTAATTTATTAAATTGTGGATTTCCATATAATGAGAAATACAGAAATCAAATAAATAATCAACCAACATCAATAGTGAGTCATCATAAACAATTCCAATACTTTTTTAATGTAAATATAAGGGTTAACATGACCAATACTCATCTAGAGAAATAAGTTTTATGGTCAAACATTACATATTCAACATTATTATAATCATCCATATGGGAACATCAATATACAAAATGTAAAAACATTTCTCTATATAAATAGAATATCATACACTCTAGGTTAAAATCATTCAATCTATGTTTTTTAATATGTGATATTCACATCATATAGATTACTTTGTATATGGAAAAGGAAATATTGTAATAACATTTTTCATAATCAATAAGGAGAATGACGTTGGATGATTTCAATAGAACATATCCCACGAAGTGAGAAATATTTTTCAAAGGGTTTATGTTTTTGTAATGTATTTACTAAGAAAAAAGAGTAGATTACTACATAATACAATCAAAGGATAGATCATACCAAATTAATATGAAATAAGTTCAAAGAATAATCATAACTCAATGAAAAAATATTACTAAGAATATCTAGGATCCATGTGATGCTGCTCTTAAAATTTATTTAAAAAAATGTAAAAAAAACAAGGTTAATTATTACAAGGGGTCTTACAAGAAGGGATTGGATCACTCCCCGCATATCCCCATCCACCATTGGTAAAAAATATTAAGGAGTACTAAAGGACCTCATCATACTCATTTATATGATTTCCCTCTTCGATAAAGAATCCACCACTATAATATATTCTCCGTGGGAATGTCAAATTACCAAATTGAGATGATTGGCATGATTGATATAGTCAATCCAATGAGGTTGGAGTTTCCAAGGAACATTCCCGGTTCATGCCTTCAGTGCGTCAACAACAATTTTAGATTTATATTCAATCCATAGGGGGATCCTGACGTGCTAGAGGCTTTACCAACAAAATTTAACTTTGTCTAGAAAGGATTCTAGGATACACATGAATATGAATCCCATATTAAACTATATACTAAAAACCTACCTACAGGAAAACCAAAAAAACCTAAAGAAGGAGAAACAAAAACCTACCTAGATGAGAAGATGGTGCAGCTTCTGGGTCACGGGGGGCCGGGGGTCGTGGGGTCGCGGGGTTGCCGGGGTCGCCGAGGTCGCGCGGGGTTGCCGGGGTCGGGGTCACAGGGTCACCGGGAAAAGCGGGGGGTCGGGGTCGCAGGGGAAGCGGGGGGGCGGGGTCGCGGGGGAAGGAGGGTCGGGTGTTAAAAAAACCAATGTTTCGCGGCGGTTTATTATAAACCACCGCGAAACCTTTTTTACAAAAGGTTTAGCGGAGATTCCTAGAACCGCCGCTAAACAACGGTTTTGTTGTAGTGACATTCTCAAAAATATTTTTTATATATGTTTTCACCCATGTTTTAATTTTTACAAAATAGTTTTAAATTAATATTCTAATCATTTTCCAAATGAGGGACTTTTAAACCTTTTTAAAACAGTGTGAAAGGAATTTTTTTGAGTTTATACATCATGTACATAATTAACCATCATCATAGACACTCAATTCATTGAAGTTTAATTTATAAGTTTACATGGTTCTTTTAAAATAAACTTTTTTCTATAATGTTTTTGAAATTTTTATATTTTTATTAAGTTTTTTTAAAGTGAAAAGGGTATTTTTCTCAAGAAATATTTTATTTAATACTTTAAATACATTTTTTTCAATGATGAAAGCCTTTGATGTTATATATTTCTTCTAAATTATGTATATATGTCTCTAACATATATACCTATCCTATTCTCCCCTACATTTATGGGGTAATACATTCATTATGTTCATCTATAAAAATCCTTAATTATGAAATTTCCTTTAATCATTATATGAGATAGGATTATGCAATCCATTTTCTTTCCATGGTCAATTCTTATGTTTATGACTTATGATTTATTTCCTTTATGTGCAACACATAGTCATGAACATTTTATGATGGGTGTGCATAGATAATGGTCAAATGCATTGGGTAAGTATTTATTCTCATGAGGTTCCACATATGGAATTATGGAATAAACCTAATCCATTATGGGACTTTTTCCACCATGGGATATTGTTTAGGTAGTTATCTATGACTCATGTTTATGTCATGTTATATGTTGTTTCCACATTTCCTATGATTCTATGATATTATGATACCATGTTCTTTATGTTATGATTCCATGTGATCACTAATGAGACTTTTATTTTATGATATCATCTTATACCTTTGACTCACATGATATGCTTCCTTATCATGTGTATTACCTTATTGGGATTTTTAGATCACCCATTCTGCCTAAATATTTCCTAGGTTATCTCATGAATTTTAGGAACTTGAAAGGATATAGGACCTCATTACAAATAATCAAATAAAAAATTTTATTTTAGTATCACTTTGATGTATTATGAACATATTCTTACAAAGATACTAGGACTTATGATTTTTGGGTTGTAATTAGTGGATGTTTATGTAAAAAATCATGTAATTATATGTGTAAAAGGATTGGGTCACTATAACCCCCCCCCCCCCCCCACACACTTTTTCACTTGTCTCCACTTATTTTAATTTCTTATTTAATCCTATTAGGGGATGTTTAATTCAATTCCTCTTTAAGAGAATGAATTAGGTCAACCATTTTGTTTCACTTAGTAAAATTGAAAATATTTTTGAGAGAGTGTGTGACAAAGCTCATCACAAGTCCGTCGTGACACCCCACAATCACATCTAAAAACTATACCACCAGCTAATCTAGACATATCTTCCAACAAGGTGAGTAATATTATCTTATTTAGTGGTCTCTCTCACCACTCACTATGTAATTATACAGTGTTTCTCATCCTCTATATCAATGGTCAACACCATCCCCCCTATTCCATTAAACTACAGAGGTTACGCCCATAATGAGTTGACTAAACTGTGCCATGGGCTTTATCCAATGTGAATGCAACCCCAACACCCTCATCCAAATTAATTATAAGCATCACTAACATCTTAAGACACACCCCTAATAAAACTATATCACACCCATGGAAATAGTCAACACCATCTACACTATACCAGTTAACCATATCACCCCATTATTGGTGATCAACATCACCCATAGTCACATGATTATATCCATCATATCTCCTAAGAAACAACATTAATAACCATATCTCAATGAAAACTATGAAAAATTTCATCACAATGCTCAGCATGCCCTGAATCCACACAACCAATAAAACAATGTCTTACCAAGCCATTACCATCATTTATTATATGAGACTACTCTTATATATCTCCTACCAATAATAGAAACTGCAAGTGGTTCCATACCTGATCACTCACACAACACTACCGTGTGCCCAATTATCACATAATGAATAAACACATGTATGACATAGGAAGTAGCTAGGCACAACCTAACTATAATTAGATATAATTCACTCATCATGAATCTATGGCTAATTTGACTCAAATCGAAAGAAATTTGGTAATATGAAAAAAATCCATAATTTAGGGAATGATTGATAAAAACAAAAAAAAATGATGGGAGATCCCAATAATAAACACTCTATGTCAACTAGAACTACATACTAATTTTCCCTATAATATATTCTATTAATAACTAGCTAAAATCAGAAAATATCTCCCATGAAGAAAGGAGAAAAAATAGAGAGTTTAGAACTATGGATCATCTACTGTATACTTTCCAAAAATAGTCTTAATTCCCCATTTTAAACATTATAACTCAATTACATTTCATTTTTGAAAAATATGAAATAAAGTTAATCACATTGAATTTTTTAAAAATTAATTAACCCTTATGTATGGACCTGACCCTTACATATCACCCCTTAGACAAACACTGGGATCCTTATTTATCATCCCTTTACCCTAATGTATCAACAAGATCCAACACATATCAAGTCTAGGACCCTTATGTGTTATAGGGAACACTCTGGTTACCCTTACATATTGAACCCTTACATGTAATAGGTTACTCCCATACTTACCCAAATTCCTCATCATAAAGTAATCCTTACACTTGAAGAATTTACTATTATATATTTCCTTATCCATATATTTACTCTAACATATACATGTTAACTCCAAAGTTACTCTTATGTATCATATGTGGGACCTTTACATATCATACTTATCCATTTTTTAACCTCTCTACAGGATGAATTTTACATATGGTATCCCTTACACATGAAAATTTTCCCCTTATGTACAATGTCTCTTGAATATCAAAATTTTTATCCTTTCATATAAAAGTTCTCAAATTTTCCAAAAAAATACTACAAATATAAAATATTCCCAAATTCATCCCAAAAATTTTCCAAACTTCCAATTTCAAAAAATCCATGCCCAATAGAATCTTCAACCTATATACCACTTACAAAAACCACCTAAAATAGTATTTTCACAATAAGTCAACCCTCTAGGCTATGAGAACTCCCAAGATTCAATCTGTAGCCTATATTGATGCCATAAACACCTCAACGGGGTCTAAACTTACATAGTTTATCCAATATCTGACCTAGATCACCACCCCCAAATACCCAAGTAATTATAAGAGTGATAAATTAAATCCTTAAATGGTTGAGTGTGTCAAGGGGGAGCTTATTGAGTTCAGTTTTTTGATTATATGTGTGATTTTGACAGATTATTTGGGTTTGATGGGATTTGAAAACAAATCCAAAGGGAAATATTAAAGTAACCTTGGTTATTGAAAGAGGATATTAAAAGTGTGCATGGATTTATAATGTTTTATTTTTTTAACATATTCCAAGAATCAAATATGAGATTAATTTATAGATTTAAACAAGGAAATTTATTAAAAAATAATTCATTATAGAAGGATTAAAGATCCCTAAATGGGTTGAAGGAAGTTTTCAAATCCACTTTGTTGCAAATATTGGTTTGTTTAATTATGTGAGATTGAAAGTTTTTTAAGTATTCATAACAGTTGGATGATTTTTATAAAGGTTTTTTAATATTTAATATTTATTTATGAATATTGTGTAACATTGAAATGTTAAATGTAAAGGTTTTTTAAGTGTAATAAAAGCTGTGTATAATAGTGAAGTTTGATTTGAATTGTTTTCATAACTTTGAATTAATGTTTCATAATAGTTATCTAAAGTTAAGTAAAATTGATATGAATATTTTTAAGTTTTACATTGTGTAATAATGAGGTTAAAGTTGTGTGAAATTTATTTGTGTTGAAATGAATTTGTATTAGTGTGAAAAAATAATTTCAAAGTCTATATAGAGGTGTATAAGTGTGAACAGAGGATTTAAAAGGCTACATGAGATTTCATAGGAAAATGAAAGTTTGTTCTTATATATATTCACACCTATTTTCATTTGTTTCCATAATTAAAAATACTAAATATCTACCAATATAACTGAATGTTTATTTAAATTATTATTTTATATTGATTTACGAGAAAATAATAATTAAATCAAAAGTAATATCATGGATGTTTTTAAGGATTTCCTATATTAAAAAAGCAAAAAATTTCATATGATAAGATTTTTTTAATTCATGTAATAACTAAAGATGAATTTATTGAAATTAATTTCCATGTTTTGAGCCAAAAGGATATTATTATTTGAATTACAAGTGAATTATATATTAAATTATTAGAGGAAGTAGTTACAGGAATAATTGAAAGTTATTTTTGATAATTTTTTGTGATACTCTGAGAAAATCAATTGACTCTCTATAATCAATTTTTTTTAGAGATATTGGGTGGTTATTTTTTGAAGAACAATATTTAAATACTTGTGATTATTATATGTGAATAATTATCTAATCAATTATTTTTACTGCTAGAATTATAAAATCACAGGAGGAAGAATATTTATTATTTATGATGTGATATCGTGATGAGAAAAGAATATCATTTTATTTGTGAAATACATTTTTTTGAATATGAGGGATTCTTATAATTTTTTTGGATAACAAACTCTTATAGGATTCTAGTAAACAATTTAATCACTTTATGATATGTGTGATAACATTTTCTTCATGGAAATTACCATAAACAAAATTATGTAGTCATCTAAAATGGGATATAAACCATATATAAATCTTTTTTTCTATAATATTATTTAATTTCTCACATGTTTTATGAGTTTTGGAATAGGTTATAAATATATTCATTCACTTTAATAGGTTCATAGATAATCCAATTTTTAAAAATTGGAAAATTGGGCAATGTTGATTCAACCCCCTTCTTAGTGTTGTTAGTCTTTTTTAATATCACGGCGTGTACCATCTCAAACCTTGTATGGGATAATAATGAAGAGAGAAGTAACCCCTAAATCCCAACTCCAAAATGTAATGGGTTTGTGACTAACATCAAGGGTATAAATCAAATAACATCGGAGATATTACTCTATATAATCCCAAGAATGATAATATAAACCACCAATCAACTTCATATTAATAAAACAACCCATAGTCCCAATAATAATGCATGAAATTATATACATGAATAATATAAAACATATCCAAGTATAATACCAAGAACAAATATTAATGTAGAAACTCTAATTGTAACACCCCTAGATTTTATGAAATATTTTTTAAAAAAATAATTTTTTTCTTCGATAGCTTGTGCTACATGCAACATCGAGTTTTAACGAACCATGAGATACTATTAATATTATTATTTAAACATGAAAATTATAACCTAGTTTTAAAATTTATAGGTATCAATATGAATAAACACATTTTTAAAATTAAATATAATAGTTTTACATAAATAAAATATATTGATAAAAAATACTTTATTTTTAATAAAGTCTTTATATGCTTCAAAAATACATTTTTTGACAAAAAAATTATTTATTTTTGTGAAAAAATAATAAAATTATTTTTTACCACTTCTATAAAATTTAGCTGAGAGAATTAAATTTATTTTTTTAATCAACATGTAAAAATGAACTTAGGGTTAATGTTTGGGATTTTTTTGAAATGTTTACTTTTTTAATGAAAAGTGAATTGTTTTTGTTTTTATTAAAAACTATCATTTCATTTAAAACATTTAAAAGTAAAAATTTTATAATATGGTTTGAAAAGTAACATGATTTCAATTATATTATTATTATTAATCCAATTTATTTTATTATAATCAATTTTAAACTCAATTTTGATATAAAAATGTTTTACACTTATGAAAAAAAATCTTTGGGAAACAGTTTTTTGTCGCATATGCAGGTTTAATTTTAAATTAAATTATACCATGTTTTGACCCCCTATATCCAAATATATCTCAATAAGGGTAGATAGATAATGACCTATGATTCCCACCTTCACTAGGACTTTAGTTTTCAACTAGCACCAAGGGTATAAAAATATCATGTATCGGAGGAATTACCATATATAATATAAATAGGATTAGGATATAAGATTAATCATCCACACTAAACTCCATGAAATTATATAAAATGAAACCAAAACCATCCCAAATGCATGTATAAATAAAAATTCTATTGATAAAATTCTCTAAAAGCAAAATACCAAAAATAAAATTCTACAGTAGTGACTCAACAAAAACTATAACTCAGCTAGTGATGTCCAGCTTGGTCCCAAAATCCCTCCTGGAAACAAGAAAAAATTTATATATTTGGGGTGAGAATAAAAAGTATAATATGTATGGAAATAACCAAGGCCTCAAGTGCACATTTAAAAACAGCATGTTAATGCACTAGTGAACAAATAGTAGAACCAACAACACCTAAATAGGTCAAATGTTCAAACCCAGCCTCACCAAGGCACAGTCACCAAATAACGCAAGGAAAGTAATATAAAATAACAAGAATCACATTGATAAGGGTACATCATATATCTTTCTAGATAGTATGATTCTCTCACACCCCCAACATCATATTTCTTTATGCTCTCATCTCTTCTGTATACCACATCGCCCCACAAGCACAGTCACATCACATCTTGCCCGAAAACACCTGGACCACCGCCCCACAAGCATGATCACATCTTGCTCTAAAACCCCAGGTCCATCTGAAGTGTCTCAAATTGTCTCTTATTGACTGTTCAAGGTTCCAGTGCTCTGTTTATGTGTATAGCAACACTCGGGTCGAATCCTTGGTGATGATACTTTTCAATAGTTGATTGTTTTTAGTTGATTCTATTTTGATTGGGGGTTTGTTTTCAAAGCTTAAATGAATTGATTAATTATTGATATTTGATATAAAAATTTGATAAATATTTGGTTGAGTTCATCATTAGGTATTTAATCTTGTGATATCCTTGATCCTTTCTTTATATTGCATTAAATTATCACCCATGTCACAAGTTGATGTTGATTGGAATTCCCAAGTGTTAAGGCTTTAATCCAAGCCTTAACTTAACTTATGGTTGTAATATTAATAATATCTTGTTTATTGTAGCGTATTTATGGTTCTAATAATCCATGTAAACCACGCGTTAAACAAAAAAATCATTAATCAATGACTTGTTAAGTCCAACATACACAATGTTAATTCAAGGAATATTCATCGAGCAAAAGCAATCAATCACTTAACATCCTTAAATTATAAATCACCCTAATGATATATTTAATCAGACCTTAAAATTATTAGTGATCTAGTTTATTATGTTTATGATTATGAATTAATAAGAGAAGAAAAATAAAGGGATAATAAAAGAGTGGTGCACCGAACACACACACGAGTGACAAAGAGAAATAAACATAGACTTTCGATTGAATGGGAAATCAAAATAGAAAATATATTTTAACTATATTTAAACTATTTTAATACCATTAATATTTAATAATAGAGTTTGTATGATTCAAAGATAATATGAATAATAAACTTGAATTAAAATAAAATTTCAAAAACAAACACTTGCATGATTATAAACGAAGAACAACACAAAAGTAAATGAAAGAAAACAAGTAGGAATGGTTTCTCAAGTGAAAACTTGATTATGGAAGATACACCCAAGAATTTTTTAGAGCCTTGGTTGTGCCAACCTATCCTCCTTTTCTCTTAAATACCAACTCCCTGCAAGGAGAGGAGGGGCTATATTTATATCCCAATGTTGTGGGATGTTTGCATTCAAAAACTGCCCCTCCACTTGAATTGAATATTGGAGCATATAGAGAGCCGAATATTGAGATGTATTATTCTTAAAAGTTGTAGATAAACATTTTTTATGTATAATCTCAATATTTGGAGGAATTTGGACTTATGGTGCCAATTTCATGGTAGTTTTCATAAACAATTATTAACTAGGAATTTCTATCCATGCTTTTGCAAAGTCCATAATGTGAATGGATTTATGAACAGGAATATGGCATAATTTTTTAACACTTTCTTTAAAAAATGCGGCCACCCATATCTTGGATTTCACACTACAAAAGATCATATCCAATTGATTTCTATATCAGGAGAAAATTCAAATTTGTTGTGCTAATCTCAATTCCCGGACAGAATTGTGGGCAGGACTTTAAAGATTAATTTGGGGCCATTGATTTTGGATTTGGGACTATAAAGTTTTATACATGAATCCTTAAATTTTTCCACGAACTTTGGAGGAGAATAAATGAATTTAGACTTCCGGATTGATCCTAGTAATTCAATCTTCATGGATGGTCCAGTTTCTTTACAGATTCTTTGGGCCTTCTTGTGAGGACCATATGACCCTTCAAATGGAAGAATGGGACACTGATTCATTATAATGATATGTTTTAAATTTAATAAGGAATTAAAAAAAAATAAGACAATTTGGATAAGTATAGTGATATTTATTATTAAAACATTAAACAGACTTGAATCAGGATGAGTTCAAATAGTTCTCAAAAATTATATTTAATATTTAAACATTAATATTTCACACAAATTATGAACATTTCATATAAAATAAGTAAAGGTAGTATAAAATAAGTTATGAAAATATTAATAACATCAAATCCCCCACAATTAGTATTTTTCAAGTCCTCATGTGCAATAAATATAAAAACATAACTGTAGACTCTGAGAAGTGGTTAAGTGTTGAAGGATATTTCAAAATGACAAAGCAAAGTCATATTCAGACCCAGAGACCCGGTACGGGGGGGGGGGGGGGGGGCTGGAGGTGGTGTGAGAAAAAAATGGTGAAGTGCATGAAAAACGTTGTCCTGTGTGGAAAGTTTCGTGATTCACGAGGAGTCCTCGGTGCGGGCACGAAATAATTTCACGCCCGCGCCCCGCGCAGTTGACATTTAACGTCGCCGCCTCTGTCGCGCAATTCTTTCACAATGGCCTGTATTACACGCCTCGGTCGCCTATAAATAGAAGGTTACCCCCTTCCTTTTCGGGGCTAAAGAATATGAATCATCTCTCGTGATTGTAATCGGAATTCCACGCACGCGCAATATGGCCTTCAGGTACGGTTCTTTTCGCGCTCAGTCGCCCCGGGGTCCGCCTTCATACGAGATACCCTTTAGCTTAGACTGAATTCCAATCCCTTCAGGGTCTTCCCCTTGTGCGCAATTCCTTCTATTGCACACAGGTCGGCCGATTGTGTGCAATTCCTTCCATTGTGCGCGCCCCCTGTCCTTATCCGCAGCCTCTGCCACTTGCATGCAATTCATTCTCCTTGCACGCAAAAAAAAACCTCTTCCCCCCCCCATTACGTGCGAGTATCCATGATTTCATGCCATCCTAGGGTTTTTCGTGCCGGTCCCTTTATTTCGTGCAAACCTCAAGGGTTGCGTTCAATTCCCTGGGGCCCTTCACCTCTGTGCTTCCCGGGCACCCCCTTTGCGCGAGCGCCCAATTCTATTCTTCTGGGTGTCATTCGCAGGTGTCTTTTTCACCCCAGGCATCCACATAATACATGGTTTTCCCATATGACCTTCTTGGATTGTACGAAATAACTCCAAAGTCCCTTGGACAATTCTTCACATTACGATGCTTAGCCTCATGATTCTTCGCATAGGCACTCTAATAGCTATTGCTACTTCGAATAGCCACGCTAACTTGGACCCCTCAATGGTTCGCTCCGTGACACCCCCTCACTACGGCGTTTCCGATGCCTTCCCTCCCACAAGGAGTAGAGGGTACCAGTTATGTATGTCCTAGGGGTGCGGAGTGAACCCACCTTGTCCGATCTGCAGGATGTTAAACTTCCAAGCACCTCGTCCTCAACACATGACGTTAAACTATGACCTGGCCTCGTGCCTCGCATGCAAGGTCCCCTCACCTTGGACATTCTCCATGCCCAATTGTCTCCATGGGGATGGTATCACCCCTCATAGGGGATGATATCCACCTTATTGGAGTGGCGTTTGTCCATGGGGAAGGTCAGACACCTTGGTGTAAGCCCCTAACCTTTCTTGCAGGAGGCAGCGCCCCTGTTCCTCCTCACTCCCTCGGCGCCAAATCCAGCCAAGGGTATGATGGGGAATAGTGATCCTCCTTTCATCTTCGGTCCCCAAGGCCAGTGGAAGGCGTGATAGGTAATGGGGCTCCTCCTTTATTATGTCCCAAATCCCTCTCCTGATGTGCTTTGTCACCCTTGGGCCTCCATCCTGGAGTAAGTCCTGGCACCTTGGGCCGCTCAATGCGTGTAAGCCCCTATCCATTTCCCACAGGTGCACCCTTCGTGACATGATCATCAGGACTCTATTGTCTCTTGTTTCTCACATCGAGTGTGACTCCCGTGAGCTTAGAGTGAGCACCGACCATGACACACTATGGGCCGCCTCAGAGCGTAAGCCCCAAATGCCCTTGTCTGAGCTATAAGACGTTAAACTGCCAAGCACCCTCATCCCGCATGATGTTAAACTACATTCTATCCAACCTGAACTATGGGGAATTTGATCCATGCTAAGGCATGGTACGTAGGAAGCCTCCATGAGGTTCAAGCCCCAACCACCTTGGTCTGCCTCAGTGTGTAATCCCCAATCCACCTGAACTATGGGGACTTTGATTCGTGCAAAGGCATGGTACATAAGAAGCCTCCACGAGGTTCAATCCCCAACCACCTTGGGCCGCCTCAGTGTGTAAGCCGCAATCCACCCAAACTACGGGGACTTTGATCCATGCTAAGGCATGGTATGTAGGAAGCCTCCATGAGGTTCACGCCCCAACCACCTTGGGCTGCCTCAGTGTGTAAGCCTCAGTCCACCCAAACTACGGGGACTTTGATCTATGCTAAGGCATGGTACGTAGGAATCCTCCACGAGGTTCAAGCCCCAACCACCTTGTGCCACCTCAGAGCGTAAGCCCCAAATTCCCTCGTCCGAGCTACAGGATGTTAAACTTCCAAGCACCCTCATCCTGCATGATGTTAAACTGTATACCCGAACTATGAGGACTTTGATCCGTGCTAAAGCATGGTACATAGGAAGCCTCCATGAGGTTCAATCCCACCACCCAGTCGTTCCGACCCCAATCACGTCGGTTCACCAACACCATGGGTCACCTCAGAGTATAAGCCCCATACTCATCCTGCATGATGTTAAACTGTATTCGCCATCTGAACTATGTGGACTTTGATTCCCCACCATGAGGATACGTAGGAAACCTTCATGAGGTTCAATCCTAACACCCATGTCTCATCCTAATCTCTCCCTGGAGCCCATGTTTTTCAAGAAGCTCATGCCCTAACACGAAGGTTCCACTTCCTATGGGTCCCATCCATTCATCCATTCTCACAGGCCGCCTCCTCAAGTGTCCCATCGTCTCATCGAACTATGCGGACTTTGATTCCACGCCACGGGGGTATGTAAGAAGTCTCTTTGAGGCTCAAGCACAAATCCATCATCCATCCTGATCCTTACCCAGGCTGCCACATCCCAGTGAGGTCATGCCACTTCATTCCCCTCCATAGCATTCGGGAAGCCACCCACATGCTGGCCCCAATATCGGTGTTCCCTCCAGGGGGTTCCTCATTCTGATCCACTCTAACTGGTGTTCTGATCAGTCTGATCCGTCTCTACTGGATGTTAAACTTGTGGCATACCCTGTGTTAAACATGGGATGTTGAGGAAAACCTCAGATACATGCCTACGACATATGATTCCCCGCGCTCGATGTGGGATAGCTCGGGCTTCTACGCCCTCGAGCAGCCCTATGATAAGGGAAAGAGGACAAATATACCAACCCCCCAGCGTCAAGACACGCCAGTGATGCCCTATAGTGACTACTCTCCTGACCGAAAGTTGTTTCCCTAACTGGACTCCTTGGAGCGTCCTGACAGAAGTAGTGTAATTAATTGGTGTCCATGAAGATATGGCACTAGGAAGAGTTTCACGAACTACGTCTTAAATCTATAAGGGAGACCCAGACTAGGTGACAATCTCTGAGGAGGAATCCACTGAAGGAAGAACTGACATCCCATCATCCTGTTTTGATCAAGGAGTAGACGTCCCTAAATAAGGAGAAGATGCCACCTACCATTGGAAAGTGGGAATGTTGGCTAACAACACTGTGTCCTCTGCGTGACGGATATGCACTCCCTGGAGAAAGCATCAAAAACAAAAATGGTGAACCCGACATGAATCTCCTCTCCTCATCATAGAGGCTGATAGTGTTCGGGGTATTGGTGGTTTAGTATGCCATCTGACTCTGTCATCTGGTACCAGGTCCCACCAAATAGGCCTGACGTGAAACTCCCCAGAAGTTGGGACAGTCGGGATATTGAGCATTCCATCTTGCGACGCTGTCAGCGTGGATCCCTCTTGCTAACCATGGAAGACAGAATGGTGTTAGGGCACTGATTGTCGATTTCTTTTTCTAGTTGTATTAATGAGTTCATCTCCATGCTTTCAGGAATCAAGTTGCTGCATTTGGATCCCGATCACCTGCCCCCCCCCCCCCGGCACAGGGGCAGGGGAAATATCGACACGGATACCCCACGTAGTTCTGCCTCTTCCATGACGGCCTCGACCGCCATGACTGTTGGGCGCCCACACCTTCTCTCCCTATCATAGATTATCCATTGAAGGGTAATTAATGACCTTGTACACAGGTACGAGGATGAGGGGGTCATCCCCACTAGGGATATGGCCTACTTGGATCTCGAGGACGTTGTACCTCATCGTCAACGTCACCCCCGAGGGATGCATAGGGAGCCACTACTCCCCACCCCAACATTCAATCATTTCAAGAGCTTGTCCCTAGAACACCTTGACAGCTCCCTCCCCTACGTCGATGAGGTAGGGGATGTTCGGGCTGGCCCAATCGGGGCCCCACTTCAAGGGATCCCAGGGAGGGATCCGACCAGGCCGTGTCAGTACCGCCGTCTGGTTCCCCAAGCCAAGAAGCAGGTAATCCATGTGCTTGCACCACCGGCTCCAGTCCATCTGACCTGATGCCAGTGCTGGGCGTGAGCAGAAGAGAATACTTTCCATGGGGTGTCAAAGTCAGCGACTACTGTGGCCCAAGGCGCCGCTAACTCATACCTCCAACTCCCTGTATACGTTGAGAAGGGGAAGCTGCACGCCCAACCAGGATCGAGGCCCCAACTACCCCACGGGCAGGTTGGGTTGACTCTCTCGGTCGTCGGTGCAGTTGATGGTCGCCACGGACCAATCCACAGTAGTGCCACCCCACGCGGAGACTTGCTCGGTGCTATCACTATGGAAGGTGCGGGTCCTCCCTGTTTCAAACCATGGCTTGGAGGTCTGCCCCATGCGACCTTCAACCCAATCGAGGGTCTTCCCCATGACAGCAACACTCTATATGCGGGTCTCTCACGTGCTCACTACACTGGGTACAAGGTCACTCCCTCTTCCACGGACTACGAGTATGGATATGTTGCATGTTCGGTCGCTTTCCAACATGGAGGTCCTCCCTATGTCCTCATGCCAATCGACGAAGGTCCGCCTCGCCCCAGAAATCAGATAGGTGGAGGCCAACCCCACTTCACCAACGTCCAGCACAGAGGTCCTCCCCGTGTCCCTTTCGACATTTGTCCCAATGCTCCTCGCACCCCAGCTTTCTCACGTGGAAACCCTATCTACCCCAACACCAGTTTGGCCAAAGGACCCCATGTCGGAAGTTATCTCTATCCTAAGGATCCACCCAGGGGTAGGAAGGTGGGTCGTCGTCGCCGCAGGAGGAATTATGAGGAAGGCCGGATAGGAATCAGACCAGTCCGCTTCTCAGACTCTGAAGCAGAGTATAACTCATCGCGGGAGTCCTCTCTTTAGTCCTCCGAGTCAAGGGATGGGGCAGGAACGAGGCGCATTAGCTTCGTACTCCCAGAATGTGTGGTCCATAGGATCCCTGCCTCCCTCCGAAGGTATATCCAAGAGGACGAGAACCTGGCGTGTTCCCAGGGACCAACCACATAGTAACCACCTTCATCTCCGGAGACGCCTTCTGTCTTGAATAGAGACTATGAAGATCTATTTTGGGGGTTAATGGCAGAAGATCCGCAGCACAACCCACCCCCGGCAGACGTTGATGCTATGTCAAGAGATTTGTTCACTAGTCCATCTTATCGTGACATGGTGGCCAGGTCGCTGCAACCCTCGGTTGACAACCCAATATTCGGCGGCCAATTAGCCCGCTCGCTGTATTCTCCACCGGCCAGACCATCGGCCCAGCGTCCAGCCTCAGCGTCGCTGCCAGTTCCTCAGCTACCCTCTGTTGATGAGTGGGGAAATCTAACGCCAGACCATGAATCTGAGTCGAGGAGTTTCTATACCATCCTCGTAGTGGGACACTTCCCTGAGAAGCTTTGGTCGGTCTCAGGACCAAAATTTCGTATGCCAGAATCGCTCACCCCGGGGGAGTTCGAATGTTTCCACCGGACACTCAGGGAGACTCACTTACATCTTCGCCATCAGCGAGTGACTTATCCTAGGATCCAAGAGCACCTGGAAGACATCGACGAACAATGCCGCCTGGTTGACCTGGCCACACTCCCCGCGGTCCAGAACCCTGAGTCCCCTGGCCACCACAGGGCCCTCCAATGGCAATGCATTCAGAGTTTCCAAGTACTCCTCAAAGTTATTGAGGAGTCTAACCCCCATGCGCAAGTCTGTGGCTGGGGGTAGTACAATGCCTTCCTCTTCAATGCTATTTTCCGACAACCCGACTCACTTGGTGACGTCGAGGACATACCCCTAAGAAGAGTTGCGGTCAACATGACCGATCTATCGGGAAGGGAAAATGAGCTGGAACTTCTTGATGGGAACCTCCTCCATGAAGATGTGCCCCCACTGTTGGACCCATCAGGGAGGATTGCTCTCCAGCAGAGGAACCTCCTGGGTCTCCCTCCACCCACCGAGGCATTGGTACTCAGCCGGAATCTCGGTAAGGGAAAGGAGAAAATTGGAGTCACCAAACACTCCGACCCATCTGCCTCAGTGTAGAATATGGAGGAAGATCCTGAGAAGGCCGTGCTGCGCCAGCAGCTTGCTGAGCAGAAGAAGTTAGTCGATGAACTTTTGGATGAACATATTGTGGAGCGGCAACCCAACTACGATGATCCTAGGTCTGGGCAACAGGGGCAGTAAAAACTATCCCTCGGTGAGATCCTCCCAGGAAACCCTGATCATGCCATATTCACTGACAGAGTGGAAGTCGGATCTCATGGCAAGAGGGCACAGTATGTCTCGTCGAACCCTCCTGAACGACGTGACAATCCAAGGAACCCCGCTCTGGCTCCTCCGACAGTCCCAAGGGTCGCTACACCAGACACTCCATAGGCCACTGAGCTTGGATACCTCATTGAAGATACTGGAAATGTGCTCATGGTTAGGGATCCCCATCAGGACAGGGACTCATGTCCAGATGATCCAGTGGCGGTGCTTGTTTCCCGCCTCGAGGCTTTGAAATGCGACAGGAGGTCATCTCGCCGGATGGAAAGCCATAGCCGGCATGGGTGGATGACATGCCAACACCCCCTGGGATTTGTAAATCCCACTTTCTCCCCCTTTAATGGGATGGGGGACCCTCCGCAACACCTTCCCACTTTAACTCAAGGTGTGGGCCTATGTTAGGGACCCCTGCGCAGCAGGAGTCCGCCAAGCTCCGCTGATTTGTTCAGACACTGGAGGGGCCGGCATTCGTTTGGTATAGCTAGCTCCCTATTAGATCTGTGACTAGTTGGGAAGACCTTCGCAGGCAGTTCCTTTACTAGTTCAGATCTACCACCTGGAAGATGAAAATCGCAGACCTCTTCAGGTGCAAGCAAAGGCCCGATGAGCGAGTCGTGGACTTCATCGCCTGGTGGAAGGCGCTCACATACTCCCTTGACATGTCACTTCCTCAGGAGAAATTAATGACGATGTGTGTGGTAAATTTCAAGACGGAAATGGTCCCCTCCATGATCACTCAGAACTATCCCGGACAGTTCCGTGACTTCTCAGATAAGGCCCAGCACCTCAAAGAAGCCCTGCAATAGGCCATTCAGGCATGCCTGCTACCTCCTGTAATCCTGGAAAGGAGGTCTGACAGAGCCGAGCCCACCACGGTGGCCTAGGTAGAGGCCCCTAGGTAGCTATAATTTCTACCAATGGAGCCATCTCTGCATCCCCACAGAGGTCCACCACCACGGATTCAGCTTCCGACCAAGTAGCATCCACCTTAAAATTGGCAGGCGCCCTCGCGTAATGCGCTGCCACCGCCTAGGCGAGATAACCAAGTTCCGCCTCTTCGGCAGGCTCCTCCCCCCCCCCCCGGCAGGGTCAGGATCCTAGAGACCCCTTTCCAAAGAGAAGAAATCGGACCTACTCATTCAATGAGGCTCAGGTCCCCAGTTACTTCTGTAGCACCTTAGAGTAGAGAATTATATGACCTCCTGAGTGTCAAAAGCCAGAAGAGGCGCATCTCACTAATCACCCCAACTACTACCATTATCACCAGATCTTGGGGCACACAATCTAGCAATGCTATGTGTTCAAGGACTGGCTCCAAGACCAGATTGACAACAACATAGTCAGGTTGGGCCCAGCCCCAACACAAGTGGCAGGTGCCTTTGTGAGATCAGATAGTAGTAGCGATGGCGAAGGTGAGTGGCAGCAGGTTTCGGACCATGGGTCCCAGAAGTATAACAATTGGATGGCTCGCAAGATGGTCGTCCATTCCCATGGAATCATTCGGGCACACCTAAATCAGTCGGAGCCTTTAGAAGCTATGGACACCACTTCTGCATCATCATCTCAGTCGACCTCTTCCCAAAAGAGCAAGCATCAGCAGCGCAAGAAGAAGCAACGCACCCCGCCAATGTCTTCATTGTCCTGCACTCTCAGAAACTTCATGGCCCATGAGATGGGAATTCCCCCTAGGATACGCCAAGTGGTGGATGATTCTTCAAGTGACAGCCAAGGGTACGCTTCGGTTAACACCGTCAAGTTGGTAAATCCCTATGTGACTCTCGATAGGGGGGAGCACTAGATGAACCTCCCCAACATCCCCAGTCGATGCCAACGTCGGCGGAGCCATGGATATATGGGTCACCGGGGCACATCATTTGGCACATTCATCCAGTCTGTGCATGCCGCTGAGACCAGACAGTAGTCCCAACACAGAACTCAGCACGTGCAACCTCTTTATCCGGTGTCGACAGGTCCACCTCCACCACCGTTTGTGCTACTGGATTAGGCAGAGCCACTTCAGCTGTACCACGACCAGCTTCGTCCAGCCACAGGCTGAGCTCATTCGTCCTATCCTCATCCAGAAGCTACCCTCTGGGCTTCAACTAGTCATCAGTGGGATATTCCAAGTACTAGTCAGCTACCGGTCCAGCTGGCAGGGCCCGCCATGCCTCCGATCATAGAGTGATTCCCTGCAAGCAGAAGTTTGTGCCTGGCTCAGAAGTTTGATGTTCTCAAGAACCTTGATGGCATCCCAACAAGTCTTTCCATCCTTGAAGCCCTTCTCTTGTCACCAGATATACGTGAAGCACTCACCGAGGCTTTAAAGAGCCACCTCCAGTTTGAGACGGAGATAGCAGCTGTAGAAGCTTTCCATGCTGAAGCAGTTGAGGATACCAAATGTCAGGCCATCATTTCTTTCTCTAGAGAGGATGAGGGATCCACCATATAGGGGAACATCCACCCACTGTACATCACCGGACAATTTAACAGCGTGGAAGTTCGTCGTTGTCTCGTTGACACCGGCTCCAGGATCAACCTTATCTCGACGCGGACACTGTGGAAGCTAGGTTTACTCTAAATATGACCTGACTCCCTCTGATTTAAGGATCCAGGGATATGACAGGATAGATCAAACACGGGTAGGAAATATCCATCTAAAGAACCATTTCGGTTGCCTAATTTCCCGCACCGAGTTCATGGTTGTCTCCCAGGACACCGCATATAATGCATTGATGGGCAGGCCATGGCTCCACCTACATGCGACGGTCCCCTCATCATATCACCAATGCCTCATGTACTCCCTTAATAGTCGAGTGAGTGTAATCCAAGGTGATTTATCTCCTTTCGCGTCTTGTCAAGCCCGCTACTTGGATGCTGACTATTACAAGAGAAAGAGTAAGCAAGTCCAGGCAAGCGAAGATGAGCCTGTCGCCATTACGGAAGACCCTTGGGTAGGCTTGAATGATGCCTACGTCTTCCTAATCCATCGATTGGAGTCCACAACCCCCAATATAGGGAAATGTTTTATCATTTTCGAGATAAGGGGGAATTTTTCTCCCAAATCCAGGCAACGTCGGAAGATCACTTTGTATTCTTATACAAACTAGACTCCAGTGATCTCAGAGCCTCCCACTCCCATCAGGTATCAGGATGTCTGGCTCATGGCAATGGCAGTACGTCATACTTGTCTATTTCTCTAGGCTGGAATAAGTCGGCTCCATCCGACGTGCCACTACTACTTTGATATTATCATGCGTGGACCCTTGGGCCGGAGACCAGATGGGATCGGGTCAACAGCCTTCATAGCCATGGTCACGGCAGCGCTGTAGTTCCCCGATGCAATAACCACTACCGCGCAAGCTGGTAGTAGCCTCCCATCAGGGTTTTGTAGCTCAACTTCTCCCATGGAGGATCCCTCCATAAGTTGAGAAGAGGATATAGAGGACGCTCCCCCTTCCTTTGAGGAAGGCGTCTCCACCACGGTCGATGAATTGGTACATGTGAACCTCGGAAGCAAGGCGGACCCGAGACCCACATTGATCAGCGCCAATATGTCCCCTGAGGTGAAGTAGTGGTATGTATTCTTCCTCAAATAGCACAGTGATGTATTCTCTTAGAGCTAAGATGAGATTTCGGGACTAGATCCTCATGTATCCGTCCACCGCCTCGGTCTTCCGGCAAATCATCGCAAGTTCACAAAATCATTAGAGCCAACTTCGTCAAGGAGGTCTAGTACCCCAAGTGTCTAGCCAAAATCGTGCCAGTCAGGAAGAAGAATAGAAAGATCAGAGTCTGTATCGACTTTCGAGATCTCAACCGCAATTTTCCAAAGGATGATTTTTCCCTTCCAGTGATGGAATTTTTGATCGACGCTACAGCTGGGTTCTAATCCCTCTCCTTCATGGATGGTTACTATGGATATAATTAGGTGCGTATGGCCCCCAAGGATGAGGATTATATAGTTTTTAGGGAACCCCAAGGTACTTTCTATTACCAGGTTATGCCCTTCGTCCTAAAGAATATAGGTGCCACCTACCAGTGGGCTATGCATCACATATTCAATCCAATCCTCAGGACATTGGTGGAATTCTATGTGGATGATCTGGTAGTCAAATCTCACCAGCGCCAGGGCCATCTCAAGGACCTTGAGATAGTGTTCAGTTTCCTCTGTTCCTGCTACCTAAAGATGAACCCATTGAAGTGTGCCTTCGGGGTCACTTCCAGGCAGTTTTGTTGGATTTTTTTTCCGATATCGAGGCATCGATATTAACCCAGAGAAGATAAATTCCATCATCCAGATGCCTCCCCCGAGCAATATTTGGGAGCTTCGAGGTCTCCAAGGCCACTTAGCCTACATATGATAATTCATTGTGAATCTGTCTGGCAAGTGTAAGCCCTTTTCTTGGCTCTTGAAGAAGGGAATCACTTATGAGTGGGATGAGGAGTTCCAGACCGCCTTTAAGGAAATCAAGCAGTACCTACTCCAGCCTTTGGTATTGATGCCACCCGTCTCTTGGAAGTTGATGGTCCTCTATGTAACCACCCTGGAACAATCCCTCGATGCCCTTCTCACCCACAAGAACAATGAGGGGATGGAGAACAGCCTCTACTATCTCAGCCACATGCCCCTTGATACGGAAACCATATACTCCGCCATAGAGAAGAGCTGCCTTGCACTCGTATTTGCTATGCAGAAATTACGGAACTACCTGCAGCACCATGAGGTACAGATGGTCTCTTGGGTAGACCCATTGAAGCATATTCTGAACCGACCCATGTTGACTGGACGACTAGCGCGGTGGGCGGCGATCCTCCAACAGTTCGACATCAATTTCGTGCCCCAGAAGGCTATCATGGGGTAGGCATTGGCGTACTTTCTAGCTACCCATCCAACCCCCATAGACCAGTCCCTAGATTTGGATTTTCCTGATGAGGCAATCATCTCGGTCGATCAAGTCATCCCATGTTGGCAAATGCACTTCGATGGTGCCTCCCAGAGCCCCACCGGTTGGAGGATCAATGGTCCTAGGCTCAATAGAGTAGGTAAGGGTATCGTCTTTATCACCCTGGTGCAAGCCATCATGCCATACTCATTCCTGTTGTTAGAAGGTTGTACTAATAATGAGGAATAGTATCGGGCCCTCATCACTGGTCTTGAGCTGGCCCTTGAGATCGACATGCCCCATTTTCATGTGAAAGGAGACTTCGAGGTAGTTATTAAGTAGGTCAATGGAGAATATGTTGTCAGGAATCTAGAGCTCGTACCATTATTAGAACGCACTCTCCAGCTCATGACCCAGTTCCATTCTCAGCCAGAGGTTATCCATGTCCCTCGGTCACAGAATGGTCGAGCGGATGCTTTGGCTAGCTTAGTTGCATCACTTGCAGAGCCCGAGCAGGATGATCTAATTATACATGTGGCACACCAGAGATTCATTGCCCCCGTCACCCTAGAGGATGACAACGGCCTACGAGTAATCCATCTTACCACTGGATCCTCCACGTTAGGACCGTTAGGCTCTTCAGATGCAGTGATTGGAGAGACGCCCAACTGGAGATCCCCTTTTGTCGAGTATCTCCAAAATGGTTGCCTCCTAGCTGATCAGGCTGAGCGTGAGCGAATCTGATGCCGCATGATGAAGTTTACCCATCAGAGTGGTCCCAGTCTTGAGAAGATCCTCTATAAACACAGATTTTATAGTGTTCTCCTATGTTGAATTCAAGGGGTTGAGATTCCACAGGTCATGCAGGAGGTTCACACTGGTTTTTGTGGTGCCCACCAGCCTGGTCCAAAACTATCTCACTAGATTTAGAGATTAGGGTATTTTTGGCCTTCCATGATCCACGACTTCATAGAGTTCGCCAAGAGGTTCCATGCATGCCAAGTTCATTCTAACATTTTTCATCGGCCACTAGAGCCTCTCCATACTACCAAGTACTCTTGGCCCTTTGTACTCTGGGGTTAGATGTCGTAGGACCGTACCCATCGGCAACAACTCACCAATGCCGATTCATTATGACTACTACGAATTTATTTTCCAAGTGGGAAGAGGCGATTCCACTCAAGGAAGTCAAGGCCCATTCTATCATTGACTTCGTGAGTTCCAATATTATCCTTCGATTTGGGGTTCCTCATGCTATCCTCACCAATAACAGCACCATCTTTCAAGAGGCCGAGTTGAAGAAGTTGTACGCCAAGTACGACATCCGCTCTAACCATACCTTCTGCTATCATGTGTAGGAAAATGGATAGATTGAGGCGTTTAATAAAACCCTCTCTAACATTCTGCAGAAAACGGTTGGTCGGGACAAGAAGAGTTGGTCGGATAAGCTCCCCAACGCCCTCTATGCCTATCATACGACAACTCATAATTCCACCGAGGTGACCCCATATTCCCGGGTGTATGGAACTGAGGTCGTCTTGCCCATTGAGATTCAATTTCCCTCATTGCACACAGCAGTCTATGACCAACAAGCACCAGATAGAGTGGCTGAAATCCATCTATCTGAATTAGAAGCACTATATAAGAATAGGCTTCATGCCTTTCACAATCTAGAAAGGCATCAGAGTTGGATGGCTCGAGCTTTCAACAAGAAGATTTGTCTCCGCTATTTCTTGCGAGGTGATTTAGTATTATCCCTCAGGGCACCAATGATCCCCGACAGGAAACCACCCAAGTTGGAGCCCAAATGGGAATGACCTTTCATTGTTCATAAGGTTTATCCCAATGGTGCGTACTCCCTGGTGACCAATGGATGGTGAGTGTATAACTCCTCCAACCAATGCCAAATTCCTTAAGCAATATTTTTCCTGACCCTACGGGGTCCTCCATGACCTTAAACTGGATTACGGTCCTGCGTGACCTTAAACTGTCGGTCCCGCATGACCCTAAATGTCATGTTCGTCCCGCATGACACTAAACTGCATGTTCTTCCCGCCTGATGTTAAGTTATATATCATCCCGCATGATGTTAAACTGTTTTTCATCCCGCATGACATTAAACTGTATGTTGTCCCGCATGACGTTAAACTGTTTGTCATCCCGCATGATGTTAAACTGTATGTCATCTCGCATGATGTTAAACGGTTTGCCATCCCGCATGATGTTAAACTGTATCTTTAAGAACTACGTGTGGCTTGATTCCCATCCTTATGGGATATGTAAGACCACCTGAACATTTAGATTTTGGGTCCAGCCCCATCTCTTAGAGATCTCCCGATCTCCCAGTCACCTAGGCCCCTTGGCCTGTTCCTCTCCACGAGGGGGATATATAGGTGTGGTATAAGGTTATTACCTCCTTCGCATTGGGTTTTTGGCATCATGCCCCCATTCTCCTAGGAATCTGCCATCTCTTGGCCACTCTCAAGATGAGCCCCTTGACCCTTTGCAGTGGTTATCCAATGTGCCTAAGAGCACTCTGGTCTAGGACCTGGAGTGTCAGATTCGACTTAGGTAAGTTCCTTTCACTTGTCAAGATTCATGTTTCCCTTCATTTGGGCCCCCATTATCTTTCACATCCAAAGGGACCCCGAAAAAATGACATGGATACCATGCCTGAGGGATCTCCTACCATTACGAGCCAATGGCTCTGAGGGTTTCAGACAAAAAATTGATACAAATCCTACGTTGCGAACATGGTCAGCAGTCGATGCTCATTTTTTTGTCTCCATTTCAGGCTAACGCGATAGGGTGCTATGTTGCGAACATGGTCAACAATAATCTGATATCGTCATGCCAGCCCCTTTAGGCCTTGAATGTTGGTTGCATGATTCACATTATATTCCACCCCCATCGTGTCCAGGTGGAATCTCGACACTCTTGGCACTATCCCTCAGCGCACCTCTACATGTCAGGGGGACAAAGAGGTAATACAGCATCCCTCGGGTCTCCCGCGATCCAAGCACCAAGACCATGAACTGGGATCTTCTCTAAGAGTTGTTTTTGGCTTGCTCCTCATCCTCATGAGATAGGTGGGATCAACCGAACATTGCGTTTCTGGGTCCAACTCGACTGGAAGCTAGCATCCCATGCCCCTTATCCTCTGACCCTCCCCGACCGCTTGGCTCGAGGCTCCTTTCCCATAGGTGTGCATGGTGGTGATCTGGACTTCGTCCACATTCACGTCGGGTATGATTTATCATGTCTTGCGCATTCCTCCATGTCCAAGTCATATGACTTTAAAATGTGTTTTTCGGTCCTACCACATGACCCTAAACTATGATAATATCGTCCTGGCCGCATGATGAAAAACGGTACTACATTGTGATGACCTCATCATAGAGGACATCATGTTGGGTATCAGTCATTTACCATACCATTTTTCAATGCTTGTATATGGCTTGATTATTGTGGCAATGCCAGGAATTTCTACCCTAGTCCTGTCACTCCGCAAAATAAAAACCATTCACCTTAAAGGACAAACAAGATATATCAAAGGCCACTTATTTTGGTGTGGGGGCTTGACCTGCATGCCCCTTTCATCCTTTTCACTGGTACCTTACCGTTCCACCTTTCCAAAACTACGTGTGTCTTGATTCTCATTCTTATGAGATACGTAGGAATACCCAGACATTTCGTCTTAGGTCCCGCCCTGGGAATCACAAATCCCATCCCTCCTCATTGTCAGCCCCTTGGCCTAGTCCCCCCTGGGGAGTTTTGTAACTAAAACATTTTCCCTAAACATGTTCAGGATGCCCCATAATGACATTGGGAAGTGACAATTCCCTCTCTAGAGAGGTCTTGTCTAAAATTAGGGATGATTCATGATCAGATTAATGTGCCCGCCTAATGTGCTTCCACCACAGTGGCATAATCTTGGTAGTTTTGGATTCTATTCTAAAAACCCACCACTTAACTTTCCACACTTTGAGTACCCCTTTATTTGGATCCTCATCCTCTTTCACGTTTGAAGGGACCCACTAACAGTACAGATGCTTGACCTATGGTCTGCCTACTGTCCTAGGCCAATGTTTCGGAAAACTAATCATGTTTGATGGGACCCCCTAATAGTATGGATGCTTGACCTTTGGTCGGCCTGATGTCCTGGTCCAATGTTCTGGAAGACTGATGGATGATATTTTAGTTAGGTCCCGTGTTGCAAACATGGTCAGCAGTTGACCCTCATTTGTTGTCTGCATTTCAGGCTAATGCAATAGGGATGATGTGTTTTGAACACAGTTAACAATCATCCTTTATTTCCACACCCCTACTATAGTGCTCCGAATTTAGGTAACATGATTCACATCTTTCATTTCCCTATTTTCGGATTGATTCCAATGCCCCTAGCATTGCCCCGCTCGTGATCTAGAGCACATTGAGAAGATGATACATCGATTGGTCTTTGGTCTTCTTCCTTTGATCGGGCCTCCCTTGTCTCCTTAGAAATCCAGGTTCAAATTTCGAATGCCCGAATCTTGTTTGGCGCTCCCATGATCAAACGAAGTGATAGTATGAGCCTCCTTTGCTTCTCGCGGCCCACGTGAGCTTGGGGATGGATTGCTATTTATTTTGGGATTATGGTTGAGCATATTAAACCAAAAGGAAAAGTATGTTAAGCAAAGGGGAAAGTAAATAAATTTGCTCATACATATAGTTCAAAAGAACAAGAAGCAGAAAGGCAGGATAAGTTTATGGGTTTGGCCAAAACAGGGCCCCTAAGGGTCAACTTCTTGGATAGATCTCTCCAATGACGCCACCTTTTTGTTGGTGGCCTCCAGGACTACCTCACATCCCCTTAGGACTCTTTCTTTATCGGCGGCTGCAGAGCGCAGTTCACTGACCCTAGCCCGTGCCCGCGCCTATTCAGTCTGGAGATCAGTTATCTGGCGACTCACTTCCATGAGTTGTTCTTGGGCATCTGCCAGCTGGTCCCTCAACTACTCCACGCGCTCAAAACAGTTTTTGATGAATATCTCTTGTTCTTTTGCCTATTCCTCAAGGCGTTGGACCTCCTACTCCACCCTCAGAAGTGCCCAGGTACTTCCTGACTCCTCCTGACACTGGGTAACATCGGAGCATCGGCTGCTCTCATGCATCTTCTCGGCCATGTAATCACGGACCGTCAGGTGAAGGCGTTGAGAATCTTCCCCTCCAGCACATAGGAAATGCAACTAGTTGTGGAGTAACCCCATCCACTTTAGCCATTCCACCTGAGGCTAACCAAGAAAATGCCAGATTCACTTCCACCCCTTGCGTCGCGTCATTCGGCTCTCCTCGGCTGCTTCCAAATCTGAATCATCGATTTCTTTGGGATCAACAGGCCGATTGACAGGGAAGACATCCAACAGACCAGCGGAAGGGTCTTCCTTAGATATTCTTCCCAGGGGAATAGGATCCTCAGCATCTGGGTGACCTTCCTCTCTCCCCTCGATCATAGTGGCACCTTTGTCCACTTCCGGCCCTGCCCTAACAGCAGCACCACTGGTGTCCGCTACTCCCTGCTCACCCATTGTTGGAGCCAACTCAGTTTGGGAGGCATGTTTTATATAGGGTAGTATGTTTTCCATCGGCACACTTGTAGATGGTCTGGGCTTAGCAGCTCGACGAGTCTCCAATGTCGTAATCACTGTATAAACAAGGAGCACCCTAGTCAGTTGAGTCCTCCGACAGTGAGTACCGGTATCAAAGAAAGGAACTTACAAGAACCCAAGGCATCAACCTCTAATGCTTCGACCACTACAGGGGTTGTCGTGGTAGGGGATCCCTCTGCACTCATCAATTCGATAATGGTTGTCGATGCTCCGCCTTTCCCCCTTGGCACTTCCTCCCCTCCTTTGGCTGGAGAAACTTGATCGGCACTGATGTGCTCCTGATTAAGATAAGTAAGGTGGGTTAAGAATTGAAAAAGAAAGTGAATGCAAGATAATACAAGGGTTGAGGCATACCTCAAGCAGCTCGGTCACATCCATATCGGAGTCGATGATCTCCCCACTCTCCTGGAGACTCCCTTGGTGGGATGCCCCCTGAGACCCTTCAACTTTGGGCTCCTCTTCTCCTTCACCTTCACCTTCCCCCTCTCCTTTTGCCTCCTCTCCTGTTTCGCTACCCTCCGACTCATCGTCACTGTCATCTTCCCCTAGCGGCATCCTTTCTAGATCATGCTCCTGGTCAAGCATCACTTTCACCAAGATAGTTGGATCCACATGCCAACCCCATTAGCATGTGTACGTGTCCATGGACGTTAGGTATGCATGTCATCGGTGTAATTTCACCCTATCGGTGACCCAGACAAGCCTGACTTCTGGCAGCTAGATCCTGTCTTGCACTATCTTCTATCAGAGGGATTCAGTACTCATTGACTACCGAAGGGTTAGCCAGGCCGACCATAGCGTGGGGAAGATCGTGTCATGGGAAGGTTAAAGCAGGTATCTTATTTGCTTCCCAGGAAGTTCTCTAGCCGCTCCGTGGGACCCTCCTCCTCCAGGAAACAAGGGCGCGGCCATGACATGTGACACCCCCACTGCTGAGATCCCGGCCTATGCGGGCCCTGTTGCCTGAGGCGCTTCTGATCCTCCCCCTCTAGCGGCACCCTTCCTGCTCTCTCGTCACCGAGGTTATGCACTGGCGACTTTGAGTTTCCGAACTCGCTTTAAAAAAGGCCCTTCAGGGTATTCTATGGTCCGATGTTCAACATACTTGGTTGAGAGGCCAACATTGACTCCAGACAGAGGAAAGGTGATAATGTCACCAAAGTCGTAGGTTGGGAACATCAGCCACAGTTGACGAAGAACACAAGGATTCCTCTCCTCCCGGATGCCTATGTATACTTTCTTCGGCATTCTCTGGAGGCACCCAAACTACCTGGAAAATCTGGACGGTATATAAGGCTCGTAGAAGATCTTTCCATCAATTCGGGCCTCAAGCACCCCGCCTCTGATGCTCTGGAATTACTCCCTCCTCTCCAATGAGCCTTGCCCGTTGTCTACCATCTGGCTAGTTGTGGTGGGGAATGGGTTGAAGGTGAAGTTGGAATGGTTACCAATCCTGATCTGTACTCCCTCTTCATTAAGTGTCATCGGCATGACCCCGAAAATGTTTAGTAGAGAGGATCGCAGGCCATTTCCCGGAGGACGGACGACGTTTGGGAAAGTATATCTGCCGTAGTGAGCTGCAACCCAGCCATGGAAAATCTGTAAGGGGCCACAGACTCTCCTAGGTGATCCCCCTCTCAAGATGCGTCCTATAATGGCGTACAACCGAGCCAGCATGGGGACCCCCAGATTGAACCTCTTGTTGGCATCCATGATACTCGCCATCACCAGGGTCGTTGGACGGATGCCCATCCTTGCATCCCTCACTGGAAGGAGCCACCCACTCCGGAATGTGGTGAGTAATCTAGCGTACTGAACGTTCGGGTCTCGAACCTCATTTATGTTATAGCCCCATGACTGGTAGTGCCCCACCTCCATGACCCTCCAGTATGATCTGATCTTGCTCCTTTGAGTCGCGATTGGACATTGTCTCCCCCACCCTGGCATCTTGACCTCCAGATCCTTCTCCATGAATAGGATGAACCAATCCTTGTAGGCGATTTCCTTGAAGAAGTCCTTAACCCCCAGCTTCTCCTTGGCCAGCTTCAGCAGGTGCCACATCAGTATGGGGGTTCGAGATCTATCACCCCAGATGTTCATCGGTAGGAGGAATTCATCATATTGATGGCCCTCCAAAGGGATTTCCCCGATACAGTGGATGTCCTAGAGACTAATGTCGACTTCCTCATGGTGAAGGTGGAAAGTGTTGATGTCAGGGGACCATCGAGTGAATAGATCTAGCCCAAGCTCAGGATGGCGGTATAAATAGAATTGAGATGTCCACACCACATCAAACAGACCAATGTGCCGCAGCTCGGCCCCAAATTGGTCGCACGTATGGTGAACCCAGTATTCCCAGGCCCATTTTCTGGTGAATTTTCCTCCAGACCGCAGATCCCAGTCCTACATCCAACCTTTGGTCTCGTCAGTGATGCTCTGACGGAACATGCTTTCATAGAGGGTCGGGGAGCTCTCCACAACAGGGTCACCCCCAACAATGGTCTTGGTCCTGGGATTCAGGACATATACATCCATGTTCCTGGTTTCTCTAGCAGGGTGACCATTGTTGGTGATGTTGTACTGAGGAAGGTCATCTTCACGGGTCCCCCATGACCGTGGTGTGTCAACCTCGAAACCTGGCAGAGGGACCTCCTCCAGAATGTCGAAGTCCCACCACGGCAGATTTTTAGACAAGGCATACTATTTTTCGGTGGGGGTTAGCATGTTGAAGAGGGTTCGGTTATTGGAGACAACACTTTTTGCGCCATAAACCTCTGGGTTCGCAGCCATTTCAGCTCTGAGAGCAGCGGCTTCCCCCTCATCAACCCAGTTTAAGGCCATCTATTCTGACCAAGTGTTTCGGAGGCATTGCGTTAAATTTGGTAGGCTAGTGCGAAATCTGGGAGCCTGGTGCGTAAAATTAGTGGATGGCATGAAATTTCAGGTCATGGCACAAAAAAACACCGGGTTTGTGCGTAAAATGCCGCCAAATCTCGGTGGAATTACGCACTGCTGAAGAGGTTTTTCGCGTAGGAGCATAAGAAATTTCATGCACAAGATCTCGAACCTTATCGCATGAGAAAAATCACACAGAGCATGGGAACTAATACGGCTTTTAAAGGCTTATCCTGGGTTCCATGCCCCCATGAAAAGAGGATTACGCGCCTGTTCTAATTTTGTGTGCCGCTCTGGATTTTTGCGTGCCTAGACCCCACAGAACTCAGCATTTCGGCGTTTCCCTCGGAATCTGATCGTTGCGACCCCTTTCCGATCCAATTCTGAGGGGGGGAATTTCTAGACCCTGAAAAGTGATTAAGTGTTGAAGGACATTTCAAAATGACAAATTGAAGTCATATTCAGACCCGGAGACCCGGTTCGGGGGGGCCGAAGGTGGTGCGTGAAAAAAATGGTGAAGTGCGTGAAAAAATCAGTCCCTCAAAGAAAGTGCCGGGATTCACGAGGAGTCCTTGGCATGGGTGCCAAATAATTTTCCGCCTGCACCCTGTGTGGTTGACATTTCGCGCCGCCGCCTCTATCGAGCAATTATTTCGCTTCGTCCTGTATTTCGCGCCCTGGTCGCCTATAAATAGAAGGTGACCCCATTCCTTTTCAGGGCTAAAGAATCTAAACCAACTCTCGTGTGCATAATCTTCATTTCACATGCACACAATATGGAATTCAGGTATGGTCCTTTTTGCACCTAGTCACCCCGAGGTCCGCCTTCGCGTGAGATCCCCTTTGGCTTAGACTGAATTCCAATCCCTTCGGGGTTTTCCCCTTGTGCGCAATTCCGTCCATTGCACACTCCCCATGTCCTTGCGCGTGACCTCTGCCACTTTCATGCAATTCATTCTCCTTGCATGAAAAAAAAAACCTCTGCCCCTCCCCCTCCCATTACGCGTGAGAATCCGTGATTTCGTGCCAGCTTGGGGTTTTTCGTGTCGGGGCCCTTTATTTCGCACAAACCTCAAGGGTTGCGCACAATTCCCCGGGTCCCTTCACCTCAGTGCTTCCCAAGAGCCCCCTTTGCGCGAGCACCCGATGCTCTTCTTTTGGGTGCCATTTGCAGGTGTCCTATGCACCCCGAGTATCCGCATCATACATGGTTTTCTCGTACGACCTTCTAGGCTTGTACGAAGAAAATCCAAAGTCCCTTGGACAATTCATCCCATTGCGCTGCTTCACCTCATGCTTCTTTTCATAGGCACACAAACAAATATTGCTTCTTCGCATAGCCATGCTAATGTGGACCCCTCGATGGTTCGCTCCGCGACACCCCCTCACTACGGTGTTTCTGATGCCTTCCCTCCCACAAGGAGCAGAGGGTACCGGTAATGTAAGTCCTAGGGTTGCGGAGCGAACCCACCTCTTCTGAGCTGTAGGATATTAAACTACCATGCACCTCATCCTCAACACATGACGTTAAACTGTGACATGGCCCCGTGCCTCACACGTAGGGTCCCCCCGGCTTGGACATTCTCCACACCCACTCATCTCCACGGGTATGGGATCACCCCTCACAGGGGATGATATTATCCTTATTGGAGTGGCGTTTATCCGTAGGGAAGGGCAGCCACCTTGGTGTAAGCCCCTAAGCTTTCATGCAGGAGGAAGCACCCATGTTCCTCCACACTCCCTCGGTGCCAAAGCCAGCCAAGGGCGTGATGGGGAACGGTGCTCCTCCTTTCATCTTTGGTCCCCAAGGCCAGCGGAAGGCGTGATAGGGAACAAGGCTCCTCCTTTCTTCGGTCTCAAATCCCTCTCCTGCTGCGCTTTTTCTCCCTTGGGACTCCATCCTGGTGTAAGTCCCAGAACCTTGGGCCACTCAACGCGTAATCCCCTCTCCATTTCCCACGGATGCACCCTTCACGATGTGATCTTCGGGTCTCTGATATCTCTTGTTTCTCACACCGAGCGTGACTCTCGTGAGCTTAGAGTGATCACCGACCATGACACACCATGGGCCGCCTCAGAGCATAATCCCCAAATGCCCTCATCCGAGTTGCAGGACGTTAAACTGCCAACCACCCTTGTCCCACATGATGGTAAACTGTATTCCATCCAACCCGAACTATGGGGACTTTGATCCGTGCTAAGGCATGGTACGTATGAAGCCTCCATGAGGTTCAAGCCCCAACCACCTTGGTCCGCCTCAGTGTGTAAGCCCCAATCCACCTGAACTACGGGAACTTTGATCTGTGCTAAGGCATGGTACATAGGAAGCCTCCATGAGGTTCAAGCCCCAACCACCTTGGGCCACCATAGTGTGTAAGCCCCAATCCACCCGAACTACAGGGAATTTGATTCGTGTTAAGACATGGTACGTAGGAAGCCTCCATGAGGTTCATGCCCCAACCACCTTGGGCCGCCTCAGAGCGTAAGCCCAAAATTCCCTCATCCGAACTGCAGGACGTTAAACTGCCAAGCACCCTCGTCCCGTACGACGTTAAACTATATACCCAAACTATGGGGACTTTGATCTATGCTAAGGAATGGTATGTAGGAAGACTCCATGAGGTTCGAGCCCACAACCCATTCGTTCCGACCCCATTCACGTCAGTTCACCAACACCATGGGTCGCCTCAGAGTATAATCCCCATACACGTCCAGCATGACTTTAAAATGCATTCGCCATCTGAACTACGTGGACTTTGATTCCCCACCATGGGGATACGTAGGAAATCTTCATGAGGTTCAAGCCCAACACCCATGTCTCATCCTGATCTCTCCCTTGAGCCCATGTGTTTCGAGAAGTTCATGCCCCAACACGGATGTTCCACTTCCTCTGGGTCCCATCCATGCATCCATTCTCACTGGTCGCCTCCTCAGGTGCCCCATCGTCTCATCGAACTACACAGGCTTTTATTCCCCACCACGGGGGTACGTAAGAAGTCTCTTCGAGGCTCAAGACCAAATCCATCGTCCATAATGATCCTTACCTGGTCCGCCACATCCTGGTGAGATCATGCCACTTCACTCCCCTCCACAACATTCAAGAAGCCGCCCACATGTTGGCCCCAATATCAGTGTTCCCTCCAGGGGGTTCCTCAATCTGATCCACTCTAACCGGGGTTCTGATCAGTCCAATCCATCCCCACTGAATTTTAAACTTGCGGCATACCCTGTGTTAAACATGGGAAGCTAAGGAAATCCTCAAATACATGCCTACATCATATGATTCCCCCTCGCTCGATGCGGGATGCCTCGGGATTCCGCTCCCTCGAGAAACCCTATGATAAGGGAAAGAGGACAGACATGCCAATCCCCCTGCGTCAAGACACGCCAGTGATGCCCCAACGTGACTACTCTCCTAACCGAAGGTTGCTTCCTTGACTGGACTCCTTGGAGCGTCCTGACAGAAGTAGTGTAATTAACTTGTGTCCATGAAGATATGGTGCCAGGAATAGTTTCACAAACTACGTATTAAATATATAAGGGAGACCTGGACTAGGTGACGAGCTCTGAGGAGGAATCCACGGAAGGAAGAACCGACATCCCATTATCCTGTTTCGATCAAGGAGCAGACATCCCTGAATAAGGAGAGGATTCCACCCGCCTTTGAAAAGCGGGAATGTGGGGTAACAGCAGCGCGTCCTCTGCGTGACGGATGCGTGCGCCCTGGAAAAAGATTTGGAAATAATAACAAAATAATTCTCACTTTCCAATAAATATTAAAAAAAATTCACCAATCAGGAGAGGTTTAAACCATTTCACTCATCCATATTTAATTCCCCCACAATTTTTTTAGAAATAATGTTCCAAAAACAATTCATTTTTCTTGATCAAATTTAGAAATGGAAAATGTGTTCACTCAAAACTCACTCCTCTCAAGATGATAAAATTCATTTATGGAGGTTCACTCTTTCACCAACAAAAGGAGAAAATATTATAGTTTAAAAGATTTCTTAGCTTCCATTCCCTATCCTAAAGTGCACAAGAATCAAGAGGTATTTTTATGGGGTTTTCAGTGGCTATGGGATGGTAGGAATATATTATTCAAAAGAGTGTAAATAGGGGTAAAACACCAACATGGAAAAAGAAATTCACAAAATTTATGAAATAAAACATGGAAGAAAATAGAAACACATAGTTACAAGGAAACTATTGTGTGAATCAAGACACAAAAGAGGAAGAAATTTTTAAGTGAATTAGAATATAGAATATTTACAAAACACAAAACTTCTCCCAATAATATAATAATTTATATGGAATGTGTTATTTTTTTTCTTTTTTTTTCTTTTTTTCCATTTTTCGAAAGTTGAACTTGAAACAGATCTCACACTCATCTCCCAACCCATGTTTGATCTCCTCACGACACTAAATGTAATAGTTATAACAAGATCAGATGTTGAGAAAGAGTAATTTTGACCCTCTCAAGAAGCAACCCATTTTTGTGTTTTTTTATGTTTTTTTTCAAAAAAAATTAACATTTTTTAATAACATTTACAAAATTACATAAATGAAAATACATTCCCCAAAACTCACTGAATAAAAACCTCTCCCCCACATTAAAATTGATGCTTTCCCTCAAGCATATTATAACACGTTGAAAATTAATAAAAGGGAACCCAAAAATGAAATCCATTCCCCCCACACTTAAATTTCAATAAATAATGCAATGTAAATCCATGTAGATGTAGGTAGGGATATATTATTGGGCTTATAATGTTTCTATCAAAGAAAAGGTTTTCATAAAATCATAGGGGTTTTCAAAAGTAGAATTAATGTAAGGGTAATCGGAGGCTATTTGGATATTATGATTCTCATGAGGTGCATAAAATTCCTCTATCATATTAATGCACCCAAAAGTAGGAAATTCAACTCGAAGGTCCACAAACTCAAGACTCACAATCGGGGGGGTGAAAAAACACATGTTGAAAAGATGGACATAGGTGTCCTTGAAATGAAAGATAATATTGTTCCTCATGGTTGGAGAAAATCATTTTCCAAAAAAAATTGAGAATTAAAAATTTTTTGGTTTTGACACAAGATTATTTATCCAAAATTATGATGAAAATACAAAATTTTTGAGGTGAAACGTTTCTATTGACTCACCAAAATAGTTGGAAATTTTTTGAAAATTTAATGGTGAGTAATTATGACTCTTTTTTATTTTTATATTTTTGTGCTTTTTTTATGTTTTATTTAAATTACACACTCACACAAAAGATAAAGAGAAGAATAAAAAAAGGGTTTCATGATGAGAGTGAAAAAAATGAAAAAGAGAGGAAGAAGAAGAAAAAGGGAGGGAGGGAGAGAAGGAGGAAGAAGAGAGAAAGAGGGGGTTAAAGGAAAAAGAGGTGCCCCTGGTTTGGATTTGGTGGGTTTTTGTATTCATCTAGTGGTGGTTCTACTGTGGATTTAATGGAATTTAATGTTGTTCTAGGATTGTGTGTCCTCTCATGGTGATGCTTTAACTGAATTCCATTAACTGTGAATGTCCTTTATGAAGATGGGTCTTGGACTTGCACTACACCAAATGGTTAAATATTAGTAATAATAAAAGGACCTTCCCAATGAGAATTAAGCTTACCTAGGTGAAGCTGAAATAGAGAATTGAAGATCATTACCTTTTCACCTTCATGAAATACCTTTATTACGATGTGTTTATCATGGAGTGACTTGTATTTTTCTTTATAGAGATTATAATTCTCATAAGAATAAAATTTAATCTCCTCCAGTTCATCCAATTATAATTATATTTCTTCACCAGATTTTTCAAAATCAAAATTACAAGTTTTCACAGCCCAAAATGACATGTTGGATTTCAACTCGAAAATGACATGATTTACCAAAAACTAGCCCAAAAGGAGACATCCCAGTGGGTGTTTTATAGGCAGTTTGATAAGCCCAAAGTGCTTCACCAAGTCTATCAAGCTATTCTTTCCTTGCGGGCTTAACAATTCTCTCAAGCACTATTTTGAATTCTATATTATAAATTTTAGCCATGCCATTTGTTTGTGGGTGATATGTAGTTGAAGTTTTATATACAAAACCATACTTTTTCAAAAAAGATTCCATTGTTCTATTACAAAAATGGGTTCCTATGTCACTAATCAAGGAATGGGGAGTTCCAAATCTATGGAAGATGTGGGTTTTTAGGAACTCACTAATATTCTGTGAATCATCCTTTCTATTGGGTTTTTCCTCTACCCACCTAGAAACATAATCTACTGTAACAACCTGAGATTTTATTAGAATTATTATTTTTAATTTCATTGATGTATTATGTTGTATGCTACACCAAGATTGTCTTGTGCTATACGCAACATCGTATTAGCTTGCAGTAGACGCAACACTATTCTTGGCTCGTGTTACACACAATTTCAAGTTCATTTTGTAGAAATTATTCTACGCAACATTAAGTATAGATTTTGTTTAATGTATAAATGAAATAAGTTTTGATTATGTTATACCCAACACCAAACGGAGATTTCACTACACGCATCCCTGACTTGGCTTGCATTACACGCAATCAAAACCTTCTTCGATAGCGTGTGTAGTATGCAATACCAAGTTTTACTAAACGATAAATTATTATAATATTATTAAGAACTAGCCGTTATGAATACTAATACCCAGTTTTTGAAATTTTATCTTTCAAAATGGACTTCATTTTTGGATTCGGAATATCGAAATTAGCTTAGGGTGAAATTTTGGTATTTTTCTGAATACTTTCAATTTTTGATGAATAGTGAAAACACTGGGTTACTATTTAAAACCCGACTTTTTAGTTAAATAATTATTTATTTTATTTAAATTTATTTTAGGTAAAAATTGATACATAATACCTATATAATTTCAATGTAATTCATTGGAGTCATTTTATAATAATTTTAGATATATAAAAATTGCATTGAACTTTTCACCGTCTTTTACCCACCTCCTAGGAGAATTTGCAAATTTACATAAAACTTAATTTTACCACTTCTGTGAATGGAATTTCAAAAATCCAAGAGACACGGTTGATGTTAGTAAGTAAAATGTGGTTCAATGAGATAAAAATAATTTTTTTTGAATAGTAACTTTTTACTTTTATTTACCACGGTTAAAAGTAAATAGGATAATTAAGGGTAAAAATGATATTATTATTACCCTAACACATGTCCTAATTCTATTGGATAAGTTTAATTAGACCAAAAACAACCTTAGGAATAAAATATGACCATTTATGTCCACTTGGATAAGATTAGGACACTTGTTATTATTTTATTTAAAAAAAAGAGTTAAAATTGTTAAAATCAAAGTTTAATAACTAAAACCTTTTTAATATAGGGTTATAAATAAGATAAATTCGACTATAAATATTTATTAGAAAGCTAAAATGATTTAATGCATAATGGTATTTTATATATAATTTTTGGACTTTAAATAATTTAATTTATATATGACACAATGATTACGCAGTAATTACCTTTTTAAGGAAATATTAACATAATTGATATAATAAATACCCAAATAAATGTAATTTGATACATTTTATAAATTAAAATAATTTTATAGGTTAATATGACATGTTAGTATTGATTTAATTAACTTTTCTTGAACTAATCAGGTTGTTATGATTTTCACAAAAATCAATTACCAAATAGTGTCAAAATTGACATAAAATAGTTTTTAAAAAAAATATTATATTATTAATTGTTATTTTAATCTTAAAAATCTAAGGATCAGGAAAATGACTTAAATAAGGATATATATATATTAATAATGAACCACTTTGGGTTCTTTTGGCTTGTTATAGTAAGTTTATTAACCATATAGTGTAAGAAAACAAGAGGACATGGTAAAAGTTAAATTATTTAACTTAGAGTTAAATCTAAATGATAAGGTTAAAATAGTAACCTAAACTTGTCCAAATTCTATTGGATGAGGGGATTTCGACCCAAACCCACCTTAGCTTCTAAATAAATAAATTTGGAGCTATTAAAAACCGAATATGACTTTATAATAAAATAATATTTTGAGTTTTTTCAAAGGTGCCCCTCTCCTCCCTTATAAAAGGGAACCTCCTCCCCCTCTTCCTCACACCACTTTGAGCCATCAAGCTCGGAAAACCCCTAAAACTTTATCTTCTCCACTTCCCTAGAAACATCTTAGAGGTCCTGGTATTCTTCAAAGACCAACCCTAGTGCCCTAAAAGGAGGTTAAGAAGAGGCGCGTCATAGAAGAGGTAATATCCATTACCGATCCTTTCCAATTTTTTTCTTCTTCAACTTCTTCTTATTTAGTTGTTTCATTATAAAGTAATAACATCAGTATTACTTGTATACTGATATGTTATTATAAATATGAAACAACCCCATTTTACCTTCTATCCATCCTATGGAAAACGAAATCACCGCGCGTGCGTATGTACGGAATACCGTCTCCACGCCGTGGTGTAATCTGTTTTCGACCACAACCTTACTTGGATGGGTATAATGGTGTAAATAAATAACTGTATATGATTATTGTAAAGTTATATTGATTTTGGAATATTATACATACGCTTCAATACAATTCCACGATCATGGGAATGATATCATCGCTCGTGCGTACGTAGGGACTACCGTCTCCACGTCGCGATGAGATTCATTCTCCATGTTAACCATTCATAAATGATTATAAAGTATATATAATGAATAATAATGAAATATATGACATAATAATGATATTTTATTTATGTATATATATATTTATTTCATCTACTTAATTCCATTCAATTCAATAAGGAAGCGAAAACATCGTTCATGCGTACGTACAGCCTACCGTCTCCATGAATGGTGTATTTCATTCCATTTATCGATCTATCATATATATATATATGTATATGATGAATATATATTATATATAAATCATTTTTTACATTATGGAATTAAGTAAATCAGGATATATGTAATAATATCAAGAACAACAAGTCGAAACACGTACAATAAATGAAACAATTTTACCCAAATCGCTGCTTTTACATCGAATTTACAAAAGAACTGGTAATATAAAGTCATAAGTAAACCATATATGATATCATAACAATGAATATGATTCTGTAATAAGTCAATGACATTATTTAAATCATTATACAGGAGGTTCGGATACATACGAACCATATCAGACATAAGGTAAGGGATAAATTTTCAATCTCATTTTGTATCCGAGATTGCTTATACGTAAGTATTTACTGGGGTTACGTTTATCATCCATGACCATGTTTTCTAATAATGTTTTCATAAAATGTTTACTATTCTTCCATGAATTTTTAAAGTCATTTTTACCCTTTATTGACTTTTTACCACATTGTATGAATGGAATCTTTCTTTTAGTTACCATATAAGGTACTTTTTGACTTTTCTGACAAATGTACGAGGAGAATGTTATTTTTAACTTATTCGGCGTGAACATATTTTTACGGTTTCATATCTCCTAATTTTAAAGATGCTTACTCTACAAGTTTTCATGGTTATTTTCAATAAAATCCTTTTTTTTAAATTGTGTGGCATTTTGTGAAAAGAAAATGATTTTTAAGGAGAAAGGATATTTTCCTCAAGAATTTATTTCAAGTGTTTTATCAAAACCATTTTCTATATAAGATGACATTATTTCTTATGTTTATATTTCAAGTATAATGTCTCTATGATTTACATGGTTTCACTTTTTCTTATGATGAAATTATATCCATTTTTTTTGTATGGATTATGTTATGATGGGATGATTTTTATGAAACTCATTTTATACTTTGGGTAATGATGAATGATTTGTGATCATGTTGTGGCACAAGTAAGAATGATTTCATTATGATATGGGTGGGACCTATATCTCCCTCTAACGCATTGGGTAAATATTTATATCTAATGAGATAGAGATGGATGGAATGGTAAGTTAATCCATTTCAGTGTTACAGGACTGAAACGAGGAGTGAACTCGATTCAGAATGGGACTTTGTCCACTAAGATGGTTTTGGAAGCAATGCCTTGGCTACTATGGAAATCATAACATGTGCTTAATGGATGCCACAATTACATGTTTTATTACCATGCAAGTTTATCATGACTAATGTTCCTTTATGATCTATTCCTTGTGTACTTCTAAGATTTATTTCATTGCTCATGATTTTGATGTTTAGATTTTATGTTCAAGTTTTTTTCATTCAAATGTTTATGGATTGTTTTATGTTCTCTATGCTTACCCTTACTGAGCATTTGAGCTCACCCTTTATATGTTTTATTTTCCCCAGGATTTAAAGAAAGGTTTTAGGTAAGAAAACAAAAGGGAAAGATCTTTATGGGAGATGTTGAAGATCTTTCACAACAATTAGAAGATTATTTTTCTAAGTTTCCAAAGACACTAAACTATCACGGTCCTTATGTGTCTGTTTTTGTTATGTATTAAGTATTCCGCAAAAGTAATGTAATGTCGATATACGTCAAGCTTTGGGTCTCTACAGTTGGTATCAGAGGAAATTTTTAGTCAACCTTTAGAAACTAGGATGCGAAAACTTTAGTGAGATCCCAAGAGATATTTATAAGGTATGTCTAGGGATGTCCCTAAGGATAAGTATAAGTATAGGTTATAGTCCTAAAATTATGGTAACAATATTATAATTAAACCTTGGATGTTAGATATGGAAGGTACTCCCCCTTTATTATGTTTTTTTCCCTATCATGATGTTTTCCTCGTGCTATTATTTTTGGGTTTTAGATGATGGTTGGAACCCGAAGGAACCGTGTTGATCAATGTAATGGAAGATGCAATGATTGTCCTCCTGAACAAACCAATGTTATGTGAGATGGACTGTACAATATTATTTCTATACTTACACAAGCTATGAATCATTCTGGACTTCTAAATGAGAAGAGAAAGGAGCAGCATTCTGTTGAATCCTTCATGAGGCAGCGTCCATCTTCATTCAGCGGGTCTTCTGATCCATTAGTGGCTGAACAATGGATCAGTATCACTGAAAACATATTTTCAGTTCTACAATGTTCTGAGCATGATAAAGTCATCTTAGCAGTATATCATTTGGAAGGTGATGCTGATCAATGGTGGAATCTTATCAAGAATACTAGGCAAAGAGAAGAAATTGAGTCCATGGAATGGGACAAGTTCAAGAACATATTTTTCAATAAGTACTTTCCTCATATTCATCGAAAAAAGATAGAAAATGATTTCCTTGAGCTTAAGCAAAAGGATGATGAATCTGTTGGTATATACGAAGTGAATTTTACAAGTCTTGCAAGGTATGCATCTAGCTTTATCATCCAACCTTAAAGTAAAGTTGATCGATTCTTCAGTGGCTTAAAACCAAGTCTTCGAAGGTCATTAGATATAAGAGACTTCAGTAGCTATGAAGAAATTGTGCATTGTGCTATCAAGGTAGAAATGGAAGTTGGTGTTACATATCCATCTCATGGTTTGGACAAGAAACAAAATATGAAGTTCAAGGAGAAATCTTAAAATAATGGTGAAAAGAAGATAAATGTTTCTTTATGCTCAAAGTGTGGAAAGAATAATGGTGGAGATTGTCTAAAAGGTACTAGAAAATGTTTCAAGTGTGGAAAAGGAGGTCATCGAGCAGTGGAGTGTAGATGTAATGGAAAAATGGTTGTTAATGATATGAATAAAGAAAAGACTATAGAGAACGCACCACCAACACTTCAATGCTTCAAGTGTAAGGAAATGGGGCATTATGATAATCAATTCCCTAATCCCAGGTTTAATGATGATCAACGTGAGCAACCTCTTAAGGAAAAGGACAAAGGGAAGTCACATGCGACCACTATTAGCAATGTTGAGTATGACAACGATGTGTTGGAATGATTATGTGTTTATGTAAAGGGATTCCAAAATAATGTTGTGAAATCTCATTTATAGTATTGTGGAACATTGTAATATTTATATAATGGTTTATTGTGGTTTTCGATAATTATATGGTACCGGTAACCATGAAAAGTGATTCAAATATTTTGGAAAGCAGATGATATGTGCATAATGAAGGGATAAAAAGAAAATTAAATATTTGATAGTATTCATGAGCTCATGACTGATATAAGGACAAGGTTATATCATGGTTTGAGTATATATTTTTTTTTTGGATTTTGGAAAGATTTAACTTTTGACAGCATTCATGTTTTCACTAAGATTCAATGGGTATTCATTTCTCAAGAGAATAGAAGATTAAGGTATTCACATGTTTGGAATGCGATCAAAAAGATATATCTTTTGATATGTGAGGGATAAATGATTGTATTCACGTGCTTGTTATATGACCTTTTTTGTAATTGTTCTCTTTATACTATGAGTTTGGAAAGAAGTATTTTGGATAAGCCTAAAGATTGCAATGGATTATGTTGAACATAAGTTAGTGTTGTTTAAGGTTAGAAATTTTTTTTGATATTATTGATAGAATGTTATAACAGTGTAGTTTAAGAAAAGGGACAACCTACAGGATGGGAAACAATACATCGCGTCGGACAAGGCTGTGGGAATCGAACCCACAACCGATGTGCGACAGGCCTTTATCTCCAACCACTAGCCTACAGGAAGTCCCTGGTTAGTAGAAACTAGTTTATTTTATTAAGCGGTATGATAGATGAAGTATAAGTCCATTTTTGGAACCATATACGAATAATATCACCATAGATGGACTTATGTATATAACATTTTCTAACCATATGTTTGAGATAGATGGAATGACCTATCATTCTATCACATGATCCGCTAACACTTCATGGAAAACAAATTCAGCTTCATTTCTTTAAGAGATGAAGTGGTAATTGTTCAAGACATGAACAACAATGAGATTGTACCAAAATCAAGTAAGAATTTCTTTTAACTAAAAAATTCTTCAACATTAGGGAAATTATCTTGAAAGCCAAAAATGTTTTCCTAGTACTCTTATATCTGATTAATCAGATGGTACCTTAGATCATCACAAATCTATGGCCTTTTGATTGTTGGCTTTTTCATATCCCTATTCTCTACCACTCACCATCATAACATGATGGTTACATTTCTCTTCCATATCCATATTTTTACCTATGTTCTCCTATATGGAAACCCAGTGATTAGTTAATTTGGGTAACCGTTACATTTCATACATTAGTTTTTAAAGATAAGTTTTGGTATGCCTTTTTATGATGTGGGTTTCTATTAAATAAAATTTCGAGTAGTAAACCATTTATAACCCCGACGAATTTCGTGGGCGAAATTGATTTTAAGGGGGGTAGAATGTAACAACCCGAGATTTTATTAGAATTATTATTTTTAATTTCATTGATGTCTTCTGTTGTATGCTACACCAAGATTATCTTGCGCTATATGCAACACCATATTAGCTTGCAGTATACGCAACACTATTCTTGGCTCGTGTTACACACAATTTCAAGTTCATTTTGTAGAAGTTATTCTACGCAACATCAAGTATAGATTTTTTTAATGTATAAATGAAATAAGTTTTGATTATGTTATACGTGACACCAAACGGAGATTTCACTACACGCAACCCTGACTTGTCTTGCATTACACGCAATCAATACCTTCTTCGATAGCATGTGTAGTATGCAATACCAAGTTTCAATAAACGAGATATTATTATAATATTATTATAGAATAGCCATTATGAATAGTAATACCCACTTTTTGAAATATTATCATTCAAAATGGACTTCATTTTTGGATTTGGAATATCGAAATTAGCTTAGGGTGAAATTTTGGTATTTTTCTGAAAACTTTCAATTTTTGATGAATAGTGAAAACACTAGGTTACTATTTAAAAACTGACTTTTTATTTAAATAATTATTTATTTTATTTAAATTTATTTTAGGTCAAAATTGATACATAATACCTATATAATTTCAATTTAATTCATTGGATTCATTTTATAATAATTTTAGATATATAAAAATCCTATTGAACTTTTCACCGTCTTTTACCCACCTCCTATGAGAATTTGCAAATTTACATAAAACTTAATTTTACCACTTCTGTGAATGGAATTTCAAAAATCCGAGAGACATGGTTGATGTTACTAAGTAAAATTTGGTTCAATGAGATAAAAATAATTGTTAGTGAATAGTAACTTTTTACTTTTATTTACCATGGTTAAAAGTAAATAGGGTAATTAAGGGTAAAATTGATATTATTATTACCCTAACACATGTCCTAATTCTATTTGATAAGTTTAATTTGACCAAAAACAACCTTAGGAATAAAATATGACCATTTAGGTCCACTTGGATAAGATTAGGACACTTATTATTATTTTATTTAAAAAAAAAAGAGTTAAAATTGTTAAAATCAAATTTTAATAACTAAAACATTTTTAATATAGGGTTATAAATAAGATAAATTAGACTATAAATATTCATTAGAAATATAAAAATATTTCCTACATAATGGTATTTTATTTATAATTTTTGGACTTTAAATAATTTAATTTATATATGACACAATGATGACACAATAATTACCTTTTTAAGGAAATATTAAGATAATTGATATTATAAATACCAAAATAAATGTAATTTGAGACTTTTTATAAATTCCACTAATTTTATAGGTTAATATGAAATTTTATTATTTATTTAATTAACTTTTTCCAAACTATTCAGGTTTTTATGATTTTTACAAAAATCAATTACCAAATAGTGTCAAAATTGACATAAAATAGTTTTTAAAACAAATATTATATTATTAATTGTTATTTTATTCCTAAAAATCTAAGAATCGGCCAAATGACTTAGATAAGAATATATATATTAATAATTAACCACTTGGGGTTCTTTTGGCTTGTTATAGTAAGTTTATTAACCATATAGTGTAAGAAAACAAGAAGACACAGTAAAAGTTAAATTATTTAACTTAGAGTTAAATCTAAATGATAAGGTTAAAATAGTAACCTAAACTTGTCCAAATTCTATTGTATGAGAGGATTTTGACCCAAACCCACCTTAGCTTCGAAATAAATCAATTTGGAGCTATTAAAAACCGAATATGACTTTATAATAAAATAATGTTTTGAGTTTTTCCAAAGGTGTCCCACTCCTCCCTTATAAAAGGGCACCTCCTCCCCCTCTTACTCACACCACTTTGAGCCATAAAGCTCGGCCAACCCCTGACAATTTCTCTTCTCCACTTCCCTAGAAAAATCCTAGAGGTCCTGGTCTTCTTCAAAGACCAACCCTAGTTCCCTAAGAGGAGGTTAAGAAGAGGCGTGTCAAAGAAGAGGTAATATCCATTACTGATCCTTTCCAATTTCTTTCTTATTCAACTTATTTTTCTTTAGTTGTTTCATTATAAAGTAATAACATCATTATTAATTATATACTTATATGTTATTATAAATATTAAACAACCCCATTTCACCTTCTATCCATCCTACGGAAAATGAAATCACCGCGCGTGCGTACGTACGGAATACCGTCTCCACGTCGTGGTGTAATCTATTTTTGACCACCACCTTACTTGGATGGGTATAATGGTGTAAAAAAATAACTATATATGATTATTGTAAAGTTATTTTATTCTAGAATATTATACATACACTTCAATACTGTTTCCGACGCTTTCTCCGGGGCGCGCGCATCCGTCCGTGAGGACGCGCGGCTTTGTTGCCCCGCATTCCCGCTTTCCAAAGGCGGGCGACATTCGCTCCTTATTCAGGGACGTCTGCTCCTTGATCGAAACGGGATGATGGGATGTCGGTTCTTCCTCCTGTGGATTCCTCCTCAGAACTCGTCACCTAGTCCGGGTCTCCCTTATAGATTTAATACGTAGTTCGTGAAACTCTTCCCAGTGCCATATTGTCATGGACACCGGTTAATTACACTACTTCCGTCAAGACTTTCCATAGGGTCTTGACATGGTAGCGACCTTCGGTCGGAGTAGACGGCAACATCGGGAATGTCGGGGCATCTCTGGGTGCGTGGACATTGGGGAACCTATATTCTTCCTCATAAGAGGGAATCTCAAGGGTGCAGAACCCGAGGCGTACATCTGAGGTTTTCCTCATCTTCCTGTGTTTAACACAGGGTATGTTACAAGATTAACGTCTAGCAGAGACGGCTACACCAAAGGCGTTCCATCCGAGGTTTTCCTCAGGCATCTCATGTTTATCACGAGGTAGGCCGCAATTTTAACGTCTTGCGGAGACGGAATGAGGGTGATCAGAACATCCCATAGAGACGGATCAGATTGGTATATCCCTAGGAGGGAACACCTGGAAGGTTTACCAAGGCGATGGATCAGAACGCCCAATGAGGACGGATCCGAGGTGGTGCACTCCCTAGAGGGGAAAAGGGTGATGAATCGGGGTGTACACAGAGGACAACGACCCAGAGATATGATGGGGCTTACATGTGGAAAGCGGCCCATGCGCCGCTAGGAGCAGCGAGGAGGTGGATGGCATGATCCCACCGGGATGTGGCGGCCCGGGTGAGAATCAGGATGGGTGGTGGATGAATGAATGAAGTGGAGGGGGAATGGAATGGGACCATCGCAGGGGGCGACAGTGAAGTTAGGCTTGAGCCTTGAAGAGGCTTCCTACGTATCCCCGTGGCAGGGAATCAAAGTATGCGTAGTTCGGGATGGTGCCGGTAAACCGACGTGAAGGTGGACCTTGGCCCGATGAACGTCGTCGGCGAACCAACGTGAAGGTGGACCTTGGTCCGATGGGCATCGTCAGCGTACCGACGTGAAAGTAGACCCGTGGGTCCACTAATGGTGGGCTTGAACCTTGGGAAGGTTTCCTACGTACCATGCCTTGACATGGATCAAAGTCCTCATAGTTCGGGGAATATAGTTTAACGTCATGCGGGACGATAATGAACCCTGACGTGAATGAACGACGGGCGATGGGTGTCAGTGAACCGACGTAAATGAGGGACCTTGGTCCACTGTTGGTGGGCTTGAACCTCGTGGAGGCTTCCTACGTACCATGCCTTAACACGGATCAAAGACCTCGTAGTTCAAAAGGGGATGATCGCAATGGCTTACCAGTGGACCAGAATGGGACCCGACGTGAAATGACGGGTGGGTGTGTCGGTGAACCGATGTGAAAGTAGACCTTGGTCCACTATTGGTGGGCTTGAACCTCGTGGAGGCTTCCTACGTACCATGCCTTGACATGGATCAAAGACCCCATAGTTCAAATGGCGGGGTCGCAATGGCTTACCACTGGACCGAAACGGGACCCGACGTGAATGAGCGACGGGTGGGTGTGTCGGTGAACCGACGTGAAAGTAGACCTTGGTCCACTATTGGTGGGCTTGAACCTCATGGAGGCTTCCTACGTACCATGCCTTGACATGGATCAAAGACCTCGTAGTTCAAATGGAAAGTAGACCTTGGTCCACTGATGGTGGGCTTGAACCTCGTGGAGGCTTCCTACGTACCATGCCTTGACATGGATCAAAGACCTCGTAGTTCAGATGGAAAGTAGACCTTGGTCCACTGATGGTGGGCTTGAACCTCGTGGAGGCTTCCTACGTACCATGCCTTGACATGGATCAAAGACCTCGTAGTTCAGACGGGGTGGGTCGCAATGGCTTACCACTGGACCGGAATTGCAGTTTAACGTCGTGCTGGACGGGGGTGAAACCCGACGTGAAAGACGGGTGGGCTTGAACCTCATAGAGGCTTCCTACATACCATGCCTTGACATGGATCAAAGACCTCGTAGTTCAGAAGAAGGTTTGCCAGGGTCGGTGCTCACTCTAAGCCCACGTGAGTCATGCTCGGTGTGAGAAACAAGAGGTTGCAAAGACCTGACGATCACGTCGCGAAGGGTGCGTCCGTGAGAAGCGAAGAGGGGCTTACGCGTTGGGCGGCCCATGGTGTTGGGACTTACTCCAGGATGGAGGCCCATGGTGCCGCTATGGGGTGACAATGGTGGGTGGGGCTTACGCTAGAAAGCTGCCCGTGTGCCGCTATGGAGCGGCACTGGTGAATGGGGCTTACGCTAGGAAGCTGCCCGTGTGTGCCGCTAAGGAGCGGCAATGGTGGATGGGGCTTACACTGGGAAGCTGCCCGGGTGCCGCTAAGGAGTGGAAATGGTGGATGGGGCTTACGCTGGGAAGCTGCCCGTGTGCCACCATGGAGCGGCACTGTTGAATGGGGCTTACGCTAGGAAGCTGCCCGGGTGCCGCTAAGGAGCGACAATGGTGAATGGGGCTTACGCTAGGAAGTCGCCCGTAATGTCTTCCTCATGTCTGGCCATGAGGGCATCCCAACTTACTGGTGGGTTGAGGTATGTGCCTATGCACAAGTGCACAAGCGGGATAACGCCAAGGGCGTTGGAATCAGTCCAAACAAATGGACAAGAAAAGTGTGAATCACATGCCCAATATTCAGAACGTCGTGAGATTGGCGTGGTGATGGAGGATTACTGCTGACCATGTTAGCAACGCAGCATCCATATCACGTTAGCCAGAAATGAGGACAAAAAATGAGGGTCGACCGTTGACCATGTTCGAAACACGGGACCATGTCACAAGTGTTGTCGATCGATCCTTCGGGACGTTGGCCCAGGACAGCAGGCGGACCATAGGTCGAGCATCCATACTATTAGGGGGTCCCTCCAGACGTGATCAGTCTTCCGGGGCATTGGCCCAGGACAGCAGGCGGACCATAGGTCGAGCATCCATACTGTTAGGGGGTCCCTCCAGACTTGGAAGTGAATGACGATCCAAACGAAGGACACGCAAAGCGTGAGGTGGAGTGATGGAATGTTTGAATGGATTCCAACGCTCTTGATGTTACGCCACTGTGATCATGGCGTTAGGCATCTTATGCTTGGCGCACAAGGCATCTCTTGTTTAATGGAAGAGGCATCCTATGTTTGGAACATAGGGATTACTACAGTTTATAGTCATGTAGAAAGGACTATTAGCATCTCATGCTTGGAGCATGAGGCATCTCTCGCTTGGAGCAAGAGGAATCCTATCATTTGTTAGATAGGGAGAATACTACAGTTTAGAGTCATGTAGGTAGGACTATTGGCATCTCATGATAAGATCATGAGGCATCTCTCGCTTGGAACAAGAGGCATCCTATGTTTGGAGCACAGGGTTTACTACAGTTTATAGTCATGTAGAAAGGACTATTAGCATCTCATGCTTGGAGCATGAGGCATCTCTCGCATAGGGCAAGAGGCATCCTATGTTTGGAACATAGGGATAATACTACAGTTTATAGTCTTGTAGGTAGGACTATTAGCATCTCATGCTTGGAGCATGAGGCATCTCTCGCATAGGGAAAGAGGCATCCTATGTTTGGAACATAGGGATAATACTACAGTTTATAGTCTTGTAGGTAGGACTATTAGGCATAAGGTGCCTAGAAATGGTTGGTGTTGGGACTTACGCAAGGGCGGCCCTTTCTGGTTGAACCTGGCATAGGAGCCAAGTGATTGGGTTTGGAGGAGTTACCTGAGGAATGGTTCGACTCAAGGTACCCGGGGAATTGATGATGAGAATCTCGACTCACGACATGGAATGAAACCAAGAGGAATATGTCAACTCAAGGTGTTCCATGGTGTGTGGAGGAGTATCTGAAATCATGGTGTCCCATAGGTGGTAGGTGGGAGCGCATAAGGGCGCAATGTAAAATCACGGCATCCCGGCCCGAAAAGTTCGCGGTGCGACTCTCCATTTTTCATGGGGGTCTGTGATGGTAGCGAAGGGACCGGCCCGGTATGGACCGGTGGGTGCGAAGGTGGGATCCTCACGAAGGATAGGTCTTCGCGAAGCAGCTTCACGAAGCATGGCCTCACAGAGCAATGGTCTCTCGCGGAGCAAAGGGGTCTCGCGGAGCAAATGGGTCTCGCGGAGCTTGGTCTCGCGGAGCTCGGTCTCGCGGAGTAGCATCGCGAAGCATGGGCTCTCGCAAAGCACGGTCTCGCGGAGCAGCATCGCGGAGAAGCATCGCGGAGCATAGGCTCGCGGGGCATGGACTCGCGGATCCTCCGCTCGCGGAGCAGCAACGCGAAGGAAGCTGCTCGCGGAGCATGGCTTCGCGGAGCTGCAATGCGGAGCTCCGCTCGGCTGCCCAAGGGGCGAAGTGGTCGTGGCCGTTTTTTGGCCGTCTGGAGAAGGGGGGTGAGCTGGGTATTTATAGGCAAGGGGCGCCGCGAAGCAAAACTTCCGCGCCGCCTCAGGAGCTTCGCGGCGCGCTCGCGAATGTCAAATGCGTTCGCGGAGCATCGCCGCCTCTGGTGCTTCGCGGCGGCTCGCGAACGTCAAATGCGTTCGCGGAGCATCACCGCCTCTGGAGCTTCGCGAGGCCGCGATGGTCGGGGCGCTTCGCAGCGGGGCTTCGCGGGACCGCGCTGCACGGGTGCTTCGCATCGGTGCTTCGCATTAGTGCTTCGCGAGGGGTCTTCGCGGAGCAAAGCAAATGTCAAACGGGTTCGCGGAGCCTCCCGCCTCATTACTTCGCGGCGGCGCTCCGCGATCACGGAGGGGGGCTTCGCGAATGGGCTTCGCGAACCAGATTCCCAGCCAATCTTCAAACGTCCATAACTCCTAATCCGTAGCTCCGTTCGGGCCCTACGACCTACCAAATCGCAGCTTGCGAAATGGACTACGATCTTGGATCATGTATGGAAGCATTTGGAAAATTTTGTGGATGCGTTTTCCGGGGTCTACAAATACAATTCCACGATTATGGGAATGATATCATCTCTTGTGCGTACGTATGGACTACCGTCTCCACGACGCGATGAGATTCATTCTCCATGTTAACCATTCATGAATGATTATAAAGTATATATAATGAATAATAATGAAATATCTGACATAATAATGATACGATATTTATGTATATATATATGTATTTCATCTAATTAATTCCATTCAATTCAATAAGGAAGCGAAAACAGCGTTCATGCGTACGTAAGGCCTACCCTCTCCATGAACGATGTATTTCATTCCATTTATTGATCTATCATATATATATGTAAATGATGAATATATATTATATATAAATCATGTTTTACATTATGGAATTAATTAAATCAGGATATAAGTAATAATATCAAGAACAATAAGTTGAAACACGTACAATAAATGAAACGATTTTACCCAAATCGCTGCTCTTACATCGAATTTACAAAAGAATGGGTAATATAAAGTCATAAGTAAACCATATATGATATCATAACAATGAATATTATTCTATAATAAGTCAATAACATTATTTAAATCATTATACAGGAGGATCGGATGCATACGAAGCATATCATACATAAGGTAAGGGATAAATTTTCAATCTCATTTTTTATCCGAGATTGCTTATACGTAAGTATTTACTGGGGTTACGTTTATCATCCATGACCATTTTTTATAAGAATGTTTTCATAAAATGTTCACTATTCTTACATGAATGTTTAAAGTCATTTTTACCCTTTATTGACTTTTTACCACATTTTATGAGTGGAATCTTTTCTTTAGTTACTATATAAGGTACTTTTTGACTTTTCCGACAAAAGTACGAGGAGAATGTTATTTTTAACTTATACGGCGTGAACAGATTTTTATAGTTTCATATCACCTAATTTTAAAGAAGCTTCCTCTACTAGTTTTCATGGTTATTTTCAATAAAATCCTTTTCTTTTAAAATTTTGTGGCATTTTGTGAAAAGAAAATAATTGTTAAGGAGAAAGTATATTTTCCTCAGGAATTTATTTCAAGTGTTTTATCAAAACCATTTTCCATATAAGATGACATTATTTCTTATGTGTATATTTTAAGTATAATGTTCCTATAATTTACATGGTTTCACTTTTCTTATGATGAAATTATATCCATTTTTTTATGGATTATGTTATGATGGGATGATTTTTATGAAACCCATTTTATACTTTGGGTAATGATGAATGATTTATGATCATATTGTGGCACAAGTAAGAATGATTTCATTATGAGATGGGTGGGACCTATATCTCTCTCCAATTCATTCGGTAAAGATTTATATCTCATGAGATATACATGGATAGAATGGTAAGTTAATCTGGTTCAGTGTTACAGGACTGAAACGAGGAGTGAACTCGATTCAGAATGGGACTTTGTCCACTAAGATGGTCTTGGCAGCAATGTCTTGGATACTACGGAAATCATAACATGTTCTTAATGGATGCCAAAATTACATGTTTTATTACCATGCTAGTTTATCAGGACTAATGTTCCTTTATGATCTATGCCTTGTGTACTTCCTAGATTTATGTCGTTGCTCAAGATTTTGATGTTTAGATTTTATGTTCAAGTTTATTTACATTCAAATTTTTATGGATTATTTTATGTTCTCTATGCTTACCCTTACTGAGAATTTCAGCTCACCCTTTATATGTTTTTTTTAGGATTTAAAGAAAGGTTTTAGGTAAGAAAAAAAAGGGGAAGATCTTTATAGGAGATGTTGAAGATCTTTCACCATGATTAGAAGATAATTTTTTCGAGTTTCCAAAGACACTAAACTATTATGGTCCTTGTGGGTCTGTTTTCATTATGTATTAAGTATTCCGCAAAATTAATGTAATGTTGATGTACGTCAAGCTTTGGGTCTCTACATCTACTGTAAGAATAATGTATTATAATCCATTGGAATGGGGGAATGGTCCCATGAAATTGATTCCGCAAACCAAAAAAATATCATGGAAGATTAAAGGATTTTGGGGCATTTCATTTCTTTTTGAAATTGTGCCAAACTTTTGGCAAGTGGGGAATGATTTAAAGAACTCATGTGATTCATTGAAGAGTGAAGGCTAGAAGAATCTAGATTCTAGGACCTTTCAGGAGGTCCTTTATGGTCTAGATTGGCCACATCTGTGAAGTGAGTGATAGAATTCTATGATGGAGGAATGTTCATCTTCACCCACACATCTCATAATTACCATGTTAGCCCCAATTTTACAAATTTTATTTTCTTCCCAAAAATAGTATTTTGAATCACTTTTCAACTTCATTTTTTGTTCTTTTGAAAAAATTTCAGAAAAAACACCAGAAACCAAGTAATTTATAATTGGGGCATACCATGGTGACTTTGGAGTGAGAGATGAAAGGTGCTAAATTAGGAATTCAGGATCAATTATTTATTAATGAGAAGAATTATAAATTCTACTCAGGTAATATTCCATAGGGTTTTCTTTTCCTAGTCAATCTTTGATTTCAAGGTCAAACTCTTGGATCATTAGGATCCATCTTATTATCTATGGTTTGGAATCACTTTTATGGAACAAGAACTTTATAGCAGAATGGTCTGTGAAGATGATGATTTTGGCACCTAAGAGATAGGGAATAAGTTTATCTAAGGAAAAAAACCACTGATAAAATTTTCTTTTCAATGATAGTGTAGTGATATTGAGTTTCATCCAAAGTTTTTGAGGAATAATAGATGAATTGATGATCATTTTTTCTTCTTTGACCAAGAAAAGCCCCAACCTCTCTATCAAAATCATCACAGATCAACTCAAAGGGTAAGGACCAATCTGGGGTTTGGATTATTGGGGAAGATATAAGAGAAGTTTTGATTTCAATGAAGGCTCTCTTGAAAAACTCATAAAAATGGAAAGTGACCCCATTTTGGAGAAACCTATTGTGTGGGAGGGAAATCCTACTGAAGTTATAAATGAATCACTGATAGAAACTGGCATGACCAAGAAATGAATGGATGTATAAAATAGAGGTGGGTTTAGGAAGTGATTGGATCACTTCAATTTTGGAAAGATCAACTTCAATAACCTCTTTTGAAACTATGTTCCCTAGAACAATCCTGTTTGCAACCATGAAGTTACATTTTTCAAAATTTAACACAAGGTAACACTTGAAACACTTTTAAAGGACTAGTGCGAGTGAATGCAAGCATGATTCAAATGAATCTCCATAAATGGTAAATTCATCCATGAATAACTCCATGCAATGTTCAATGAATTTAGAAAATATACTCATCATACAACTTTGGAATGTTGCAGGATCATTGCAATGGACAAAAGGCATTCTCCTATATGCATATGTTCCAAAGGGGCAAGTGAACGTAGTATTTTCTTGGTTCAGAGGTACGATTGGGATTTGAAAATAGATGGTGTATCCATCCATAAATCAATAATGTGACTTTTTCGATAATCTTTCTAGAATTTGTTTAGGGAATGGAAGAGGGTAGTGATCTTTTCTTGTTTCTACGTTCAGTTTTCTATAGTCTATGCACACACGCCATTTTTTATTCACTCGTGTTGTGACTACCTCACAATTTTCATTTGTGGCAATAGTTATCCCACCCTTATTAGTTACAACTTTAATTGGACTAACCCATTTACTATTAGAAATTGGGTAGATAATATCTGCTTGAAGAATCTTGGTGATTTATTCCCCAACTACCTCAAGTATGAGTTTATTGAGTCTTCTTTGTGGTTGTCTAATTAGTTTGGATGATTCTTCATGATGGATGTGATGCGTGAAAAGGTAAAGGTTGATTCCCAGTATGTCATCTAGTGTCCAACATAAGTCCTTTTTGTTTTCCTCTAACACCTGAACAAGTTTGGACTCCTTAGTTTCAGTAAGTGAAGCAGAGATAATGACATGATATGAGTGATCATGGAAAAGGAATGCATATTTCAGGTGTTCGGGAAGAGGTTTCAGATTAGTATCATCTCTCATTTGTGGGTTAGACAACTTAATAATTGATAAAGGGATTTCAATTGCTTCATATTCATTTTCCTTAATAATTTTCAAGGTGGAGCGGTAGAAATCAGAGTTGATGTGGGATTCAACAGATTTTTCAAGATCCTCTAGATTTATAGAGTCTATAAGTGAGAGGTCGACATCAACTTCACTATTTATGACTTTGTTAATCATGGGGAATATTCCAAAAGATCATTTATCATTATAACATGAATAACATGATGGATTGGAGTTTAATTGAATCTCAGAAGTGTCCTCGGAATCATAGATTGAGAATGCAGAGTGATCCTCAGATGGGTATCACATGGCTTGTAAAATGTTGAACTTGGCCAGTTTGTCACCAAATTCCATGGATAAGATGCTTGAATGTACATCAATCTTGGTTTTATCTATCATTAGGAATGGTATTACTATAATTAGGGGAGATCTATAATAGTTTGTCTCACCTTCCATGTCAAGGATATAGAATTCATCAGGTAAGATAAGCTCATTCACACAAACAAGGACATCCATGATTATACCCTCAGGACTAGTAGGGCTTTGATTGGACAATTGAATGAAAACACCTATTGAATTTAAGGGACCTAGACCAAGTTTGGATAAGATAGATTTAGGAATGGCATTAATTGAGGATCCTAGGTCTGTGAGTGCATCATCAAAGTTGGAATTTCCAATTTGGAATGGGACCATAAAGGTCCCTGTATATTTTTACATTATGGTAATAGACTGCTGGGTGGAAACCATTTTGAAGGTCCTAAGTTGCCTCTTGTGGGTGCACAATTCCTTAAGAAACTTGGCATACTTAGGGATTTGTTTTATGGAATCTAAGAGGGGTATTTTGACTTCAACACATCTAAGCATGTCAAGCATTTCAAGATCTAGTTAAAATTACTTCTTTGGTTTAGAAACATCTTGAGGAAAAGAAATTGGATTCCTAAGTGGAATGGAAGGAGGTGAGGGAATGGCTTCATATTAATTTTCATGTTTCTTTTTCTTTTCATTTTTTAGGTCAACATTCAAAGGGGTTTATAGGAATTATCTTGAGGCATAGAAATTTTATTCCCTGATCAAAGTGAAATTTCACTTACATTACCCTCAGGGTTGGGTAATGGTTGATCTGGGAGTTGGGAAGAATTTGATTGTTATTGCTGGATCATGTGGTATTCAAGTTGACCAATTTGTGTTTCAATATTTTTAAGGCTAGAACAGGTGAAAGATGCAAGATCTTCCACTGCACTTTCTCATAGTTATTTGAAAGAAGAGGCTTTTCCCGAATTAGTATTTCCTTGATTTTGGTTCTTGGGAAAGTGATTGTATTGGTTTGCGAATTGGGAAGGCTCACTAGGATAGTGGAATCTAGGTTGAGAAAGAGGAGGATTGATCCTTTGAGGTTCAGGAACAAAAGGGTAAGGTTTTTGGAAGGTACTAACACCTTTACCATATTGGAATTGGTTTGGGTTTTGAGGAGGGAATTGAGGGGGATGAGAAATGGGATTACCATAACTCAAGCCTTGGTTTAAGGTAGAATAGAAGGGATCCGGGTGGGGTTGATTGAAGTTTCTAATGAACTGACCTGATTGTTGAGGGTTGGTGTTCCTCTGAGCATATGTTGCATTGAGATCCATTAGTCTGGATGAATCAGAGGGATACTCTTGATGTTTTGGACATGTGTCAGTTGGATGATATGGGGATCTATAGATTCCACAATTCTTGACAGGTCCAAGGAATAAAATATTGTGGAGGAGATGAGGTTAGGGATTTGTTCGCCACATCTAGTTGTCTCACAATACCTATAAGTTCACTCATCCACTCAGTCATCTTCTTTGGCTCTATCAATTGACTATCTTGGGCTTTCTTGACTTGAGAATGTGCTCGTGTATGGAATTATAGTGTGTTTTTATCCATGTTTCTTATGAGATCTCTTACAGTTATAGGAGTTTTATCAACAAGAGCACCTCCACTTGCGACATCAATGAGAGTTCTCTCCATAACCAATAACCTCTCATAGAAGTATTGGATCAAGAGTTGGTTAGGGATTTAGTGGAGTGGGAAAGTTGAAATAAACTTTTTGAACCTCTCCCAGTATTCATGGAGTGATTCATTTGGGAATTTACGTATACCACTTATTTCCTTTCAGATAGAAGCAGTACAAGAAGGAGGAAATAATTTTTCTATGAAAAGTTACTTCATGTCATTCCATGTGGTTATGGAACCAGGAGGGATGTACTGAATACATGAATTATTAGTGTCACCTAGGGAGAAATGGAATGCTTAGAGTTTGATTTGTTCCTCAAAAACCCTTTGAGGATTCATGGAAGAGAACACCACTTGGAACTCTTTAATAAGGAGATGTAGATCCTCACCGGCTCGCCCGTGGAAATGAGGATGAAGATGAATCAGGCACGATTTCAGTATAAAGTCTGACTCTATGATTTGATATTGAATACCAATGGGTTGGTAATTCATATTAGTGGCATCAAGTTATTTAAGTGTTTGTTCCCTAGGATTATCTATATTTAATTCAATTGTTTGAACATGGACTGGTTCTTGAATGATTTGATTATCCCTAATGTTCCTCCTAAGTTGGTGAAGATTTCTCTAAATTTCAAGGTCAAAAAAATATGAAGGATTGTTTAGAAGGATAAGGTGAACTCAAAGAGATTTTTGAAGAAATAGGAATACAGGTTTTTCTTTGTGACCTTTTTTTGTTTATGATTTTTATGGGAAGATGGTTTTTCTTTGTGTTTTTTGTTCAATTTTTATTAAATTTTGTTTTTTTTTTGTTTTTTTAAAATAAGCAAAAAATAATGACTACTTAATTGCACCATCCCTAGATAATAATCCATTTTATGCATGGATGATTGTCTCTTATTGATCGTTCAGGGTTCTGGTGCTCTGCTAATGTGTATAGAAGCACTTGGGTCGAATCCTTGGCGATGATACTTTTCAAAAATCGATTGTTTTTAGTTGATTGTATTTTTATCGGGGGTTTTTTCAGAGATTAAATTAATTGATTAATGATTGGTGTTTGATTTAAAAATTTGATAAATATTGGGTTGATTTTACCATTAGGTAGTTAAGCGTGTGATATCCTTGATCCTTGCTTTATATTGCATTAAATTAACACTCGTTTCACAAGTTGACGTTGATTGGAATTCTAAAGTATTAAGGCTTTAATCCAAGCCTTAACATAACTTAGGGTTCTAATATTAATAATATCTTGTTTATGGTAGTGTATTTATGGTTCCAATTATCCATGGAAACCACACATTAAACAAAACAAGTCATTAATCCATGACATGTTATGTCTAACATAGACAATGTTAATTCAAAGAATATTCATCAAGCAAAAGCTCTCAATCACTTAACATTTCTAAATTATAACTCACCCCAATGAGAGATTTACTCATCCATTAAAAGGATTATTAATATGGTTTCTTATGTTTATGATTATGAATTGATATGATAAGAAAAACAAAGGGATAATAAAAGAGTGGTGCATTGAACACACACACGAGTGATGAAGAGAAATAAACATGGACTTTTGATTGAATGAGAAAGCAAAAAAGAAAATAGATTTTAATTGAATTTAAAATATTTTAAGACCATTAATATTTAATAATATAGTATTGATTATTCATATAGAATATGAAGAATAAACTTTCATTAAAATAGAATTACAAAAACAAACACTTACACGATTATAAATGAAAAACAACACAAAAGTAAATGAAAGGAAGCAAGGAGGAATGGTTTCCCAAGTGAAAACATGAGTATGGAATATCCTCCCAAGAGCTTTTAAGAACCTTATTAGTGCCAACCTATCCTATTTTTATCTTAAATTCCAACTCCTTGCAAGGAGAGGAGGTGGATATATTTACAGCCCAATTTTGTGGGTTGTTTGCATTCCAAAACTGCCCCTCCACTTGGCTCGAATATTGGACCATTCAGAGAGACTATTCTTGATATTTCTTCTCCTTAAAAGTTTTAGATAAAAATTTTGGAAGTATACTATCAAAATTTAGAGGCATTTGGACTTATGAGGCCAATGTTATGGCAGTTTGAGTAAATAATTATGAACTTTTCATTTCTATCCATGCTTTTTCAAAGGCCATAATGTGAATGGATTTGTGAATAGAAAGATGTAATAATTTTCGAACACTTTATTCAAAAATGTTAGCCGACCATATCTTGGATTTCACACTACAAAAGATCATCTCCAATGGATGTCTATATCAGGATAAAAGTCAAATTTGGTGTGCTGATCTCAATTCCTAGATAGAATTGTGGGCTGGACTTCAAAGATTCATTTGGACCCCTTGTTTTTGGATTTGGACCTTCAAATATTTATACATTACTCCTTGAATTGTTCCCCAAACTTTAGAGGAGAATAAATGAATTTGGGCTTCTATATTAAGCCCAGTAATTCAATATTCATGGATGGTCAAGTTTCTTTACAGATTCTTTGGGCCTTCTTATGAGGACTATATGACCCTTCAAATGGAAAAATTGGACATTAATTCCTTATAATGATATGTTGGAAATTTAATAGGGAGTCATAAAAAACAAGAATAACACATTTTTTATCAGTATGGTGATAGTTATTATTAAAACATTAAAAAGACATGAATCTGGATAAATTCAAATAGTCTTCAAAAATTATATTTAATATTTAAACATTAATATTTCACACAAATTATGCACATTTCATATAAAATAATTAAAGGGAATATATAATAAGTTATGAAAATATTAATAACATAACCATCACATCTCAACCACTTCCATAACCATAGTATTATGGTATCATGAACATATCGGACATTAACCTCATACCCTCCTCCTACCATACACAACCCCACTAGCATTTTCCCCACAGGCATGGTCATATCACACCTCACCTAAAAACACTTGGGCCACCACCCCAAAAGCACGGTCACATATCGCCCAAAAACACTTGGGATAAAAAAACCACCATATAATGCACTAACAGAACCCCTACCATTATATCATATGCAACACCTACCTTTCATGGAAGAGATAACAAGAAAGAGCAGGTACTCATCCATCTATCCTACTCACCGGATATTGGTAAAAACACACCCTACGTGACTATGCATGTATCAAAACATAGTTTTTAACATGGGTGGGGTGCATATAGAAATCACATGGAATATACAAGTATATATAGATATATCCACACACAATCCCAACCTATGGGTTCAAAACCAAACACTAATCAACTCCCAACATTACTACTTTTGTTTACACCTCTAAATTCATAACACCACACAAGCAACATGTCGCAAGCCTCATATCACATTTCTAACTAATTCCATTTAATCAAACATTTATTTTAATTATTTATCAAAACTACATTTTACCACATATCCCACTGTTTAACTATTCATTAGAAATTTCCAACCCATTAACCAAAATAACCCATGTAATTAAAATCATTATTATAAAAGTCATTTATTTCATAACTACTCAGGCATTTAGTACAAAGTTACAACTTCCTTTCTACCCTAGAAGCATGGAAAAAACAACAGTCGCCTCGCCACCCCAAAATCACGGTCAATAAACCACCTCTCCACCCCAAAAGCACAACCAACAAAACACCTCGCTACCCCAAAATAATGGTCAACAAACCATCATCCCCACATTCCCTAACCAGAAAACAACTGCACATCGCCACCCCAAAAGCACGACCACACATCACAGCACATCAAAATCCATTTTATAGATTTACAAATGGGGTTTTATTACATTACACTTTATTTTAGGGTAGTTATCACACAATCCATCATCCCGGGGAAACCATTTCATTAGCCGAATATAAGTGTTTAACCAATTTTCATATTTAGGGTGATATCACAACAATCACAATAAAATAAGTTGTCAAAAAACATATATACAACATAACCAAAGCTCCTAACAGTTTCAGTTTTTAGTAGGGCATTAATCCCATGTAATCCATAATACCACAAATAATATCAAAGCTGTAAAAGCATGAAAAACAAACCCCATTTAGCCTTTAAATTTAAATTAGACAATTATTTATCTTTTATTAGGATATTAAAACCATAACCAATAAATGAAAAAAAGAGAACCCCTCCTATATGATACAAAATAAAGAGAAATAAAGTATTCCCTATTTCAAATAAGCTTTTTCAACTCACTTTGCACCATGGGGTGAATAATAATGCCTTTAAACCATTCCTGAACCACAAGAAACCACATATCAACCTACACTACACCCAAATATCACTAAAACGCATCCCAACACACACCCCAAACCGAAAAAACATCACTGTAGTGAATCCCCGGAAGAAGAATGGAAGAAAATCAACTAATAAAGGGAGTAGAACCTACCACAGATTGTCAAATGAGATCCATTTAAACTAAAGGTTTGAAGCGGAAGAAAGAGGTATTGAATAAATCCTAATGTTTTCTAGGGATCTTCCAAAATAATAGAGATGGGAGGTGAATGAAAACAAATTAGGCCAATAAAGGGACTTAAAACCTAGAATCCCATAGGTTTCACTTTGTGTAACCATTACACAGTGTGTAATCCTCAAGTTTCCAAAAATGACATATTTCACCAAAAAATGCATCACCTCAAAGGATTAAACACCTGAATTTATTACACATCATGTATCCCACTTTAATGATGTGTACCCTTTTCATGGGCTACCACTTAGCTGCATACAAGCTATGAACCACCGAGATACATGAGCCACAAACTACCATTACACGTCATGTAATACATTTACATGGAATTTATTTCCAAAATTAGCTCAATTGCAACTCCAAACTCCATCAAAAACTCCCTCAAACGCCTCCAACCACAAAAAACTGGCAACGTAACAAACCAGAAAGGCACTGACCATTATATTAGAAACCTCTCAAATGATTCTCGCCCTTGAGAATCCAAACCAAGGCTAAAAGTAAAGGGGACTGAACATCCACTCTACGAGATACATCTCAAAGATCTCATCATACCTCAAATGCTACCACCAACCAAACACACCAAACCAAATGGCCACAAACATCTCACACAACCTCACCACCACATCACCATAGCCATCTTAACCTCTATGCAACTCAAACCAATAATTTTCATAACCAACCAACCACACCACCCTGAAAATGAGAATTAGTTAATTAAATCCTCTATGTCAAGATTATATCCTATATGGATAGAACTAACTCAACCTCATCAGTTTGATCACATCACAATTAATTTGCCTCAATTAGGAATCAAGTCCTCGTCTTTTTGTATGTAATAATTTTATCACACAACACACAACACAAATCGCATCAAGGGAAAACAACAGATATCATAAAATAGAAGGATCCAAACATTACACCATAAAACATAATAGAGAAAATAAGAACTCAAAACAAATCTGGGAACTGGGAATGCATCTCCATCTCTTTCTCCCAAGTACTCTCTTCTAAGACGTCATGCCTCCACAACACATGAACCAAATGAATGGTTCATCCATATAGCACCTTCTCTTGGAAATCCTAGATCTCTAGGGGATGCTCCATGAAGGTAACATTTTTCTTTATATCCAATTATCCCTAGTAAATGGCATGGTAGTCATTATGAAGATACTGGTGAAGCTGAGAGATGTAGTAGGTTTCATGGATCTGGTCTGTCCACAATGGAAATGCCAACAGATACACCACCTCATCAACACATCCCGATACCTCAAAGGGACCAACAAACTTGGGATAAATATTACTCCACCTACCAAACCTACTCTTCCCATGCTGAGGGGAGACTTTCAAGAAAACAGTTCATCATGATGAATTTACCTTGCCTAAGTATCTACCCTAAAAATAGGTCTGCCTCACTTGGTCATTCAATAAGCTCAGATTCTATGCAATGGATCACAAGGGGACTAAAATCATTTGTCCTAGCTAGTATCCATAGATTATGTCACATACCAAGGTTAAATGGAACTCTTTTTGTACCAAACCATGTAATACTCACTATTCCTAACTCCAAACTTCATCCCATATCTAAATCATCACATCTAATACCACTCTATCATGTCTGCTTCCCTCCAAAGATACCGTAATGAGGGGAGAGAGATAATGACCCCTGATTCCTACCATTGGTAGGCCCCAGGTTGGCAAATATCACTTAGGGTATAAAAATATCATCTATGATATGCATCACCCACTATAATATAAATAGGATCTATAGATAAGAGGAATCATCCATAATAAACTCCAAGAAATTATATAAAAACAAACCAAATCTACCCCACATGCATGTATAAATAAAAATGATACAGGTAAAAGTCTCTAATAGTAAAATATAAAAAAGAAAGTATATGTAAGTGACTCAACAGAAACTCTAACCTAGCTAGTAATATCCATCCTGGTCCTCATAATCCTCCCAGAAAACTAAAAACAATTTATATATGTGGGGTGAGAATAACAGGTATACTCAGTAGGGACATAACCAAGGATGCAAGTTCACATGTTAAAATATCATGTTAATGAACTAGTGAACAAACAATTGAACCAACAACACCTAAATAGGTCAATTATCCAAACCTAGCCTCACCAAGGCACACTCACCAAATAATGCAAGCCATGTAATATAATATAAGAATAATCACATCAATAAGGGTACCCCATGCTACTTTCCCACTAGTATGCTGCTCTGACACCCCAATATCGTATGTCTTGGTGGCCCCATATCTTCCATATACCACACCACCCAATAATCATGGTCACAACACACCTTTCCCAGAAACATATGGTCCACCGTCCCACAAGCACGGTCATATCTTGCCCAAAAAAACATGGGTCATCACATCTTAACCACTACCATAACTGGAGTAGTGGGGTATCGTGAACATGTAGGATATCAACCTCATGCCCAGCTCATACCATTAATGACCCCCACCATAAGCTTCCCCACAAGAATGTCCATATCACACCTCTCCCAAAAAAACATGGGCCACTTCCCCACAAGCACAGTTACATCTCGCTTGAAAACACCTGGGCTAACATAACCACCATATAATGTACTAAAAAATATCCATCCATCACATCTTGTGTAATGCCTACCTCACCTAGAAGAGAGAGTAAGAAATATCTGGTGCCCATCCATCTATCCTCCTCTCCAAATGTCAGGAAAAACACCCCCCCCCCCAAGTGACTATGCAGGTGTCGGCATATAGTGTTCGATATGGGTGGGGTGTATATATAAATCACAAAGAATATCAAATTATATATATAACCATGCATAATACCAACATATGGTCTTAAAAACAAACACAAATAAACTCACAACATTACCACTTTTGTTTCCACCTCTAAATACATAACACCACAAAAGCCACATTCCACAAGCCTCATATCACATTTCCAACCAATTCCATTTAATCAACCAATTTTTTCATTATTTATCAAAAACCACATTTTACTACACAACACACCATTTAATTATTCATAGGACATTTCAAAACCATTAACCAAACCAAACCCATGTAATTTCAATCATTATTAAACATTCCATTTATTACATCAATACTCGAGCATCCAGCATAATGAAACCACCGCCTCTCCACCCCAAAAGCATGGACAAACAACAACCACCTCACTACCCCAAAATCACATCCAAAAAATCACCTCTCCACACCAAAATAAATTCCAAAAAACCACCTCACACGTTAAAAATAATGGTCAAAGAACCATCATCTCTACATTCCCCAACCACAAAACAATCACACATCGCCACTTTAAAAGCACGGTCACACATCACATCACATCAAAATCAATTTTACAGATTTATAAAGGTGGTTTTATCAAATTCCAATTTATTTTAGGGGTGTTAACAAAAAATACATAATAATAGGGAAACCATTTCATTTTACAAATACAAGTTGTTAGTCAATTTCAATTTTTAGTGTGATATCACAATAATAACAACAAAATAAGAAGTCAAAACACATATATCTAGCACAACCAAAGTCCCCAATAGCCAAAATTTTTAGTGGGGAATCAAGATTGTATAATCCAAAATACAAAAAATAATATAAAAACTATAAAATCACGAAAAAAACCCCTTTACCCTCTCAATTTTAATTAGACATTTATTTATCTTTGATTAAACCAGCACAACCATAACTCATAGATGAACAAAAGGAAACCCCTCCCACATAAAACACAATAAATAGAAATGAATGATTCCCTACCTCAAAAAATATTTTCAACTCTTTGTTAACCATAGAGAAAATAAGAACACCTAAAAAACATGAACACCCCATACGAAACTGCAGATCAACCTACACTACACCTAAAGATCATCAAAATGAATCCCAACATACACACCAAACCAAAATAACATCATTGTAGTGAATCCCTAGAAGAATAATGGATGAAAACCAACCAAGAAAGGGAAGATAACCTACCATGGATTTCCAATGGAGATCCCAAAAAACCAAAAGATTGAATTGGAAGAAAGAGGGCTTGAAAAACTTCTCAAGGCGCCTAATGATCTTCCAAAATGAGAGATAAGGGAGGAGTCTGAATGAAAATAAATTCAACCGATAAAGGGACTTAAAACTTAGAATCCCATAGGTTTCATGTTGTGTGACCATTACATAGTGTGTAATCCTAAATTTTCCAAAAAATGCATATTTCACTGAAAAACATGTCACCTCAAAGGATTAAACACCAGAATTTATTACACATCATGTATCCCATTTACATGATGTATACCCTTTTTTATGGGCTACCCCTTACCTGTGTACAAACTGTGAACCACGCGACTACAAAATCCATGAAACACCATTAAAAATCATTTAATGCATTTACACAGCATGTATTTCCTATAGTATCTATGATCCAACACTATCCTCTATTGAAAACACCCCCAAATACCTCTAACCACCAAAACTGATGAAGTAAAAGACCAGGAAGGCACAGACCATTACATACCAGTTATGTGAATTGAATTTTGAAAAATAAATTCCATATTTTGAATCATAATAATTAATATTATATAATAATTTGAAATTAATTTTTGGTCATAATGAATAGTAAAAATATTAAAAAAATTATTTCGGAAGTTAAGGTTATAACAGGTTTACCAGGGGTTAAAATAAAAAGATAAAGGTATGTTTGCCTATAAAACATGTCTAAATCCTATTAGATGGCCATATTTTAGCCTTATCTTATCCATAATTTTAATACATGGTCATTTGGAATCTTTTTTCATGGGAATTAATCTATCATTTTGGATTATTTTGGGAGATTTTCAAGTAGTTTTCAAGTAGGTTCCTTTCCCCCACTTATAAAATCACATCTCCTATACTCTCCTCTACACAATTCCAAATACTTTTGGTGCGACCAATATCTACCAAAATACCTTCCTTTATTCACTTACCAAATCCTAGAGGACATATTTTTATTAGAAAAACCTCATAATAATTCTTTAGTTATAAGCCTAAAGAGGCTCTCTAAAAAAAGAGGTTTTGCTCTTAACCATGTGTTATCATTTTATTTCTTCTTCCATATTCTTCAAATATTATTAGAATTTGATGATATAATATAATTATTATATCCATTATATTTATATTATGTTATGTTAGTTTCATCATCTACATCCTTCTCATCATCCATCAAATGTGAAATAAAATCGTCTATCGTGTGTATGGCAGACTACCACCTCACAAACCAATGTAGTTCGTTTTCCATCATCACCTCTCAAGACTGGATATAATGATATATTTAACATATTTATATGATATTTATGACATAATTATAATTCTATAATTATAATATCACATATAACTTCTTACCTTCTGATCTGTTGGAAAACGATAACGTTGCTAGTGTGTACGTGTGGACTACCAACTCCACAAAGAGATGTGATATGTTCTTCATTTTATTTTTACATGAATAGTAATGAGGATATATTTAAATAATATATATTATATCTATGAAATATCAATGATTATATAAATTTTATATATTATTTACCTTTATTTCATTCCATTCATTAAGAAATTGGAAACAACTTTCATACATACGTATAGCCTACCATCTCCATGAACGGTGTAATTCATTTTATATCTTTAAATTTAATGGATTACTCTAAATATATATATAATGAATTTATATTTTATTTATATCATGATTAACATTATTTAGATGATTTAATACTAATCAAATTATAGGGACCAAAACTACCAAACTAAAACATACATGAAAAATGAAGCAATTATTACCCAAAACCGGATTTTAATAAAGAATTATTAATAAATAGGTAATAAATTATCATATGTAAATAATATATCATATTATATATATTATTATGGTTTTTTAATATATTCAAAAAAATTATATTTATTATATATTAGGTCTTAACATGTATGATGGAAGTCGAGGCCTGAGGTTGGGGGGTTTCTGTATCACTTTTATTTATGTGAGGTACATGACTTATTCACCCCTTGTTTATTTTATACGGTGTATATACTTCCCATGAATGAATTTTATGATGATTCTTATAAATTTTATGGTTATTTAAATATCCATATATGTTTCTCTCCTTCATGAGTCTTATGATTCAAATTTTACTAAAGTGGTAAGGGTTTTATGTTACAATCTCATTGTTTATCAGGATTTCTTATGATTATGATTCCAATGATGAAATATTATGATCTAAATATAAATAAAATCATTAATTTTATACTAATATGGTTATTTATTTAGAATATATCATTTAAATTTATTTTACTATTTTAAATTATTAAATATACCAAAATAAGTTTTTTAAGAAATTTCGAATTTATTTCTCTCTTCGGTCAAAATATTTTTTCCTTCCATGTCCATGTTTTCTAAAAATATATTAAAGAAATTTTTTAATATTATCTAAATATCTCTTAAATTAATTTTTACCCATTTTTACCTTTTAAAAAAATTAAAGTAATCTTACTATTTTTTTCCAAACGATGTACTTTTGAATTTTATCGAAAATGTGAAAAGAATATTTATTTTTACATATACAGAATGAATGATATTTTTTCCAGCATAGAAACTCAATGGTTTAAAGATTAATTTAAAATTTTCCAAGTTTGCTTTCAAATAAAATGTTTTCTTTAGTTTTTTATAATTTTTTATATTTTAAATAAGTGATTAAATAATGGAATATATGTTTTCCTCAATAAATGTTCCAAGTGAACTTTCAAAATAATTTTCCATATAAGATGAAATCATTTGATGTTACTTAATATTTATTTCAGATATGATCCAATGATACCATAATTATTATTTATCTGGATAATTTATAATTATTATTTATATATTTTTATTGAACCCATTTCTTTTACATAGGTTATGTTTATGAAACCCATCTCTCTCCATAGGGTATGCTATGATGAAATGTTTATGAAACTCATTTCTTTTTCATGGGTTTTGATATGATGAATCTTATGGAACACAAATGTATGGATTATTTATTGGTAGGACCTATATCTCTATATAGTTAATTGGGTAATGATTAATGTTCTATGGGTTAAAGGTTACACAGTAGAAAATATCAATCCCAAAACAAGAGGGTATATGGGGGGTTATCCCAAGCCTGAAACAAAAGGTTACACAAGAGGTTATCCCAAGTCCTAAAAAATAGGGTACATAGAAGGTTATCCTAGTCCTGAAATAAGAGGGTACACAATAGGTTATCCCAATCCCAAAATTGATTACACAAGAGGTTATCTCAAGCCTAAAGTAGGTACATGGGTGGTTAGCCTGAGCCTAACACGTTAAGAATGTCTTACTGAGTAGCCTTCATATAATATTTTCTATGGTTATGTGTATACCAAAAATCTATGTATTATGGAAATTTTATGATCTAATGGATTAATTTCTTTGATTCATTTATGATTCATGTCTTATGAACTTCCACAATTTACTCCATGACTCAAGTTTATGATATATGATATTGAGAGTATGATTTTCAAATGTTATTCTCATGTTCCCATACCCTTATGTTCATGTTATGTTAATATCTCCCTTATTTACCCTCAATGATAATCTAATACCACCCTTTTGTTTGGTTCCTTTACCCAAGTTGTGAATATAGTTATTATGTATAATATGCCTAAGAAGGGTGCAAGTTATAAAGAACTTAGTGGGAGATAATCTAGTTAACTTATGAACCAGTTGTCTATGTATCCAAGTTTATAAAGGAACTAAACCTAAATGATCTTATTGTGGATCATTATTTTATGTAATTAATATTTATATATTAATATTTAACATATATGTATGATAATTTTGGGTCTTTACAATTAGTATCAGAGTAATATTTAGTTTAACTATGAAAATCCGGATGAGAAATCTTTAGTAAGAACCATAAGGATATGTCTAAGTATAGGAAAATATCCTATAATTTTGGTGAAGGATATAGTGTGTGGTTTCAAAGAAATTCCATCCCTATATAGGAACTAAAAATGGATGTGGCTCTAGAACAGTTGTACCTAGGGGTAATAACTTCAAAAATTGACCATTGGAATTTGAAACGATCATTACTTGGTTCAGGACAACAAGCCCAATTGCACACATGGTTTGACACTCTTGGGGGATATGTTTTGGAAATTAAAAAACTATTTATAAACCATAATTATGGAATTTAATATATTATAACCATGTATGACCTAGGTTAAATATTAGGTGTGCTAGATTGAAAAGAATGTGTTGTGATTTAGACATCCTATGAGTGATTTTTTCATGATTAAAGATACCTGATGGTCATGTTAACAATTTTTTTTACTAAATGACTTGAGATATAATTATAAAGTTGAGGTGGTAATAATTATTCTCAAAATTAGATCCATTCATCAATACATAAAAGAAGCCGATAGTTGATAGAAAATTTATGCTGACAATTGTCGATGTGATCTAGAATTTGAAGTTGGTGAGAAGGTGTTTCTATGAATTTCTCCATGGAAGAAGGTTATGAGATATAGAAATAAAGTAAATTTAAATCCAAGGTATATTTTCCCCTTATAGATTAATGATATATTATGTATGGTTTATTATCACTTAGTTCTTCCACCAAACCTCTCTCAAGTCCATGATGTGTTTCATGTATCTCTACTAAGGAAGTACATACATGGCTCTTCACATGTACTGAACTCTTAGGTTATACCAATGGATCATGATCTTTCCTATGAATAAAAATCTATGGATATTTTGGATCATAAATATAAAGTTATATGAATCAACACTAATCACATGTTCAAGGTTTTATGACGAAACCACCAACTTGAGGAAGCTATATGAGAACCTGAGGATAGAATGAGGTAGAAGTATCCTCAATTGTTTGTATCAAAGTGACACAATTTTTAGGGAAAAATCATTTTAAGGGGGGTGTAATGTAACATCCTAATATTTTATGAAACACTTTTTTTCAAATAAATTTAATATCTTTGATAGCTTGCGCTACACGCAACACCAAGTTTTAAATAACAGTGAGATACTATTAATATTATTATTTAAACATTACCATTACAACCTAGTCGTTAAACATGGTGGTATGAATAAAAATAACCAAAATTTTAAAACTAATTATAATGGTTTTATATAAATAAAATATATTTATAAAAAAGTACTTAATATTCAGTATAGTCTTTATATTCTTCAAAAATACATTTTTTCAAAAAATGATTTTCATTTATTTTTGTGAAAAAATAATAAAATTAATTTTTTCCTATTTTATAAAATTTATTTTAAAAAATTAAATTAATTTTTGTAATCTACATGTCAAAATTATATTAGGGTTAATTTTTGTGATTTTTCTGAAAATTTTAATTTTTCGATGAATAGTGAAAATACATATGTTTATTAAAAACTGTATTTCCATTTAATAAATTCGCATGTATTATTTTTTTAAATGGTTTTAAAATTAAAATTAGTTAAATGATATTATTATTATTATAATTTATTTCATTGGAATCATTTTTTTTAAGTTTTTATAAAAAAACTTTATAAACTTATGAAAACTATTTCTTTGGAAAACTGTTTTTTAGTCACATTTGTTGGTTTAGTTTTAAATTAAATTCTACCACTTATGTGAATTGAATTTGGAAAAATGAATTTCATATTTTAAATAATCATAATTAATAATATATAATAATTTCAATTTAATTTTTGGGCATAATGAACAGTAAAAATAATAAAAAAAATTACTATGGTTAAGGTTAAAATAGTTTTACCGAGGGGTTAAATTGAAAAATATAAGGGTGGGTTTGCTGATAAAACTTTTCAAAATCCTATTTTATAGCCATATTTCAACATTATCCTATCCAAAATTAGAACCCATCTTCATATGGAATCTTTTTTCAAGGTAATGACTTTATCATTTTGGATTCTTTAGGGAAATTTCCAAGTATTTTCCAAGTGGGTTCTTTTCCCCACTTATAAAAGGATGTATCCTATCTGCTCCACTTAACACTTAAAAAGCATTTTGGTTCAGCCAATACCTATCCAAATCCATTAATTTATTCCCTTACCATTTCCTAGAGGCCTTATTTTGATTAAGAAACCCTTCTAAGAAGGCTTTAGGTATAAACCTGAAGAGGCTCTCTGAAGAAGAGATAGATCTCTTAACCATGAATTATCATTTTTATTTATTATTACGCATCCTTAAAATATTATTCAAATATGATGATATAATAAAATTATTATATCCCTTATATTAATATTTTATTATTTAAGTTGTATAACCTAAATCCATCTCATATTCCATCAAATGGGAAATGAAACTATTGATCATGTGTATAGCGGACTACCACCTCACGAATTGATGTAGTTCAGTTTCCATAACCACCTCTCATAGATAGATATAATGATTTATTTAACATATTTATATTATATTTATAAAATAATTATACTTTTATAATTATAATATCATATATAACTTATTTCTTTCCAATCATTTGTAAAACTATAACATCACTCATGCATACTTGTGGACAACCACCTCCACAAAGAAATGTGATACATTTTTTGTAACACTCCAAGCTTCCATGGTACATTTCCCTTTGAATAATACAATAGCTTGTGTTGTACGCAACTTTGAGTTCAAACACACCACAACCAATCAAACTAGCTATTATGAATAGTAATACCCACTTTTTGAAATTTTACAAATTTTATCATTCAAAATGGACTTCATTTTTGGATTTGGAATATCAAAATTATCATAGGTTGAATTTTTTGTATTTTTCTGAAAACTTTCAATTTTTGATGAATCATGAAAAACACTGCGTTATTGTTTAAAACTAACTTTTTAATTAAATATTTAGTTTTTTTATTTAATTTTTTTAGGTCAAAATAGATACATAATACCTATATATGTTCAATGTAATTCATTTGAGTCATTTTATAATAAGTTTAGATATATAAAATTTTATCGAACTTTTGCCATCTTTTACCCACCTCCTAGGAGCATTTCCAAATTTGTATAAAACTTAATTTTATAGATTCTGTGAGTTGAATTTCAAAAATCTGAGAGACACGGTTAATATTAGTAAGTAAAATGTGGTTCAATAAGATGAAAATAATTTTTGGTGAATAGTAACTTTTTACTTTTATTTGTCACAGTTAAAAGTAAATAGGGTAATTAAGGGTAAAAATGATATCACAATTACCTTAACACATGTTCTAATTCTATTGGATAACTATAATTCGAGAAAAAACAAAATTAGGAATAAAATATGAACCTCTTTGGTCCACTTGGATTAGATTAGGACATTTATTATTATTTTACTTAAAGAAGAGTTAAAAGAGTTAAAATCAAAGTCTAATAACTAAACCATTTTTAATATAGGGTTATACATAAGATAAATTCAACTATAAATATTAATTATAAATCTAAAAATATTTAATATATAATGGTATTTTTTTATAATTTTTATACATTGAATAATTAAATTTATTTATGACACAACAATGATGCATTAATTACTTTATTAATGAAATATTAAAATAATTGATATTATAAATATCTAAATAAATATAATTAGAGACTTTTGATGAATTACACTAATTTTATATTTTAATATGACATTTTAGGATTTATTAAATGAATTTATTTTTAATTAATAAAGTTTTTATGACTTTAACAAAAATTAATTACTAAATAGTGTCAAAATTGACATAAAATAGTTTTTAAAACAAATATTATATTATTAATTAATATAATATTTTTAAACATATAAGTTTCATCCAAATTAATTATATAAGGTTATATATATCAATAATTAACCACTTGGGGTTCTCTTGAAAGTTTATAGTAAGTTTATTAACCATATAATATAAAAATACAAAGAGACATGGTAAATGTCAAACTATTTAACTGGGAGTTAAATCTAAAAGATAAGGTTAATATGGTGACCCAAACCTATATAAAACCTATTGGTTGAAATTATTTCGACTCATCCCCACCTTAGACTCTAAATAAATAATTTTGGAGCCATTATAAACCGAATATAAATTTATTATAAAATAATATTTTATGTTTTTCTTAAGGTCCCCTCACCCCTCTTATAAAAGGGCACTTCCCCTTCTCTCAAATTCACACCTCCAAATCTATTTGGATCGGACAAAACCTGCCCAAATATCCTCCCAAATTATCTAAATTCATCCTAGATTCCTTCCTTTGGTCATAAAGCCAACTTAAGGAGCCCTTTTGATCAAATCAAAATGAAGAACCCAAAGAAGAGGTAAATATTTTATCACCTCTTTCAAGTTCTTTTCTTCTTCCACTTCCTCTTTCTTTTTTGTTTCCATTATAAAATAATAACTCCAGTATATTCTATATACTGTGATGTTATTATAAAAATGGTGTAACCATATTCATTATTTTATCCATAATATGAATGACAAAGTCACCATACGTGCATACGTACGACTTACCATCTCCACGTCGTGGTGTAGTCTTTCATTCAACACTTCACTATTTGGATGGGTATAATAATGATTTATAATTGTTTTAAATAATAAATATAACATTTAAATGATTCTATATATATGATATACCATTCAATTACATATTATCTCACCATCAATATAATGATATTGTCACTCGTGCGTACGTACGGATTACCATCTCCACGAACGTGATGAGATTCATTCCTCATCATAACCATTCAAGAATAATTTTCATTTGATGATTAAAAATAATGTTTAAATACCTTTTATCATTATAGATATGAATAATATATGTCCTATCTATAACAAACATGTCTTATGTATCAAAACATATAAAGTAAAACGAATCAGTTAACTCCCAAAACAACGATAATACTAAAATATTATTAACAAAGAAATATTAAAAGATCATATATGATATCATTTTTATGTATATAGTTCTTGTATAATTTAATAACAATTATTTCACCATTATAAAGAAAGTTAACCTACCCTCAACCAAGGAAAAGTACAAGGTAAGGGTTAATTCTACAATCTCTTCATTATCTAAGGTTGTTTATATGTAATTATCTACTCGGACCTCTTTATCATCCACATTCGTGTCTTATTAAAAAATGTGTTTCAAAACATTTTTACTATTTACTAGAAAATGGGTTAAATTCATTTATACCCTTATTTGATCTGATATGTTTTGAAAGGAATCTTTCCATCATTTTCCAAACAAGGTACTTTATGACCTTTTCGAAAAAATTAAGGTAAGAATGTTTTTTTAACTTATATGGCAGGTGTGGATATTTTCCACCATTATAAAATTGTCGAAGATTCCCTTACAAGCTTATAATAATATTTTTAAAATAAATTTTTTCTTTATAATTATGTGACTCTTAAATTATTTCAAAATTGAAAGATATATTTCTCTCAAATAGTTTTGACTTCATCTACGTCAACATCCTTTGATAAAATTTACACTTGTTTGACATTGATTTATTATGATACAAATATTCCATATTTTATTTAAGTTTTTGTGATATGTTTGACTATGGATGATTTATTTTTATGCCATTCATGATTTATGGTTAAAGTATTGACACTTCATATGCTAGTTTTAATACTAATGTTTATGTTATATTTCAACATCTTCTTAAGATGAATATGTTGGACTAGTATGTTTTGGGTTGGGGGCTAGTAAAAGTAATCCCTCTGGGTTGGGGTACAGTTCAGCAGACCCTTCGGGTTGGAGTCCCGTTACATAGGCTCTCCAGGTTGGAGTCCAATTACAGAGGCTCTCCGGGTTGGAGTCCAGTTACAGAGGCACTCCGGGTTGGGGTCCAGTTACAGTTAGCCACTAGGTCCTAGCATGAGGCCTTGACATAGAAATTAAAGTCTAGCATTAAGAATTCCATCATTATGAAAGTGGCTATTGATATTTCATGTGAATATTAGACTAGTAGAATATCCATTTGAATAAGTAAATGACATTATTTTATTTTATCTTTGCCATAATATGTTGAAGTTCAAGTTTAAAAGGCTTTTGTTTTAGTCTTATACATTGCCTTAATTGTTTATGTTTTTTTATGAAAGTTTCTGCTATATTTTTATCCTTACTAAGCATCTGAGCTCACCCCTTTCTATGTTTTATTTTTTCTAGGATGCGAAGAATTATATTATGACTGATCTGCAGGGATAGTCTAAGGGATATTAGTGTGGCCTATGGAGACAATGTTGATGTAGTTTTTCATTTTATAATGTAATGAAAAACTTATGAATGTATATAGTATTTCCAAGGCTACTAAAATAATCGATCTTTTGAGACTTGATATTTTTTTACCATGTCAATGTTATGTAATAATGCACTGACTCTGGGTAACTAGGTTTGGGTCATTACAGTTGGTATCAGAGGATTTTTAGTACAAACCTTGGAAACTAGATTTATATAAACTATGATTAGAGCACATTACCCTAAGATAGTCTTTGAGGATTAATATAGAAGAACTTCCTAGAATTTTTGTATTGTATAGATTTTGTGAGTTTTTGAAGAAATACATCCCTGTCTGGATATGAGTAGGTAGAGGCTGCTCTGGTACAGATGTACCTATGGGTAAAACCCAAAAACACCACTATGAGCTAGACTCGAATGGGAACTGGTGCACGACAATGGGCCTTGTTGCACTCTTGGTTATGACACTCCCAAGGGATATGCTTAGGATAATTCTAATTTTCTTTACAAACCATTATAAAGGGTTTATGAGTATATACTTCCTCATAGGAAACATTTTTATGATTATGGATTATATCCATAAACTGTTCAATTTATGTTAACTATTTTACAACTTTGGAATTTTGTATTGTGATTCATAAACTAATGTAGTGTATGCCATTGTTTAGAAATGGATCCTAGTGGAAGGAATGGAAACTGTATCAACACATTTAATCCATGTAGGGATTTCCCTCATACTGAAGATAATTATAGTGGAGCTGGTGATGCAACTGGTGTTGATCATCTTATCACCATACTGGGACAACTCACTCAGGTTATGAATAATAACCTTACCCGTATGAAGCACCCTGATCCACAACACGAAGGATCAATGTTAGAACTCTTCATGAGGAAACAACCACCAACATTCAATGGGAGTAAAAATCCATTGGTAGATGAGAAATGGATAAGTTCCTTAGAGAAAATATTTCATTCTTTAGGGAGTATAGAAAGGGAAAAAGTTGTCATGGCAGTTTATCACCTCATGGGAGATGCAGATCAATGGTGGTCATTGATTAAAAACACAAAGGAATATGATGAAGTATAAAATATGGAATGGAGGGAGTTTAAAGATATTTTTTTAGAAACATATTTTCCTCGTGACCATCGAGAAGATATGGGAAGGCAATTTTTGAGTCTAAGACAAAAGAAGGATGATAATGTCGCAAAATATGAGGCTAACTTTACAAGGTTAGCAAGGCATGCTGGAGATTATATATATAACCCAAGAAGTAAGATTGATCATTTGTTTGATGGGTTAAAACCATTTCTTTGTTGAGCATTAGTCTCACAATCCTTCTCATCGTACAAAGATATTGTCTCATGTGCTATCAAGACAGAAAAAGAATTATTTAAGTCAATGACTGTAAATAAAACCAAGAGAAGAAGAGATCTTCCGAACACTCTAGAAATGGAAATAAGGGGAAGAAGGGAAAAGTTGAATATCCATCCTGCAATAAATGTGGGAAGAAACACCTCAGTACTTGCCTGATGGGAATGGGATTTTGTTACAAGTGTGGAGAAAAAGGCCACCAAGCTCGTGATTGCAAAGGGAAGAAATATTCTGTCAATGTTGAATGCTAAAATTGTAGAGAAAAGGGGAATTATTCAAATGAAAGTCCTAAGAGTTAGGAAAACTTACCTCAGAAAAGGACAAGGGATCAAGGCCAAGATTATGTGATAACTACTGCTGCGGTTGAAGCTCTGAAAGACGTGGTGGCAAGTAATTTAATGGTTTCCTCATGTTTACCCAATGCTTTATTTGATTCTGGATCATCACATTCACAACTGGAAATTTGGACTATAGCCACGGTCTAAAACTGTGGCTATAGGTCTTCAAACTGTGGCTATAGGTAATATCCATGGTTTGAGGAACTGTGGCTAATTTTGGCGTGGTTATAGTCTTAGAATTATATCCACGGTTTGGAACCGTGTCTATAGGTCTAGATACATGGTTCAAACCAGGGCTATAGGTATACAGCCACGGTTCTAACCATGTTAATATCTCTATATCCATGGTTTAGAACCGTGGCTATACTAGAGGAGGGACACAATTTATTTCCACAGTTAGAAACCATGGCTATAGGGTCTGAAAAACCATAAAAATATCCCCCACCCCCTGCACAACCCCCCCCCCCCCCGACAGTAGCCCACCCCCCTGAAGACCCCTCCATCCTGGACACTGTACACCCCCACCCTACATAAACTCCCCCTCCCCTGGATATCCCCCTCCCACCTGGATAGCCCCCCCTGTAAATCCCCCCTCCTGGACAGACCCTGGACACCCCCCCCCAAGAAAGACCCTAGACACCCCCCATACCCTGGACACCCCCCCCCCATAAGACCCTGGAAACCCCCCAGACAGACCCTGGACACCCCCCGGATAGACCCTACCCCCCCCCCCCAGACTTTAGACACCCCCCAAACCCTAGACAGATCCCCCTGGACAGCCCAGACCTCCACTCCCCTGGACAGCCACCCACCCTCCTAGATAGACCCTGGAACCCCCCCCCCCCCCCCAGAACCTGGACACCCCCCCAACCCTAGACACCCCCCAGACCCTAGACAGGTCCCCCTAGACAGCCCAGACCTCCACTCCCCTGGACAGCCACCCCCACCCTCCTGGACAGACCCTGGAACCCCCCCCCCCCCCAGAAACTGAACACCCCCCCAACCCCCCCCCCCCCCTGCATGTTTCCCCTCCCCCTTCCCCTACCAGCCCCCACTTGCACCCCCCTACCAGCCCCTACTTGCACCCCCTGCCAGTCCCCTCCCCCCTGCCAGTTTCCCCCGGCCCCCCTGCCAGTCCCCTCCAAATTAAATTATACACGAAATCTACTTACATAATAAGAATTAAACAAATACAAATATAAAAAACACATAACTGCACTTACATGAGTCTCCCTATAAGACAAACTATCAAATAAGTTTGGAACCAGCTCAAAAGTACCTATAACACAAGGTAGAACATAGTAGTGCTCATACCTTAAAATTATGGTAAAACAAAACATTTTAGAATATTCACAAAGAATATAACTCAATAAACAATAATAGTGCAGCCCCCCCCCCCTGTTGGACCCCCTAGATAGCACCCCCCCCCCCCCACTGCTGGACCCCCCTAAACAGCAGTCCCCCCTGGACAGTAGCCCCCCTACTGAACCCCCTGGACAGAACCCCCCCCCCCCCCTACTGGACCCCCCTGAAAAGCTTCCCCCCTACTAGACCCCCCTGAACAGCTACCCCCCCTACTGGACCCCCCTGGACAGTAGCCCCCCTATACATCCCTCCCCCCTTGCACCCCCAGGACAGCAGGCACCCCCCCCCCCCCACACACACACACATCCCTTGCACCCCTTGCACACACAACCTTGCACCCCCTTGTACCCCCTGCTGCCCCCCCCCCCTTACACACCCCCTTGCACCCCCTATTGTGTGGCTAGTTATATAGAGGTATATAGGTGTGTGCTATGGTTCTTCCTGGTTTCAGTTTGGGTGTGGAAGGGCTACTCAAGTGGAGGGGTGTATGTTCGTAGGGAGTGGTATGCAGGTTACTTTGGATGCTTCTTAAGGTTGAGGTTGGGAGATGCTGGGTTTATCCAATAGAGACTTACAGAGATTCTCATAGTGGGTTTATAGGTTTCTTGTGGAGGATTTAGGAGGTGGGGTTGTGAGTTTCATGTTTCTGTTTGGAATTATAGGACCTTTGAAGATGGGTTTTAGATGGGGGTGTTTCTATTTGGATTTTTCTACATGGTATAGTACAGGATACACTTACATAGTGCATGGTGCTGGTTGGTTGGTGATTTCTACTATGGTTGGTAACATGTTTTGGGCGCATAGGGGTTGGCTTTTTAGTGTTTCTTCTTTGTTTTGGATTACTATTGTAGGCTTCTGGTTCTCTCGATTGTCTAGTGTAGTGGATATAGTTTGGGGTGGGTCTTCAGGTGGTGGTTTGGAGTAAGTTTAGTTGGCTTGTGCTCTCTTTCCCCATCTTGTGTATTTTGGTTATTGATGGTGTAGGTATTTCTATGGTGGATATTCTAAAATTACCTTGAAATGTTGTATGCTGCAGGTTGGGAGGCATGTTTGTGGTAGATGGGTGGTTCTCTTTCTAGGGTGGGTGCATGTTGACTACTTGGTGGGTCTAGAGGTGTTGGATTCAGGGTGGGTATTAGCTCACATTTGGATTAGGGACTGCTTGGGGATTCTTGAGGTTGTATAATGGGTTAGGCGTGGGTGAGGCGGGGCACTTTGAATGGATGGTACTAGTTGACTATGGGTTTTTTAGACTTTCTTATGGTGGGGTGGTCCATTTTGATGCAAGATGTTCAGATGGTGATGGATGGGGCTAGATGGTGGTCTGGGGATGATTTGGTTTCTAGCTAATATTTTGGGTGTTGTGTCTACTATGGGTGCTTATTGTGATTGGATCTGGTGTGGTTTAGGGTTCTTGTGAAAGTAGGTGTTGGTGTAGTGGTTGTTAGTTGGCATGGTTTTCTAGAGGTCTTTCACTCTAGGCTTTGTTTGGATAGGGATGCTGGTCTGGTTGGTTTATGTTGGCTGTAGGGATGGGGGTTCAGTAGTTTAGTGGTTCTATTTCTTTGGATAAAGCTAGACTTTTGGATGGGTGATGGATTTTGGAAACTTGTGTGTGGGTGGGTGGGTGTGTGTGTGTGTGTGGTTGTGAGTGATTTCAATAATGTGTGTGTGTTGTTGGTTTCTATCATTTGTGACTACTTCTTTTTGGGATTTTATATTTCTCCTTTAGCCGCCTTGTTCCCTTGGTTATACTTCCCCTAGGAGTTCTTGTTGGTTTTGTGCTTGGGAGCTTCAGCGATTCCTTCTGCTGGATTATTAGTGGTGCATATGCTGGGATCTTATGCTATTTTGTGGGTTTATAGTGTTCTATTTATTTGATAAAATATATATGGGTTATTCATTAGATGAAATGTGGAAACACAAGTGATGGAAGTTGTAGAAATGGGAATTAAAATAAGTGAAAAGAAAATAAAAGGGGAAGGGGGATAATCAATTAGGACCCCAAGGATACTTTCTCCTTAAAACTATAATTATAAAGCACCAAAAAGTTTGATCACTCCTTTGATAATCCTTAAATGGATTCACCTAAGAACATAAGAAACACAAACATAATAATTTTAGAAAATCTCAAAATTCGTAATTAACCTTCAATGGGTATAAAGAGGTGGCTATTTATAACCAAATGTGAGGGATACATGTCAAAATACCTGTCCCAAAAAAATATAAACCCTAACCCACGATTTTGAATTTCTTTACACATGTCCATGGATTTAGGGGACAATATATCCACTGAGAAGACTTCTTGACTTCACCATAAAAACTATGGAGATTCCCATCATGACATTGGCGGCCAGGGGCTGGTGAGGGCTGGAACTGGTGGCTGGGGCTGTTTTGTAGGTGACAGAGGGCTGGAATGAGTGTTTTACAGGAGGATGGGGGTGGTGGATGGTGTGGTGGTTGGTGCGGGCTGTATTGCAGGTTTTTGGGGGCTGGTGTGGGCTCAAATGCAGATGAAAGGGGGCTGAAATGCTGGTGGAAGGGGGCTGGTTACAGGTGCTGTGGGGATGGTGCGGGCTGATTTGAAGGTGACAGGGGGGGCTATTGCGGGCTGGAATGATGGTGGCACTGGGCTGAAATGAAGGTGAAAGGGAGCTGGTGTGGGCTGGATGTGGCTGGAGTATGGCTAAATCATGGCATTACCACGACGTGACTTTGGTGTGACCGCGATATGACCACGGTGTGACCGCGGCGTGACCGCGGCGTGTTGGCCCGGTCCAGCGACATCCGCAGGGCAGAATCTTCTTGCCATGAGCGAAGGGAGTAGGAGGAGGTGGGGCAAAATTCTAGTCGTTGCCCCACCAGAAGAAATTTTGATTTGTCAGTCTCAACATTGATCACAAGACTCATGGAATACTATCACTGCGAATTACAACGGGGTGTCATCCTGGAGCAGGGCCAAATCATGGCATTACCATGGTGTGACCGTGGCGTGACCGCGACGTGATCACGGCGTGACCACAGCGTGACCACGGCATGACCGTGGTGTGTTGGCCCGGTCCAGCGACAGCTGTGGGGCAGCATCTTCCAGCCAGAAGCAAAGGGAGTGGGAGGAGGTGAGGCAACATTCTGGTCGTCGCCCCGCCGTCAGAAATTTTGATTAGTCAGTCTCAACATTGATCACAAGACTCATTGAATACTATCACTATGAACCTCTGCAGGGTGTTGTTCTGGATCAGGGCCAAATCACGCCATTACTGTGGCATGACTACGGCGTGACGGCGGCGTGACCGCGGCATGACAGCGGTGTGTTGGCCCGGTCCAGCAACATCCGTGAGGCAGCATCTTCCGGTTAGGAGCGAAGGGAGCAGGAGGAGGCGGGGAAAGATTTCGGTCATCGCCCTACCGGTAGAAATTGTGATTAGTCAGTCTCAACATTGATCACAAGAATCATGGAATATTATCACTATGAATCGCCACGGGGTGTCGTCCTGGAGTAGGGCCAAATCACGACATTATTGCGGCGTGACGGCAGCGTGTTGGCCCAGTCCAGCAACATCCGTGGGGGAACATCTTCTGGCCAGGAGAAAAGGGAGCAGAAGGAGGCAGGTCAACATTCCAGTCATCGCCCCACCGGCAGAAATTGTGATTAGTCAGTCTCAACATTGATCACAAGACTCAAGGAATACTATCACTACGAACCATCGCGGGGTGTCCTCCTGGATCAGGGCCAAATCACAGCATTATTGCGGCATGACCACAGCGTGACCGCGGCATGTTGGCCCGGTCCAGCAACATCCATGGGGCAACATCTTCCAACCAGGAGCGAAGGGAGCGGGATGAGGCAGGGCAACATTCCGGTCGTCGTCCTGCCAGTAGAAATTTTTATTAGTCAGTCTCAATATTGATCACAATACTCATAGAATACTATCACTACGAACCACCACGTGGTGTTGTTCTGGAGCAGGTCCAAATCATGGTATTACCGCGGCGTGACCGTGGAGTGACCGCGGCGTGACCGCGGTGTGACCGCGGCGTCCCCGCAGTGTGACCGCGGCGTGACCGCGGTGTGACCGCGGCGTGACCGCATCGTGTTGCCCTGGTCTAGCGACATCCGTGGGGCAACATCTTCCAGCCAAGAGCGAAGGGAGTGGGAGGAGGTGGGGAAACATTCTAGTCATTGCCCCATTGGCAGAAATTGTGATTAGTCAGTATCAACATTGATCACAAGACTCATGGAATACTATCACTACAAACCGTCATGGGGTGTTGTCCTAGAGCAGGGCCAAATCGCAGCATGACCGCGGTGTGACTGCGACGTGGCCACGGCGTGACTTCAGTGTGACCGCGGTGTGTTGGCCCAGTCCATCGACATCTGTGGGGCAGTATCTACCGGCTAGGAGTGAAGGGATCGGGAGGAGGTGGGTCAACATTCCGACCTTCGCCCTGCCGATAGATGATAGAACAGATCAACTATTTAATATGCTATAACAAGGGATCACCAGATAAGGTCGTAGAGAGCATCACAATGATGAAATGTCTAAAGTGAAATAAAACGATGGAAAATAATCACACACCCTACACAAACCATTTACAAATTCATTTACTTTTCCTAAACATGGAAATTTTATTTATAATATTCAAAGCTTGAAAAGGAAAGTGTCATGTTCAAGGAATATGCCTACTCGGGCAATGTAATTTGAGTTAAACGAGTATGATAATCCAATTTATATTATTCAAAGAAAACAAAAACTAACTAGCCACAAAACAAACACCAACAAGAGGCATATGAAAGACTCAAACCAAATCTAAACATGATATAAATAACTATCACTACTCTTTGTTTTAGAAGACAGTGCACATCCATTGGAGGGGTTTTATTATAATATCATGGCATTGATTTATCACACAATTCATTTAATTATATTTAACATTTATTCTAAAACTCATTTAGCACAAATCAAATGCAATAATTTAAGAAACTAGATCAACATAACTATCACTGTGAGTTTTCGCAGATAGCGCACCTCCGTTGGAGGGGTTTTACTATAAAAACATGACTTTATTTATCAAATGAAACAATTATATTAAAGAAAACTTATTTAAGATATGCAATTCAATATAATTAAGCAGAATTAAGAAAGAATCTAAGCATTATTGAATTAAAGATGCTAGAAGAGGGATCCTACCTCAAGGTGGAATCAAACCATCCACTTCGGCTCTTGGAGCTTTCTAACTAAAATTTTCTGCTCCCCCACTGGGTATATGCACCTTCACACACATTCAAGGACACCTATCACCTATGCACACACCCGCATGGCCATGATCATGTGCAAGGGGATCCTTGCACATATGCTTATATGCATATACCAGTCTCCACTCACCTGCGTATGGATTTTTATATATATACATGGGCACACATAGACCCATATGTGCATAATCACTATCATGACTAATTATAGATGTCTTTATTTGCAGGTTCATAACTAATTATAGCTGTGATAAAGGGAAAGTTATACCTTCTCAAGGAAATTCCCAATGCACAAGACGTAGTCAATTAGTGAGTTCATCGAGTTGCTGTGAACTATTTCTCCCAATATGCGATCAATCGCTGTACCCTACTTAACATATATTCAAAAGAAAAAAATGAATATTTCAAAGTGAAATTCTAAGGCCCATTTATTCATGAAAAACAACAGTGTTTTTTATTTCAATTTATCATAATTAAATAAAATATTTATAGTTTTAAATTGAAGTGCACTGGGAGAGAAGTTGAGTCTCACATTAAGTGAAAGCTTACGATTTTAAGTGGTGGTTCACCAATGTAGGTAGTTAAAATAAACCATTAAACAACTAAATAACATGTTTGATTAAGTTTTATTACCTTCATAACACCCAATGGCCACACCTTAATACATCGGTTTCCTCGAAAAACGTTTTGATGCATTTGAGATTGGGCCCGTCCAGAGATGTTGCAAAACATCCCTTGCTTGAATCCTTCCAAATTCATAATCTTCTTTGAAAAATGAAAAAACAGAAGAAAAATGTGGGGGGGGGGGATGAGTCAAGCTGAATGTTTAAATGAGCATCAAAAACCATTTTGAGATGTACATGCGTACTTGAAGTTCCAAACAACTGAGGTTTCTTGAGGATCAAGAATTGATCTAGGTGTTCGATCAGTAAAATACCTAAAAACATGCTGTAAAGGTTTTTAGAACATTAGATATTAAGATATTAAAACTAATGCCTCATTCAGAATATTATAAGTGCTTTCAATGGAAGGGAAAGAGGTGTGGCATAGAAAAGTGGAAAACAAAATGGAAAATAAGTGAGGTTTAAAAAATGATTTTGGTATATAAAAAATAATATGTAAAATAAAACAAAATAACCAAAACATTAAAAAAGGCAGGTGGGCATGATAATGAAAAAGTTTTTTTGTTAATTTAAGGTCACTCCTACACCTGTTTCATAGGATGCAAGTGAGCTCAACCTATTTTGATAGAAATGAATTTCATGGATTCAAAATTCATATTAACCCTAAAACCATAAATCTTAAAACCCCAAGCCCTAAAATTCTAAAACTTAAAACCTTAAACTCAAAACCATAACTTCTAAAACTAAAAATACTAGAATATAAATTATAGAATCTAAAAATCAATAATGATAGAGGTTAAACCCCAAATCTCAAAATCTTAAAACTAATGTTGGATTGGTGTATCCCCCCTTCACCCCACCCCCTGTCCCCTGCCCCCCTCCACCTTGCCCCCTTCCACCCAGCCCCTAGCCTGCACATCCCCCCCTGCACCCCCTTGCACCCCCCCCCCCAACCCCCTAGCCTACACCAGCCCCCTGCACCAGCCCCCTGCCCCTTCCCCCTTCCCCCTTCCCCCTTCCCCCAGCACCCCAGCCCCCTAGCCAGCACAACCCCCCCCCCCCCCTGCACCCCCCTGCACCCCCCCCCCCCCAGCCCCCCAGCCTACACCAGCCCCCCCTTCACCACTCCCCTAGCCTACACTAGCCCCCCTAGCCTGCACACCCCCATATGAGTCAAAAAAAATCTTTGGAGATGCTCGTGGTGTCTCAAATGAGAGGAGTCAGGATTAAAATGGAAAGCATAAATGCAATAATGTCAAACAAGATATATAAGCATAAACTACCATTGTGAGTTTTCGCAGACAACGCACCTCAGTTGGAGGGGTTTTATTACAAAAACATGACTTATTTATAAAACAAAGCAATTATTTTAACTAACACTTGATCAAGAATTTCAATTTAATATAAACAAGCAGGAATCAAGAAGGCGGCTAAATGCAATTTAAAAAATTATTGAATTAATTAGGCTAGGAGAGGGACTCTACCTTAAAGGTGTCAGGCCATGCACAAGATAATCCTTATATATATGCTCACATGAATAAGCATGAGCTATGTTTTGTTGCTGGTTCTCTTCATATCATGCATCCCTATCCACAGACTCAGCCTATCATGAGAAAGCATACACACAAGAAATCCAGTTCTTGTTAATACATTGAGAAAAATAAAACCTCATAAAGATATATTCGGAATGAGTTATACTAATAAAAGGAATGAGAAGAATGCATGTGGAGGAAGTTGTTTCAAAAGGACCATCGGTGTTTGAGAAATAATATTGGAAAAACAAGGTCCAATGGAAATGTACTCCAAAATCCTATACTAAAAAGAACAACACAATGGTTATCGAATGAAAGTACCAAAAGTAGTATTATGTTGAAATTGATTATAATTACCTCTCAATGTCATCAAGGATTATGATGCTTAATTGTGACTTATAGGCATCCTCAAATACCTAAAAATAACATGTGCAAAAAATGACTAAAATTATTCAGTATACAAGTTGCAAATTCAATAATCATAAACAAATGGAAACCTAGTTGATTTTAAACCTTGAAAATTTGTGCACATTTACTAGCCTCGCTCACCCCAATCATTGATTCAACTAAATCCTAGCCATATAAAACCCAACAAAAGTTGAAAACACAGATAGATGCAAGTGCATACATGCTAGAATGAAAGTAAATAATGAGAATTATTAAAATTCACTTACAATATTAACATATGTGAAATAACTTTCAATACCAACGGTGTCTGCACAACCCATGACCCCTTTCACCCCCCCCCCCCCCCCGGCCCCCACTGCCCCCTTGCACACCCCCTACCCCATGCCCCCTGCCCCCTACCCTCTTCCCAAGCTAGGAATAAACCTTCCATGGTCCTGGAGCAGCCTGTGCACTATCATCATGTTAAAAATAAAATCTCACGCATGGGAAGAAATAAATCCATGCTGCCCAAGGCTTCTTGGAAATCCAGAAGTGCATGCATGAAGAGTCCATCCAGACTTAGAGCTAAATTGGAAAGGGAAAACTGGTTGAGAAAATTTTCTCAACCCAACAACTCACATTGATGAGCAAGGACATCCACCTTATTCCCTAATTATTTTTGTGTTATTATTGTGACATACAATGCAGGGAATTGAAGGTGAAACTAGTTCTCAATAGGAGAGAAAATGAAGGGAAGTAAGCTGGAAAAACTATTCTATATCTGAAAAAAAAAAAGTCACCATATTGGTATGATTTATCAAATGGTATTCTGAAGAACATCAGAAAAAAATATCTGCCTTGATGGAGTTAAGATAGAGTGTCTCCTCTATGGGGAGATGAGTGGAGAAGACCCTTGAGAAGCTGCCAGACTTATTTATTCCATGCAAATTTGGAATTTCTGGAAAGTGCTTGAAAAAGTAATTGATGAGGTATGCATTTTTCTCATCCCTATTAATGACCAATAAAGTCTGATATTAAGAGGGAGAAATTGAATTAATCAATGATAAGAATTTAAGGAAATTTGAGATCTCAAGGCTGATTTCTAAAACCTACTACATGTACTTGAATGCTTTCAACATGTGTATTGAGGTGAGTGCAAGATATCAGGTTGTAATTCCAAAAATAATGAAGATATCAATTGGAATCATTTGGTTTCCACTTAAGGACATCTGAACAGCCCATAAATGAGTCATGGGAATTAGAATCAGTTGGTATCATGTTCATTTTGTTAATGGGAAAGCTTTGTTTTCTAAATTAAACCCTCATATTTTCTACACCAAACATGGATCACATAGACTTTGAATAGAATGAATGATGGAACATTGTTTAAGAATGAAGTGATACCATACTCTTTCATGAACTTTGTATTTATTATCAATAAGGGGAGAAAATAAAATGAGAGAAGTCAATGAGAAAAAGAGGAGAGAAGAAAATTAAAGAACATCTTGACATACCAATCGCTAGATTGGTATTGACAATAAACACAAAGTGAAAGATTGTTAAATCCACATTGTGTTTGTGTCATAGCTATTGTAAATGAGGAAGAAAGTTGTTTCATGCCAATATGTAGATGATAAATGGATTGCAAGTTAGTTGGAGTACCCAAGCATATTAATGAGACAATTGGGAGCTGGATAGCTTAGAAGGGAGTTGGAAGTTCCCAAGCTTGTTGAGAAGGAATATGAAGTTCCCAAGAAAAGGTGTTAGTATGAGAATCTTATATGAGGCTTGAAGAATTATCTTGAAGCTTTGAAGTGATGTAAACAGCCACCACTGATTATATGACAAAGAAATGAACAAAAGAAGAAAGTGTTGCAAGTCCCCCCTGCCAGCCCCCTAGCCATCTCCCCCTATAGACCCTCCTGAACACCCCCCCCCCCCTCCAGTCCCCCCTCCCAGTCCATATTTCTCTTATATAATTAACACATGACCATGAATCTTGTTCTTGATTCCATCTCCATGTGGACATCAGTTGATAATGTCACTTTCTTCCTTATCAAGGTGACAACCTAATGATAAAAGTTGACTAGAATTTTAATTAAATTGTATATTTAGACAATCCCATAAATATCTTTCTCATTTCTGTAAGTGAGTTAATCTTATGCTTCCCACATATAAGTAAAGGATGGATCTTCAGTTATGATCTAGGCAGGAAGGCTATTATATCTTCTTTTGTCAAGCCATATAGACATCTTAGGCTCATAATCTAAGGAATAATATTCTCATCACCTATATAATCCTAGCTTCATCACCAAAGTCATCACAGGCTAGTCACTTGTGGTATTTTAGGCTCATCACCTAATGAACTCCATGCTCATCACCTAAGGAATTCCATGCTCACCACCTAAGGAATTCCATGATCATCGCATGAGGAAGGATGGGATTATGATGCATTAGGAAAGGTGAATCATCCTATTCCTATCACATAATAAATCTTATACCTTTCATATATGGAAAGGTAGGGTCCTATTATTCTCATCACAAAATTCTAGTCATGATTTTAGGTCTAGTGGGGACTAGTCCCCTTATGCTCATCACATAAGTTTGGTCACAATTTAAATTACAATGGGGACTAATCCTCTTATACTCCTCACATAAGACAAATAATGGCAGAATTTTCTATTATCATCATATAACCTATTCAAAATATTATGGTGACCAACCACTCATGGAAGGTCCATACCAATTCTGATATTTCCAATTTTAATCCCAATTCTGATATTTCCAATTTTAATCCCAATTCATGGAGAATCCCCTACTTCTAGAATAAAAATTCAAATTTCATTAGGATTTCACAACCCATAACAACATTAGTCATTACTTATAAGATATGGTTTGGGAGAGGCATGGGATACCCTTATCTATTTAAAAATAATATTTGGGTTAATAAAGGTTTGCAGTATTCTTTGGGATTCTTCAGTATGTAAAGTACATATCGTTATTTTATTATCAAGGATTTGTGGATGATATCCATGGGATTACTATGTGAGTGTGTGTGTGTGTGTTACACCCTAATATGGACCACCCAAAATGAACCCACACATGGATTCTACATGACCTCAAGTTCACCTAACCATACACCAAATTCTTCTAACTAGTGGTGAGGTCCTCAAATATTCATCGGGACATTGTTCCCTCTAATATAAGGCCTGAGGGTCATGGCCAAATCTAATGAAAATTTGGAATCACCCATAAATATAATAGACATTACAAAAACTTTTAGAAAAAAAAATAGAGACAATTAATCCCCCACATTCTAGACGAGAAATAAATAAATCTATATATTGTAGAAGATTAAAATAGCTCAGAAGAAATAGCAGAAAAACATAGAATCATATATAAATAAAATGGAAATATCATCAATAAATGCTAAATGATAACTAAAATAAAATTAGAATACGGACCAACTAACATAATACATCCTAATAAATCCTTCTCCTCTGCAACTTACTAGACATTTACTACATTTACATCTCTAATAAATACTTGTACCCTAAGAGAAAACAAGAAGGTCTCATCATTTATATTGAAACCCAGGTCATGTATATGATTTTGGGTGAGCCCAATGACCTAGTTGGAACCCTCAATTCCTCAAAAATACAAATTAGTTGGGCCAACGCACCGTGTGGAGGAGGAAGGCCTGAAGAAGGGAATGGAGAAACCCTTCTGCCGACACACCGAATGGAGGAGGAATGCCCAAAGAATGGTATGGAGGAAGGGAGTACCGCTCAAGGGATGGAGCAACCCTGAATGGAGAAGCCAAGCTGCGATTAGAGAATCCGTGTCGTGAATGAAGGAACCTTGATGAGGGATGGAGGAACCGAAGTCGGAGAGGATGAGCGATAGAGGACAACAGTAAGGGCGAGAGAGGAAATCCGCGAGGGAAGAGAGGAGGGCATGGTGAGAGAGGTCGTCAAGGAGGAGGAGAGGCCATCGGGGGAGGAGGGTGTCGCGGTGAGAGGGTCGTGTATCAGGGATGAAGGATGAGCCTGACTAGAATCGAAAAAAGGGGGGCGCATATCGGGGATGGAGGCGGAGCCTAAAAGCAATCAAAAAAAGAAGGGGGATGGAATTGTGTAGCCACAGATTAAAAATTAGACCATGGATATATACAAACTATAGCCACGGACCTATAAACCCGTGGCTATAGGTCAGTGGCTATATCTTAAATTTCTATTAGTGATTTTTTCATATCTTCACAGTTTTCTAAGAAAATTAGATATTTTCAATTTGACATAACAAGGGAGTTATTAGTCAAAACACCTAAGGGAAGTATCATTGCAACAAAGTTTTGTGAATCAGTTCCCATCAGGGCATATAAATGTTCTTTATCTGCTGATCTCATCGTTATACCCATGATTGAATTTGATATAATCCTTGGTATGGATTGGATTTCGTACCATGATGCGAAAATTTATTGTAAGAAGAAGGAGGTTAAAATTCTCGATGATGATAAGGAGTACCTTATCTTTAGAGTAGAAACTACACCACCTAATTCTTATCTAGATCCACCCCCCAATAGCTCAACTAAATTCAATTATTGGGGAGGAAGAGAATGAAATAACTGTGGGTGAGGAAAGGAATGTTCAAATAGAGGACGTACCTATTGTGCAAGAATATGTTGATGTGTTTCCATAAGATTTACCTGGACATCCTCCAGAATGAGAAATTGATTTTCCATTGATTTAATTTCTAGTTCAAGGCCCATATTGAAGACCCCTTATAGAATGGCCACTATGTAATTAGTGGAGCTAAAGAAACAACTAGAAGAATTAAGTAACAAGGGAATTATTCTCCCTAGTGTTTTTCTGTGGGGAGCCACTGTTCTTTTTGTTAAAAAGAATGAAATTGAGTAACAAGGGATTTATTCATCCTAGTGTTTATCCGTGGGGAGCCACTGTTCTTTTTGTTAAGAAGAAATATGGATCTATGAGGTTGTGCATTTACTACAGGGAGATCAATGCTATAACAATAAAGAAAAAGTATACCCTACCTTGCATTGGTGGTTTATTCGACCAACTTCATGGAGCTCAATATTTTTCAAAGATTGAACTTCGATCTGGATATCATCAGTTGTGTGTGAAGAAGGAATACATTCCAAAAATAGCATTTCATACAAGGTACGGGCATTACGAGTTTACAGTAATGCCTTTTGGGATGACTAATGCACCCTCTATTTTCATGGATCTAATGAACAGATTTTTCAAGGAACATCTTAATGACTTTGTATTGGTATTTATTGATGATATCCTGTTATACTCCAAAATCTATGAAGATCATGAAAATCACTTGCACATTGTTCTAAAAACCTTAGAAGAAATGAATTATACGGGAATTTTAGCAAGTGTGAATTCTAGCTTCAAGATATTTCTTCTCTTGGCCATATTTTCTCCAAAGATGAAATCTATATTGATCCTTCAAAGACAAGAGCAATCCAAGAATGTCCAGAACCGATGAGTATAACTGAGGTACACCGTTTTATTGGTTTAGCAGGTTATTATTAGTGTTTCATCTAGAATTTTTTCCGATTGGCTAACCCATTAACCAAGATCACACGTAAAGGGGTTAAATCTGTTTAGAAAAAAGTGTGTGAAGAATTTTTTGAGGAACTAAAGAGAAGATTAGTCAATGATCCTATCTTGACTCTACCATTGGTGAATGATGGGTTTGTTATTTATAGTGATGCTTCAAAGAAATGACTTGGATGTGTCCTTATGTAGAATGATAGAGTTATTGCCTATGTATCACGACAGCTAAAAATTCATGAACAAAACTATACCACTCATGATCTTGAGTTAGCAGTTGTAATATTTTCTTTAAATATTTGGAGACACTGTCACTATGGTGAAAATGTGAGATATATACCAATCACAAGAGTTTTAAGTATATTTTCTCACAGAAAGAACTCAATATGAGGCAAAGACGATGGCATGAACTACTCAAAGATTATGATTTCACTATACACTACCACCCAGGGAAGGAAAATAAGGTGGCAGATGATTTGAGCAGAAAAGATCATGGAGTTTTGAACAAGATGAGAGTTGAAAGAGATCCTATTTTCATGAATCTAGTAAATATAGATATGGTAATAATCATGAAAGGTGAAACATCAATAATTTTTCAAATGTTTACCAAACCATCTTTATTAGAAAGGATAAAAAGTTCTCAGGATGATGACAAGGAATTTCAAAGGAAAATAAAAGCTATGAACGATGGGAGATTGATCGACTTCATATATGAATATTGGATTTTGAAATTTGGGAAGAGACTCTTTGTTCTCGATATACCTGATATAAAAAGGTAATTGTTGGATGATTCTGATACCTCTAATTTCTCTATACACCCTGGTAGCACTAAGATGTATAAAGATTTGAAAGAACATTTTTTTTTCGGACAACATGAAGAGAGAGATTGTTGATTTTGTGTCGAGTTGTATGGTTTGTCAATAACTGAAAGCTGGAAAACAACATCCTAGAGGAGTCATGCAACCTCTTCCCATACCTGAATGGAAATGGGATGATATTACAATGGGATTTTTCATGGGGTTACCAAATACTCCTAGAAGGAATGACACAATATGGGTTATTGTTGATCGTCTTACCAAGTCAACACATTTTCTTGATATAAGAGAAGATTTACCACTTGAACCTTTATCAAGACTATATATTAATGAAGTTTTAAGACTTCATGGAGTACCCTTATCGATTGTTTCTGATCGTGATCCTCATTTTACATTAAGATTCTGGAAAAGTCTTCAGAAGACCCTAGATACTGAACTTCGTTTGAGCACTGTCTACCACCCTCAAACTGATGGAAAATCAGAATGGACTATTCAAACCTTAGAGTACATGTTGAGATCTTTCTAACTTGACTTTCAAGGTATGTGGGATCAATATTTACCTCTGGTAGAATTTTCCTATAACAATAGCTTCCATTCAAGTATTCAGATGACACCATATGAAGTGTTATATTGCAAGAGATGTCGCACACCAACTTGTTGGGATGATGTTGGAGAAAGAAAACTCGTAGGCTTAGAACTTGTTGAGGAAACGATGGAAAAAATGAAGGTTATACAAACCCATATCAAAGCAGCACAAAGTAGGTAGAAGATCTATGCCGATAACCGATGGAAGGATTTGGAATTTCAGGTAGGATACCATGTTTTCTTGAAGGTATCTCCATGGAAGGGAGTTATACGATTTGGTAAGAAGGGTAAACTAAGTCTCATGTAAATCGGACCTTTTGAGATTCTAGAATTAATTGGTGTTGTAGCTTACCATTTGGAAATGCCGCCAATTCTCTCCAAAGTTCACGATGTGTTCCACGTATCAATATTTAGAAAATACATGCCTGACCTAATGCATGTACTCACCTATGGGGAAATTGAACAGGAACCTGATCTATCTTATTGTTAAGAGCCTATCAAAATTCTTGATACCAGAGAACAAGTGCTGAGAAACAGAACAACTCATCTGGTAAAAGTTCTATGGAGAAATCATAAGATGGAAGAGGCAACTTGGGAACCCGAGGAACTTATGATGAAGAACCACCCAAATATTTTTATGCAGTAATATTCTAGAAATTTCAAGGATGAAATTATTTTAAGGAGGGGAGAATGTAACACCCCAAGCTTCCACAGTACGTTTCCCTTTGAATAATACAATAGCTTGTGTTGTACGCAACTTCGAGTTCTAACACACCACAACCAATCAATCTAGCTGTTATGAATAGTAATACCCACTTTTTAAAATTTTATAAATTTTATCATTCAAAATGGACTTCATTTTTGGATTTAGAATATCGAAATTAGCTTAGGGTAAATTTTTGGTATTTTTCTGAAAACTTTCAATTTTTGATGAATAGTGAAAAACACTACATTATTGTTTAAAACCGAATTTTTAATTAAATATTTAATTATTTTATTTAAATTTATTTTAGGTAAAAATATATACATAATACTTATATATTTTCAATGTAATTCATTGGAGTCATTTTATAATAAGTTTAGATATATAAAATTTTATCGAACTTTTACCATCTTTTACCCACCTCCTAGGAGCATTTCCAAATTTGTATAAAACTTAATTTTACTACTTCTGTTAGTTGAATTTCAAAAATATGAGAGACACGGTTAGTATCAGTAAGTAAAATGTGGTTCAATAAGATGGAAATAATTTTTGGTGAATATTAACTGTTTACTTTTATTTACAACGGTTAAAAGTAAATAGGGTAATTAAGGGTAAAAATGATATTATAATTACCCTAACACATGTCCTAATTCTATTGGATAAGTATAATTCGACCAAAAAACCTTAGGAATAAAATATTAACCTCTTTGGTCCTCCTTTATTAGATTAGGACATTTATTATTATTTTATTTAAAGAAGAGTTAAAATCAAAGTCTAATAACTAAACCATTTTTAATATAGGGTTATAGATAAGATAAATTAGAATATAAATATCTATTAGAAATATAAAAATATTTCCTACATAATGGTATTTTATTTATAATTTTTATACATTGAATAATTAAATTTATTTATGACACAACAATGATGCAGTAATTACTTTATTAATGAAAGATTAAAATAATTGATATTATAAATATCCAAATAAATACAATTAAAGACTTTTGATGAATTACACTAATTTTCTAGGTTAATATGACATGTTATTATTGATTAAATGAATTTATTTTGAATTAATAAAGTTTTTAGTACTTTAACAAAAATTAATTACTAAATAGTGTCAAAATTGACATAAAAGAGTTTTTAAAATGAATATTATATTATTAATTGATATAATATTCATAAAAATATAAGGTTCGGTCAAATGACTTAGATAAGGTTATATATATCAATAATTAACCACTTTGGGTTCTCTTGTAAGTTTATAGTAATTTTATTAACCATATAATATAAAAATACAAAGAGACATGGTAAATGTCAAACTATTTAACTTAGAGTTAAATCTAAAAGATAAGGTTAATATGGTGACCCAAACCTGACTAAAACCTATTGTTTGAGAGTATTTTAACCAATCCCCACCTTATACTAGAAATAAATCATTTTGGAGCCATTATAAACCCAATATAAATTTATTATAAAATAATATTTTAAGTTTTTTATAAGGTGCCCCTCACTCCTCTTATAAAAGGGTACTTCCCCTTCTCTCAAATTCACACCTAAAAAGCCATTTGTCTCGGTCAACCCCTACCCAAATATCCTCCCAACTTCCCTCAATTAATCCTAGAGGCCTTAATTTGGTCATAAATCCAACTTAAGGAGCCCTTTTGATCAAATCAAAAGGAATAACCCAAAGAAGAAGTAAATATTTCATCACCTCTTTCAAGTTCTTTTCTTCTTCCACTTCCTCTTTCTTTTTTGTTTCTATTATAAAATAATAAATCCAGTATATTATATATAATGTGATGTTATTATTAAATGGTTCAACCATATTCATTATTCTATCCATCATATGAATGACAAAGTCACCATACGTGTGTACGTACGACTTACCGTCTCCACGTCGTGGTGTCGTTTGTCATTCAACACTTCACTATTTGGATGGGTATAATAATGATGTATAATTGATTTAAATAATAAATATAACATGTTAATTATTCTTTATATATTATATACTTTCCAATTACATATGATCTTACCATTAATATAATGATATTGTTGCTCGTGCGTATGTACGGATTACCGTCTCCACGAACGTGATGAGATTCATTCCCCATCATAACCATTCAAGACTAATTTTCATTTGATGATTAAAAATAATTTTTAAAGACCCGATATCATTTTGGATATGGATAAGATACATCCTATCCATAAAAAATATGGCTTATGTATCAAAACATATAAAGTAAAACGAATTAGTTAACACCCAAAACGATGATAATACTAAAATATTATTAACAATGATATATTAAAAGATCATATATGATATCATATTTATGTATATGGTTCTTTTATAATTTAATAAAAATTATTTCACCATTATACAAGAGGTTAAACTACCCTCGAACAAGTAAAAGTACAAGGTAAGGGTTAATTCTACAATCTCTTCATTAACTGAGGTTGTTTATATGTAATTATCTACTAAGATCTCTTTATCATCAACATCTGTGTCTTATTAAAAATGTATTTCAAAACATTTTTACTATTTACTAGACAATTGTTTAAATTCATTTATACCATTATTTGACCTTATATGTTTTAAAAGTAATCTTTCCATCATTTTCCAAACAAGGTACTTTATGACCTTTTCGACAAAATTAAGGTAAGAATTTTTTTTTTAACTTATACTATGGGTGAGGCTATTTTCCACTGTTATAACATTGTTGAAGTTTCCCTTACAAGATTATATGAATATTTTCAAAATAAATGTTTTCTTTATAATTATGTGACTCTTAAATGATTTCAAAATATAAAGATACATTTCTCTCAAATAGTTTTGATTTCATCTACATCAACATCCTTTGATAAATTTTACATTTGTTTGAAGATGATTTATTCTGATACAAATCTTTTATATTGTATTTAATGTTTTTTGATATGTTTGACTGTGGATGAGTTATTTTTATGCCATTCATGGTTTATGGTTAAAGTATTGACATTTCATATGCTAGTTTTAATATGAATGTTTATGTTATATTTAAACATCTTCTTAAGACGAATGTGTTGGACTAGTATGTTCTGGGTTGGGGCCAGTAAAATTAATCCCTCTGTGATGGGGTCTGGTTATAGCAGACCCTCTGGGTTGGAGTCCAGTTACATAGGCTCTCTAGGTTGGAGTCCAATTATAGAGGCTCTCTGGGTTTGAGTCTAGTTACAGAGGCACTCCGGGTTGGGGTCCGATTACAGTTAGCCCCTAGGTCCTGGAACGAGGCCTTGACATAGAAATTAGCATTATGAATTCCATCATTATGAAAGTTGCTATTGATATTGCATGTGAATATTAGACTAGTAGAATATCCATTTGAATTAGTAAATGGAATTATTTTATTTTATCTTTTCCATATTATACTGAAGTTCAAGTTTAAAATGATTTTGTTTTAGACTTATACATTGCCTTAAATTTTTATATTTTTTTATAAAAGTTTATATTATATTGTTATCCTTACTGAGCATCTTATCTCACCCCTTTCCGTGTTTTATTTTTTCCAGGATGCGAAGAATTATATTATAACTGACCTGCATGGATTGTCTAAGGGATATGAGTGTGGCCTATGGAGACAATGTTGTTGTAGTTTTTCATTTTTATAATGTAATGTAAAACTTATAAATGTATCTAGTATTTCCAAGGCTACTAAACTAATCAGTCTTTGGAGACTTGATCTTTTGTGATCATGCCAATGTTATGTAATAATTCACCGACTCTGGGTAACTAGGGTCGGGGCGTTACATTTTTCATTTTATATTGAAATGTATGGTAATAATGATATATTTAATAAATATATATGATATATTTTTAATATAAATTATTATTTAAATTAGATATATTATTTACCATCATTCCATTCATCGAGAAAATGGAAATAGCATTCATGTGTATGTATGGCCAACCGTCTCTATGAACGGTGTAATTCATTTTATATCTCAAATATTAATGGATTACTATATATACGTATATAATGAATATGTATGATATCTATATCATTATTAATATTATGGAAAATAATGAACCATAATAAAAGTATAAGTACCAAAACTACCAAACCAAAACATAAATAAAAACAAAGTAGTTATTACCTAAAATGAAATTTTAAAAAGGAATTGTTAATAACAGGGTAATAAAAGGTCATAAGTAAATCATATATGGTATGATATATATATATATATATTAGAATGGATATGTAATAAATTTATAATAAACCTATATTTATTATATGGTAGTTTCGAATGTGTATGAAGGAAGTCGAGACTTGAGGTAAGGGGGTATTCATCTCACTTTTATTTCTATAAGAAACATACCTTATTCACCACTTGTTTATTTTATGTGGTGTATATACTACCAATGAATTTATTTTATGATAATTATTATGAATTTTATGGTAATTTTAATATCCAAATATAGTTCTTTCCTTCAAAGGGTTTATGATTAAAAAGTTACTAAAGAGGTAAGGGTTTAATGTTACAATCTCATTGGTTATCAGGATTGTTTATGATTATGCCTACAATGATAAAATATTATGACATAAATCTCAATAAACTCATTAAATTTATGAAACTCTTGTTTTTTGGATAATACAAGATTTAGTTCATTTTATAATATTAAAGGATTAAATAGACTAAAAGAATGCTTTTAAGAAAAACCGACTTTATTTCTATCTTTGGTCGAAAATCCATTTTCTTCCATGTCCATGTTTACTAAAAATGTTTTAAATAAAGTTTTTAATATTATCAAAATATTGTTTAAAGTAATTTTTACCCATGTTTGACCTTTTTACATAATTTTTTAAGTAATATTCTTGTCTTTTTCCAAATTATTTTCTTTTGACTTTTACTAAAAATGTGAAAGGAATCTTTGTTTTAACGTATACGACATGAATTACATTTTTCCACCATCATGTCCACTCAATGGTTTAAAGATTCATTTAAAAAATTTAAAGTTTATTTTCAAATAAAATGTTTTATTTTATGTTTCATAAATTTTTATATTTTAAATAAGTTATTTAAAAATAAAAATGATATTTTTCTCAAGAAATGTTCCAAGTGATCTTAAAAAATAATATTTCATCTTAGATGACATCCTTTGATATTACTTAAGATTTACTAGGAAAATTATCCAATGATACCATCTTTATTATTTCTCTAGATTATTTATGATTATGATGAAAATATGTTTATGTAACCCTTTTCCATGGGTTATGTTTATGAAACTCATCTCTTTCCATGGGTTATGCTATGATGAAATGTTTATAAAACTCATTTCCTTTCCATGGGTTGTGATATGATCAATGTTTTATGATATTGTGGAATAAAAAACTATTTATTATGTGATGGGTGGTGCCTATATCTTCCTACAATTAATTGAGTAATGATTAATGTTTTATGAGCTCAAAGGGTACACATGAGGATATCCCAAGCCTGAAATTATTAGGTGCAAGGGAGGTTATCCCAAGCCTAAAAAAAGGGGGAACATGGGAGGTTATACCAAGCCTGAAGCTAGAGGGTGCATAGGTGGTTATCCCAATCCCAAAATAATAGGGTACATGGGAGGTTATTCCAATCCCAATAGAGTGTACATAGGACGTTATCCCAAGCTTGAAGTAGGTACATGGGTGGTTATCCCAATCCCAACACATTATAAATGTCTTGGAGGGTATCCTTGACATAATATTTTCTATGCTTATTTCTATGCCACAAATATATGTGTTATTATAATATAATTCCCTCATGTATTATTTTATTTTATTACTTCATGATTTATGTCTTATTAACTGCTAAGATTTATTCCATGACTCAATTTTATGATATATGATATATTGGGTATGGTTTTCAAATGTTATTCTCATGTTATCTTACCCTTATTCCCATATTGTGATAATATATCTTTTATTTACCCTTAAAGAGCATCGGATCTCACTCTTTTTTTTATGTTTCCTTTCCTCACGTTATGAAGAAAGGTATTATTTATGATATGTCTAATAAGGGTGCATGTTTTAAAGAACTTAGTGTGAGATTATATAGTTCACTTTCGAACCAATTGTCTTAGTATCCAAGTTTCCAAATGAAATAGAACTAAAAGATTTTGGAATGGATCATTATATTATGTAAGGAATATTAATCTATTAAGATGTAATATCTATTAATGAGAAGTTTGTGTCTTTACACTAACTCCAAGCAATAACCACACCACAATCTAGTAACGTCCAACCCAATCACCAAATTTATTCCAAAAATCTACAAAAAATATATATATAAGTAAGAGTAGGATTTTTAGTATACTCAGTAGGTTCCACCCTCTAAAATATCATATCAATGTGAAATAAACATATCAAATCCTCAGTAAATAGGTAGTGAATCCAACTTGCTACCAATAACAACATAACTAAAAACCCAGCCTTGCTAAGGCTCCCTCATCAAAACTATATATAAATATTTTAATATAATAATCAATAAAATATATCATAAAATTACCTCACGCTCGCTTCCCCACTAAATTGGTTTCCCTTATATTGCAAGGATGTATGTCCTAGCACTCTAAAACCTTTCATATCTACAAATCAAAACCTTATACCACATCAACATACCATAACTACATACCACAAACTCATACCATATAACACATCCATATACCACATACCATGATCATATAAAACACCACATAACCATATCATATCCACATAACCACATAATCACAATAGTCTAGAATAGAGAGGGGGGGAGGGGGATTAGTCATCCATTCCTATCACCCAAATCCTAAATGTTGGGTGTACACTCAGAACTCATGCCCTATATAAGCAGAAGTCAGGTTTCCAATTTGGTTGGTCATGCATACGAAATAAAAAATAAACAATGAATATATAAATATAGTTAACCACATCCAAGGGTCCACTTTCTATCAATAAATCTAAAACTTCATCTCATTACCACATCATTACCACCACACAACAATTGTCACTATAACCACTAGCCACTCAACAAGTGACACAACAACTACACAATGGACACAAAACTTATTTCCATTTCATATATCATTAGTTATTTCCACTTTAATCATTTACCAACCGCATTAAGTTGATTGAATATGTTGATTCATTAAATATTACTTTCACGTTATCCACTAAACATTTGTCTCATATTTCAATATTCATAATAATTTATCACGTAATTAGTAAAATTATTTTTTAATTCATTTAGAACTACAATGATACATCATAAACTCATACCCATACATTTAATTACATTCATTTAATTACATTCATTAATTATTAAACACATAAATATATCCTAGGAAACTACAGCACACTAACCACATTAACCTCATCACACCATCACATCAACAAACCACCAATATCGCACATCAACATCTCCACCATTTCCAAATCAAGGAACTATACTAAAATACATCAGCACCTATTCCACTACCAATGCAATTAAACCACACTAAAACCTATTCCACTAACACAATAATCAAATACAATAATTCCAATAATATAATTATACCAAAAAAACCAAAAAACTATCTCATTTACTAGTATCTTATTTAGAAAATTACCACTTCATGCTAAAAAATCCTATAAAATTTTCAAATTCTCTGTATCATTATCATATTATTGTTTTAATTTTTTTAACCATTATAAAACATGATTAATCATATAAAAAATAAAAAAATTAAATCACAACATTATTTTTTCATAACATTCGTTTAAATAATAATTTAATAATAATAAGGAAATCATGTAAAACATATTTGATACACTTTCCTCTTAATCCCAATTATTCATATTTTTTAGGTCAATTTCAAATCATCACTCAAGGAAAGCAAAATCATGATTAAGCCATATTAACAAAGTAAAATAAAAAGATGGAATTTGAATCACTTATCTCAAAAAAATATCAAACTATAAAATTCTATGAATAGAGAAAATTGATGATAAAAATCCAAAAAACTTGAAAAAATATTTTCTAAAATCTAAAACACATAAATTTCACATCATTTACCCATCCATACTATATCAAAACTGAACATATTCACTATTATAACTTCTCAAGAAAGATAAATCATAAAGAGGGAAAAAATAGGAGAAAATTACCATAAACCACAAGATCTTGACCATATAGATCTAATGGATAAAGGATTCACCAAGAATGATCAAAATATTTACAATATATCCTTTAATATGTTTAGGGTTACAAGAAGAATGATAGAATTGAATAGAAAAATAAGGGAGACTAAATTTATAAAAAAACCTAGTAGACCAAACCATGATGTGGTTTAGATTGGTCAATGTCGATCCAAAAACCAATTTTATTTAAAATAAATAGATTTGAGATCTTCTATATTCATTTACTTAATTAAAATCACATTTGAAAAAAACCATGATCTTGTCACATCAAATCAGGATAATGTCCTCAATCCACCCTTTTAACCACAGTGCACTATAGCATAACATCCACTAAACCATGTCATTTTTTTATCTCCCCAAACCTCCATGGAAAGACCATGACATGGTGTCTAATAAACCATGTTGTTTTACACCATGATGAGTAAAATTTTCATGACCCATCCCTATTAAAACCCCTATTCTAGTATTACCCCCAAATCCCAACACTAATAGAACATGGGTTGGAGACTAACACTAAGGGTATGAAAAGACATATATGGAAGAGATTACCCTCTTAAATCCCAGAAAAATAAGAAAATAAGAACCAATAAAATGCATCATATAATAAAAAAAATAAACCATAATCACATAATGCATCAAATTTCATACATAAATATAGACTATAAATGAATGCCTAAAATAATAATCCCCTATGGTATCGACTCCATGAACACCTACCAACTCCACTTCATGAGCTATTAATATCCAGCACAATATCCATCTTCATACTAAAAATCTGTAAAAATAGTATATATAATATAGTGGTGATAATGTAGGTATAACTATTAGGATACTCCCAAAAAATTCCTTTGGAAAATATTTAATAATATTACTAAAGCCTCAGTGAATAAACAATGAAACTGACATGTTGCCTATAAAAGTTCAATTGTCCACCAAACCTGCCAATATTAACTCAATAAATATAAATAATATTTTAGTAATATAATAATAAAAGAAGTATAGATAGAAAGGTACCTATTATCCTCTTCCCCCATTGAACTAGTCACCTTCATTCCCTAACATAAAATGTCTTATGTAACACCCCAATATTTCATAGTGTGTTATTTCTTCAAAATAATTCAATAACTTGCACTACACGCAACACTGAGTTAAAGCACACCATGACTTACCAAACAAGCCGTTCAAAAGAGGTTATGAATAGTATTAACTAAATTTTAAATTTTATATAATCCTTATAATTTTAGAATCCATATTATGAGTTTCTTAGACATAATGCAAGAACAAATTCCTTTTTTTCAGATAAAAGAAGTATTTTTCAAAAATGCACTTTTACCAACTTTAATAGTGAACCCTTTTTAAATCCAATATTTTAAACTTTTATATATTCAATTTGACTAAATAAATTTATTATTTAGAATGGGGACATAAAAAAATTTACAATGTAACACCCCAAGCTTCCACGGTACGCTTCTCTTTGAATAATACAGTAGCGTGTGTTGGACGCAACTTCGAGTTCTAACACACTCTACAACCAATCAAATTAGCCGTAATGAATAGTAATACCTACTTTTTAAAATTTTATAAATTTTATCTATCAAAATGGACTTTATTTTTGGATTCGGAGTATCGAATTTAGCCTAAGGTGAAATTTTGGTACTTTTCGGATAACTTTAATATTTTGATGAATAGTGAAAATTACTAAATTTTAATTAAAAACAACTTTTTTAATCAAAATAATTAATAGTTACAAATTATGAATTTGAGTGGTTTTAAAGAATAATTAGAATTTATTTTTACCATTTTATCAAATGGTGTTCATTAGAATTAATTTCACTTTGAAATTGGACATAAACAATTGTCAATCTTTTGATATATATTGTTTCTTAAAAACACGCTATTTGTTGTGACAGCGGGAATTAATTATAAAATTAATTAATGCAACTTATATGTTTGGAATTTTGTAAAATAGACATCATTTTTGAATTTAGAATATCAATTATAGCTTAGGGTGAAATTTTGGCATTGTTTTGAAAAACTTCAATTTTTGATGAATAGTGAAACTACTAAGTGGTAGTTAAAAAACTGAATTTTTCATAAAACTTAATTTTACCGCTTCTGTGATTGGAATTTCGAAAATCCGAGAGACACGGTTAATATCAAGGAGTAAGATGTGGTTCAATGAGATGAAAATAATTTTTGGTGAATAGTAACTTTTTACTTTTATTTACCACGGTTAAAAGTAAATAGGGTAATTAAGGGTAAAAATGATATTAATATTACCCTAACACATGTCCTAATTCTATTGGACAAGTTTATCTCGACCAAAAACAACCTTAGGAATAAAATATTATCATTTAGGTCCACTTGGATTAGATTAGGACATTTATTATTATTTAATTCAAAGAAGAGTTAAAAGAGTTAAAATCAAAGTTTATTTACTAAAACATTTTTAATATACGGTTATACATAATATAAATTCGATTGTAAATATTAATTAGAAATCTAAAACGATTTCCTACATAATTATATTTTATTTATAATTTTTAGACATTAAAAATTTTAATTTATTTATGACACAATGATGATGCAGTAATTACCTATTAATGAAAAATTGGAATAACTGATATTATAAATACCCAAATAAATGTAATTTGAGACTTTTTATAAATACCAATAATTTTCTAGGATAATATGACATGTTAGGATTTATTTAATTAACTTTTTTCGAAGTAATAATTCTGTTATGATTTTTACAAAAATCAATTATTGAATAGTGTCAAAATTGACATAAAAGAGTTTTTAAAACAAATATTATATTATTAATTGATATTAAATTTTTAAAAATCTAAGGTTCGGCCAAGAGACTTATATCATGATAGTTGTATCATTAATGGACCACTTGGGGGTCTCTTGGATGTATATAGTAAGTTTATTAACCATATAATATAAAAATACAAAGAGACATTGTAAAATTGAAACTAATTAACTAAGAGTTAATACTTAAAGATAAGGTTAATATAATGACCCAAACCTATCTAAATTCTATTTGTTGAGTGGTTTGCGACCCATCCCCACCTTAACCTTTAAATATTCCACTTTGGAGCCATTATAAACCGAATATGAATTTATTATAAAATAATATTTCTAGCTTTTCCAAAGGTGCCCCTCACCCCTCTTATAAAAGGGCACTCTCCCTTCTCATTAAATCACACCTTAAAAGCCTTTTGGTTCGGCCAAACTCTGCCAAAATACTCTCTCAACTTTCCTCACTTCATCCTAGAGGCCTTCCTTTAGTCAGAAATCCAACTTAAGGATCCCTTTTGATCAAATCAAAAGGAAGAACCTGAAGAAGAGGTAATGATTTCACCACCCTTTTTCAAGTTCCTTTCTTCTTCCACTTCTTCTTTCTATGTTATTACCAATCTAAAATAATTAATCCAGTATCTCCTATATAATTTAATATTATTATAAATATTGTACAACCATATTCAATATTCTATCCATCCTTTGAATGACATGTCACCATACGTGCGTACGTACGGCTTACCGTCTCCACGTCGTGGTGTAATTGTTATTCAATATATTATGTTTTGGATGGGTATAATAATGATTTGTAATTCATGTAAATAATAAATATAACATGATAATGATTATGTATATATGATATACCATCTAATTATATATTATTTTAATATCAAAAGAATGATATTTTCGCTCGTGCGTACGTACGGATTACCGTCTCCACGACGCGATGAGATTCATTTCCATGTTCACCATTCATCGATGATTATAAAAATATATATTACTAATAAGTATGTAATATATGAAATAATAATTCTACTGGAGATATATATATATATATAAGGATTTATGTACTTACATATATCTTATTCATTTACTTCCATTCAATACTATATGAAAATAGAAACAGCGTTTATGCGTACGTATGGACTACCATCTCCATAAATGGTGTTTTCCATTTCATATATATGTCTATTATACATATTTATATTCTAAATATATATGATATATTTATCATGTTTTATATTCTTGAAGTATTTAAATCATAATCTAAGTGATACAACCAAGAGTGACAAGTTAAAACACGTACGATAAAGAAAGTGATTATTACCCAAAATGTTAACTTAACATGGAAATTATTATTAAATGGGTAATATAAAGTCATAAATGAATCAGGTATGATATCATAAATATTAATATGGTTCTGGTATAATTTAATAACATACTACGATCTTCGTACAGGAGGTTAAATGTACCCTCGACTAAAGGAAAGTGCAAGGTAAGGGGTTTTCATCTCACTCCTTATTCCCGTGAGATTCATGCCATATTGCCACTATTAACTTTTTTGTGGTGTATGTACAGCCCATAATTGTATTCTTTGTGTAATACACTTTAATTTATGTGTATTTACATATTCATTGTATGATACCTCTTTCATGGGTTGTATTTTTTGTAAGTTACCAAATTGGTAAGGGTTAATTCCTCAATTTCATCATTATCTGAGATTGTTTATGTGTAAGTATTTACTGGGACATTTTTATCATCCAAGTCCATTTTTCATAAAAATGATTTCAAAATGAAGATTTTAAGGATTTTTAATGGTACCCTTTATCAAGATCAAAATTTCAAATGTTTTAATGATTTATCTTTCTAAATCTTTTCAATTAATTTCCATGTTTTCAAAATGATTTTAAGGATTTATTTATATGGACATGAATGTTTTGAAATGATATTTCTTTTCAAAAGTTTCAAAGTGGTATGGGACACTTTGATTCAAAAATATCTTTTAAATTACTTCCTTTATAAATGTGTGACTTTTCAATGATTACGAGAAAAGAGATATTTCTCTCAAATAGTTTTGATTTCATCTATGTCAACATCCTTTGATGGATTTTAAGCTTATTTGAAGTTGATTTATTATAATACAAAACTTTTGTTTTGTATTGAAGGTTTTGTGATATGTTTAACTGTGGATGTGTTATTTTTATACCATTCATGGTTTATGGAGAAAGTATTGACATTTTGTATGCTAGTTTTAATACGAATGTTTAGGTTATGTTTAAACCTTTTCATATGGGAATGCATTGGACTTAGTAAGTGACAGGTGGAGCCCGCTATAGCTCCTCGATGCATCGGTAGGTTTCATGAGACAAACTAGTGTCTTGGCACAAGGCCTTGACAAAATCTTATTTGTAGTCTTGACACAAGGCTTGGCTATGTGGTTATGATAGTCTGGCATTATGCATTCCATCATTATGAAAGTGGTTAGTGATATTGCATGTGATTATTCGATTAGTAGAATATCCATGTGAATAAGTAAATGGAATTATTTCATTTTATTTCTTCCATATTATGCTGAATTTCAAGTTTAAAAGGCTTTTGTTTTAGTTTTATACATTGCCTTAAATGTTTATACTTATTTATGAAAGTTTTCGTTGTATTGCTTACCCTTACTGAGCATTTGAGCTCACCCCTTTCTATGTTTTATTTTTCCCAGGATTCCAAGAAGTGTAATGTTATTGATATGCAGGGTTGAGACACGGGAATAATGGCATTCATAAAGGATTATTTATGTTGTTTTGTATGTTATGAAGTGTAATGTAACCTTCATGTATGTAATCTATTTTCCAAGACTGCTAAACTGATCGGTTCTTCGGGACTTGGTTCCTTGTAATCATGCCAATGTATTAAAATAATGCACCGACTCTGGGTAACTGGGGTCGGGGCGTTACAGTTGGTATCAGAGGAAGTTTAGCAATAACCTTGTAAACTAGATTTAGATAAACTCTAATTAGATCACATAGCCCTAAGATAGACTTTGAGGATTTGTATAGAAGAACTTCCTAGAATTTTGGTATTGTAGAGATTTTGTGAGTTTTCCGAGCAATACATCCCTGTCTGGATACGAGCAGGTAGAGGCGGCTCTGTCACAGATGTACCTAGGGGTAAAACCCAAAAACACCACTTTTATCTAGACTCGAATGGGAACTAGTGCATGAAAACGGGTCTTGCTGCACTCTTGGTTACGACACTCCCAGGGGATATGCTTATGATAATTATCATTTTATTTACAAACCATTATGAAGGGCTCATGAGTATATACTTACTCAAAGAAAACATTTTTTATGATTATGGATTATATCCATAAACTGTTCAATTTTCATTAGGAATTATTTATTGCAATTCATAAACTGACCTAGTTTATGCTATTGTATAGGAATGGTGCTCAGTAGAAGGAATGTGAACTCCAGTAATACGTATGATCCAAAGAGTAAGAGGGATCATATATTTCATGGTATTATGACATCATTTAGAAGGGAAATAGTCTCCCACGTATTATCATCACCTGAAGAAATAGTATCATGTGTGGATATGATAACTAAAGAGTTTACTAAGTCCTATGGATTTGAAGGGAAGCAAGAGAAGAAAAGGATGGAAGAGAGAAAGATGGATAAAGGGAAGAGGGAAAAGAAGAATTTACCCATATGTGATAACTGTGGGAAGAAACACCCTGGAACTTGCCTGAAAGGAATGGGATTTTGTTATAAGTGTGGAGGAAAAGGGCACAAGGTACGTGACTGCAAGGGTAAGAAAATGGTTTCAAATGTACAATGCTTCATTTGCAAGGAGTTTGGACACTACGTGAACCTATGTCCCATTCATCAGACTATGACACAAATGATGCTATTGGATAATAATCAAGTTATGATACTACCACAGATGAAGAGGAATGATTAGAGTTCTTATGTTGATTATGTCATTTGAGTTTTGTATCAACAATGTACTTGTTATAATAATTATGGAGTATATAAGGATTGTACTGCAGTACTATTTCATTAAGGACTTGAGATTGTGTGGAACAAAGAAAAGTGACTCAATAGCAGGATAAATTTTTAGAAAATATATGGTTGAGAGAATGATAAACCATAATATAGTTCTGATACTGAGGTAGTGATTTTAGAATAATACATGATTGATTTGGATAAATTATATTGGATATTCTTGACTACCTTGAAACTAATTAATGATTTGTATATTCCATCATTGTTGGGGTTTACAAAATTTTTGGATTGAAGGAGTATATCCATTATTATTTAAGGAATAAGGGATCATGAATGTAATCAATAAGGTTTTATGGTAATTCAGGATGTTGCAGTATTTTAAAAGAATACATGATGAAGGTGTTCACATGTTATTACGCAGCAAAAAAGATCTTCATTTTTGGACTAAAGCATTTTGGATAGTTCTAGTTTGGATTATTTTTGGATTTCCATAAAAGGACAACCCGGAGGTTGGGCGGCAACCTGTCGCGTCCGGCAAGGCCGCAAGACTTGAACCCACAGCTGAAGGGCGACAAGGGTGTATCACCTACCACTGGCCCACGTAATGTCCAGGATTAAATAATGTAGTTTTTTTAAAAGATCTGGTAGATGAATTATAAATTTGTTTTTTTTGGAACCCTATACGAATAGGATAAATATAATATATATTTTTACGTTCTATTATCTTTTAGATTGAAAGATGAGTTTGTGGTAGAAATTAGTTAAAGGATGGAACTCTACTTGTCAAGAA